>CM056599.1:32253488-32510565 GCA_029721355.1 Tegillarca granosa | reverse complement strand
TTCATAAACTGTAGAGTTTCGAAGGCCTGGTATTGAATTTGTTGATATGCAAATTTTGTGAAAAAGAACATGTCTTTTTTTCTTGCAAATTGGATATAAGGCAAGCTTAAAGATTAAAAATTCTGCATACCTGGCTAAGGAAAAAATTATTTTAACCTGAGAATGAGGATTGGACAGCTGTCCTCTAGTATTAGAAATAATGTTGAAATTGTTGTCAAAGGAGAAATAAGTAATGAAAAAACAATGCATGTAAAGACACATTTGATAATATTCAAATTTTCTGAATTTTAAAATTTGAATATTTTTTTTTAGAAAATTGACTTTAGCTAAATTGCAACCAGCCATTCATATTTAATTCAAAAATTTATGTATAACAGTCATGGCTTATAACACTGAAACTTAAGAACAAAAATATCCAAGTAAGGGAGGTAACTCTGACTGAATTCTTTGCCATAATTATTATGACATTTTAGTACCCAAAAGATGTTTTAAAATGGGAACTTTCACATATGAAATTTAATTTTCCCTAATTTTTTTGACTGAAGCAAGCAACGAATCCTCAAATTTTGAAAATCAATATGTTTGCCTAAATCCCAGGACGCCACAATCCTCATATTTTTTTTAATTCACTATATATAGCAAGGTCTCATGAGACTGACATGCCTGTTGAATTAGTTTTTCTTACCTCCCTCCCCTTCCCTCTGTTCTCTGTAAATCTGATTTCTGATATCTTGTGAGGAGTTTTACAGACAGTAAAATCTGTTAGCGAATATAAATTATCAAAATAAATACAACCATGGCATTCGACTTTTGTTGTGATAATATGCATATTTCTCACATATTTATAATATAATATCAACAAAAATTAAAAAAAAAAAAAAAAATGGCACAATATTATATAAAACAATATACATTAGCATACAAATTAGGCACCTGATAGACAAAATGGTTAAGTGATGAAATAAACATACAGTACTGATCTTACATATGATCATTGATGAGAGATGATGATGACAAAATTTGATGAACTGACGATGAAGTTGACACAATACCAACCAACATCTGCGACAAATACAGTATGCATAATTGATGGAAATAAATCATGTCATTTTATCAATAAAATAAGAATATAGTTAAATAATAATATAAGAAATTATTCCTCTTTATTCTGCATAAACTTTTAAACGGAAAAATATCTAAACTGGAGTAAAGTAATGGAGTTTTATGTTACAGTCAAGAATCTTTAACTTTTCCTGAGGCAGTCAATTCTGGGACAGTGGAGAAAACCAAGTGCCTTAAAAAAAACCACAGACCTTTGGCAAGTGAACTGACAAAAACAAAATCTAAAATAGAGTATTAAATTTGAAATATTCGCAAAATCTAGCAGCTTATAATGCTGGTAGCTAGAATACTGTGAAAGGGGCAGATAATCCATCTAAAATGATAAAGGGGATATAACTCTGTAAAAACAGGGATGTTGTCCGTAACTTATGGTATGTATATATGCCAAGTATGAAGACTCTTTATTATACTTCACAGAAAATTCTTAATCTATTATTGTTCAATTTCTAATCACGTGGTATCCAACAAATCACAATGTTTGAAGCAGCGGTCAACATTGCCATGAGATATTGCAATCTTAACCGCTAGGCACAGAAACTTTGACTGTCCATCATGAAAACTACCAAGTACTCATATCTCAATTACGTACACTATATACCAGTTACTTCTAAAGTTCTTTATCAGATGCAATTTTACACACTTTAAACAGGCTTTGTTAGAATAAAAGATAAAAGAAATTGCTTTTTGTTCGGTAAAAAGTAAGTATTGCTCTTTATTGAGGAAAATATGGAGGATTGTCTCCCCCTTGGGAACTTTATCTCCCTTGCCTTTTGGCTCAGGAGATAATGTTCCTTCTGAGAGACAATCCTCCATATTTTTTACAACCAAGGGCACTATTTTTATACACAAGTACATGTACTAAAAACGGCCTCATCCGATGTACACATCCATCAATCAATTTTGCCCAGGGGCCATTTCGGTTATTTGCATATTCCGCTTAATTGCATAAAATTTTCTGACAAATTAAGCGGAATCTACTGAATAATGTTTAAATACTTGGACATATGGCATAGGTAGAAAAAAGGTGGACTGATGGACATTCAGAGTGATTCTTATATAACAGTATTGACGCCTAAATTTCATGTGCAGGGAATATAAAAACAAAATCTTATACCAAGACTAGTGCTGGTAATTGTAAATAAGAATTCTTTCCTTTTTTCTGATGTAAGATAAAATGGTAAAATGTTGTACAGAGATGTGGTTGAAATTTTTTAAAGAAAATGACCATCATATTTCTATTTTTTTTTAAAACTGATTGTTTGTTGAAAGGAAAGAGATAAGTAAAATTGTAAAAAGATATACCGGGTACATGTACATAAAATTATATAAGAATAACTTTGAGACAAAATTGGTTTTTATATTTTTATATTTTACTCTCCATATTGCAAAAGCAGGCAATTAAAAAAAACAAAACAAAAAAAAAAACAAAAAAAATAAATAAAAAAAAAGAAAAAAAGCTATGTTAATATATGTGATGAAGTATGAAAAGTAATGAATTCAATGCCTTTTGGCAAAACAAAATGAAAGTGATAACTTAATATACAGCAATAGTAATGATAACCGTTTATATCTACATGAAATAGCAGATAGTCGTGATATTTAGATATACTTGGTGCCTTACTGGGTGAAAAAAATAAATTAAACATGAAAAATGATACTAAATTACAAAATATGCTAACATTTAAATACTAAATAACATTAATAATATTTTTAAAAAATCAAATTAAAAAACAAACATTTACAGGATACATGATCTAAAGCATGGTATTATTTGACTGGCAAATAAATGGATGATTTAAAATGTTGTTTGTTGTATTATGCCTTCCTGATTAATTGAGCTGTTACTTGAATATTAGGAGTCGTAAAATTTTGAAACATCATGTTTTATAATCAAAAGCAAATGTTGAGAGTGTTGAGTGTGAAGAGATTGAAATAATGTTGTTTCAACAACACTTTAAACTGTATCAATAGACATGCGGTTGTCTATTTCTTAATAATAATAATAATAATAAGCTAATAACAATTAGATTTTATATGAAAAAGGTCCCATAATCTTTGTATGTTTTCTGACCATATTTTTGAATTTTGAATTTTCAATAATTTTTTTAAAAATTTCCTCTTATTTCTGTAATCTCTTTGTTCCATGAAATATCTGGTGTTTGTTTTTCAAATAATTCAACAACATAAATACACATATCTACAACTTAACTATTGATCCATATGAATTACATGTACAATAAATTTAAATTCATATGAAATTACCTTTTGTATAAAACCCTTGTATAAATAAATCAAATGAAGTGTTTGATACCAGCTCATCAACTTCATTTAGGAAAAAATGGGGGGGGGGGGGGGGGGGGGGGGGAGGGAGTGTTGATGTTTTTATTTTTATATAGAAAAATGATGTGCAATATATCTGCAATTAAAAAAAAAAGTTTCTAACATAATAAAACCCAATATCTTAAGGTCAAGATTTCTAAATCAGAATTAACAATCTTTAAAAAAAGTCTTTTTTCATTATCAATTGGGAAATGTCAAAAGGTCTTAATATGCTTTGCTAAATAATAAATAGAGGACTTAACTCTACAGATGGCTTAGTTAGGGTAAATTTAGTTGACTTGTAACCTCATATAAGCTATTCAGAACATGAAAGAATCCTATATAGTTAAGACAATTTCACTGGACATGACTCAGTTTCAACTAGCTTAATAATTTTTAGTTCAAAATGAACAGTACAATTTCCTGAAGAAAATTTAAAAGAGTAATTAGTTATCAGAAATTGTTAACAAATAAAACATCATGTCTAAGCTGGTAGTTGATGGTTTAATGAAATCACACACATGATCAAATATTGTTATTCAAAAAAAGGCTAGACCATTCAGTAAGAATAAGAAAAAAATAATAAAAACAGGATAACTATGCCATTAAATTCTCATGACAACCATCTCAATCAAAAACAAAGAATTCTAACTACTAATTACAGGTATAGAAAAATTAACACAAAATAAAACAGCACAAAAAAAAGTTAATTTATCAAATATCACAAGCATATAGCACCAATAAGCAATAAAAATGCTTCAACTGGTTAATATTGTACCACAAAGAAGAAAACTTGTCAATAAGGATTTACAAAAATTATATATATATGACGGAAAATCAATTATTGTGAAATTTTCTCTTTTTTAGATGAATTATTGTTAAAACAAATAATTTCATTACTTAATGCCAACTTTTGCTTTCCTTGTTGATTTTTTAAATTCCTTTTACGATAAATAATAAACAATTTGCTATTTTTATGCAAAAATTTTCTTCTGAGTGCTAACTTATAAAGAAAAGATAAATCTGATGCCATGATTTTTTGTTCACATCTCAAAGGTTTTTTTTTTACAACAATGATGATCCATTTTACCTAAAGACATTTTTTTTTTTTTTTTTTTTTTTTTTTGAGATTTCAGACCTTGACATTTAGACCATTTTCTAATTAAAATAATAACAAATTTCATAGAAATTTTATACTAAGCAGTTTTAGAGCACAATAATATTTTACCAGTGTCTATTCTTATCCATGTCATGTGATCTGTAAATCATGTCACATGACCTGCAAGATTTTGGATTTCTGGACATAAGAATATCTGACATGATTTGATACTGCATTATGATGTACTGCAGTAATTAATTCTTGAATATTTTAGATGGGAAAACTTTTATATCTAGGTCCTTGAAAATCAAAATTTCAGTACAAAACTAACTAAAATTTTTTCTTTGATATGAGATATGGTAGTCAAATTTAAATCATGTGTTTGTTACTTTGTGTTACAATGAATTTGTAAATATGAAAATAAATGATATTTTCTAACAAAATTCAAAATTAAAATAAGCTAAAATTGATAGTTCAATTATAAAATTGTGTTAAAAGGCAAAATTTAAAAAAAGAAGAGAAAATCAGATTGTGGTTGAGCAAAATTATATAATGATAATAAAAAAAAAATCATAATAAAGATGAATATGTCATAAAAAAAACTTGCACCTTTCAACACTGATTAATTTTTTGTTTTGTGAAAAAAAATCAACTATTCATTAATTTTGATTAAAGGAAAATAAAAATTGGGACATTTTCAAAAAAATGTAAATTTAATAATTTTATCAAAGTATGTACATGTACAAAAAAAATTGATATGTATTTTATACCACATATGGCTTATTGCTACTTTAAAGATATCTATTCTCAAAATACTAATTTCAAATCAAAATATACTAAGAAAAATATGGATCTACATCATCATTTAAAAAAAGTTTAGATTTAATATCATTTAAGTCTTTCAATGCCAAAAAGGTCAAGGTCAATATCACCATGTGGATCTATGAAGGTCCATACGAGTGTAGTCTGGGTCAAAGAAAAGCTTGACAAAAGAAAAAAAAAACACCAGGAACTGTGTGTGACAAAAAGTAAGAAGGCAGTGATATCCTAACTTTTAACAGTAACCATGGTAACAGTATTGCCCAGTTTTTAAGGTCAGTGAATTTTTAAAAAAAGTTTTATATTAAACTTGAGTATCTTATAATAGAAACCGCACACTATTATGACATGAACGAGATGTATAATGTGTACATTTATAAAGCACACAATTAGCAGACATGAGCTAAAAATATATTCCCTTATTTATCCTGAGAAAATATTGGTCCTGATCCATATTTCATTAAAAAACATTACATATCTTGATATCTACAAAAAAGGTTTAATTTTACAGTTTAAATTTTGTAAGAAAAGGGGACGGGGCACCAAACTGATGCACAGCATGATAACACTTAACTTTGTAAAAATCTATTATTACTATTATTTCTTTTGAGTATGATAGACATTATTTGATTTTTTTTCCCAAAAAACTTTCCAAAATGTAGAAAAATTGTCAGATAACATAGCAAAGTTATTTTTCTTTACAAACCTTACCTTGTTTCATGTAGCATGTGTGTAAAGGCTACTGACAAAAAGAACAGGTTTTAACTTTCAAAAACTAATAATCTATTTCTCATTATCGTATAATAAACTTTTTCCTAAAGAAAATAATGATATTAATTATAAAGGACACTTCTAAATACTAAGGGCATGCCAACATGTGGCGTTGAATTTGTTTCAGACATAAAAAAATTCCAACTTTACTTTATAAAAATAAACCAAACTTTTGTTCTTTAAAATAAATACAGGAAAACCTTTGAAGTAGAAATCATTAGCTTTTTTATCATCGAAACTAAATCATGACTTCAAATAGAGATATGAGTTAAAGATTTTTTAAGAGATGAAAAAAAAAAAAAAAAAAAAAAAAAAATTTGGGACCAAATAATGGCCTGTAGTTAACCTGTTGTTAATCTGGGCATAAAAACTAATTCTCAAGTTTTCAAAATCTATGAAAATATTATAGCATTGTGTTGTGTTTTATATTGTTTTACAAATATCGAAGCTTTTTTTAATTTCCAACAAATTATTTCAAAGTTCCTTGTATGGTGCAGAATGATAAGGGTTAATAACAAATAAAGCTAAATATGCTTTGGTTTGATTCCGTGGTATATGCATATAACTAAGCCATATAAAGAAATATAATTATAGCACTTTCTACAGCATTGTACAACAAAAAATAGCAATGTTTCTGACCCAAGTCAGTGTAAGAGAGAGATATGTATCATGGTAGTCAATTTCTACAGACAGAGGCATTCTGACTAAAAAAAAAATTTTTTTATCAAACCCTAGATAGAGTAAAACCTCTGCATTTACTGAAACAACAACCAAACATTTTTCGTTTAAGTGTATCTTCATCCATTTTTGTATCTGTTGTCATGGAACATGAAAGCATACATATATAAAGTCTATATGTAGAAACAAGTATCCAGAATGAAGGATGGCATATTTCTGAATGCCCATATGTCCGACAGAGACAAAGTAATTGACATGTAAATTGAGATAGTTTTCCCTCAATTTAGAGAGATCCCCTCCATGTTGTTTGTTGTAATTACTCCATACGACTGATGAAAAAAAAATCTTGTATCAAAACACCTTTCTTCCTCATCACAATTACGTTAACAACAGCACACAACTTGGTAAATATAAAACACTGTTTTGATTATGGATCACATGACAAAAATATGTCACATGACAAAATATTGATCACATGATGACTTATTCACAAACAGCTAAAAACATCTTTTACAGTTTACGATATGTTGAAATCTAATGGTGTTTATTCAGATTCATGTTACTACATATATATGGTGATATATCACATGTTTTGTGTCTGTAACATGATGATCAGCACCTATCACATGACTGTCACATGATGCAAAGTCCTAAATATAACACTTTATTAAAAAAGCATACTCTGTCTTCTTATTTTACCTGAAAATATACCATAAGGAAAATTACATTAATGAAATGTAAAATTATTGCCTTAAATTCTAGTTAACAATAGTTAGAATCTGTAATTCTGGTTAACAATAGTTATAATCTGTAAGTCTCACAAGAATCAAATTGACCTGAACATCTTTTTCAAGATTTTAATGCTTAAAAACTTTATTATTTATCAAAAACATAAACCAATCCTGTTTATATTGGATACAACAGCTGAATATAACACTATCACATACACTCTTTTGTACCTTTTACGATCAATTCAATTTAAAATTCTCTCTTTTCTTTTGTAATTAAACACAGATCAAGGGAAATAACTCCTCGACATTAGGATCTTATAGAAGTTAACTACTGAAAGATTTCTCACAAGGATTACTTAAGCTAAGTAACTGAAAATCTTTCAGCTTTTTGCAACATCTGTCCCCCCCACCCCAACCAAAAGATAATGTAAGGGAGAGAACTCAAATTACCTGTTGATGCCAGGGACGATGATCTCATCCCTGGATCTTTATGTAGAACTATGCCTGGTATTGTAAATATAGAAACAGCTGAAACAAACAAATAAGAAACAATAATTTTAAAATCATACTTCTTTTTACATCATTCAAAATCAAGCAAATAACTTAAATTTCTTTAACAAGGAATAGCATTCTTTAGGTAGGATCATTTCGTTGACCAAGACACATGTGTAGCACAGAGAATTTAAACTATACTTTTGGTATGCTTTACCATATTACAGCATCAAGAGCAAATTATCATGGTTCAAATTGCAACTCTATCAAATATAATACCTTTAAATTTGAGATACTGCTTTCCTTGCACTAAATGGACAGAGTATCGGCTAGTTTACCCAGTTTTAGGACAATGTGAATGGGGCTAATGTATGCTTATCTGTGGTATACTGAGCTAGCAAATAGCAGACTATAAAACTGACATGAACAATTCACACACACATGGATAATTCATATAAACATGATGAACTTGATTTCATATTGAATCTTAAAGATGAAAATTTTTTCTCTACACTGCAAACAACTTTAAATTTTCTGATGTGACATAAAAAAAACATTACAACCAACCATCCAATTCATAATTAAAAGCATGAAAATGGATCAACAAAATTGAGAGTAATGATTTACAGTTACTATTTTTATTTATTAAGTATACTAGTATCGGTACTTACTGTCTGGTAATCTATGTACATTTGGTCCTAATGAGTTAAAGAATGGATGCTTCATACCTTCTGCAGCTGAACACCTCTTTTTTGGTTCATACTAAAATTCAAAACAGAATTTTTAAACAACTTATGAATATACAATGAAATCTAATGAAAGCCTTTAGCGTTCCTAGCTTATAATGTAAACAGAGTTGTTTGAAGTACAGCATTGCTAGCAAATAATCTAAAGAGAGTTCTTAAAAGTACATTACCACTGGCCTTTTATTAGTTAACAATAGCTATCAAAAGTGTAGCATAGCTAACAAGTGCTGTCAAAAGTGCAGCATACCTAGCTTGTAATCTAACAAGGGCTTTCGGAAGTACAGCAATGCTAGCCTGTAATATATATAATCTATCAAATTACTTCAACTAACTAAATGCTTTCACATTTGTAACCGTTAATCTGGATATTTCTTCTGTCAGTTTTTGTATTCATTGGAATCCAAATTTCAAGATATTCCAAAACTGTTTTTTGTGTTGTTAGATATTGGTCAGTGCAAATACAAGTACATTACACCAATTTAAAATATGTACCACAAAATGTATTTGTGAAAATTTTATTTTTTGCTTTAATACTCTTGTGAAATTAACATGAATATAAATGAGCACAAAAAATTTCCCATTTCCCAATAATTAAATTTTTTTAACATTTGTCTATCAAAAACTTTTATTCATAGAAGATTGGATATCCCTCCCTGATACTTTGTCACAAGTGATCAACCAAGCCCCTATTATCTTATAGCCAATAATCATGGCTAAATTTAGGTGATTTTCAAATGAAAAAGTCAGTAAAAATTTTTAGAATATTTATTTTGGTGATCTAATACAACTTCCTCGAGGTCAACTGGCTTACAAAAATTTTGACGATTTTTATTTTGATGATTTTAATACTACCATCAAAATGTGCCAAAATTTGCCCCCCACAAAAATCACCTGCTATACAGTACTCATCCTTATATTTAGAATTGCCTCTTATGTACCTTGATTATTTAAGGATTTAAGGGTGATTCAAAAACATGATTACATGCTGATATAGAAACAGGAAAGGGAGCCACACATTGGTAAATTTGTTGGCAATATCTCAGTTCTTACCTGTCAAATACATGTAATTGCAAAGCACCTGATAAAAAGTTTAATTGATGGTGCGGTAGAAATATAAACACAATGCCCCAGCAAAATATCCTCTTTGTCTGTCTTTTTTGTTTTTATTGCACTGAGAAAAATATCCCTCTCGGCCTTTTTATCATGAAATCATGAACGCTATCATGTAATATAGTTTAATGTACTCACCAACAATAATTTGGCTAATATATCTAACCCATCGCCATCCAACCTACAATTATAATAGTTTTGTCATTACCTCTACATTACATGTGGCAGGTCAACTTGTCAAGCAAAACTACACTAACAAGTGGCATTTTGAGAAACAAGAATTCCAGGGATTCAAATGTCTCGCCTTGTTAGTTTTTGATTGAGTAAAAAAATGACTCTAACATAAACTTTCACATTTTGACATGCCGCCGCTGCCTATGATGACACCAGAAAAGTAGCACCTAAGTCTCGCCTTATGGCAATGCCAGGCTCGACAAAAACATGTGGTACTAGTATTTTGAGAAAAACAATGTTATATCTTTAAAAGATAAAGTTAAATACATACATGTGGCTCAGGTTTTACAATCATTCCTCAACTAAGATTCTACTTAACTTAAATCTGGCAAATTTAAAATCTTAATAATTTGGTCAATTGTTTAAATTTTCAGTAAATTAGTGTCATTTTGAAGGTCAAACATAATTATACAGAACTAAACTAGAATTGTTTTTTTTTTTTTTTTTTTTTTTTTTTTTTTTTTGGGGGGGGGGGGGGGGGGAGGGGGGTGCAGGGGGTGGTGGGGTGTGGACAATTGAAGACTTGATGGTATTTACCCATCAAACAAATGTGTAGAAAAAGTGCCCTGCACTGCAATATTATTTTTAATTAATCTGATATAATTTACCTTGGTGCAACATTTATTAATGGTTCTGGTTCATAAATTTTGAAATCATATGCCATGAATTCTTCATTTTTGGTAATGCCAGGAAAATTTTCCTCGGTGGGTGTTCCTAAGACTTTAAAAATATAGAAAAGTTCATCTTCTACAGACTGCCCTGGAAAAAGTGGTCGACCACATGCCATTTCATAAAATATACAACCTACACCCCTGAAAAAAATATAACGAAATGGAAATCTTCAGTTTTTTTTTTGGCAAAAATATACACAAACATATTTTAATCTAAAAATTTTCATGTCAATTAATATATCGGAAGAATCATGATTTCAGTATTTTTGCAAACCTTTATTTTTGCATAGTTGGATGAAGGCTATTGTAATTGCAAGTGAATTACATAAAAAATATATATATTTTTGCGAGAGCTTCATTTTTGTGTATTATTACAATTGAAGTTTTACGCAAAAATAAAAGAAACAATATACAGAAATTAAAATTTTATTTCCAAAACTTTAAATATCATGTTTAACATGTCATGTTTTAACATAAATAATTCCTTTGTGGGGAAGGGGCTGGTGAAAACTTAAAAATTTGGATCTTTTGGAAAAAAAGAACTAGACATTTACTTTTTTATAACTTACCACATATCTATAGGGGTGGAATACTCTGTAGAGCCAAGTAGAACATCTGGTGGTCTGTACCTACAATACAATCTCATACATGTATATCGTTATTATGTATCTTATATAAGTTTATCTTTTGAAAACATTGACATACAACAAGGATTGAAATTAGTGAAACAACATTGCATGCAATTAGTCCATCAAAAATTCTTAACACAACAATTTATGGAACCTTGGTGGGAGAGTGGTCAAAAGTGTGCTGTTGCCAATCATAGTGACATAAACCACCTAGGTTTGGATCCCATTTGCAGGGCTCAAATTAGATTTTAAAACAGGGAGAAGTGACTTCTCCCTCAGCCAAAGTTAGGGAGAAGTTTTTCAAAACAGGGAGAAGTTTTTGCGCAACGCAATTCACGACACTGGAATTTCTGTCCTCCTGTGGCAATCATACATTTTATATATTTTAAATATTTATTTATATGTTTTAAGTATTTGAACTCTTTTTTAATAAATAATGATAATAGAGGTGAGCAGTTTATAATTAAATTGTTATATAACTTTTTTCATATGTAACATTTACATTATACAGATGGCAATATAAATTATATGTGAAAGTAAATTATAAAAATATTGTTAAAAGAATTTTGATAGTTTATTTTTATTAAAAATAAACTTAAATTTTCACAAAATAATTTTCCCCGGTGAACGTAATTTTTGAGGTGTTGTCTTAGGCAATCCTAGTGACAAAAGTTTGTCAGTTTGATTGCCAAAAGATGGTGGTTTTTCTCCAGGTAGCTTGGTTTCTTTTACCATACAGAAATGACAACCTCCGTTTATCAAAAAAATCTTGACTGGGGCGTTAAACAGCCCTACTCCATTTTACTTCATACAATGTATTTCATCTTACATACTAAATGAAATGCATACATGTATAAAACTAAGAATATTAGAAAATTTAATGAAAGATTCAATGTTTTTGATAAACTGTAATAAAATCCTTCGCCAACTGTATAAAATGTTTTGTTTTCACTGTTACTTATTTTAAAACTTTATCAGTAAGAATTCTAATTTTCACTGGTATTTAAATTTCTAAATGTTAAGATCTGTCAAAAAAATAACTTCTTAGATCTGTAGACTTACCATAAAGTTACAACTTCATTAGAGTAGGTTTTTGTAGGTATTGATTTAGCTCTGGCTAGGCCTGAAATAACAAAATATATATGAAATTTACTAAAATGAAATAAATATAACATTGATTTATTGAATTAATGGGATTTTACAACTCAGTCACAAATATTTCACTTACATCGAGACTTCACCAAGTATAGGTAAAGTGGCGGAAATTTTACCTTTGCACTGCCTTTTGGGCAATGTGTAGGGAGGCATCTTCAGTGTGCCATGCCTGCCATGAAATAAGGCAACAATTTTAAGGGTCTTTCAAAGGAACCTATAGCTCCCTGTATAATGCCACATACAGTTCATGATTTCATTGTACCTGAAGGCCACTGCGGTAGCTCAGTTGGTACAGTGCTCGTTCCGTAAGTGGAAGGTCGTGGGTTCGAACCCTGGTCGGGTCTGACCCAAAACTTGAAAGTGGGTAGTGACTGTTCTTTCGCTAAGCACTCATCATTACGAAATACGAAATGAAAGTCACAGTTCTTTCGGATGGGAAATAAAAATAAACGGTCCTGTGTCATGGTAGGGCTGGCACGATAAAGAATCCTGCTGTATAACGCCATCAGCGCAACACCAGGCAAATTTTTGCACTTTCACCTTTAGCTGGCGACGTCTTGATATAAGTAAAATATTCTTAACTGGGACATTAAACACCATTACTCAACTCAACTCTTTCCATATGTTTATCTCACTGTTTTGTCCATTGTGTCCATCTATGGATTAATCTGGATGAATTTTGATTAAACAATCTTTTGATGGATTCTTAATTTAACATGATACAAATTTAAGCCAACATAAGACAATATGTCACATACCAAATTTATTTGTGTAGGTCAAAGGTTAAGGACAAAAGGGTCAAATCTTGAACTTTGTCTCCATATGGGGGGTTCAGATGTCTTTCAAGAGACTGCTCAAGTAAATTTCATAATTATCTATATCAATATTTCTTACCAAAATCTGCTAGTTTTAATTCTCCTCGTTCATTGATGAGTAAATTTTGAGGTTTAAGGTCCCTGTGTAAGACTTGTTTTTTGTGACAATAGGCTAGGCCTCTTAAAAGTTGAAATAAAAATATCTGAAAATAAAAATAAAAAGCATGATTATTACCTAGTGAAACTTTAGAGATATGTTAATAAAAACAGATTGAACTAAATAAAGCTGTCTAAAATTATAGAGGATCTGAAAAAACAACTCATTTCCCCCAAAAATATCTAGTTAAAACAGTGCTTTATTTACTTCTTCACTTGTTTATAAAAGTGAAACTTAGACGTTTCTTTTAATATGTGCGAGGTCAGGGGTTCAAACCCCAGCAAGTCTAATCAGGACTCTGAAAATTGCTCAATACTTCATGTGGGAGGTCAGGGGTTCAAACCCCAGCAAGTCTTATCAGGACTTTGAAAATTGCTCAATACTTAAATACATGCAAATAAAAAAAGGAATTTTTTTACAAGAATAAAACATGTATTTTACACAAATGATCTTATATTCATAACATTAGATTTTGAAAATGACTGTTATAATATGCAATGTGATACCATGTTGTTATAGAGATTTTGGTCTAGTGAAACAGACATGTAAAACATTAATTGTAATAATGGGCATGTAAGGAACTGTTTTTAATGAACATTTTCAAGGGACATAACTCTTATCGTCTTATATTAGCCTCCCAGTGTATTGTTTTCATAGGAGTGGAGTGGAGTAATGGTGTTTTAGACCCCAGTCAAGAATCTTTCACTTATTTCGAGGCGGTCAGTTCTGGGATGGTGGAGGAAACTGGAGTGCCTGAAGAAAACCATCGACCTTCAGCAAGCCAACTGACAAACTTTCTCGCACTAGGATCTGTCCCCGAGTTGGATTTGAACCCAGGCGGTGACGGGCACTGTGATCTGTAAGTGCACGATTTTGACCACTCGGCCACCAATTTTCATAGGATGTGATAGTTATGCAACAATTAGGCTGAAAATTTTTGCGACCAATTTGACCTAGATGTGACCATTTTGCCATACAGAAAAGAAAATATTCATAGATCACATGGTTGAAATAGAAAAAAAAAATTCTCACTGGGACCCACAATAACATTTCCTATAATGCTTAAACCTGAGTCAATCAGAGACATAATGTCATATATAAGTTTACTTCTTCTCAAATGTTGTGAATTGTATTTACCTTTACATTTGTCATACTCATGATATTACCACAGTCATCCATATATTGTTTGAGATCCTTTTCCTGTAAAATATTGAGAAATATGTTAAAGCAATTTTTATATATAAAAATAATGTTCAAGATGCAGATTAAGGTAAGTTGAATAAATGCTTATTCACTAGATGATTGTGCAAACTGAATTATATACTGAAAAAACCACTAAAAGCTGGACTTGCACCTAGTCAATTCAACTTAAAAATAAAGAAAATAAATTGTTTAAAAAATGTTACACATTAGAATATTCCATCATTTTTACACTTATTCAGTAAAAACTAAAATAATAGCAGAGTACCAACAAAAGACCTTCCCAAATTTTAGTCAGACTTCCAACAAAGTTACAATTTTTTTCAAAATATTGATCGAGTACTTACCAAATATTCAAAGACTAGAGTTAGAGACTTTTCTGTGTGTATTATATCATGAAGTGTGACAATGTTGGAGTGCTTCAGGTCCCTGAGTAATGACACTGTAATATATAAAATAGTGTAGTAATTTTGTAAAAATAAAGATATTAATAAAGAAAATGAGAGAGAGTTTGCAAGAGAGAGAGAGAGAAGAGAGAGAGAGAGAGAGAGCTCAGAGATAGAGTTGAGAGAGAGGTCAGTCTCAGAAAGTGAGAGAGAGAGAGAGAGAGCTGAGAGAAAGATAGAGCTGAGAGAAAGAGATCTCAGAGAGAGAGAGTACTAATCTTACAAAATGGTTGAAATTACATTTACTGCATGATATTGCTACCATTTACTGGTTACAATACTTATTCCTAACTTTCTAAAATAACCAATCTTACTGGTTACAATACTTATTCCTAACTTTCTAAAATAACCAATCATGCATGGTTGCATGGTACCTAACAAATGTTACATATGTTTACACATTTTGTTCAGTTAGCTAGTATTCTTTTTTTTTTTTTTTTTTTAAATATGATCAAATCTAGATAATAAAGTTTTCCAGGTTTTTACTTTATTTCTATACACAAGAAAGATTATCATTGTAGCCATTTTAATTTTTTGTATCGTCTCATGTTCAATATTAAGCTGCCAGTTTTGTGACTTACCTTCCCTTATAGCTGTACACGGTGCTCCCTCTTCATGTTCTAACCGGATTTCTTTGAGAGCTACAAGATTGTCTGTCAATCGACTTTTACCCTTAAATACTGTAGCATATGTACCCTATAAATAAAGAAAAAATATCTATAATATATAAGCCTGTTACATTTAGTCCAGTTTCATCAGGCTGGTACATCACCTATAGCTGGTGACACCTTGATACAAGTGAAATATTCTTGACTAGGTCATAAAACCCCAAAACATTAACAGTTCTTTAAAACTGTTTTTTTTAAAGTCAGAATTCAAAAATAAAGGTATTAGATGTTTATTTTCCTTTTCTCTTCTTTTATTAATATTTTTCTTATATCTTGTTCTCTCTCTCTCTCTCTCTCTCTCTCTCTCTCTCCCTCTCTCTCTCTCTCTCTCCCTTTCTTTTATTTCTTTTTTTTCAATTTTGGAAAATGTGTTAAAAATTCAGCTGTGACTGTAATTTTGACCAAGATGTGATGAAATATTTCACTTTTATACCTATAATACATGACTTACCTCCCCTAGTTTGTCTAACTTTGTGTAAGACTCAATTTTTCCAAAACCAATTTCAGACTACAAAATAAAACAGAAAAACATTTATTTAATGTTTTCAATTTTATATCCAAGTAAATGGTATATTAATTGGCAGTAAGATTTTTTCACCTTAGATATCCTTAACAAGAAAAAATCCCTTGTATATATATATATACAGGTAAACAGATTGTTAAAAGTATCTTAAAGTATGTTAAAAATTTTTTAGCATCGTTGATATCAGTACTGTAATCTATATACATGTACCAGTGCATGGTACACTAAGTAATGATGTACACAAAATACAATAGATAGCAAAAGTACCCTCGTTGTTTATATTCTTAAAGAGTCTGTAGCAGGGCTGAGCTAGTTGTGATGTTGATGTGTTGTATATAGTAGATATAATAGAGTGATTTTACTGCCAAACTTCTGCACTGGATCTTATAGCACTGTAATAGAGCATTGGCTTAACACCCAGAAAAGGGACAGGTTCGATTTTCAGTCAGGGCACTCAGTGAAGAGTTTGGTTTTTTTTTTGTTTTTTTTTTCTTTTTTTTTCTTTTTTTTTTCTTCTTCTTGTATTTCTCAGGTGTTTCCTCCCTTTCTGTTACAAGTCTATACAAAAGCTCCCTAAAATACTGACATACTTTATATATCAATGTTTATTTCATTAAGCTTTTTTTTTTTCATATACTGGTATACAAAACTGGTACCAACAATAAGATACATATAATATGTAACACATAGAAGTGCTTATTAATTGTTGATGTCATTAAAACACACCTGATGATGCTTATTAGACTATCTCTGAATGGAATGATATATTTTATTGAACTATTCTTTAGAAATACAGGTGAGGTGTGTCAGGTGTGAAATTCAAAATGTATGATGAGTAAGATTAGAAGTACATGTATTCTTCCAATGTAAAAAAATCAATAGAATAACAGTGTGTATACAATTTTATAAATAATGATTCTTAAAGAGAGAGAGAGAGAGAGAGAGAGAGAGAGAGAGAGAGAGAGAGAGAGAGCTCAGAAGAGAGAGGAAGAGCTCAGAGAGAGAGAGATCGTAGTGAGATAGCTCAGAGAGAGAGAGAGAGAGAGAGAGAGAGAGAGAGAGAGAGAGAGAGAGAGAGAGCTCAGAAAGAGAGAGAGAGCTCAGAAAGAGAGAGAGAGAAAGAGAGAGAGAGAAGAGAGAAAGAGACAGAGAGAGAGCTCAGCAAGAGAGAGAATGAAAAAGAGAGCTCAGAGTGAAGAAGAAGAAGAAGAAGAAAGTGCATACCCTTTACAAATGATGATTCTGAGAGAGGAGAGAGAGGGGCTGCCATTTTAAATGCTGTTTTTGTATGTTCCTATGCATGAAACTATATTTTACTGTGTTAGATTACAATTAATTCTAAATATCATATTGTGTACTGTGTAAGTATTGATGTCTTAATCACAGGTGTTAAAAAGAAGTTGTTTATTTGTTCAGGTGTGAAGTATATCTTACATTCCCTGATAAAACTACATAGCCAATACACAATATATATATACACACACACACACACCGGTACATATATCATGATCTTCATTTATAAATTATCTCATAGGTACCTGAAATTAAGTCACTACAGTACTTTTATTTCAGTTATTCCACTTGTTAATTTTATATGTACAGTGAAACTTGTGAAAACCGGACCGGCTCCGTTCCTTGAAAAAAATCCGGTTTTCACAGGATCCGGTTTATTAAGGTTATTCGCTAGAGTTCACTGCCCTTGATTATAAGTAGCAGATCCATTTGTTATCTCCCTTTGGGATGTGTAGCCATGGGTAACACATGTACATCATGTACATGTGGCTTATTGGAAACAATACACTTAAAATACAATCGTAAAGTGATAATCTAAAATTTTTTGGGTAGGTTGCTTGTATTTTAATGTTTTATTTATCTCAAATAAACTATCATGAAATGATAGACGGGTGGGATCAGACATCATCATTATGATGTATAATTGTCTCATTGAGATAATAAACTTGAAATACGAAGTATATCATAAAGTTATTATGGTAAGTAACGTGTATTTTAAGTTGTTTTTATTTCGATGCAAACATATCGGCAAAAATGCAAGTGCGCTTTCCTTCTGCAGGAGGATGTAGGTCAACGTAACTAAGACTCAGCCAAAACATGAAATTGCTTTGAATTTACTGACATGGCACATAATCGATGTTTGGTTTATGTCGATTAATGATAACTAACTGCCTATTCCATTGTTAAAAACCTGTTTTCCTTATTTTTCCATCATCTGACTGCACAGAATGTTTTATCTATACAAAGCCCATTTCAGTTGTTCGATTGAGAGCCGAATAATTTCAGGATTCAAGGTCATCTTAACTGCGACTATTCTATTCAATTCTTTTCTTGACTGAAGTTTTGTGTAACCTCAAAACTTATTAAAATATCAATCTTGACTGAAATTTTGTCGATTTAAGATAGCAGAGAAAGTTGTGAATTATCACTGTGATATCGAGTCATACCAGCAAAATGAACCAACAAAGATGTTCCTTTAAAAATTAACACGTTACAATCGAACACAAGCTAACTTCGATTTCGGTTGACTGATCTCTTTAATCCAATAATTATTGTTTATTTGTGACACCTTTCACACATGTTAATGTACTCAAGCCATTGATGACGGTAATAATTTGTATTTCTTACAGTTTTGTTTTACTTAGAAGTTAAATGATGTTATTTATGATATCAGGAAATTACTTTTACTTTTATTTGTAGTTAATGTTTTTATGATATCGGAAATAACAGTCATTTTGTAACAAATTTGCAAGTTTAAAAAATTTCAATTAAATTCTCGGTTTCGGTTTCGGTTTTTTTCATAATCAGAAAATCAAATCCGGTTTACAAAGATGAAAATATATAGGTTTTTTATGATCCGGACGGTGAAATGCGTCCGGTTTTCAGAATTCACAGGATCCGGTTTATTAAGGTTTCTATCATATAGAATAAAGAAGAGAGTAAATCGGGACAAGCACACATGTCCGGTTGTCACAGGATTCCGGTTTTTCCAGGGTCCGGTTTTCACAAGTTTCACTGTATAACCTTTTACTTTTCAAAATGGGCTTTTACTCTTACCCAGTAGTATAACTGATTTTTAATTTTCTAAATAAAACGGTAAAAAACTTATAGGTTTTAAATGTTTTAAATTGCTTTTTTTTCATTTTTTTTCTGAATATTTTTTTTTTTTTTTTTTTTTTTTGTTCAAATTAAATATATATTATGAAAGCTTAAACCTATAGTTTTCAACAAATTTGACATTTTACTATACAATCCCATTACTCCCTTTTCAAACATGCAATCTTTCAAAATACATGGCTAAGTTGTTTTAAATGAGCATGTTGTTTCATAACCAAATATGTGGGAAAAAACTGTTAATATATATAAAAAAATAATTATTTGTTATCATCATGCAGGTAAAAGCCAGACCGCTTTTTTTTTACAAAATGGTTTTATGAAATATTGATTTAAAATTTGAATTTACCAATAAAATGTGTTGTTTTGTTTTTTAGGTATTTTTTTTTTAAAATAAAAATGCTTTAAGATGATTAACATAATTATAAAGATATATCAAATCTGGAATAGTGGAGGAAACCAGAGGGTAATGGAGTTCCAAACTGACAAAACTTTCCTACAAGAGGACCTGCAAAAGAATAACTCAAACCACCATAACCGAGGACACCACTGCGGTAGCTCAGTTGGTAGAGTGCTCACTCTATAAGTGGAAGGTTGTGGGTTTGAACCCTGACCCGGTCTGATCAAGACTTGAAAGTGGGTAGTGACTGTTCTTTTGCCAAGCACTTGGCATCACGATATGACAGTTTCAGTTCTTTCAGATGGGAACCTTAAAAAAACGAGGTACCGTGTCACGGCAGGCATGGTACAGTAAAGAACCCTGCTGTATAATGCCATCAGCGCAATGCACAAGCAAAATTTCTGCACTTTCGCCTATAGCTGGCAATGTGTTGATGAAATATTCTTGACTGGGACGTTAAACACCATTACTCAACTCAACTCATAACCGAGACCTCTCTTACTAAATGGGCCTTTAATTCAGGTGAGCTCAAAGTAAGTTTAAAATAAATTAATCCTTTACAACTTGACATTTATCATTCATCTAAATGCTGATCTGATCATGAATATCTAATTAATAAAATTACACTAAAACGATCAAAAACACTTGTAGCTGGCTACCTAGGTACTGTGGTCTCCAGTATATGAACCTACGGTGTATGCAAGTTGTTTATCAACGCTGCGAGAAGGTTTATATAAATAACAGGAAGTTATAAGATGTAATTAAATTATATATGCGGCAGCCAACCTGTCCAGACTTCTATTTATAAAGTGATACAGATGTTTTTTTTTTTTTAAATTTAAAATGTTAAACAGTCCTATTTTCTGACCCATGTCTTAACAACATTACAAGTAAAATTTTAAAAGAGGTAACTGTATATCTTTTTAATGTTACTTAACACTTTTTAAGTCATTGTGACATGTATATCCATTACAAAATGGGGAAAGGGGGATAGATTATTCTTTTATCTGAAAACTTAAACTTCATTTTGAAGTTTTTTTCTATTGAAATTCATTCTTTTCTTAAAACGAAGTTTAAATGCTTTGATGCTGATAGTTGGGATTAAATACAAATGCTCCTTTTTTTTGTAAAAATATACACATTCATCAGTTTTAAAGTCTCAAATATCTGGGGGAAAATGCAGCTAGAGATTGAAACAAAGTGCATTATATAAAGTAAATATAAAAGATAAAGGAAAATAAGGAAATGAGATTGAATTATGGAACACAGAGCTACTATGTACTACAGATGATACCCTAGATTGACCTTTAATAAGGCAGCTAGCATCCTAAAGAGCAACTAATGTTGAAAAGTCTTTGTTTCTTAACCTCTTTTCATGACCTTGACCCCTAATCTTTAACTTTTGACCTTGTGTCAAAGGTCAGGCCCCAGTTTCACTATCATTCCTTAAATAAGAATTTCTGAAATTTTGACAAATTTGAAATCTTAAAAACTTTGTTGATTTTAAAAATATTTAGGAATTTTAGGTGCCATTTCGAAGATCATTTTAAGTTTATAACAATTGTATTATATTTTTTCAAAATTTTTTTTCAGTAGTTCCAATAAAGACTGACAAAATTTGCTACCCCTGGTAAATATAAGTAAAGAAATATCTTAATTAAGAAATGACGGTGAAACTGAGGCCATTTCAATTCCTATTGCTTGCCATATAAATCTGCTTTTCATCAAATTGAATAAAATTGTGTTTGACATTTTTAACAGCTTGTCCTTGTCAAACTTGGTATCCTGATCAATAGAGAACAATATCTTCTGTTTTAAAAGGCATCAAATGAAAGGTGCTGAAACATTTTTTAAAATAATTCTTTTTTTTTTCACCTCTTTTATCACTTTTGATTCATTGCAGAATATCTTTTAATGCCTCAATCTGTCTATGTAAATGGTACTTAAATATCAAAATTCAACTGTGTTGCTAAAACTTTACCTGTATGAAATGTTTAAAACCATGTTCACCTTTAAAGAAGAATCAAATTTCTGTATCAGTAGATCACTGCCTGTCTTCAACCCACAGTAAAAGTTTGATATTTTTAGGCACTAGTTCAATCAATGCAAGATGACAGTATCAAAGTACTGAAGGAACTGGTGGCTACAAGTTGACAGAAGAGACTTAATCCCCTTATCTTGCTAGTCCATTGAAAACAAATAAAACTTTAACAAAAAGAAAAAAAATTCATTCATCTATGTGTGATAAAAAAGCAAATCTTACCAGAGATTTTCTCCGAGATCGACGACTGAGCAGTCCATCTGGACTTAGACTCTGACGTGACAGGAAATGACTAGGAAGACGCATATCAGCCGGTAGAGACAGACGTTTTGTAACCTCCTGAAATAATAAAATTAAAAGATATCTTAGATACATGCAGTTTTTTATATTGCTCATGTAAAGTAAAATCTTGTATAGTTTTCATTATTTTTCATTGGTGTTCTACAATCTGTTGCCTTCAGTGTTCCACAATTTGTTGCCTTTAGTGTTCTACAATTTTCTGCCTTTACTACAATATGTTGCCTTTAGTGCTATACAATATATTGCTTTTAATGTTCTACAATATGTTGACTCTAGCGTCCTACAACATGTTGCCTTTATTGTTCTACAATATGTTGACTCTAGCGTCCTACAACATGTTAGCTTCAGTGTTCTACAAAATTTTAGCTTTTGTGTTCTACAATATGTTGCCTTTAATGTTTTAAATTTGATGCCTTAATTGTTCAACAATTTTCCTCTTAATTTTTAAAACAATAATGCCAAGTTTTTGTCTTATATATATATATATATATATATATATATATACAGAAAAAAAAACCATTCAAAATGTCACCAATACACATTAGTCACCCCAAAATAGATGTCATTGTTATATGTTGCAACTTAAGAAAAAAGTGGAGTAAAGTAACAGTGTTTTATGCCCCAATCAAGGTTTTTTAACTTATTCTGAGACAGTCAGTTCTAAAATATTGGATAAAACTGGAGTACCTATACAAAATCAGCATCCCTTTCTTTGTCAAACAAACTGAAAACTTTCTAACACTCAAGATCTGCAATGGGATTGAAGCTGGAATACATTTGATTTTATGAATCAGATGTATTGAAATGTGTTCCTTGATGATACAGTTAAAGATTGAATTCATGGGGAATCAGATTTCCCTTGATGTATTCCCTCCACAATTTACATATGTAACAGGTGTTACATAGTATTTATGACCAGTTTTTCAAAATATATGCTATAAAAAAAGAATTGTTTTTATCCATCCTTTAAGATCTCTTTTAGCAAAACTGGGTTTCAATTGAATGACAGTCATTGTGATTAATCTCTGGTTGACAAATGTTCCTTGATGTTGTAAGCACATGTAGAATGCAGTGGAACATATGTTTTTTATGTCTTAACCAAGATTCTTTCATTTATTTTGAGGCAGTCAGTTTTAAGATGGTGGAGAAAACTGGAGCACCCAGAAAAAAAAAACAACACCCTCTGTAAGTGAACAGAAAACTTCCACACACCTTAGACCTCCATTAAAGGGTTAAGAACTGGATTACATTTTAAACTTGAATTCATCGATCAGATATCCTTAAATGTTTTACCTTTGCAATACAGGTAAAGATCAGACTTTATTTGGGATCATATTTCCCTCAATATATTCCCTTCACACATAGAGGGTTTCAGGTGACTACTTACATATTATTTTTGTGGTGTCATTGTTGTTATATTATAAGTATATATATATAGGAAGTTATTAACACAAACCACCAATTAACAGGAAGTGTGTTGGGGTGTATTCAATCAACCTACTTAAACTCACTAGCAATTACAACTTAAAGGTATAAAATATATGTTAAAAATGAAAAAATTATCCTTGAAAGCTATTACAAACAGACAAATGAAGTTAGACAATTTGAAGGCAAATAATTTTGGCAAAGATGCCATGGAGTCATGGACCATCATTCTAAGGCTGTGAACAAATTGGTATTTTCTCCACAGAGCTAAACATTGAATTTCACATTGCTGTAGTCCATGCAGATGGTAAATGAATGCCAATGGGTTGCAACAGAACAGAAATATCTAGCGTAAACATTGCAATAGCCTGGCAATTCTGTCCAATGTCTTTTGAGTCTTGTAACCCGGTCAACTTAGATGTTATTTGGAACCATTATAAAGGACCATGCAGCATGTTGAGCCTGTAGGCTTGGGACAGACTTTAAATATGTTTATGTTTTTATACTTAGTCTTGTTTAAAATACTTTTATTAAAGAGTTTCTAATCTCATCTGTTGGTTAAATACTCAAAAATAATAAATTCACTCTGGTAACATGATGAGAATTTATGATAAACTTTTATTATATAATAAAATTTCGTATTTGTTTGAGTACTGCAGAATTCAGGTAAGGACCATCCAATAAAATTTTAACTCTGACTGAAAAGCTTTTGAATGAAAAATATTTTTGTTCAGAAATTTTACAGGTATAATCTAAAATTTACAATTTCAACATATAAGTTCACACATATTTAAAATTATGATTTTTATTTTGATTAAACTAATGAATCTTCAATCAGCTCAATGCCATGCCCTATGTCATGGTAGGCATGGCACGCTAAAGATCCCTCCCTGCACATTGTCCTAAGCATACTGCAAAGGTTAAAATTTCTGCCACTTCACCTATAGCTGGTGATGTCTCAATGTAAGTGAAATATTCTTGGCTGGAATGTAAAACCTCATTGAATCAAATCAATCAATCATCCAAGATGTATGGGTTTACAGTAAGGTGCGATCAATAGCAGAACTCAATAGCAGAACATCTGATGCTATATATATGCTATAAAATAATAATAGTATACTTCACAAGTGTGCATTTAATGTCAAATTGTAACAAATTAGACTTGACAGTACTTGTTATTCTAAAATTACAGAAATTATCGAAATCTGGCTTATCTAGGTCAAACACCATCTGTTGGTGGCATAATAACATGATTTCTAGGATGCAGAATTTTAGAATCATTATATCATTACAGTGTTTTAGAAGATGAAGTGTTTTACCTAGGCAGGATAAAAGAAAAAGCTTATTTTTAAAAAACCATACTAATGTTGAGTAATCAGGGAAGGTCTGGTTAAACTCATGCAAATTATTTTAAATTGCATCAGCAATATTTTTAGTTATTTATAATGTGATACATGTTGAATCATTTTATCAGCTAGGGTGTTGTGTGGTGATGTACCAGGAATGGGTGAATGGGTGGGGGTGAGGGGGGGGATATTTGATTTATCTCAAAGGTATTCATGTGGTAAGCTGGTGGTGTTTCTTAACTTTTTATCAGAGAGCTTGACCAAGTGCACTGACCAGCAAAAACAAAGATTCAATCACATAATTACTTATTACTTCAATGATCACAAGCAAACCATTAAAAACTCATTGAACAGGATAATACTAGTCTCACAGATGGTCAGATGGTCAAATGGTCAACTGGGATCAAAGGAATGTTCACACAACTTTTATGTTTAAAAAGCTGACTTTTTGTTCATCCAGTCATGGATATCACAGACTAGCATTTCATTTAAAAATTAGGGGAATGTTTCTAAACACTTCAGTTTTGATACCATTTTTAGTCATCCATATTGACACAACTGAGTGAAGTGGAATAAAATAGTTTTAAACCCCCCCTCCTCCCCCCATGATTTTTAAAAACATACCAAGATAGCAAGATTGTAGAAACATGAGTGCCAAGATATAACCTTCAGCAAGCAAACTGACCAACCTCTTTACACTAGGATATGTCAAATCTAGGTGATATAGAAAAGCTATGATCTGTGAGTGTGTGCTTAGACTCTAACTCTGTTAGACAGGGGCCTTGGTGGTCAAGTGGTCTAAAGCCCGCGCATATGGATCACAGTACCTCTCACTGCCTGGGTTCCAATCCAACTCAAGGACAGATCCTAGTGCTGAGAAAGTTTGTCAGTTCAGCTTGCCGAAGGTCTGTGGTTTTCTCCAGACACTCCGGTTTCCTCCACCATCCCAGGACTAACCGTCTCGAAATAAGTGAAAGATTCTTGACTGGGGCATAAAACACCATTAGCTCCACTGCACTCTGTTAGACAATTTTTTGTACAATTTATATCTAACTTCTATATCTATCAAAACAGCCGTTTTCATGTAGGAGTACTAAATATACACCAGGAGTGTCAACTTTTAATGTTCACTTATACTTAATTATTGTGCCTCAGAAAAAAAAGAGAAAAAGTTCTTCATTCATCTCAAGTATTGAATAAAACAGCTGGTGATACAACCCACACCTCAGGCACATTGTAAACATTTTGCCCTTTACTCTTGTGTCATAACCATTTTGGGACTGTCATTTAGAAAAAAAAAATGAATTAATTTATTTATCTAAAAGTGTTAACTAATTACTTATATAATTGCATGGTAGTATTAAAACAAATAATAAAACGTGACATTTTAATGTACTTAAAAAGATACTAATTGTTTAAATCAAGACAGTTTAAAAGATTAAATTATGCACATGAATCCATTTATTGTAAGTCTTCATCGTGTCAACATGCCTACGGGGCATCACTAAAGTCTCTGTTTGTTAGTGTCAAGCAATTGGGAGAATGATTAAGTCACTTCCATAATAGAACAGAAACTGCAACATTTTACCACTTGAGTGAAAGAAATCTTGCAATGGAACAGGAACTGCAACAGCTTAATTCCATTGCAAGTGTAAAACAAAGATACATCAGTTTTATAAGTTTTACATGACATTTGTGCCTGCAGTGACACGGGCATTATTTTTATGTCTCATCCAAAGACCCATGTGTGTGTGTGTGTGTGTGTGTGTGTGTGAGAGAGAGAGAGAGAGAGAGAGAGAGAGAGAGAGAGAGAGAGAGAGAGAGAGAGAGAGAGAGAGAGAGAGAATTATGTAAAACAAAAATACCTAAGTTTTACATTGATAAGTTTTTGATGATTTACTGGTCTCTTTGACAGTGTGGTCAAGAGCACTTTGGAACACAGTGCCTTTCATTACCAAAATTGGAAATTGGTTTTCTTTGGAACAAACTCTGGTTCCCTCCACCATTCAAGAATTGGCTGCTTTAATATTAGTGAAAGAATCCTGACTGTGGTGTACAACACCACAACATCACTCCACTCTACTGAAATTGACTAACTGGAAGGCAGTTGTTTGAATGTCAGGAAATTAAAGAATAATCATGATTCACTGACATTTGTATATTGGTGACTCGCAGTGGTGTAAAAACATTTAACCACTGAATTGTCTAAAAATGACATTTCTAATGCTATAACTTCCAACAGTTTGTTTTGCAAGGAGTAATAAAAGTTAGAGCACTACATGCAAAACAAATGCCATTTATAGACAGCTGAATGGTAATATTTACATTTCTCATTTTTAAAATCCTTTATTACTGTATTGATACAGGCACAATCTGACACCACTACACTACCAGGGTCATATTGCTTCCAAGATTAAAATTCCATCTGTTAATGCCATTATCTTTAATTATAATTAACGAACTTATAGAGTCCAGATTAAACAAAACTGAGAGGATATTAAAAGTCTATTTACTTGATAGCAGTCTTACGGTAATTTGATTTGACTTGAAAAACTAATAAGCCTCATGTTGTTACTAGGCATCACCAACTACTCAGAATACCAAGCAAAGACATAATCAAAATGGATGACTCTTTGATTTTCAGGTTTTATTATTGTGAGCAGATTTTCATGTTTCTATAAAAAAACAATTGAATGAACAATTAAATGAATAGACTAACTTTAAAATATACATGTATATTCTTGATCAACTGTGGCTAACAGATTTAAAAGCTACAATTCTAAAAATTGTTTCCAAGCATTTTAAATAGTTAGATCTTTTCTGTTATTTTTGAAAGAATAAGCTCATGCTTTAATTGATGTGGTTTATTTACAACCCAGTAAAGATATTTCACTTATATCGAGATGTCACCAGCTATAGGTTTATTTACAACCCAGTCAAGATATTTCACTTATACCGAGATGTCACCAGCTATAGGTGAAGTGCCAGAAATTTTTACCTTTGCAGACTGCGCTTAGGGCAATGTGCAGGGAGGGTTCTTTAATGTGCCATGCCTCCTGTGACACAGGGCATCCATATTTAAGGTCTTAAGATATGAAAGTATAGTATGGTTTTGCAAAAAAAAAAAAAAAAAAAAAACCCAATTACATTTATATAATGACATAATGTCAGAATCTTTTTTGGATCAAAACAATGCAATCACCTGTAACTAAATCATTACAGCACAATGGTCACCAGTGAAACTGACACAGTCTAACCTAATTTTTACATTTGAACTTATCATATCTGAAATAAAACATATAATTTAAATAACAAATTTGTCAACCACCTGTTTCTTCAGTGTCCAGATGATTAATTAATTCTTACCGAGTAGACACAGTACTTGTAACATTATTACTATAACTGTCAATATTTTGTAATAAATTAAGTACTAATTTTATACTTTTTTGTAACATCTGTTTTGCTATAATTTATCAATTTTTAGAACAATGAATTAATCATCTTGTAAAGGGGCCTGTTAATGAAATGTACATATATATTGATTATCATGTTTATAATTTAAAGATTGATTGATTGACTTGAATGGAGCTTCAAGTCCCAGTCAAGAATATTTCATTTGTATTGAAATGTCACCATGCAGCTATAGGTGAAGTGCATGGAATTTTGACCTTTGCAGTATGCTTAGGGCAATGTGCAGGGAGGGATTGTTTAATGTGCCATGCCTGCAGTGACAAGGGCATCATTTTTTAGGTCTCATCCAAGGACCCATTATGTGTGTGTGTGTGTGTGTGTGTGTGTTTGTGTGTGTGTGTGTGTGTGTGTGTGTGTGAGAGAGAGAGAGAGAGAGAGAGAGAGAGAGATATCAATAATATGTATTTTATACTCATTTATTTCAATGTTTTATAAATAAAAAGCTTTAAGAATAATAATATAACTTTTGTCTGTGCCAATGAAAGCTACAATGTCCTCTTGAGAATCTTATAAAAATTTTATTTGCACAAAGATCTTGTTTTATATATATATATATATATATATATATATATATATGAATGGATAAATAATTATATTTCTACAATGAAGATTAACTCTACATCTGTTGTTGGAAGATAAACTGATTCTTCATCAGTGGCTGCTAAATAGGCAATACACAGTTCACAGACAAAAAGAAAATAAATAACAACAACAACTGACAATGCATCTTAGCAATAATCACCTGATGATTCCACTTAGTGTACACCTGTACCATGTGATTAGACACTTACCTTTCTGATCTTATACAATTCCTCATCAGAATCCCACTGAGAATCATCCCCCATCGCTATAATAAACTACATCTCTCCCATCCACCTCAGACAGTCATCACACATGCACACATTTAAAATGACATGGTCTCTCTTTATAATGTACCAATTAACATTATATATTATATATATCTATCTAATATCCCCTGCCCTAATTGTTCACTGCTCTGTTCTATAATTTATCCTTTAATACAATCCATAATTGTACTAACTCTTTCTCACACTAAGGTTTATAATAAACAAGCAGATAGGTTGATATATAAAAATATATATATATACCGACATGCAACCATTGTTAGGGCTAATATTACTGCACAGTTATAAGGTTTAAAAAACAGAATAAAGTTAGTAAAACAGCACACATATAATAGACTTAATTACATGTATATAAAAAGTAAGATCATTCTTTAGTCACCAATGTTAGATAACTCTTTGTTAATTTTTTTTTTTTTTTTTTTTTTTTTTTTTTTTTTTTTTTTTTTTTTTTTTTTTTTTTTTTGTGTGAATGAGACAAACCTTGAACAGAAAAAAAAATTAGCATATATATATATACGTAAACATTCTCCTTTTGCTAACAGTTTAATTTGTTGCTTTTAAAAAAAAAAGTTTTAATTAACTTAAAAGAAAATTTTCTGCTTATTAATGTAAGAACAAGTTTGTGTTAAAATTAATTTTTTTATTTACTAGTGCATGTTTATGGTTGTTTTAAAGTGCTAGCACGCTTGTCAACAATGTTGCAAATTAACATATTGGAACACAAAGTTGTACCAATGTATGAATTTACCCACAGCGGCCAACAACATAAGAAAATATCTTTTCCAACATGGTATCATCAATCTGAGGGTGACAAACCAAAAATGGTAAGAAACAATAGGTTTTCATGTTGAAAGCTGAACTGCTTGGTCCAAGTGTTCAATATATTTATGAAATGAGGTTGTATGTCCAAGATTATTTTCAACCAACAAACTCAGATATAAAAAAGTTGAAAATATTCTGGAAATGACAAAAAGAATATTTTACTGCTACTGGCGGCAGTGCATCCCTGACAACAGTAAACCGAAATTGGGTGTGCCTAAAATTTACTTCTGAAACTATATTATACCAGACAGGGTATTATCTAACAAAAAAAAAAGCTATTTTGCCATGCCTCCCATGACAAAACATCATCTAAAGGTGTCCGTAATTTCCGCTCCTTTATGCTAGTTTAACTGTATGAGCAAAAGTCCAGTTGAACGCTACCTATTTCTAAATCTTAGACCCTATCAAACAGAGGGTGACTCAAACCAATGACTCACGACAGAGGGTGACTTGAACCAATGGCTCTCAACTGCAGAGTTAATACTCAAGCCTACCAACAAGGCAACTGAAACATATGGCACAACAACAAAAAAAAGTGTAAATATGAATGAAATTTGGATTTTGATTAGTAAAAGAACAGCCACTGCCCACATGTATTTCAAATTCTCAAAACTTATCCACATCCAGTAATGTATGTAAAAGTAAATATGAATGAAATTTGGATTTTGCTTAGCAAAACTGATAGGGGTATAACACACAATCACAATTTACACCAAATATTTTAAGTAAAGGTAAAAATGAATTGAAACACCCTTTCATTTTGCCATATGTTATAAAATCCATGATATAAAACAGCTGAGGTGTTGAACCACTAACCTCTTAATATCAAAACTATCACCTACAGCTTAATATATACAAGTATATCATTATCAAACTTGTCAGATTACCAATGGTCATTCATGTTGCTAAACTGAAATTAATTTCCTTTTCATTATTTCCTTCAATCCCTAAAATATATATATATATATATATATATATATATATATATATATATATATATATATATATATATATTGTAATTCATTTATTTATCTATTTTTTGGCTTATAAATTCAATATCACAAAGTATATTGTTTCATTTATTATTTTAAATTAGAGATTTCCTTCTTTTCATAAATCTTATGAAAGTTTTTAATAATTTTTTTTCTCCCACGAAAATAAATATTTCACAAAATTTTTTCAATTTCATTTTTATTAAAAAAAAAAAAGAAGAAGAATATCAAACTACCTTAACACTTGATTATTATACAGCTGCCGAAGTTTTGTCTTCCTCCTTCATGCAGCAGTGAGATTTTAAACAATGCTTCATATGTTCAATTTGGTTACCATAGCGACAATGATGTAAACCAGAAACAGAACTGTTATAAAGAGCAGAAATCTTCACTTGAGAGAATGCAATAATTCTTCTTAATTTTTTTTATTCATGAAATGTAGGATAACATGAGGACATTTCTGATCTTAGTTGAGAGTTTTACAATGCACGATATTTAACACCATTCAAGGCAATTACCTCAATTATTCTTCAGCTCCTTCATAAAATTTGCAAGATAATTGATTCAATTATCAGTTTTTTATACCATGTGTTAGGGGAACTATTAAATATTGTGTGGCTGTAATTAATGCTTACCTCATGTCTAGGTGAGAATTCAGAAAACATAATGCATATATAAATCAAGCTTCAGGTCAGACAGATTGTTAACAATTATCAAATATAATAAACAATCAAGCATGGGCCTTCAAATGCTCATCTGTACATGGAATGCATTAGTAATTGATAGGGAGTGGAGTGGTGTAACCTTGTTTTATGCCAGTATGAAGATTTTTTTTTCACTAATGAAAGATGCAATCAGTTCTGAAACAGTTGGGAAAACCAGAGTGCCTGGTGAAACAACTGGCCTTCTACAAGTGTGAAATGGAGTAGAGTAGCCATTTTAATGTCAAAATAACGATTTTTTCACCAATATTGAGACAGCCAGTTCTAGAATGGTGGAGGAAACCAAAGTTCCTGCAGAAAAACCACTAACCTTTAGCAAGTGAATTGACAACTTTTCTCATACTAAGGGCCTGCAGAGATATTTTAATCTATATCTTTTTATCACAAGTTATCATGGGTAATTTTTTTTTATCCTTGTGACATGTACAGTGTAAACCTTAAGACCCAAAGAACATAATGGTCCAGTACTGTTGTTTTATGGTCCAATCAAAATTCTTTTAATGTGCCAGATCTTGGGCGGTGAAGGAAACTGAAATACCAGAAGAAAAACACCACTCTCTAGCAGGCTAACTTATAAACTTTTTCACACAATGGTCTGTCCGAGCAGGATTAAAGCTTAGGTCTAGGTGTCGAACGGCTTTCAGCTCATATAAGTTATTTTTAGTCTCAAGAACACCCATTACAACAACCCATTTCAATTTTTAACTAGGTCTAGCCTGGTTAGAAAAGAAAACCTAGTGGTCTTTTTTATAACTTGTAATGCTGTTTGTCACGTCATCAGCAATTTTTCAGCTATTTGCGATGGAAGAAATTTTTTAATCTTTTAGAATTAACATTAAGTTTGGGTATGTGTGAAAGTTTTGTGATCAGCCTTAAACTAGCGCACACTCAGGGCAACTTTAAAGTGCTAGCTCACAAAGTCAGTATGCCAGAGAGAAACATACCACTTCCCCTGTCATTTTCTCCTGGCACTAAATGGACCAGTCCATACTCTTTCCTCTCAATGTCGAGCCCTGAGCAAAAAAGCAGTGCTTAAAATTTTATAGTATTAAGTACGACCAGCCTGTGGTTCAAACCCAAGTTCTCACCGTTAATGCTATACCAGCTCTTACCTTGATCAATAAGAGGCCATAACTTGAACTACTTTTTTTTCCTAGTTTTTGAGTTACCAGTATTACAAATTCTTATTTAGTTTATTTCACACAATGAAATCACTCCTTTGTCAACTGAACTTAACAATAATTATACCACTAAATAAATTGAAAAGCTTGAATATCCATTGCTAGTTACTCTAAACCTAAAACTAATTTTGCTTTCCTGTAAAAAACTATTTAAATCATTATCAATAACATAATTACGTTATTTCCGAAATCATGTGTTAAAAACAGATCATTTAGTCAAAGAAACGAATTATTTGGTCACCTTTAAGAATGTTTTTCGGCAAAACATTCAAGAAATAGATTAACTTCATTTTATGACAACGCAAATAATTTGGTTAAGCAATAAGGAAAACCCCTTGGGTACAGAGTGCTAATAGGTTCATTTGACAATATATTTTGAATCCCATTACATGTGGCCTTGTCTCTAGGTGAAAAACAGGATTATTCTACAAACATCTTTTTGACATGGATAATTTTTCCAATATTGGTTAAGATTATAAATTTCTGAAAAAAATCCATGGTTAAAAAGTTCTGTATTTCATTGATAATAATTAGAACTAAAAGACTTGTATAACCAAACCTTAGAAAGCTGTCGACAATTTATATATCCACAATACTGCCAATTTCCTACTAGCTGACCTTAAATGTCCAGGCAATGGGTCTCAATGGCCGAATGGCCCAATGCAAAGTGTGTACTTATGGATCACAGTGCTATTTTATACCAATGCCAAGATTTTTCTTATACTGAGGCAATCACCTCTTTATGGGGAAAAGAATCAGAGAAACTCCCTGACCTTTAGCAAGCACACTGAAAAACTTTCTCGTGTCAGGGTGGGATAAGAAGAGGAGTGGAATGGAGTATTGGCGTTTTACGCCCCCGTCAAGAATCTTTCACTTATTTCTAGGCAGCCAGTTCTGGAATGGTGGAGGAAACCGAAGTGCTCGGAGAAAACCACCGATCTTCGGCAAGTGAACTGACAAACTTTCTCACACAAGGATCTGTCCCGAGTGGGATTCCAACCCAGACGGAGAGGCACTGTGATCTGTAAGTGCGCGCTTTAGACCACTCAGCCAAAGGCCCCAGGATTAGAAGAGGTTGACATTAATTAACATACAATCCCATACCTAAACGTACACTCTTTAGACCAACCACCAAATGCCTTAATGACAAATTATGTAAGTCAAATTAGTTTTACTGATTTTACCGATCTGTGCCTTAACCTAGAATTATTGTAGATATTATATACCAGTAAAACTGGTTCTATTATAACCTGTGTATTAAAACCACCTCTGACTTTGGCATCATTCTAAACTTTACAACACTATAAACTGTTAAGACTTAATCGAAATCTCAAAATTACTCACCAATTATATGTACTTTTTTCCTTTTTATTTATTTATTTATTTTTTTTTTTGGGGGGGGAGGGGCTGGAGACACACTTTAAATGGAATTTTCATAAATTTAAATGAACGGATGTCAGAACAAAAACACAGATGGACATGTAGAAACACACCTGTCAATGAAAACAAAAAAGTCACAAAAGCTTGCTACATTGTGTGGCAGAGTACTTAAACTTTAACATTAAATAAATAAATAAATAAATAAATAAATAAATAAATAAATAAATAAATAAATAAATAAAAAACAAAGAAACAAAATAAATAAATAAATAAATAAATAAAATAAATAAAGAAACAAAGAAACAAAATAAATAAATAAATAAATAAATAAATAAATAATAAATAAATAAATAAATAAAACCTAAGATAGATACTTGGATGCTAAGAATCGCTAAACACTATTCTTCCACTTGCTGTAACGATTTTCAGAAATCCTGCTAGTCAAGAAAGTAAAAGAACAGTCAGTCATACTGGTGTGTTCAAATACATGCTGAAAGCAAATATCTTCATTTCCTGTCATTTTATGTGTATATGAATTTACACAAGATTAAGTGAGAAAAGTTGATCTAGTATTCTGCAAACAAATATTATGTCACAAAATCAATAGCACAGTATGTAGGAAGACACAATTTAGTTCATTTGTACATCTGTGGCATACCCAAATACTTCAACCAAAGATCTGTTGGTAAAAAACTGAGAAACAAAAGCATCATGTATAGAATGGGACACTATTGCTTTTTCTGCAGTTGAGTTATTTAAAACAGAATGTGCATAATTTGGTTTTTGAAGTTTAGCTATTCATAATGAAGATCGCACCTGTAAATCATTCATAAATATACTTTTTACATAAATGTTGCAGCCGTCAATTTAACTTTTACGGGCTCATGTTTCTACATTCACCTCTCCCACCCTTAAACATTAAAGATGCAGCTTGAAGCATGGTAACACTTGTAAAAAATAAATACCTTGTTACATAAAGTAAAACCTACTATGAAAGTAATGTAATGTGTTTCCAAACTCAAAATGCATATCTTTTGCTTTTGATATTTCATTATTCAAACAACAAAATTACAGTCTAAGGGGAATAACTCAACTTGCATCTCTTGCAACCAACTGTGTTAAGATATTAACTATATTGCCTTTGTTAGCGACAACAACAATGAGAGAGAGAGAGAGAGAGAGAGAGAGAGAGAGAGAGAGAGAGAGAGGGGGGGGGGAGAGAGAGAGAGAGAGAGAGATTAAAAATTTTACCTAATTTTTCATTAACTCCAAATATATTTTTTTCTAATGTTTTACATTTATTAATTTACTATTTAATTTACCTGACTATATCGCCGTTGAGGGTTACGTAATTTCACAGGTGTCATCATGTCCTCTCTCTCACTGGAGGTACCCGAGATCTCTTCACTCTCTCCATCCGATGTTATACGTGGATTCTCATGTACAATACCTGAAAATCAAATAAAAAAAACATCATTATAAATAATCAAGATAAATCCAGCATCACTCAGAACACTGCCTTGTTGACTCAGTGGTTGAGCATCCATTTTAAGAGCAGAGTGGTCATGGGTTCAAATCCTGGCCAAGTCAAGTACATGTATAAGATTTTAAAATTTGAGATATTCATACATGGCGTACATCCAAGTTTGTCTTGGACATCCTGCATTTTTACCATTTTAAAACCTGTTCTTCTTTACATAAAATATCCTGGAAATTTATCCTTTCCAAAAAACCTGTCATTTGTAAGAAGTCTGTGGTCTAATAAGAAATTAAATCATATTTTAATGTTAAATTTTTTAGTGAAAGATTATTTTTGTAATTAAGACTAATTACAACTCGACTCGATTTTTTGCCAAATGTAAACATAAACATTAATTAATGAACTTTGAATGCTATTTTTATACTATTTACATGTGTATACATTTGTATTTCTACTTTCAATCTGTCAACATGTACCGTACATGTTGTAAACTAATACAGAGCATCATTTTCTCATTCATGAGAGTGGTTTCCAATGAGATAAAGAATAAACTTTGTTCAAATTCTGTTAGATATTACCAACAATAACATGTAAAATGTTTGGATACATAATACAGCGAATTGGTTGTGATGACGACAATAGAAACAGCCGAGTCAAGATACACTTTACCAGATATTCTTTTGCATTCTTAATAAGTTCTTGAAAATGCAGTTAAAAACTGTAAGATTTCATGTTAAATAAATTCATTTTTATGTACTTAAAATGGTTTTAATTGTTGATACATCCAATTTCGTTTCTGAAAAAAAATGTCATAATGGAAGTTAATATCCTGGATTTTCACTCAAAATTGGAAAACAGGGACTTTGGCAAAACAATCCAGAATTTTCAATTAAAATCCCAGATTATTTTGCCTAAGGTCCTCGTTTTCCAAGTTTTTAGTTGATGACATATGTATGTATGGATACTGCTTTAAGACAGGGTCAAAACCCACAACCGAAAATACATCACAGTTATTTTATGTAACTAATCCCACAACCAAAACATATCTTAAAAGGTATCTTAAGGGGGTCATCCATCCATCACAGATGTTTCACGTAACTAACCCTTTGCATAAAGAACATCTGCTTGTACCGTCCATCTGTTACCTTGGGTGGTCTTTATTAACAGATTATACAATATAATAACTTAACAAATACAGTATTTCAAAACAGTTTTAAATCATAGTTATTTACGATACAAATATCATTTCAGTACATATCAATTAATTATAAAACAGAAATTTTGTATACCACCTCTTAGAATTTTAGAGTTTTATAATGTTACATGCAAAAATGCACACATAAACATGCAGAATCAAAAGATAATTTCTTGACAGAACCGATTTTTTCTGTTTGACTAACATTAATTATATCCCCATATATTAAATCTTCCTTTTCACATGTACCATAAATTATACAACTTTCGTTCAAAGTTTTTAAATTTTAAATGTGTTATATAATTTTTAGGGAGTCTAACTTTAAATGAATTATGTAAAACTTAACTTGATTTTTATAAGCTTGTCTATATCAAAAGGCACATCATTTAAATTCATAGGATGCTTTTTAATGTTGATTCCCAGCTTTAAAAGAAAAAATGAACAACTTGAACAACTTTAACAAAAAAAAGGAAAAAAAAAGAAAAAAATAAATAAAATGTTAAAAAGAACACCTAAAGCCCATCTGCATATCTATACAGTACATAAAGTTAAACTTTTAACATCTGCTGTTGATAGTGGCGGCCACACCAATTGTATGTTTGGCTTAGGCTCTTTTACACATATAGTGTGAGTGTGCTAGTATTTGTTCAAATATGAGCATTATAATAAATACCAAAGGTTGAATAATAGAAAATATGACATGGCAATTGTTAATACTTTAATATTTTCAAAAAATTTCAGACTTTTAGCAAAGTTCAAATTAGAGCAGCAACATAATGATGTTTAGCAACCCAGTCAAGAGTATTTCTCTTATATCAATTAGGGGAATTGTAGTTTTAAAATTTAGGGATTACAGTTGAGAACCAAAATGACTGAAAGAAAAAAATCATCAAATGTTTTGAGATAAATAAAATCATCAACTGTTTTGAGATAAATAGACTATCAATTTCACTAAACCAGGGTCGCCTCGGCCCAGTTGTTTAAAGCACACACTTATGGGTGACAGTCACAGACTCTCGCCTCCTAAGTTTGAATCCCACTCATTACAGATCAAAGTGTGAGAATATTAGTTTGTCAGTTTGCTTGCCAAAGGGTCATTGTTTTTTTTTCCTGGTTTCCTCCACAGTTCTGACTGGCTGACTGCCTCAATATAAGTAAAATAATTTTGACTTGGGTGTGAAACAAAATGTTTAAAGCACACACTTTATGGGTGACAGTGACTCTTATCTCCTAAGTTTGAATCCAATTCATTACAGATCCTAGAGTAAGACCTTGCCGAAGGAAGGTCAGTTTTTCTGTTTTTGGGTTTTTTCTTTTTTTCCGAATTTCCTCCAGTTTTTTAAACTGACTGCTTTAATATAAGTGAACAAATCTTGACTTGGGTGTGAAACACTCTTTAACCACTCAATCAAGTAGTGCACACGACTATCTATCTTATGTTTTATGTGTAAAGGATGGCAGTGTCACACCCATGCATCAATGAAATTTTACTGTATATATACATTGTAAACAAGCAAACTTCCTTGTTGAAAGTTTTTCAAATACATTTTGAAATTAAAATAGTTATACATTTACAGATCAATTTAATAAAATTAATTGAGAAACGTCAACAGGATCTGACTAGGCAACACCAGGGCATTACAATTTTGATTCTACTGGCTAATGTGTCAAATGAATAAAATATGATAAATGAAATAAAAAAAAAAGAATTTTTTTTCAGTCCAAGTCCTACAATTTCATCAAAAATCAGTTAACAGAACCAAACTCAACCTTGATCTGTATCTCATTATGGTAGACTTACAAACCAAATTTGAGTTCAGTATCTGGTGAGGTGAACCTGAGTCAAAACCCTATCATCCCAGACGAGGAGGCAGTATCTCAAATTTTAGTCTTATGTATAACAAAGCTGGAGTTTGAACCCACAACTTCCCTCTCTCAGGAAGGACACATATTTTGGTAATTTAAACTCTGTCACCTGAAATGTTCAAACAACACCTGAAATTAAAACTGATATTCTTTAAAACCAACATTGTTTTAGTGTCACGGCAGGCATGGCCGGTCATAAAGCCCTGAGGATCCTGTACATTGCCCTAATCACACTGCACCAGTAAAAATTTCTGCCACTTTACCTATAGCTGGTGATGTCTCGATGTAAGTGAAATATTCTTGACAGTGACATAAACCCCATCAAATCATTATCAATCAATCTTTTATTAATTTAAATTAGTTAAAGTAAACATTTGCCCATTTGATTAATACTTAAAAAGTAAAACAATTATTTATATTTCAAATACAAAAAAAAAAAGAATCTGGTCTAATTCTGTTTACCAGAACTTGATATTTTTTTTTCCAAAAAAAAAAAAAAAATCTTAAACCGTGCCAATAATCTGACATAGATAGTTTACAGAATATTTCCTGTGGAGATTTGACATGAGCTTCCCAGTAAAAATATAATCTTCCTCATCATGTGTTCATTAACACTTAGTATGGTCCACTACAGGGTGGGGTGGCGATTTATCATAAACAATTACCTACTTCAGTGTTAAACCATCAGAATGATACATCTATATTTTTACCTATCAGAGATTAAGTTGTTTTTAAGTCCAAACAGTTCATGACTCAATATATATAGTCATGTACCTATTTACTTATTTTCTATTCTTGATATATATATATATATACATTTTTTAGTTTGTTTTTGTTTTGTTTTTTTTTTTTATTTTTTTTTTTATTGTTATTATCATTGTTATTTTATTTTAATTTACAAATAAACTTTAATCATTTATTACAGATTGTTTATAGAGCTATAATTCACATTTATTTATTTAATTATTTATTTATTTAATCATTTTACTAATTATTCAAACAGCTATGATTCATATTTATTATTTAATTATTCATATATTTATTCATTAATTTATTTATTTAATATTTATTTACTTATTTTTTTCATTTTATGGTTTCTTTTTTTATCGTGTTCAGGGGTGGGGAGGAGGGTTATTAATTATCTATTTATTTAAAATAAATTTTTGACGTTTTTTAATTTCAATTTATCATAAATGCATAACTCGGGTCTGAGAAATGGGGATTAATGCAGTAGCTGTTACATTGTGCTGATAGTATTATCAGTATAATCAAAGTTACATTAGGCTCACCATGATGTGAGCAACAGTACTTTTGATGAGATAACTCCCAGTGTGATCATTCGGGGAGACGTAATCTTAGGTGTAAGTTCACTAAGACAGCAGTTGCAGAAGTTGTTGCTGTATCATTTGTTTATATAAGTACACTGAGTAATATCAGCAGAGCCTTCAATGGTCCTCACTCAGACTCTTCAGGGTGAGACAGTGTCTTTATTTGGACCCGAATAGTGAATACACAGGGTCGGGAAGAAGGTGGTGATGTTTATTACGCAATTCTTATCCAGAAGTCTATTTTTTCATGTAAAATATAAAATCTTAAGTTGCATTATATTAATTTGAAACTGTTTAATCATCAATGACGCATGCATCAAATTACATAGATCTGTTTTTTGCAATGATTGATTTATTGATTAAATTGGGTTTTACCTTCCAATCAATATGTCACTAGCAGAATTAGTTTGGTAGAAATCTTTACCTTTGCAGTGTGCTTATGGCAATTTGCAGGGAGGGTTCTTTTACATGCCTGCCGTGACCCTGCGGGGCATTGATTTTTAAGGTCTCATATGAAGGACCCCATGACTTTCATTTTTAAATGCACTACCAATTTTCAAGTCTTGGTCAGACCCGGCCAAGTTCAAACCCTTGACCTTCCACATACAATTTTTTGCATGGATAAGATATTTAAAGGGAAATAATAGCGTGATATTAACATATGTTACCAGTGTTATTTTTAGGGTAACCTATTTTTGATTCACTTTTTAAAGATTTTTTTGTGAGAAAAAAATGTTGACAATTGAACAACAACATGTAGGCAATAATCTAATTAACCTTCACATCTTTGCAGCTGTTAAAATGAATAATTTTTAGATTTTGATGCAGTCTTGCCTAATCATGTGTGACAGCTTCAGAGGAACATTTGCATCAGCTGATAGGAACATGAATCATAGAATAGGGTTACAAAATTTGATGGCCCAAACAACTGTTTTTTTTTTTTTGGAAGCAAATTTAAATAGTTCCTAACCATTACCAAAACACAAGTATAATATTAAATATAACAAGAGACCCATGGGCCTTAACGCTCACCTGAAGATATGTCCAATATTGTTTGCAAAGTGCAATAGACAATATATTAAGTACAAATTAAAACTTTACAATTTCCTCAAGTTAAGAAATCCCACAAAACTCAATCAAAAAAATATCCACTCACATTTCATCTATAAGTAGCTTATATAATATGCATGAAATAACTAAAGTGCAATGAATTATTTCCAAATCATTAATCAATTTCAATATACTTATGCAGCTATGTCCTTGACCTTAATTTGAACATATATGACCTCAAACCATATATGATTGTCATGTTAATACCTACAATATTCTAATATACATGACTATCCATGAAATTAATAGCTTTCAAGATAATTAGCAGGTTAAGTCATCTTCTGCAGCTGTGACCTTCACCTTTCAACATATGACCTTGACCCAAATATCAAAATGATCGTCATGTCAATACGTACAATATTCTAATATGCATGCCTATACAAAGAGTTTTCAAAGATAATTAGCAATTTAAGTCTTCTTTTGCAGCTGTGACCTTGACCTTTCAACATATGACCTTGTACCATATATCAAAATGGCTGTTATTGCAATATCTACAATATGCTAATATACATCCATATACAAAAAGTTAATAGTTATCAAGATAATTAGCAAATTAAGTCTTCTTTTACAGCCGTGACCTTGACCTTTCAACATATGACCTTGAACCATATATCAAAATGACCGTCATGTCAATACCTACAATATTCTAATATACATGTCTATACAAAAAGTTAATAGTTTTCAAGATACAGTGACAAATATATAATTTTTAGCAATTTCCCCACTCAGTGCCCTACAATTTCCCCATTTTGACCCCTACGGCTACCATTTGTGCAAATCTGAAATAAAATGACCTAAGGATGTTATAAATGAAATAACTAAGGTATATCTCTTGTAGATTCAGAGTAGAAGATTTTTAAAGTTTTTCACTATTCCCCCCCTTATTGGGCTCCAAGGGGACATAACTCCTTCATTTGTGCAAATCTGAAAGGGCTTCACCCAGGCATGATGGTTACCAAGTTTCATCAAATTTGGCCCAGTGGTTTTGGAGGAGATGATTAAAATGTAAAAAGTTTACGCACGACAGGCGACGCACGAAGGACGAAGATGGATAGCAATAGCTCATCTGAGCTTTCAGCTCAAGTGAGCTAATAATATACTAGTAATCAATGGGTGAAAATTGGTGGAAAGTTTAAGGTATGATCTGCATCATCAAATACTGGTACAGGTATGGCCATGTCTGATAATAATGGTCTTTTTTAAGGCACAGTATGTCTAAAATCATCTTATAGCTGGGGATTTGCAGTATAAAATGTTTTAATGCATAGATAAATAAATAGGACAAAGTTTGATATTAACCCCCCCCCCCTTCCCATCATTGTAAAAAAAATTATTTTTTTAAACTTGATGATCAATTTTTGATAATACCAATACATTTTTTTTTCTAATTCTGAACTCGTTAAACAATTTCCATGTTACCTCATCACTAATTTGGAAGATTCTGTTTTCTAAGGGCCTTATTAGGCAAGTTATCTAAGGCAAATTACACTTACAGATAGCAGTGTCTCTCACCCTATAGATTCCTCGTATTGCCTATATATATATATATATATATATATCAGGGGTCCAGAAACGGTCATATTTGCCGGACATGTCCGACAAAAAATATTTTTGTCCGATGTGAAATATAGCTTGTCGGACATTTTTAGTTTAAAATAGAATTCAGTAAATATGTTTATCGGTCATTATTTTACTGAGTACTTTATCGATCACCTGTCAGTCATTTTCAATAAATAATACAGATCTAATAATTAGGCTTTTGTTTATTAATCAGTTAAAATCCATGGTCTCAATCTGTTCCTTTTGTTTCATCGTCCGAATCACTATTACTTTTGTTGATAAGTTGTTTATTAAGTTATCACATCGCTTGACAGACGGAAGCCATAAACACCTGAGTACCTGTTAACTGAAGGTCATGGTCGTCGGACTATTTCAAAGAGGTTCCACGCGGGATGTTAAATAATAATACAATGCGCATAGTACGGTCTTGGCAAACTGTTCAGTTATAAATAAATAATTTTGAAAAGTCTAAATAAAATCAAAGAGGTCTCAAAATGAGGCTCAGTAAAGTTCGTGTAACTTCGGGAAAACGAAAATGCGCGATTGTCAATAAACAAAGATGGCCGTCAAACCATGTGTCGTCAACGCCGACAGTTCAAAATCAACACTAATGTGGACATATGAGTCTGACCATATATATTTAAATAACTTCGTAAACACCCCTTTTTAAAAACTTGTATATTGATATTAAAAATCTTTTTAAAATACATAGTCAGTAACAACGTGGTTTTTTTTTTTTTTTTTGCTTTTTTCACTGCATCGTCGGTGGTACAGTTGCTTTGAAAAAATGTCCGACACCTCAGTCAAAGTTTTCCTGAGCCCTGATATATATATATATAAATATATATATATATATATATTTATATATAAATTTCTTCTGATTTATTTTATGGTGACCCATATGTGATTCACATCAAATTGTCTCTATCATCACCTGTGGGTCAACAAGAAAGACCTAATTTTCTAATTAAATATACATAAATTCCTTGACCTTTTTTTATGTAATGAAATCACTGAAGCTCTTTTGTTTAGGGAGATTCATAAGTCTCAGTGCTTGAAAAAGCTTGCAGACTCAAAACTGTAATTTGCAATGATGTGTAAGAAAGTTTTTCCAATTTTGCCAGCCCAAAAATGGTGATTTTCAGAGGAACTCTGGTTTCCTCTACCATTCCAAAACTGACCTTCCCAATATAAGAAAAAGAACCTTCACTGGGGAATATTAATACTGATCTATTTGTGTCACTGCACCTGATACAGACAGATTTTTACATATCAGTTTTTAAGTACCAGTACTTGCACTGATATTAGGAAGGAAATACTTAACATATTTAATTACTTTTTCCACAATTTTTCATTGAATTTCAAAAAATTACATTTTTCATGTTTTTTAATTTTTAGTTCATGATGTCTCATATATAAGTAATTTTTGCTAATAAAACCTTATTCTTAAAAATGTACCATATACTTGCATTTTTTTCTTTTTTCAATCAGAACTTCAAGTGCATGCACTAATTGCCACATCTGTTCATGAATAAATTATTATATAAACTTGAACTATCTACCACACCTACATACCATCTTTAGGTCAATAAGTGCATAACTTTATTAATTAAAAGTTAATTTTTGTATTTACTCAGAATTATAAAGTCATATTGTTGAGGTTCACATACATGTATAACGTTTCGATTACATTAGCGATGTGAAAATTAGGCTATTTATTTGGTTGTTCGTTGCAGTGGTGTTTAACGCCAAGTTAGCGATTTTTTAACTTTTTGCAATAAAAGCAAGGTTATCAATTTCTATAGATTAAACTATGAACAAGTTTGTATATGCACTTCCCTAAAGCCATCGATCTGTCGTAAAAAAAACCAACAAATTGTCACTCGAACCAATAATTTGAGTTGGTATCGGACTGACTTTCTGGCACTTTTTGCTCAGGGTTTCATATAACTCTGTCATTTAAAAATATAATGCCTTCTTTTAATTTCACATTGTTATATAATGGTCAGTGCAAATGGCAGTGAAAAAATATCAAAATAAAAAAAATTCAATTACCAGCTAGGGTAAGTTTAATTTTTAGTCTTGTTCCCCTTTTGAATTTACATGGGGGCCTCAGTGGCCGAGTGCTCTAAAGCGCGTACTTACAGATCACAGTGCCTCTCACAGCCTGGGTTCAAATCCCACTCGGGACAGATCCTAGTGTGAGAAAGTTTGTCAGTTCACTTGCCAAAGGTCAGTGGTTTTCTCTGGGCACTCCTGTTTCCTCCACCATCCAAGAACTGACCACCTCGAAATAAGTGAAAGATTCTTGACTGGGGTGTAAAACACCATTACTCCACTCCACTCCTTTTGAATTTACACCAAATTGAAATAGACACAAAAATTTCTGTGTTAGCAGTAATTAAGGGGATAAAAATAAAATGAGAGGCATTTAACCAATATATTTTAACACAGGTTTATATATTTATACAGTAATTAGAAATATTCATAGTTTTCCAAAAAAAAAAAAAAAGAAAAAAGAAAAAAAAAAAAAAGAAAAAGAAAAGAAAAAAGAAAAGAAAAAATAGAAAGAAATATGAATTTTAATTCTGAGTTAACACCAGACAGAATTAGTTCCTTCTGCATTAGTGATATTAGTGATTCATATTTTCGCTGGTAAAATAAATTATTTTGGGTTATTTTATGGTGTACTAAATCATGCACATCTATTAACAACCCTTGTGTAGACTTTACATTTGAGATGTGAAACATACTTCCTACTGCGAGGTTTTTGATACAACCTTTATGATAGGAAAGGTCAATCAAAAAACATATGCATGAGTTCAATAAAACAGAGTAGATCAAAACTACATGAAATAAATCAATGTGTCAATTCTTTCCTTTAGAAGTTTAACTTCATGCCTAAAGTACAAAATGTACAGTGTATCATAAACAAAGCTGTATAAGCACTGAACTATTATGTTTGTAAGAAACTCACAAAAAATATTTAAATCAAAATTTTAAGTGAAAAAAATGTTAGTGAATAAATTGAAATGTAAATTCTCGTTCTATATTTTAAAGTCTATTTCAAGAAAGTATGGGTGGGGCACTTAAAAAACTCAGGCATCCTCGGTCTTAGTGTGTTGTACACTTGTTGAAGAGTTGTAGAGTTGATTGAGTTAGTTGAGGTGTTTTACAACCCAGTAAATATTCTTTCACTTATTTTAAGGCAGTTAATAATCAGATTGTGAAGGCAAGCCCGTATTCAGAGGGGGTGCGAGGGGTGTGAACACACCCCCTTTAAAAACCATTAAGCACTGTAAAAGCCTCGTTAGAATCATTTCCACTATTAAACCCTTAAAAATCGTTTTCAAAACATTAATTTTAATTAATATCAAACATTAAGATACATCATATTTGACTTTAATTGTTCATTAAAATATTCCAAAATGCACCACTTTGCATTTCATTTTCAAAAGTTTTAACATGGGGGGAATCATTTCCCCAGAGTAGCCCAGACCTACCTAGTAAGGTGTACCATTGAAGGTGCGTGCGACGACATTCTTCAAAATCGCACCCCTTCTCTAAAATACCTGCCTATGGACCTGGAAAAAAACCAGAGTTCCAAGAGAAAACCATTAATCTTTGTCAAATGAACTGAGAAACCTTCTAACATTGGATGTGACTACATAAATATTCAAACCCAGCTAGAGTAAAGCTCTTTCAGCTCAAACTTTAAACCATTCAGCCACTGTGGACCCATTCATATTAAAAGAATTACCAGTATGTCAGGAGGATTTTATTCTGATTTGGCCTACTTTAAGACAGGCTAGCAGTAAAGTTATCTCTTTTATCAAGGAAGGATGGGTGTTATAATTTACTATATTGAATAATCAGAAACAGTGTGTGCATGCAAAAAATACACCAGTTTAACTGATTTTTTTTTTTTTTTTTTTTTTTTTTAAAATCCTTGACATGGTTTTAAATTTGCTATGCATGTACTTAGACACATTTTAAACTGCAAACTTGCATCATAACTTGTCATTCTGACTGAAATGCTGATTTTTTTATGGATTTTAGACAAGTGCCAAAGATAAGCTTATGTTATTTATACATATAAACAGATATCATCTACCGTGAGCAGGTTGACCAGTGATATTCTGTTAAGTTACTTAAAACACAAACATTTTTTTTTTATATTTTTAGTATACACAGCAGCTTTACTGTGATAACCTCTGATAAAGTGGAATACATATACAGAATCAAGTTATAGTATAAAAAATGGACTTGTTCAACAGAATCAAGGCATAGTATAAAACATGGACTCCTTCAGCAGAATCAAGGCATAGTATAAAGCAAGGAATAGTCTATTACATGAACAATTTCATCAAAAATCAAAGTATAACAAAATAATACATGGAACTTTTCAACAGAATCAAGGCATAGTATAATATATAGTTAATTTCAAGAAAGCTCTTTTATATGATTGTAATTGCAGTGCATGACTTAATGCAGGGTATTATAACACTGATAGGCAGTCAGATTCCCAGTTGGATCACAATTAGGGTTCTCTCATAAGGTTGGTTGGTTGGTTGGTTGGTTGGCTGTATTGTTGTAATGTCAGCACATCAGCAATTTTTCAGCTTATCACCATGAGAGCAAATTCCTGTATGTATGTCTGAGATGTGGAAATGTGTTTTTATGGTCTGCCTTATATTAACAAACACTCAGGGCAACTTAAAAATGCTAACTCGCGGAGTCAATATGCTGCAAACAAGCATACAACTTCCAAAATGACACTAGGTGAATGACAGTTAATACTCTGCCTCTTCTTTGCCAAGCACCGGGAAGTTTTATCTCTAATTTTAGACTGGACAAAGTTTAATCCGAAACATGCATGCAGATCTAAAATCATAACTGAACACCTTTGAAATTGAGATTTTGTTCTATACAGATACTGGTATTTGAATTTCACTGTCAAAATTAACAAAAACTATCAGCTATGTTATGGAAAATTTGTTTATTAAAACAAAAGGTTTTCATTTTATTTGGAATTCATTGTATTTCAGTTGTGTGCTTAGAAAATCCACAGAGATGGTCATACCATTGGTTTCTAACATTTTCTCAAAATTACATGAAACAGATTAAAATAAGTATAGCCGAGTTCACATGGAATGTTTGAACAAGATCTCTTTAATGAGATTTATCAGAAATCCATTCTAAAATCGTTTCATTTTGATGACAAATATGTAAATAAATTTAGTACTAATGACTACTTTTGGTTGGCATGGTAATAGCATTGTTTTATGATATTTGTAGTTTCTATGAAGTGTTGACAACTTAATTATTGGATTGCTCTGATACAGATAATAATCTAACGGGTTAATCTTGCTGTACAGATCTAAAGTCAATACATTTAGATGTTTTGTGTGCAAGAGAGCATATATAGTTTTCTAATGTCAACAGTATTATCATCAACAGAATAAACAAAATTCAACTATTGATATGTATATACATCAAAAAAACTCATTACAAGATCATCTAAATAATGAGACAAAATGGGCCTTTCATGTTCACCTGGCCAAGTCAGATTATTCGATGTAAATGTGAGGCATATAAACTTTGCAGCCATATTATTTGGGCGTTATTGTTGTATGTCAGACATAGAAAAATGTAGCCATTATCTAAGGAATTTTTTCTCACTATCATAACGTCCAAACTAAGGTGTAAAATTTCTGGTTAAGTAAACCCCCCCCCCCCCCCCCCCCAAGATATTGTTTCCAATTTTTACCTGGCAAACAGTTTCTTTGATATAAATGTGAAGAACAGAAAAATGCAGCCATTTGAAAAAAGTATTAAAAGCTTTTATTCTTCTTCTTCTTATTATTATTCTATTATTATTATTATCATTATTATTATGAAAGAATTTAAAGGTCTTTACACATTTGTGCCAATAATCAGTATTCAAATATTTCTCACCTCTAGTAATATTGTCTTTTAACAATACAAACATTACTTCATGTTTCTAAGTATTGTATTTAAAGCTTATAGTAAAAGTAAAATATAATTTTCTATATATATATTTACTACTGAATATCATATAATGATATCTACATAAGATGGAGGATCTGTGACCCTGACCTTTAAATTCAAGGCTATGTATCAGTACTTATTGATTGCATTTTTCAGTTCATAACATGTCTAAAATAGCCAGTCTGCACAGATTTCAATGAAGAGAATGATTTTGTTAATACATACAAGAAAAAAGAAACAGATGTTTAGAGTACTATAAAGCATTAAAAACTTCTATAAAAATAGCAAATTTTAACTAATCTTTGGAGCAAAAAAAAATTAAAAATTGAAAAAAAATCTCCAAAATGGTATGTGGAAATCAAGGTATAAAATATCTGCTATTTTTCTATTTACCAATTATTTATGTAATAAAAAAAAGAAATGGAGCATTAAAATAATTAAGATATTATACATTTTTAGACAAAGTGGAAATTACTTAACACACAGCAGGTTAACATAATATAATTTATTTTCTAATTTGTATTCCAATCTTTGTAAACAATTCATTTAAATAACAAAATGGATGAGGTATGTATCGAAACATCTTATTGCTGAAAACAGCAATTTGCAAAGGATTGCAGTCTTATTATTTATTGTAAGAACATCATTATCTGTAATTTTGATGCAAGTACATAATTACATAATTACAAACCAATAAAAGAATTTCAAATTTCTATGCGGAATGTGAATAATAAAATAGTGACTCACGTCTGAAATGTGTAAATGAAATATGCAATATTCTCCACATGGAATGGAGAGTTATTAAATGATGTATTATGTCCAAATAAGAATCTTTTCCCTAATATTGAGGTGGTCAATTACGGCATGGCAGGGGAAACTGAGGATCCTGGAAAAAGTCACAAAAACATGTAATTCAGGCAGGCAATCTGGAAAAATCTTGCTAAACTAGGATATGCTGACATGTGATTGGAACCTAGATGGTGAGAATTAATAATGTAAGCTATCCATCAAAGATATGTAATACATTCGTTACAATGATGTACTAATTATATTTCAGAATGATGCAATCATCAGGACCTTCATGTCCGAGTTAAAGACAGTGTTAAGTAGAGTAGTTATTATAAAGTCATAAACCAAAACAACAAACCATACTAAAGCATTTCAAACTTTGGTTCAACCAGTGTAGCAAAGTATATTGTTTCACCCTGAGACTGCAGCTATTAATCTTAAACCAAAACAACAAGCCAAAAATACCAAACCAAAGCATTAAGAAATGCGGTTCAACCAGTGTAGCAAAGTATATTGTTTCACCCTAAGTACAGTTATCATAAAGTCTTAAACCAAAACAAACCAAATGTACCAAACCAAAGCATTAAGTAATTGGTTCAATGAGTGTAGCAAAGTATATTGTTTCACCCTGAGACTGCAGCTATTATAAAGTCTTAAACCAAAAAAAAAACCAAACCAAACATACCAAAACAAAGCATTAAAAAATGTGGTTCAACCAGTGTAGCAAAGTACATTGTTTCACCCTTAGTACAGTAATCATAAACCAAATCAACAAACCAAACCTACCAAACCAAAGCATTAAGTAATTGGTTCAACCAGTGTAGCAAAGTATATTGTTTCACTCTGAGACTGCAGCTATTATAAAATCTTAAACCAAAAAAAAACAAACCAACCATACCAAAACAAAGCATTAAAAAATGTGGTTCAACCAGTGTAGCAAAGTACATTGTTTCACCCTTAATATAAGTACAGTTATCATAAACCAAATCAACAAACCAAACCTACCAAACCAAAGCATTAAAACTTTTGGTTCAACCAGAAGCAAAGTATATTGTTTCACCCTTAGTGCAGTTATCATAAAGTCTTAAACCAAAACGACAAACCATACATACCAAACCAAAGCATCAAGAAACTTGGTTCAACCAGTGAAGCAGAATATACTGTTTCACCCTAAGTACAGTTATCATAAACCAAAACAACAAACCAAACCTACCAAACCAAAACCTTTGGTTCAACCAGTGTAGCAAAGGATATTGTTTCATACCTAAAATTAATATTTTCATCACAGTTAAGTTTCCAACATCAAATTATCTACAGTATTTAACAACAAAATTGGGAAAAAAAAAAGATTCTGTCAAACATTATAGGGTGTCAAACAAATTAACAACATATAATGGAAAAACATTAAAATATCATCTATGTCTAGGCATCTTAGAAATTACAGTTTTTTGTAGCAATAGATTTCCCATTACTTGTCATGCTATAGCTTCTTACGGATATAAATTTTTTTGTATAGCAATAAATTTTCTGTAACATGAAATTTATGCCATATCATATCTAAAATATTTATGTGTTAAGCTATAGCTTTCCCATAGCTTGTCATCGATGTCATGACATCTAGATAAAAATTTCTGTGTAGCAATAGATTCCCAAACCTTGTCATTTACATCAAAACATCTTCTAGATAGCTAATTTTTGTGCAGCAATAAGCCCATTTTCCATAGCATGTTTAGCATATTTATTTTTTTGTCTTGTCTCAAAAATGTGAGACATATTAGCAGTGACTCAATCAGTCAATCTAAAAATTTATAAATGACATCCTTCAATATGGTTCTTTAACATAGATAATGGGTTTTAATAGTTTTGCATTGGTTGACTAACTTTTGGTATAAAAAATCCAGATTTTGAGAAAAAAGTATTAAAGTATTTCCATTTTTTTATTACATTTAGATGAAATCTAATAAAGAATATCTTTCAACATAACTGGTATTTAACATATGTAAACACAGTAATTTGTGATTTACTTTGCATGGTTCAGTGATTTTTTGGGAAAAACTGGAATTATTTTATCTAGTTTATTTCTTGACATAATAATATGAAAATTGATAAACAACACTTTTAATGATTATTTTAATAATCTTGAATACTGATTTTGGTGAAAAAAATAGAAGTTTAAAATTTTGAAAAAAAATAATGTTGAAAATATGCCTTAAGGTTGATTTATTTTTTTACCAAGATGCAATTTTAAGCGAGACAAACAGTATGCATATCTCTTATTTATATACATGTACATGTTTTTTTCCCTACAAATTTTTATCATATATTTTCAATAAAAACTTCTAGCACAAAAACAGTAATAGAAATAACTATAGCAAAAAAAGTAAAGCTGCTTCAGAGAACTCAAATTGTCTATTTAAAATAATTTTAATGAAACTGCCAGAAAGCAGCTTAGCCTTTAGAAATATGTCTAAGAATTAATAGCTGTTTGTGATGCTATGACTTCAAGTATTCTATCATTTATCACAACATTATCTCCACTGACTGAATGCATTTACATGATGCAATTGTTGAACTTAGAACATAAAGTATACTGGACTTGACATTTAATTCAATAGATCTACCAGATTGTTTGGTTTGTTTTTCAGAATCATGTTCAAGGTCACATCGGCAATTTTTCAGCTATTTGCAACAAGAGCGAAGTTATTAATCTCTAAGGATTAATCTAAGAACAATGTTTTGAATGTGCGAGATAATGCAAGCATGTATTATGGTCTTCCTTTTACTAACAAGGAATCTGAGCAACATTTTGTTAAGGTGGTAGCTCAATAAGTCAGTATGCCACAGAAAAGCATACCACTCCCCCAGTAACATTATCCTGGCACCAGCTGAACCATCAACTAGAGTAAGCAAAAAAAAAAAATAATAATAATAATTTTATTACATTTCATAAATTAAGTCAATTTTTGTAGTTGTTACTTTCTCAAATTCAACACCAACTTTTGTTGATTTCTGTTAAGAATTTCTCAAATTCACTAATAAATCTTGTAGTTTAAACTATATTTTTTTTAAATTTTAAAACAATTCAAGGTTTTTTTGCCAATAGCTTTTGAAGAAAAAATTGAAAAAGGAAAAGCAGTATATATTTGTAGTGTAATTCTGTTACCAGGTAACAGTTTCAAAATTATTTCTTAACTAAGATTTTCCTTATTTGAAATCTGAAAAATTTTAAAACCAAGTAATTTTGTTAATTACATTTAGGAAAATTTTAGTTAAGGAACCATTATGAAACCAGGGCTTGTATTAACAGACAGAGTTTTTCCGTAAGGAATCTATATATGTTTATTAAAAGCAAACAGTATTTTATTCCATCAGAAAGTACAGAAAAGGGATTATGGCACCCCATGTTCTACGTAAGCAATGCATTTTAGATAATATTCTAGCAACATATGATTTATCTAATGTGACTAATGTAATCTCCAGACTTCAGAAATAACTTAATACATGTATTATACCCGTTGATTGCCAATATACATTTAATAATTACGGTACTCAATGAACATATAGTGTGTGAATACTTCATTTGAACTCTGGCACTTAAAGTGGAAGTACAGTCTCCCTCTCTCTCTCTCTCTCTCTCTCTGTCTCTCTCTTTCATGAAATCATCATGATGTTTGATTGAAAAAAAAACCAAAAAGAATCTCTTCTCTTACTCTCTGTGATGAAATTAAAATTATGTTTGAGAAAATGCTCTCTCTCTCTCTCTCTCTCTCTCTCTCTCTCTCTCTCTCTCTCTCTCTCATAAAATCATTTATCATGTTTAAGTAAAAAAAAAAATCAAAATGAATTTTCTTTTGCTCTCTGTAATGAAATTATACTTATGTTCGAGTAAATGTGTGTTCTCTCTCTCTCTCTCTCTCTCTCTCTCTCTCTCTCTCTCTCTCTCTCTCTCTCTGAGTATGTGTACTTAGAAACCATTAAAAGATAATTAGTTCACAATTTAGAGTAAATGATTCAACATGATTCACTATCCTGTTCTCCAAGATGCTTTATTTTATCAGTAAATATCAGATAAGAAATAAAATCTTTTATGAAGATGAACATGAAAAAACTAACCTTTCTGTAACATAATGCCCTGTACAGATTTTGATTATGATGATTAATCAGTTTTAACTAAAAGCTTTGCTAATGATAAAACTACAAAGATGAAGGAAAATACTGCCAGACTTTGACAAGAAATGCTGTAATTATCATGGGCTAGCTTGATGTGTTGCGATGGGTCACGGTTACAATCTATCTGTCATCATTACAGTAATATCACTATAACAGATCGGAAGACAGAAAAGAAGCTTACTTACATAAGTTCGTAGGCTGGTAACAAAAATGTTTTTTGTTGTAGACAAAATTAAGTAGCTTTACTGTACACACACACAAGTTTTCTGATATTACTAAAGTTTCAATTCCTTTTGTTTATGACCATAGTTATACTATGGGTTCTTCAAATTACAAGTGGTCATGATGTCATGCATGATATCAATCAGGTCTATGACCCTTCAGGCTACAAGAAATTAATTTTGACTCTTAACTCTCTTTATTAAGATTTTTGAAACAATAAAAAAATCAGATTTAGGAGTTAATTTAGAAACCCTAGTTAACAGAATAAGCATCTAGTTCACATACCTTTTGGTGAGGAAGGGAGTGGGATTAAGAGGACAAATCCTTAAACAGTTTACACTAATCAACTGGTGAGGAAGGGGAGAGATTTGGATTGTTGTAATATTGTTTAACGTCACATCAGCAATTTTCTAGCTATTTGCGTCGAGAGGAAGATTTTAAGGACAAAAAAGAACTTTTAATGGATTTTTTTGTACTTTTACCTGTGATATAAGTTCATCTGCCTTTTAGTTTTTATAAGATCACATTGACAGACAAGAGACCTTTGAAAGTCATTAGGCTGTTTAAAGACAGCATTTCATATCCCAGAATACATCTTCCTGGTACAATGCACTAACAGTCTTATGATTTACAGATAAACAACAGACAAGAGACCTTTGAAATTCAAAGCTGTTTTAAGACGGCATAATATATCCCAGAATACAACTTCCTATAGTACATTATGCTAAATATGATTTATAGACAAACAACAGAGAAGAGACCTTTGAAAGTGAAAACTGTTTTAAGTAGGGCTGTCACGGTTAGTTATTTTCGTAACCAGGTACCCGACATGCATTACCCGAACCGTAACCGGATAACCGATATTTGGAATATGTGATGCGAAATACAATAATACTATTCATAAATGGATTGAACAAACGTTTATAGTTTATAAAAAAAGTTAAATCTATTTGTTTACCATTCTGTTTCAGTTTTACTTCCGTATTCCATATGTTTGTTTGCGCGCTTTGATTTCTAAATTTTAATGTTTAAAAATAAAACCCAATGGATCGTATTAATTTCACACTCACCTGTATGACAGATATTTCTGACCAGGCCTTCACAAACGTCGATTTTTAGCAAAAAACGCCGATTCAAACTTAAAAAAGCCGATTGAAAAATATCCAAATCGGCTTTTTTCCCCCATAATAGTAAGACAAAATCTGATAAAAAATTCTTTAATGCCGGCTTGTCAACAATTAAAATTACCTGGGACAGTGTCACGATTCACTGAACTTTCCTATTCATAGGTAATCACCTAATAAGCTTATTTCTAGTGGCTTCACCTGTTCACATCGTTTCTATTAGAGTATACAAACACATACACGTGCCTGATCGACCCAGTTTATATAGTTAATAACCTCCCCTGAATTCTATATACAAGAGCTGACTAGATTGATAACGACAGTTTTTCGGGTTACCAACAACAAGATCACGGCATTACACGTGGTTTTTGTATCTGTTATATGTCGATCAGTGATGGTATTGTTATAAGATATTAATAAGCAGTATTTATAAATACTTTTGTCTTCTGACAGTTTGAAGAATTTCCAAATTGTTGCAGGCATGGTTTTCAGAATCCCGGAAAGACAGCATAGTTTAGAAATTAGAATTTTCGGAACTAATACATTTGAATGTAGGTCAACAGGACCAGTCACTTACAAATGAAAGTATACTTTGTTTTTATTTGTTTATTTTCATTGTAAAAACTCACGGAACTTACAGTCGTGTCACTGTTGATCCTAAATTTACCAAGATACATCGAATGTGCACTGATTGCAGTATATCGTCGGTTACCCGGTTAATGATTTTGTAACCGGTTACAGCATCTAACCTACCCGTATATCGGGTACCCGGGTAATCGTGACAGCCCTAGTTTTAAGACAGCAAAAATATCCCTGATTACAACTTCCTATAGTACATTGTACTAAATATGATTTATAGACAAACAACAGAGAAAAGACCTTTGAAAGTCAATGATGTTGATAAACTTCAGGTGTTGCCAGAATGCACAATTTAATACTTTTCTTTCAATTTTTTTCCTGGAAAGATCCCCCTCTCCCCTCCGATATAAAGCGCATGTAGTGTTTCTATTTTTTGCCTCGGTGATAATTGGTTCCTTTCTATGCCCCTAGAAATTAAGATTCAATGGACTACATTCAGTTGTTTATATAACCATTTTCAATTTTGGAGGAAAGCAATTACTGATTGGTGAAGAAAACTGGAGAGCCCACCAAAGGGAGCTAATTACCTTTGGCAAACATAATGACAAACTTTCTAACACTAGGATCTGACCTAATGCGATTCAAAATTGTAAATTGTAAAAGGACCCCTGTAATCAGTAAATGCACACTTTATGACCTTTCTTATCCAAGTTCTCTTATCACGATTCTTTCGCATGGGAACTTAAAAAATACAAGGTCTTGTGTCTTGTTTAAGGCATGGCATGATAAATGTATAAAGCCATCAGCACAGGCAAAATTTCTGCACTTTCGCCTAATAGCTGACAATGTCTTGATATAACTGAAATATTCTTGACTGGGACGGTTAAACACCATTACTCACTCGCTCTTATCCCAGAAGCCTCATTTTTTACTCATTATCCTTATTTTCTAGCCTTAAGCTTAATGAAGATGGCTTATGTTTCAATACTATTAACAAGTAAATTGTTCTTAACTCATAGGGGCTTCGGTGGCCGAGTGGTCTAAAGTGCCCGGTTATGGATCACAGTGCCTCTGACTGCCTAGGTTCAAATCCCACGCGGGATAGATCCTAGTGTGAGAAAGTTTGTCAGTTCGCTTGCCGAAGTTTGGTGGTTTTCTCTGGGCACTCCGGTTTCCTCCACCATCCAAGAACTGACCGCCTCGAAATAAGTGAAAGATTCTTGACTGGGGTGTAAAACACCATTACTCCACTCCACTCTTAACTCATAAAGATATTATATATATAAATATGAAAAGCATTTAATCTCAGGCCAACATCATATTATTCATCTTTCAGTATAATCAATCCCTACCACTATAGTTTCAGCCTCCGTCATAGATCTTTGTCAATTTTTGTTGTCTCTAATACAATCAAAGCTTGACATTAAATTATATTACAAAGATTAAATGGAGCAGAAAGATGGATACATTCTCAAAGCAAAATTCCAGTAATAACACCAAAATTACATATATAGATCACAATGACTTTATACTATAAGTACTTGTTTTAGTTAAGTCATCATTAATACTATAATTTCCAATTTTATTTTAGCAATAAATATTCATGAAATCCTATTTACATCTTTGCACATATACCCTTTTGGTCTAAAAAATGTTGAGGTCATATAGTTCTACTTCTGATAAAGTACAAATAATTAGATTAAATGAACATTTCCGACAAAATGGTTTGCAGAAATAGTCCAACTGGTTATAGGTGCTCTGTTCGACTGATTTGGTACATACTAAGTGACAATAATTCTGTTCCTTTGACTGGTTTGGTACATACTAAGTGACTATTCTGCTCCTTTCAAATTGTTTATTGCTTACCCTTTAACTTGACTCATTATTTACCCCATAACTTTATTGACCACCTGACCATGGCTCAGTTGTAAAGCATTCCCCTCTAGAGTGGGAAATCATGTGTTCTAACCCCAGCAAGGAAATACATAAGACTTAAAAAATTCAGATAATGCTTTCCTACCTGGCACCCAGCATTAAAGTGAACATAGTATTGACTGGTTCACTGGTGGCAGGAGTGGTATGCTTTTTTGTAGCATACTGACTTAGTGAGCTGGCACCTTAACAAAAAGTCACCTGAATGCATGCTTGTACAAGTAAGATCATAAAACGCATCTCAGGCATACATATCAGTTGGTTTAAAGATTAATCTTTGGAGAGCGATAACCTTGCTCTCATCAAAAATAGCTGATAAATTGCTGATGCGATGTTAAACAACATTCCAGCCAACAACCAAACAAATTATAGTTTTATTGAAAATGTTCTTATGTATTTTATTTTAATTCTCGACTAGTACAGTAATTAATTTCTGATTATCAATTACAGCAATGTTCCATTGTTGTTCCTAGTGTCAGTCAGGTCACAATTGGCAAGCACTTGGTGAGGAATTATGCATGCATTTGTCAGGTTGTGTTTCTAAATCAAGTAAGAAATAAAGGAGAAAATATCACCATTTTTGGTGACCATGAATTCAACATTAAAAATGAACATATGTGAAAAAGACAAAGGAACCATTCCAACATAAGTCTTTTAAGAGTATAAAAAGAAACCATTCTTACATAAGTTATAAAAATAGGAAAATAAGACAAATAGGAAACCATTCTGAGATAAGTTGTAAACATAAGGGAATTTGACAAAAGGAAAGGAAACTATTCTGACATTATAGTTATAAATATAAGATAATAAGTCAAAGAAAACCACTCCAACATTAGTTATGAATTTAACATAAGAGAATAAGACAAAAGGAAACCATTCCCACATTAGTTTATCTCAATTAGAATGGACACCACAAGCAGACACTAGTTATTTACAGAATACTTGATAATACACAGTATATAATCACTGTATAAATGCTGTTATTATTCCATTATAGAAGACATTATTTATTACATCTTATGTGTAAATAAGACAGACGAACTGGATACTGGCATAAACTACTATGTGTAACTTGACGACTGAGGCTGATTTCGGTCATCATACAACCACAATGCTACAAGTATCAGACTTTACATTTCTCTGACTACTGATATATAAGGCATACTTCAAAACTACTTCAACTCAAAACTACTTCAACCACATGTTTGATGTTAGGAAGAATTAAGACTTAAGCTGGATTAAAATGAATAATCCTTTTAATCCCTTTCAATGACTCAACAGATTATGAGTAAAAATAAAAGTTATTAATAATTTCCACTTTTTCATTTTCAAATTAAATTCAAATTGAAAACTTATGTTTGTGAAAACTGAAACAATAGAAATTCAATTTTGTTGTTAATTTCAAATAAATTTAAATGAAATTCAGTTCAAATTTTAAAAGTTGCAGGATTACTAGTTGGTAAAAGCGAACGATAAAATGAATACACAGGTAGTGGAAGAGTGAGTTGTGCTGATGTCAGACAGCGATAATTTAACATCAATGATTATAAAATCCAACACAAAAACATACAAAGGTTCCATAAAACTGAGCGAAAACTCATCCATGATACTGGCACATGGTCAGCATTATGCTCACTATTAATTCCTATGTGAAAATGCATTCAAACTCATTTCAGTCTCAAACAATGAAAGAATATAATAGAACATTAAAACCTGAAAGGTTATAATCATTTTGCAAACTTACTCACCAATTTGCTAAGGGATTCATACACATTTGTGACCTCAGGTTTGTGATAGCTAACCAATGATTCTAAAGACTTGATCCCATATCTGCTGTCACAAACACCATTGTGTATGTGACAGCTGAGTGTATTTTCAAAAATATTCACAGAATTCCGAAATCGCAGACCTGTTAAGTCCCATGCATTGTACATTCAGCATCATGAATTTTTTAACTCAAATCATGCTCATGCACATGGCAATGTATTTCTTACGCAATCAAAGAAATAATTAGTAGATTATGGGTACCAGTATTTTGAAACATTTTCAAATCATTTTAACCATATCTAAAAATAATTCTGATAATAAAAAGATTATGGGTACCAGTATTTCGAAACATTTTGAAATCATTTTAACCATATCTAAAAATAATTCTGATAATAATGAGATTATGGGTACTTTGAAACATTTTGAAATCAGTTTAACCATATCTAACAATAAATCTGATAATAATGAAAAGTACAATGTTGATAATCATGATAATAATGAAAGTACATGGCCGGTACCTAAGAGCTGGTACTTAAACCAAACTCATTCAGGTGTGAGGCTCAGTAAGCCCTTAAACTTCAACCATTTGGCCAGAGTCTAAGAACCTGTAAATAAAATTTATGGAACTAATTAACCGAATTTCCAAAGTCTAATCTAGTACCTGCATTCAAACATAAACTTTTAAGTCACAAATTTAAAATTTACGACAAACAGGTAAGTTATAAAACATATGATGTAAACAGTTATATAATCATTCAGGGTTGTATACAGAATAGACAAACACCATTGATCGGAGATTATTAAACAGCCAATGATTACTGGTAAAAATTATCAATAACAGATTTACCAGATGTAATGGCTTTACGTACATGTTGATTCTAAAAGAAAACTTTGTGATGATCCGTTAATATTACTTAGATAAAAGTCCAATAACATAATCATATATATATATATATATATATATATATATATATATATATATATATATATATATATATATATATATATATATATATATATGTATGTATGTATGTATGTATGTATGTATGTATATTTGATGTATGAATGAATGATTAATAAGCTATGTGACTAAATATTTAACAATCTTATAACATTTAATGTATTGTTTTTTCTAAAAAAAAAAAAAAAAAGAGAGAGAGAGAGAGAGAGAGAGAGAGAGAGAGAGAGAGAGAGAGAGAGAGAGAGAGAGAGAGAGAGAGAGAAATAACTTAAAGCCTTGACCCATAAAACTCCTGAAAAACATGATGTATACTTATAACATTGCACCAATCTGATCTATTGAATACAGGTTTTGACTGTATATAAATTTTGAGACTATACACATGGTGTTACATATGAATTCTAAAGTGTGCCTTGTCAGATTAAGGCCTGCATTTTCTCACACCAAGGGATTAACAAAATACATAATTAAATTGATATTTTCTTCATTACAGTTCTGAAATAAATGTTGTTTATGCAATAATATTTGCAGGACCCATGGACATGCCTTATCGGAGCCTTGACTATATATTAAAACATATATCAGCAAAATATGAACAAAAATATGATAAAAACTGTTATTATTGAGATTAACAAAAAAAAAAAAAAAAAAAACAAAAACAAAAAAAACTAACATATAAGTGAATCACCAGCTGTTTGAGTAATTGAAACCCAACCAGGGATCTGATTACAAACGTCATCAATACAAACACTCGTGATTAGATCTGTTATAAAACTACACATCTAAAGCACAAAATACAAATATGGATGGTTTTATAAATCTAAAGATTTTGAGTTTAATTTACCAAGTCTGTCTCAAGTACTCATATTAATAAGTACCTATTGTAAACACTATACTACAGTATTGGTTATTTTCTCAATTAGAACCTGGGTTTTAATTTCATTCAAATGACCATCCCAAAAGGTCTAGTAAGTTTTGACAGAAAATGAAAAATAATTTCTGAAATTCTGAAGTCTGAGCTTCCAGGGTTAAAACCCATAACTATGACTTTAAATTCTAATAAAAGTACTAGTCTGAAAAATTGACCATGATAAGGACAGCTCAGCCAGAAACGGATAGTATATAAGTATATTACCTAGTCTTGTACTCCTTGGTATTGTGTTACATCTTTCTTCAGTTCCAACTTTAGTTAAATCAGCCTTTATTCCACTATCGGAACTAGAATCTGCAGAACTACTATCTCTTGTCACCAGATTTTTTAATCTGTTTAACCACGATAGCGATCTGCTGAATGATTTCTTTTTATCCAATTTCCGTAATGATAAAACCCTTCGATGTTGAACTGCACTATTAGTTCCGGCAAATGTTTCCATCTGATACATTGTCACAAGATTTCCTGTATTCCTCTAAATTCAAAAGTGACGAGTTTTTATCACAATCAGTTTCACAGAGTTTCTACATGACAAATTCTGTATTTGTCATACTATGATTATGCTGCATTGGGTTTTTTTCTTTCGATCGCTGCGTTAAAATTTGGTGTCACTACAACGAGTTTTGTTAAATGGGATCTATTGTTCAAAATAATACAACTAATAACAAGTAAGCTATAAATATTTTTCTTAAGGTTATTTCTGTGGTTTTGCTAATAGAAATAGTTGATATTATCTGATAATTGAACAGAGTTCTCTCTTTCCACGTAGCTCTTACACGCTTGTAATCCTAATGTTTATCTGAACAGTGAATATTGCCTTTTAATTTACATTGATTGATTTTTCGAGCAGCAGCTATAGGAACATATGAAGAACTTTCACAACAACTTAAAAGCTGTTTTTTCCTATCTTGGGTATTCAACTGATAAATCCGGTCAAAACTCTGGCAATCAAATATGCTAACATGTAGGTGTAATTACAATTTACAGGATCTTCTCCATACAAAGCGATTTAGTCTGACTTATGAGTGACAAATAATCTAGGTATCAAGTGTATAAATCCTTCCTGCTTATGTCATTGGGTGCATCTAATTCATCAATGTGCTTTGAAATTAATCAGTGTCGATCTCCATCAAGCAGAGTCATTAAAAACAATAACTTGTCTAAAAGTTGTCGGTACTAGGTCGTTATAATAACTACACAAAATACATGACCATCTGCCACAACAATAACAATTTCTTTTTTTTTTTTTACAAGAACTCAAGAATTGATGATTTCATCAATATTTTAACATGTGCATTTATAGACTTTTTCTTGCACTGATATATCCTTATATTTTTCTGTGATCACCTTTGAACAAGTAATCAATCAACCTGTTGTGAAATTAAAACATCTCAAATGGCAATCAGTCTACATATAACAAACTTAGATCATCTCCGCTTTATACACCTAATTTACGTTATCATGTAAAAAGTAATTAAAATTCTATTTACATACTCTAATTACACCATGTTTCAATGTCCTTCAGAATCTACTTATACGGAAAACAATCAGAAAAATTTTAATACCTGTATGTGACAAGCATTAATAACATTTTACATCCATTACCATTAATACACACACATTGTTTTCAAATCGGAAAAACCATTAAACACTTCATTATATAAACATCACAAATTCAGAAAAATTGGTAAACCAATGTTTATGTAGACAGTTCAATATCTGGAAACTGATTGATAATTGATCTATTCAATTTTATGGACTATATATAATATAAATACATATATAAATATAGACGATATGGTTGAAATGTTTATATCTGTAATTACTCCAGCAAAATGATTTTCCTTCCTCGAACATAAGAGTATAAAATGAACCCCTGCACTTCCTGTGATTTTCCTGGCGACCGTTTAAATCTGATGTCCAGACAGGGTTTTCAGTAATGTCTACATATCCATTAATAGTAGCTTTCAACTCAGCATCCATAAACTCTTCCCCATTACACTGACTTACAACTTAATATTACTCCACAAAGAGTTAACTATAATTTGTTTTCCTAATCCTGCATCAGTTTTAAAAATGAAAATCAAGAAAATGAGGACAGATTTGCTTTTAAAGATTATATCTAATAATGAAATAGTTTCCTATGATCATAAGTTTCTCATTATAAAATTTTTATAAATTCACTTTCAAATGATCCATTTCACATCTAAATATGGTAACACTTAAAATGTTATATATGTGAATACATTATTATATGTATATATTATAACTATATATTAAACTGTGGTTTATATGGTTTATATATAATTTTGAAGTGTCCAGGAAATCGCCTCGCTTTCCAAACAATAACAAGACCTAAGAGATATAAACAAATGACAATTGTGTATCCATTTAGGCTCCCTATATAGTCATCTTCATCGAGCACGAATAAAATGATAAAAAACAAAAGATTATAGTATTATCTCCAATCCTACTGTAGTAAAACAACCTCAAACAAAATACTGATTTTGTTTTTTCTTTCGGTCATCTTCATCAAGCATGGAAAAATGATAAACACAAAAGATTACAGTATTAATATCTCCAATCCTAGTCAAAAAAAAAAACCCCCAAAAAAACCCCTCGAACAAAATACTTATTTTCTTTTTTCTTTTGAAGTCTTAAAAATGAATTTTCCCTTCTTTAAGTTGTCACCCACTCATTTAGAATCTTTATAAGTGTTATTATTAACAATTAATAGTAAACATCCTTGTATCAGCTAGCACAGTAAAAACACTTATATTAACATCAATACAAAGAATCTGACTTTGTATGCATTGTCACATCTGAGTAGTATTAAACAGAGGATAAAAACACAAAGGAAAAAAAAATATCCGATCAATTGATAAAAATCACTCCTATACTGACTGCTGTGTATGACTACTGATGGTTATACTGGTTTAATGGTCTGTATCCAGGCTAGCGAATCTTCAGAATCTTCCTGGATTCTATTGTTTCTATTTAGGCATTGTAATAAAAGCAATTTAAACATGCATCACTAGCAGCTGACTACAAGAATACGGATTCATCCATTGAGTAAAAGTTAAACTGAATTCATTCACAAGTTTTTCTATGAGGTCACATGACCTGGATGTTACAGAAAGAGATAGAATGATTGGTTGATGTTGTTGCCTGTATAGTAAAGTGATCCTGTTTTATGTTACATTTGATTGTACATATGCTATCCCTCTGTATAAACTTACAAATTAAACTACTATCCATACACACTCAAAAACACTGATAAGAAATATAGGCTATCATGTAGGTATCTGTAACAAGTAGCCAAACACATCTGGCGTATTGGAAAATACGGAACAGTTCAAACATATGTCAGAACCTTTTAACTGGACATCTGCCATACTAGAAAATATCAGTAGAAGCAACCTAGAAATTACAGGCCTGTTTATATAATACAGATCTCTGAACCTTAAACCAAACATTTGGCATAGTAGAAAATAAAGAAGAGAAAAAAATGGCATCTTAGAAATTTCAGACTTGTTTATATAATATTCATGCACATAATAGAAAATAAAGAAGAGAAAAAATTATTTAGCATTTAAGAAAATATAAACATATGTAGGAAACCTTATCTGAGCATCTGGCTTCTAAAATATAAGCACAAACACTTGGCATTCCAACTGTGCATGCAGTTGCTGGTTCAAACATAACCAAAGTACCAGCTGATAATAATCTGTCTTCCTTATGCCTAGCGCCAGGTGAGACAGCAGTATCTTAAATTTTAAAGTCTTTTGTATGACCTGGTCATGTTTCAAACCCACTACAACAACCCACTACTCACTACTAATGAGCCACTACACTGACTGTGTTATGTACCCTATTGGTATATTAGCCACTAGGCTACTTGACAGGCTTTTCCAGGTACATTCAAAATTCATCAACTGAAAGATCTCTCTAATCAACAGAAGCCTATAAGCTTATAGTTTTCATAGTAGCTAGCTTAGCCATAGCTAAGCCACTGTCAGCAGATAAATAAAGTACACAAAGATTGATGCTAGTATTTCAAACAGATTCAAGTACATGCAATTACATTTATGATGGATCTTTATGTATTGGTTAGGTCAATCAAGTCACTTTATACATAAATCACCTGCTGAAAGTTTACATAGCCACAAGGCTTTAATACTTCTCAGTGCAATTGCACTAACATTAAAGATTTACATTGAAAATATCTGAGATCTTTGAATTATAATATGGATACTGACAGTCTGACTATAATATTTTCAGTGATATTTCAGAGAATTTTAAATTTTTGAAAATGTATAATGCTGGAAATCCATATACGACATTTAAATGGGACCTTATTCTTTGTAAACAGAAGAATTACGAACGTTTAATGATGCTCTTTCATTTCTCTACTCCATGTATGTGATTCATTGAAACAATCTTTCCATTTTGTCATTAACTGGTTATGACTTCATCTCAGATCCTAGAGGATCAGGGGTGTTTTATTATTTATGGTCTTATAAAACTCTTTTTCTTTAGACAAGTGATCTAAAATACAAATTTACAAATCACAGTGCCTCTCATGGACCCAGAAGTCAAAAACCACTAGGGACAGATTCTAGTATGAGAAAATTTTAAAGATCACTTGCTGAAGATCCTTGGTTTTCCTCTAAGCACTCCAGTTTCCTCTCTGATGCCTCTCATCACCCAGGGGTCAAAACCCACTAGGGACAGACTCTTGTATGAGAAATTTTTAAATACACTTGCTGAAGATTCATGTTTTTTTTCTCTGAACACTCCAGTTTCCTCTTCCATGCCTAAAACTGAACACTTCAATATCATTGAAAGAATAATGACTGAGGCATAAAACTGCATTTATCTACTAAAGATTTTCTGATCAAAATTTGGAGTTTTATAATGTGGGTCTTAAAAATCTGTATCACTTTTTCCTTATTTTAATTCTTTTGTTGTGGTCTTATATATTTTCATTTAATTTTCTTTTGTCAATTAAGTTAAGGTATTCCAACATATTTATTGTTATTGATTTATTTTGATTCATTGATATTTATTTATTTATTTACTCATTATTTTATTTTATTTTATTATTTTATTTTATTATTATAATTTTTTTTAATTAATTAATTTATTTATTTATTTATGTATTTATTATTTTATTTTATTATTATTAATATTTTTAAAATTTATTTATTTATTTTTTTATTTTTTTACTTGCTATTTATTTATTTATTTATGTGCTATTTATTTATTTATTTATTTATTTATTTATTTATTTTTTATTATTTTTTTTTATTCATTTATTTTACATTTTTATTGCAGCAATTGTTAGGTCATACACATGGTGATATATTTCTTCTATAAACCAATTATGAACAATTTTAATTTCAGATACCAAAATTATATGTCTTTAAGTTTCAACAAATCATGTTGTGTACAAAATTAGTTATTGATATTTGAATTATTGTTTTTTTTTTTAACAGAAATGCTGTGTTTGGAATGAATATTTTATGATTCACTAATTTCACTAAAATTATCTGCTGTTATTCCTTCAATTATTGTAATCATGATGAATTTATAATGGCATTTATTGCATAAAAACCTGCTGAACTTTAAAATCAATCATCAAAATTGAAGTGATAATAACACAAAGCATTACAAATCGAACAGAAATCTAACAAAGTTATTTCCTTGTTTTGTAATAATGCCATTTTCTGTTTTACTGCTTCAAGCTGTCCTTTTGATCTTAATCAGCAAAGATGACTTTTTGAAGTGCAGCTTTGAAGAATGGGCACCAGAAGGTAAAAAAAAAACCAATTAACAGCAAATGACAAAGATAGATGGAAATGTAAATTGAACATCACCAAGTCACAGCAAAGGACAGAGCTAGTTAAGATGACAAATTGAACATCAACAAAATAAACAGCACAGGACTTAAACCAAGTTGGCAGATCTTGTTGGGATGATAAACTGATAATCACCATAGTAACAACAATGGTCAGAGCTAGTTGGGATGACAAATCAAACATCACCAAAGTTAAAGTAGAGGACAGAACTAGCTGGGATGACAAATCAAACATCACCAAAGTTAAAGTAGAGGACAGAACTAGTTGGGATGACAAATCAAACATCACCAAAGTAACAGCAGAGGACAGAACTAGTTGGGATGGCAAATTAAACATCACCAAAGTAACAGCAGAGGACAGAACTAGTTGGGATGACAAATCAAACATCACCAACGTAACAGCAGATGAGAACATCACCAAAGTAACAGCAGAGGACAGAGCTAGTTGGGATGACAAATCAAACATCACCAAAGTAGATAACAGAGGGCAGAGCTAGTTGGGATGACAAAATGAACATTACCAAAGTAGATAACAGAGGGCAGAGCTAGTTGTGATGACAAAATGAACATCACCAAAGTAATAACAGCAAAGGGCAGAGCTTAGCTGGAAACACAAAGATTAATGTGCAATTTCTCATGAAATAAAAAATAATAAATATTTCCCTCTTTTCTTTTTTTTGTTACAAAAAAAAAGAATAAAATAATTACATGTAATATTAACAAAACTAAAGAAAAGATCAACATGTACATAAACAGGAGAAAAGATTAGTGTCCCTGCAACATGTATTAATAAGGTCTAAAAACTTGAAGTCAAACTATTTAGCTTCAAAGTATTCTGAACTTCTATAGGAAATCACTTTTTTAATTATCCAATGTTCTACTGCAGAAGTTCTTCTAGTTTTTCAATAAAAATTATTATGAAGAGGAACCTTTATATATATTACATTAACAGCTATATATACTGTCAGATCCATTACAGCTGTTGATTTCTGAACTTAGCCTTCTTTAGGGTCAACTTCATCCCAATTCCAAATGTTTATATTGGTGATGTTATCAGAGATTGTTGTAAGATCATATAGTTAAAATGTCATACCAAAGGCAATACCATCTGTCTGTTTAAACCATCTGTCTATCTCTCTCGATACCATCTGTCCATCTGTTTATTCATAACTGTTTGCCGGTTTGTAGCAAAATATACATGTACATAAATTGAAATTTTAAATTAATCATTTATTAAGAACAAAAAATAAAAGGTAAAAAAAAAAGGAATTTATTTGATCCTTAAAACTACATGTAGCTACTGGTGCTGATTCTTACAAATTTGGGCCTAGATGCTCAAGTGATCTATAACCAATGTTCGTAGTTTCTCTGAACGTGTTATCTGTGACCTGGGTCCGAATCCTACTTGGGGCAATATCTTAATGCGAGAAACTTTAAAAGTTTGTTTGATGAAAGTTTGTGTACTTCAGGCTCCCTTATGTTTCCTCTGCTAACCAAGAACAGATGACCTTGAATAAAGTAAAGGACCTTAACTGTGGGGCATAAGACATCATTAATCCACTCTGTGCTTAAAAACTGAATTTTCAATCCAGCATAAATAAAAACTCACAGCCTAGAACTTACAACTAGCATTTAGTGAAATTGCTCTCTCTCTCTCTCTCTCTCTCTCTCTCTCTCTCTCTCTCTGAGCTCTTTCTTTGAGCTATCTCACTATGAGCTCTCTCTCTCTCTCTCTCTTTCTCTCTCTCTCTCTCTCTCTCTCTCTCTCTCTCTCTCTCTGTCTCTCTAACCAATTACAGTCACAAATAAAACTTAAGGAGTTGAGATGTTGGTAAGGTAAACCCAACCATATCTAACCAAATTACAAAAATACCAGTACATCATTTTCAATTCAAGGACTCTGGTCACATATCAAAAGAATTCTACACCAAATCATTTAAACAATCCAGGACTTTGTGATAATGCCATTGCCTTTAAATTAAGCTGAGTAACTATTGCATGAATAGTAAACGGTCAGGTGCTCTCGAAGGCAGAAAATGTTTAAACTTTGACAAGATTTTGTAATCATATACCTTGCACATACAGAAAAAAAAAATCATATTTTGCCTGCTAGCTTGCAGCTGTCGTGTAATTTAATTTAACATTTGAATTTGTTTGTAAATTAAATTTCTAATCAGATTTATTTCATCTTTATCTTAAACTAATCAAAGCAAATATTGGTGTTCATGACTTCTTAAATATTGGTTTACATCATTTCAAAACAAATTATCTCTATTTGTGTGTGTGTTTTAAGAATTCTGTTTCCATCAGTAACAGTCTAATCATTGTTTTATTTTTCACTCATACAGAATACAGTAGCCAAATAGCTATATGATTTGATATACAGAAAGTTATATAATGCATTTGTCATGGTACACTGCATTACTGATCTTTGACATATAAAACATTAAATGATAATATTGGAGAGAGAAAATGGGGGGGGGGAAGGAGAAGAGTTGATAAACAGTAATTTTATTTAATTTTCATTTATCTATTTATTTATTTATTCATTATCTATCAATTCATTTTTTTTAAATATTAATGTAGAATTTTACTTGTTTTTTAAATAATTTTATTTATTTATTATTTTATTTATTTATTTTATTTTATTTTATTTTATTTTATTATTATTTATTTTTTTTTTTTTAAATTTTATTTATTTATTTATTTATTAATATATATTTTTTTTTTGAAAAAAAATTACACGAAGACTTTAAGTCAGTCATAAGAAATTACATTAAGTATTGTTGACTCTGATTAAAAAAAAATCCCCCAAAGCCTCCATATCTTTTCCATCAATCACAGACTACTTCCTGTTTTTGTAAGATCTTCTGCTGGCTGGGTATCTGTGTCTGTCAGATGTTTGATAATGATCAAATATTATTCATAAATAAATATGCATGAATAGATATTTTTTCTTATGTTGTGTGTAATTTGATGCAGAACTATAATGAAGCATATAATGTTCTCTAAAGTAACCAATGTTATACCATCATTTAATGTTATAAAGTTCTGTTACTTTATACTTCAATTTCTAATGAACACACAGTTCATCATCGGACTCTTCATATAAAGGGGTTAAATTAACTTCAATCAAAAAATACAACCACTTGTTTTAGAGAAAATTGGAGCCAGATTTATATCAAAAATTTAACGGTGCCTTGACTTACCACCTAGGTTTGAATTTTACTTGGACAGATCCTAATGATGATTTGTCAGTTTACTTACCAAAGATCGACGGTTTTCTCTGGGCACTCCAGATTCTTCCATCATCCAAGGACTTACCACCTTGATATTAATGAAAAATTTTAACTGGGCGTAAAAATTACATACCACAATCAGAGACAATTAGTTTTCAAGTGACAATCAAATGTTCAAGGAAAAATCACAAAAATCTTGACCACAGATAAAAGCATAATTTTTCCATTAAAAAAATGAATTTTGTAACAGACTAACAATGTACAATTGGAGATTTTTTATCAATTACAGATAACAAATTTTAAGTGATAAAGGCTGGCTCCAACAGCTAGTTAAATCAAAGAAAATATTAAATGCTTTTTGAACTTCTATTATTACATAATGAAAAATATCCTCTATTCAATAGCCAGATAATTGAACTAGAAAAAATATAAACATATATATAATATATATATATATATATATATATATATATGTCTGTCTGTTTGATTTTTCTAGGCATACTTGTTTTAACAAAAGCTGACAATGAACTGAAGTGTAATTTAAGTGCATTTGCACTTTGGCAATGCAAACATTTTTAAAAACTAAAAAAAAGGAGATAATATGCATCAAGTGTCAGATACACATGTATCTTTGTTCAGAATGAGCATTTCATTGGAATTATACATGCAAGTGCTATTTAATACTAAATCATGGAGTAATATGCTTCAATCAAAGCCGACAATAAGCTTATAGTCTTCTTGAAGTAGATACTGGATATCAAACTCTTAAATACTTGTTATCAACTCATCAAAATGTGTCATCTCAACATGTAATACCAAATTACCAAGTAGTAAAACTGGGATTGGAGAGAGAGAGAGAGAGAGAGAGAGAGAGAGAGAGAGAGAGAGAGAGAGAGAGAGAGAGAGAGAGAGAGAGAGAGAGAGAGAGAGAGAGAGAGAGAGAGAGAGAGAGAGAGAGAGAGAGAGAGAGAGAGAGCAAGTTTAATAAAAGTCATTGTTTTCTATTGCCATTTTGCAATTTAAATTTTTTTTATAAATAAATATAATTTCTCCAATTTTATTTTTAGATTCTAATTAACCTGGCTTTCCCAACTCAATGGTGAGACAGAGTAGGTGACCAACAATTTATCATCAGATATACAGAACCATCACATAAGCCAACCATCATGTAGATAACTAATGTCATGAATTATATATATACTATAACATCTTTTATTCTTACCAGACTAATCATTTATAGTGGGTCATGATTTTTATATATATAAGGTAAGGATGTCTTAGAATAAAATGTTATAAAGATGAAGTAAATTCGCCAGACAACTGGTTATCTGGTTTCAAGGTTACCAGCACCTGTTGCCAACATATATTTAGTGTTATTTTCTTGTTAGTTCAGTTAATATCATCAAGATGGAATAAGTTCTTAGAATAATTCTATTTAATGAAGTGCAAATTTTTATAAACATATATGTACAGTAAAAACTGTCTACAGAGGCCACTTTAGGGACTGGCTTAAAGTGGTCTTTGTTGACAGGTGACTTTTGGAGTCAATATTCTGCAGACCAGTTACTTCCCTTGATTTGCATTTGACATATACCCTAAGTAGTTTTATGTTATTGGGTTTGAAACTGCAGGATGAGTTGATTATATAAAATAATATCTCTAAATATAGAGTTCTACAAGTGAAAAGTTCCAATGTCTTGGGAGGAAAAAAAGGGAAAATAAACTTAAATAGTTCAATTAACTCAACTGTACATCTTCAATAAATACAGAATCCTTTTGCAAAGTTTCAAGGTTTCTGCTTGAAAAATGTAGGAGATGTCGATTTCACAAAGTAGAAACCCCATTTTCCCCACCTGCCCACTGCCGCCAAACATTTACTAATTAAATATGCATGCAACTTAACCAATATAACTGGTCAGTTCTGATGTCTTTAGATCTATAATGCTCCCTTTATTTTTAACAGTCTGATTACATATACACACATCAAAATTTTAATTGTAAATATTAAAATGTGACTGTGGAAAATGGATAAAAATCATCATGAAATTGATTACCTATGCAAATTTAAAATTGTTAAGAAATGTCTAAAAATCAAAATGTGGAAAATGGATAAAAATCACCATGAAAGTTGTAATTAATATTTCATGGAAAAATGTCATTTATTGTCTTTAAGGTGGATTAAAATCAACTTGAAATGGATTACTAGCATACCAGTCCAGTACATGAAAGAATGTTATTTATCATACTAATAATACATGCACCAGAAATTCATTATTGATGATGATACATCTTCTAATTGAATCAAAAGCTAATAGGTCTGTGTCTATTACTTTGAACATATACAGAAAATAAATTAGCTTTTTTTTATTACAGAATGATAAAAGTCTTTAAAAGGCTTTCTGTTAGGAAAATAGACTGGCTTTAATCTCATTATGACATTCTAATATACACGTATATGTTATATACTCCTTAAAACTTTTGTGTAATTAATAGATAAAAGCATCCAAATAGTTATTGCTAAGGTAATTTTCTTTGTCAGTGGTTTTGAAATTCTGACTGGGTCTGACCAAAGACTTGAAAGTGGGTAGTGACCGTTTTTTCGCCAAGCACTCTGCATTATGAAATGTAAGTCCAAGTTCTTATAGATGGCTAATGTTACGGTTTGTGTGGCATGGTTAAGAACCCTGCTGTATAATGCCATCAGCCCAACACGCAGTCAAAATTTCCTCCCTTTTTGTCTAAAGCTGGCAATGTCTCAATATAAGTGAAATAGTCTTGACTGGGATGTTTAACATCATTACTCAACTCAACTCTTTAACACGTCTAAGGGCTGCAATAAATGGTCTGGGATGATGGATTGTATTAATTTATTTATTTATGTACTTTTCTTTTTAATTCTAAAATTTTTTATTTATTGGTTTTTATAATTATTATAAATTTATTATTTTAAATATTATTTTGAATCTTACATTAAAGCTAAGATATTCAGAATTATTGTAATATGTTCCTTTCTACTGTGGTTGACCAGGCCTAATAATGATGCATATAGAAACAGTGAATTGACCTAACAAATTTGAGTCTTGGTATGGCAATGGTCTCCCAAATTTCCCATCTTAAAGTTGGTCACCAGGTGAAACCTAGTACTCTGATTTAAAGAAGATAAATGAGACCTGTCTCAAAAAGGGGACCACTATATAGCTACTAAATCAGTGAAGTGTCTTGATAGTCGGTTCACTTTCAGGTTTGCAGGCCAGAGTACTTTTCCCTATTCCTGTATGCCTGCTAACATAATTTTGAAGTCCCAGAATTCATTTTTTCAATCATTCAAAATTTCAGTCGTGACCAACCAACATACATTTTTAATATACATACTGCCATAACTTGACTGAACAAATGGTGACAGTGAGCCAAGGCAACATACTATATATATACAAATCCTTAATAAATACTGTGAATATACTAATTTTTAGCGGTGTATTAATTTTAGCAATTTTAGCGCTGGGACAGTAGTGCTAATTTAAAAACACCACTAAAATAATGACGTACATGTCTGTTTTATAGTCTTTTTCTCCAAAAAAAGTCGTTTTGCACGAATTTAAATCCAAGGGAATTAGTCCAGAATGTAAATTGCACTAAAATATGTACACACTAAAATTAGTATGTTACCAGTACTTAATAATATCAATTACATGTAGATATCAAATTGACCTTGAGTAAAATACAGGTAAATTCTACTCAGAAAAAGTCAAAGTTAGTAAATTAACCTCTGATATTCTACTTCAAAGAACAAAAAGTCATTATTTAAATGTACATAGCACTATAAATCAGACAGCAATCATTAAAGCCCTAAGTAATTAAAAGATTGTAAATAATTCCTTGTCATTGATTAAGACATTAAAATGTTGTGTTCAGCAACTGAGATAATTTCTTCCCCTTTTTTCCTTTCACACTTAACAACTTTATAGATGTTAAAAAGTACTAAAATCCAATCACAAACAAGCCTAGGTCACAAGGGAAGGGACATATTGATTCCTTACCATTATAAACACTACATATCCAAAAAATAAGAAGAAAAAAGAAAAAGAAAAAAAAAAAAAAGCAGACTTTCATGAGAGATTAGGTTAGAATAATTAACTAATTTCAAAACATATTTCCTTACTTTTTATGTCAATTAGTTAATACTTATATGTTTAGTAAAACAACAAATAATGCAGAAACACATCTTTTTCTTTTTAAAGTCATTTCCAAAAGACGTAAACAATTTTAAATGGATATAAATGGAATTATTCACTACATGCATAAAGCCCTTATCTGACAGTGTCACCATATCTGTGACAATGACTTGTTTGATTTTTTGTTTTTAAGTTTCTGAAAAAAGCTAAAACACTCTCTCATATGACTTGTCTAAAATTTCAAATTCCACATGCGAAAAACAACCAGTAAAATAATAAAACCTGTCAAATGATTTAAAGTAATATTGATAATTTTGTTTCAACAAACAGCAACATTTATTCTCCAGTTTCATATTGTATGAAACAGTTTCACATCTAGAATTTCACTAAGGTTTATGTAGCCTTCAAATACATATACATGTATATACATAAATATATATAAAGATTTTCCTTACCTGCTCCATTTTCTTTCACTCCATTTGTTTCTTCAATAGTAAGTTCAGCAAAACTCTCATCGACTCCCCGCTCTCCTCGGAAAGTCAGAGAAAGTCGGCGTTTTAAACGTTTTATCATGATGACTGTGTTTTCTATACCTCCTGTCTTGTATGAGGTATTACTGCACTCAGCAACAAATCGTCAGTATATTTAACGGTCACATTCCTGGGAAAAAAAAAAAGAATAATTTCAAATTACAATGAAAACAATAAGAATTGAATTTGATTGGATTGGATTGGATTAATGGTGTCATCCACCCACGTCAAGATTTTTTCACTTATAGGAAGGCAGATAGTTCTCGGATGGTGGAGAAAACAGGAGTGCCTGGAGAACACCACCATCATTAGCAAGGCAAACTGACAAAATTCCTCACACTAGGATCTGCCTGGGCGGGAATCGAAACTGTGGAAGTGAGTGGCACTTTGACCCATAAGATTATGCTTTAGGCCCCAGAAACAATACAGAGAGTATTTGTGAAGTTTTCAGAAAAAATTTGTTCATAAACTAAACTTTAACCAAACTGATATCTGTCTCAGAAATGACAATCTGGGATTACAACTGTCATTGGTAAGTCTTTATCTATCATAATTAACATTTCACAATGATCCTGTAGCAGGTGAAGTTTGCAAAATCCAAAAACTTTGCCCTAGATTGGAAAACTTTGTCCTTGTTCACCATAAAGATAAAGTCCACTTTACCTTCCTTTTTCAAAAAATTGCAACCCTATGGATCTGTGTCAGAATTCATAGAAAAAAAATATTTGGAATAACTTGGAATCACTTTAAAAATTCAATGCAATATCATAACTATCATCATAACTTTAGCTACAAGCGTAAAGCTTAAGGTTATATTAAAATATGCTTTTTATATGCTATGCACTAGAACCTCAATTAGGTCAAAATCAAAAATGGTGCTTACACCCTTAAACTGAATTTCATATTAATATTTCATATTCAGGTTTTACTTTTTCTTTATATACGAAAGTTAACTAATAAAGGATGAGAGATTTAGTAAGGTTGTCTTAAACCTGATTTAGTAAGGTTGTTTTAAAACCAAGATAAGATTCCTTAACTTATGTTGAAGCAATCAGTTTCAGAAATTGTGGGGAAAACTGAGGTACCCAAAGAAAACCACCTACTTGTGGCAAGCAAACTGACAAATCTTCTTAAACATTCAGATCTGCTAGAATCAGTTTTAACCCAGACCGTAACAGGTTCTGTGACCTATAAATGTTCGCTCTTGGACCACTTTCCACCAATGCCTTTCCTTTATTAAAAGATTAAGAACAACAACACACATTTTTAAAAAAAAAAAAAAAAAAAAAGTAAATTTTAGATTGTCAACATATTTTCTTAATAAACTTAGACCTAATACTTGAACAAGGGACAATGGGTCTTACCACATCCACAATATGGGTACAACATTTATTATAATTCACATACTGTACTCAACATTGTTTTTATCACAGCACCTCTCACCGCCTCTCACGTCACCTGGGTTCAAATCCACCTCAAGACAGATCCTAGTGTGAGAAAGTTTGTCAGTTTGCTTGCCAAAGGTCGGTGGATTTCTCCTTGCAGTCCAGTTTCTTCTACCATTCCAGAACTGACCACCTTGAAATAAGTGTAAGATTCTTGACTGGGGCATAAAACACCATTACTCCACTAAACTCCATGTTGTTGTATAAATTCCTCATCTGAAGGAAGAACCTTTTAGCTAAGTAATTAACTGTACCACACTATTTACTTATCATAAACTTATACTTCTGAATGTTCTGAATGAGCAAAGCTAACAAATTTTGGTAATCTGACCATTTTTAGTTTTAGTTAGCTACATAAAATTTCAGATAGCGCCATTTCATAATCTAAAATTGGAGAGCAAACCATTTCATGCAATTTTAACAAGATTCCTATAAACAATTATCATATTCTTTATTAAACATGTAAAAATTGTTGTTTTATTTTTAAATGCATTGAGACTTTATGAACAAAAACCACTCTTTGAGACATACTGAGACTAAAATAGAAAAAAGTTCTTCACATCTGAATAAGTAATTAGTAAAAATCAATAGCGATGAAGATACTATTGTCTTTCAGACAGTAAACACATGTGTACACTAAATATATCATTATTGACATATCTACAAGAGTATAAAAGGCAGCTTTTGTTTTCATGGTTTATCTCTATATCAATAAAACTGAAGATACTATCATCCCAGTAGTTATCAAAGAGTTCGTTTAACAAATGTTTATTTTTCTGTACACGATTATGTAATGAAAACATTAACTAGAGATTAAGTGGAGTGGAGAAATGAACATTTATGCCCCTGTCAAGAATCTTCCACTAATAACTAGGCAGTCAGTTCTGGAATGGTGGGTGAAACCAGAGTACCTACAGAAAACTAGAATTTAAGTGGATTGGTGAAATGAAGTATCAAGATTTTTTTCAGTTATAGGCTAGGTGGTCAATTTTTGAACGGTGGAGGAAACCAGAGTACCTGAAGAGAAAGCTAGACCTTAGCCAAGCACTGACAGTGATTGATCTTCAAGTTTGAGCAAAATATCTCCCATTATGTTCTTTTGAAGCACTTTTCATTTGTATTGGACAAGATGAGAACCTAGAATGTAGAGAAGAAAGAGACAGAAGAAAACATATGCCAGAAGATAATACATTGGAAGAGAAGAGTGTGGTGACAGTGACAACAACAAAACAGTGACAACTGATGAAGAGTTTGCATGTTCTTCCGGTGACAATGACAGAATGTAAAGAAGTCCTGACAACTTTAGGAAGATTCCCCATGCAGAATGACTGTGATAGGTATGAGGCACTATATAGTTTAGACAACTTTTGCAGCAGAACAAATGTGAATGCAAAAATTTTTTAGGTCTAGTGAGTGATCTTCAAGTATGAACGAAATATCTCTCAAACAAATTTTCTTTTGAAGCACAATTCATTTATCGAACAAATACAATCTAATAAAAATGCATTTTTATTGTGCAGCGAAAAATTGAAAACGCAATAAAATCACTAAATTAAATTTTCCTGCAGGCCAATTACATAACCAATGCAGTTCCCATAAAACTGTGTACAACGTTCTCCTTCAAAAGACATGGGAAAAAAAACCTTGTTCTCTTTATCTAGAATAACAATAAATCTATATTACAGTTGTGACAACATTTCCCATGAGCCAGCTCTTACTGTATACAGATTCATTTTTGTGCATTTTGACAAATAACTGGTCAATACTCTTCTAATTTGAAGCTCTAAAATTGTTTTTAGAAGATTTTTCTGATAAGGCTAAACTATTTAGTAAAACTGGTCATTAATAAATGATAGATTGTTCTTTGGTTGGTTGGTTGGTTGGTTGGGTGTAATGTTGTTTAACATCATATCATTAATTTTTCAGCTATTCCTGATCAATGAAAGCAAGGAGAGGAGTGGAGTAATGGTGTTTTATGCCCCAGTCAAGATTCTTTTACTTATTTCATGGCAGTCAGTTCTGAGATGGTGAAGGAGCCTGAGTGCTTCGGAGAAAACCACCAACCTTTGGCAAGCGAACTGACAAAATTTCTCACACAAAGATCTGTCCCATGTGGCATTTCAAGCTAGGCGGTGAGAGGCACTGTGTAAGCATGTGCTTTAAACCACTTGGCCACTGAGGCCCCCAATGACAGCAAGGTTATTAATCTCTAAGGATTAATCTTAAAACAAATTTGTGTACATTTGAGAGGGGTGTTTCAGTAGTCTGACCTTGTACTAGCATGCATTCAAGACAACTTTTTGTTGAGGAGTAAGCACAATGACAGAGTCAGCATACCACAGACAACCTGCCACACCCCCAGTCACAATATTCTGGCACCAAATGAACCAGTTAATTAACTCTGTCCCTTTATTCCCAAACAAGGAAGCAGTAACTAAAATTTTCAAGTCTTATGTATGACTATGGTCAGTGTTCAAACCCCCAAACCTCCCACTCAAGAGGCGGACTCTCTACCGCTGATCAACTGATAGCAGTCTTGTTAACTGATATAAAGGTCTAAGGCTCTAAGCTATTTAGTAAATTTTTAACAAATTTTTTTTATTTGATTGGATTGGATAATGGTGATCAAGATTTTTTAACTGATATCAAGAAGGTCAATTCTGGAATCGTAAAGGAAACTGGAGTGCCCAGGGAAAATCACCAACCTTTGGCAAGTAAACTTACAAACTTTCTAACAATAGGATCTCACAGAGTGGATTTGAACCTAGGTGGTAAATGTTACTGAAACAATATAAATCTGTGAAACTACATCTATATCCGTCTATAAAAACATACCAAAAGTTAAATAGGCTTTAGAATTCTGTCTTATTCTGTTTTTGTTCAATTCTTAAGTACTTCTGTACTAACGAGTTACGGTCATACGAGCCTTTGATTGGCCAATATTGATCAATATATTTTTCCATTATGGGCTTTGATTGGTCAATACTGATCAATATCTTTTTACATTTGGGGCCTTTGATTGGTCAATACTGATAAATATCTTTTTCCACTTGTGGCACTGATTGATCAATACTGATCAATATATTTTTCCATTTGTGGCATTGATTGGTCAATACTGGTCAATATCTTTTTTATTTATGGCCAATAAATACATTATCAAACATTACACTATCTAATATACAACATCTATTGACTGTCAATATTATTGTTGCAAGAGTTCAATAACTTATAAATATCAGACTGATAGAGTGTACATAATACTGGTCAATAACATTTGGTCTCAATGGTCACTACAGCATGGAGTAGTGGAAAAAATGTGTGTCAAGCTGTACAATATTTCATCTATACAGCTAAAACCTGTCTAAACTGAAAAAGTGATCATCAGATGTGAGGTAATGGAGTTTAATACCCCAATCAAAATTCTGTAATTATATTAAGGTGGTCGGTTAAGAGATTGTGGATTGGATTGGACGGGATTGCACTCAGATGTTCTAGTCAAAATTCTATGACTTAACGTCATGACAATCAGTTCAGGGATGATGGAGAAAACAAAAGTGCCCAGAATAAAACACTGACCTAGGGCAAACAAACTGGCAAACTTTCCCACACTGTCAAGGTGAGTTTCAAACCTAGCTAGGAGAGGAATGTGATCCAGGATGGTGGAGAAAACCACTGACCTTGGGCAAACAAATTGACAAACTTTCTCACTCTAGGACCAGTTGAGATTCAAACCTAGCCAGTGATCATGAGAGACACTGTGATCCATAAGTGTGCAATTAAGATTAATGAACTACTTAGACTCTCTTATACTGGACTGATTTTTTTGTTTGAATTAGACAGGTATTTGGTTTACACAGGTTAATTTAACAAAGATTATTGCAATAGGATGTCCTACTAATAAAACAGTTTAGTTTAGAGAAGTATTCAGTTTATTCAGGGTCTTTATCCCAACACAGACAACAGTTATTTATGAACAGTTTGCAATAACAGTCGCTTCTCTGATGCCCAGGACTAGTAAAATTTCATTAAGGATCTAGTATGTGCCTTCCAAAGTTGCAACTATCAAATCAGAGCAGACCATTTTAATTTTCTGTGCTCTTAATATTAAATTATTAAACAGTACATCTAATACATGAACACTTGATGTGTGAAATACTGGTAAGTATCATAAGTCAATGAAACTAGAATGTGTCAAAATGACACAAATGTCCCTTCCTGCTACAGTTACCTGAAAATTTCAATTTCCAAAGGCCACAGCTCTTAAGAAAGTAGTTCCATTAAAATGAAACTCAAACTTAAACTGAATCTCAGCTTAAAAGGTTCCAACCTTAGCTGGGTACCTGGTACGGAAGTTGAACTTCAGGGATGGCACAAAATGGTCATAGTACTTGTACCAAACCACTCACAACTACTTAAAGTAGGTTTGACATTCACAGAAAAATTTATTGCCAGTTTGCAGGTAACTGATAAGCTTAACCTTGAGCTTAAGCAAGTTATTTTTCACATTGTTGTTGATTTACCATTTTTCAGGATGATGGCCCACTACAAGAGGGAAGCAAACACTGTAACTGCTGTCTCAGTAAGAAAGCACCTAGATGTCATCCTGAGGGTGCACTAGTAAAAAGCAGCCATACGCATATTACACATTGGCATTGCCATTCATGGTCACATATTGGAACCATGAAGTAATCTGGTAGACACTATATATATATAGCACCTAGATGTCATCCTGAGGGTGCACTAGTAAAAAGCAGCTATAAGCATAATACACATTGGCATGGCCATTGCCATTCATGGTCACATAGTGGGACCATGAAGTAATCTGATACACACCATATATATAGCACCTAGATGTCATCCCGAGGATGCACTAGTAAAAAGCAGCCATACGCATAATACACATTGGCATTGCCATTCATGGTCACATATTGGAACCATGAAGTAATCTGGTAGACACTATATATATAGCACCTAGATGTCATCCCGAGGGTGCACTAGTAAAAAGCAGCCATACGCATAATACACATTGGCATTGCCATTCATGGTCATATATTAGAACCATGAAGTAATCTGGCAGACACTAGCTTCTAGTATCAAAGTATGAATATTAAAATGTACTGATACAAGCCTTAGGATTGTTACTGTCTCACAAAGTGAATAGCCTTTTTGAGACATATATTCTGTTGTGAAGTGGTAACTCCAAATTGCAAACCAATGTGATACAGTACTCCAGAAAGTACAACAGTACTGGAGAACAAGTTGTCACAAGTACTGATCTCTTGTGTGATCCCAGTGAAGACCATATATGTTAGGAAGGTAACATGCAATTTTCGTATTTTCCTATTTAAACATTTCTAGTATTTTCCAATTTTACTTCTTGTATAGTTGAAGTATGATTTGTTGAAATAAACCATGGGGAATTTTAATTCTATTCAAAATTTGGCAGACTAGTGTATATGAGTTTTGGGTGTACATTTTCAGACAATTTTATGATACAAATTAATTACAATACAAACAAAAAGGTCAAAGAATTTTCAACTAGAAAGAAAAAATAATAAGTCCTTATTTTTGTATGGAAACAAGGGAGAATGGATCTGATTCGGTGTTCTGTGACAGTTATCTTATCATGGAATGAAAAAGGATATCTACAAAAACCTGTTCAGCTGTTCAGTGTTCAATCTGTTCTGTAGCATTCAAAGAATTAATGGTAGCACAAATTAAACAAAAATGATAATTCTTAATTGCAACTGAAGATTACAACAACATAATATCCATCTAAATTTACAAATGAACGAATATCGGTACAGTTTTTGACTCGAGCTATTTGTGTATCAAAAAAAATTTGCGAAAAAACATCGATGATGGATCCAAAGTAGGTCACAATAATTTCTCTAGATTCTCTGAAAACAACGTTCCTTAAAATTGTTTAAATTGTTGCAGTTATGCCAAAGGAATATCACGATTTATATGTGTTGAAAATTATCCAATTACCTGAATTATGTTCTTTCACTTCGTTTGGTTTTTTGGATAGACATTTTCTTCCAGATTCATTGTTGTTTCAGACAGGGCCGCCTAAAACATCAAATAAATTTCATTACACAATATTAACTTTCGAGGAGATTAAACTCAATCGAATTAACATTTAATACATTACGAAACATTCTTTAAGATCGAATTTTGATAAAGTAGATTTTTTTAAAAAAAATTGTCATTTTTCAGAATTTATAATGGTATAAGCAACCAATGATCAGATCTTTCAAGAAAAAGATTCATTGAAACGGATACAAAATAGAAATAAATTGTTTTTAGGTCCAAGCATGAGCAAAATGTTAACATTAATCCTGGTTTTTGTTCTTAAGATTTTTTATTTTATTGGTATTATTGAATTATTATTTAGATGTTTTAAATAGTTTTTATTTTGATTGCACCATTTGTGCAATCTTTATTTTGACAAATCTCTCAGTTTTTGAACTTCCTGTGTGATTGAAAACGTTGATTGATGATCATGTAGAACGAGCCCGTAGAACTGTGGTATATCATTGGAAAAAAGTTTTCCTATTCTGAATTTAAATCTTAGCAAACAAAACTTTACACAGTTTCCTCTCATCATGCATCCTGGAATTCCGATTGCTCTTGTGTTCGTTGGTTGCTGTAGCAATGTCGTGTTTTTAGAATATCTCATCAGGTAATTTTTCTCTTTTAATTCCGTTACTTTCTTCTTATCTTGAGTCGTTTCTCCCTAAAGCTTATTTTCAGCAAAAGTATCGTTTCTTCAAAATGCTGGATAGATTTGGTATTATTTCTGTTAGTCCTGGATCGAAAAACCCAGTTTAATATTTAGGGATCCCAATCAAAAATTGTATAAGTTGAGTATTTCTATTTCTTCTACCAGTTAACGACCACCTTCAACAAGCTGAAGTTTATGTCGTTGTGGTGCACACACACTGGATAAAAAATACATGTAATAATTTTTTTTAAAGATTTTTAACTATATGATAAAATAACAAATTTATTTATGTTGTGGAGGCACGATAGCATTGGAGGGTGGATTTAAATAAATCAAGACTGCCACATGTCACAATGCTATCGGGAAGACTGTTCCAGTCATGAATGGTCTTGGGAAAGAAAGATTCCTTCCTGTATGTGGTTTTTGAAGAAGGGAGAAGGAATCCTTCACAGTTGAGATGTCTGGATTTCCTTCCTGCTGGAATTAGTAAGTCCTGTTTGCTGACGGCCACAAGCTAATGGTGGATTTTATACAGCATACTCAGTCTGGCGTCAGTATGTCCTACTTTGTAGGGATTTCCAGTCCAAGTGCTGGAGCATGTCACTGACACCAGCAATATGTCTGTACTTGTTCAGTACTAAGCGAGCAGCTCTCCTCTACACTGACTCAAGTTTAATGATGTCCTGTTTTAAATGGGGATCCCAGACTGAGCAGGCATATTCTAATTGTGGTCTTACTAGTAATTTGTATCGTTAAATAAGCCATTGTGTCATCAGCAAACAGACGAACAGTTGTCATGAGTCCAGTCCACATGGCATGTCATTTATGTAGAACAAAAAAAGGCTTGGGCCCAATACAGAGCCCTGTGGTACTCCAGATTCAACTGGGACATAATTAGATTTTTCACCCTCTACAACTATAGCCTGTTTTCTGTTAATAAGAAAATTTTTAATCCATGTGTTTATGTTACCACTGATGCCATAATAATTTAACTTGTGTGTAAGTAATGTGTGGCTTACTTTGTCAAAGGCTTTGGAAAAATCCATTACTAACACATCTGTTTGAATTCCTTTCTCCAAGTTTTGTGTAACATCATTGATAAATTCAGTGAGTTGGGTTTCACAAGATCTTGATCTGCGAAAACCATGCTGGAGAGGGTAAAGTATATATGTTATGTACATCAGCATGTGTCATAATTTGTTTGACAACAATAAGAGTAATGTTGTTTAACGTCCCAGTCAAGAATATTTCACTTATATTGAGACGTATAGCTGGCGAAAGTGCAGAAGTTTTGTATGTGTGTTGCACTTATGGCATTATACAGCAGGGATCTTTATTGTGCCATATCTACCAATACTAGGGACCTTGTTTGTTTAAAGTTCCCTTCTGATTGAACCATGACTTTCACTTCGTAATGCTGATTGCTTGGTGAAAGAACAGTTACTACCCACTTTCAAGTCTAGGGTCATACCCGGTCTGGATTTTAACCCACAACCTTCCACTTACAGAGCAAGCACTTTACCAACGGAGCTATTACAGTGTTCAAAAATTGTCTCTGTTGAGTGTAGCAAATTGTTGTATATACAACTTTGTTACTAATACTAATGATGATTTTATTATGTTGAATATTTTAGATAATAAGATTATAACAGAATCTTGTTTCACTAATTTAATTATGTAGTGATGCCATTGGCAAATGTTGAAATTATTTTGTCTTAAAAAGACCTTAATCAGATGGAGATGCTTATCAACTTTCTGAAGAACTTTGACACACTAGGATTAAGTGAATGTTGAAGAAAAAACAGCTTTTAAAAAATATTTAAAGCTTATTCGAACAGCTTTTTATTCCAAGAATGCAGGAAATTATGTCCTTTTGAATGTTATTCTTCAAAAATTTTCTAAGATAGCATGCCCCCGGATCTCCCTAGCATGGATGTGATTTCAGTGGGCATTAATTGTTTCTTTATTCCAGACACCCCCCCCCCCCCCCCTCTTTTATTTCCTTGATCTGCCTAAAATCTGTAAACATTGTTCCTATTTATTTCAGTTTTCTTATTGAAATTTGCCTGGTATCTTTTAAATTTTTTTACCTTAATTAAGTGTGATAATTTAACTTCTTTTTAAAAATGACATGTAGCTTTCTTTGGGGGATCGCGAAAATCATCTTTTTTTACCTTTTTGTTATTGAAATGGATAATATGAGATTAGCGCTTCTCTGTGTTCCTCTTCTCTTAAAAATCTTGTTGGTTTCCTGGCTACAACTTTTACCCAACCTGGTACATTTTTAATGAAACAAGCAGTCTTTACACATGTATATAGAAGCATGAGATTAATTACTCAATATCTGTACAATACATGTATATGATTTTTTTTAATATTGCTATCATAGAACTTACACACATTCATGTGATATGTTTTATATATTTGCAGTGAGTTTCCAGAAAGTGGTAACATTGTCACTTTTTCACAGTTTCTCTTTATTGCCATAGAGGGTTTTATTTTTACATTTAAATTTGGCACAGTAAAGCCGGTTATACCTTTAAGGTGAGGGAAATTTTATACACTTTTTGATATAATTGTCTTAATTTTACATTTCTTTACTGGGTTAGTTCCCATGTTTCTTAATTTTTTCAAAATTTTCTTTTATCTGTTCTACATGAAGATGGTGAAACTTTTGCAGCATTTATATCATATAACATTAAACGCATATACAGTCGACTCTCGTTAATTCGAAATCGGTTAAATCGAAATTTCGCTTAAATCGAAATGATATAAACGGTCCCGTCAGATCGCTATGTATTTCTATGCAAATCTGTGTGTTTAAATCCAAATACTGAAATTCGAAATTTTGCTTAAATCGAAGTGAATTTTCAGTCCAGATAACAAAATATAATGAAAATTATAATGTTTAAATCGAAATATACTTTCCTTGTTTATCGTAGTTTGGATTTGTTTGAACAACAAGTTGAAAGTAAGCGGCAAAATAACAAAAAACAATTACATGTACACAAAAATATTTTATCTTAAAAATGTTGATTTATACCTGAAATAATTAATACGTCTCTTGTTTAAGAAGTGTCGGTTTTTGTTTTTTTTTTTGAAGATTTATATCCGACTAAAAATACACATGAAAAAGGAAGTCGGTATCCCATGCTATTTTCACGATCTTCTCTTCCGGTCAGGTCATGGTAAACCGTCTGTCAGTAAAGGAAAAATTTTATTGGTGTAAAATTAAAAAGTGGGCGGTCCATTCTTCCACAGTCATTGATCACAAGAATACCCAACGCTAAATGCCACACTTAAACTTAATTAATCTGTCGAGCCAAATGGTATACACCATTCAGCTACTGTGACATGGCAAGCCATGATTTCAATAATCACAAAGTTCAGACGCTAAGGATTACAGATGAAGAAGTTATGATTATGAATAAATGAAACTTTAACTGAGCCTGCCCGATGATAGTCAGTGTTAACAAATTTCAACGGAACCTTGTAGCTTCCGGTGAAGTTTCCGATTTGCTTTTTTTATTGTGCAAAAAATTATTTTTAATTTTTAATGTTTAATTTAATCTTAATCGTAAGTTTTCAGTGTCAGTTGTAAGCATTATAATACGTAACAGCATATACGTGACGTCAATAGAGGAGCACTTTACTTTTAGAGTTAACTCCAGTTTCTGATCGTCATTGATCAAAACGGTTAATTTGAAATTCGGATAAATCGAAATTTTCATCTGACCCCTTCAATTTTGAATTAACAAGAGTCAACTGTATACATATATACATTCTTTCATGTAAGAGATTATACCTGGCTCACTGGCATTTTTCAAAATATTAAAATATGATAAAGAGTATATAAATTGTAATTTTATGTGTTAAAAATAATAAAAATAAAACAAAAACAAAACACAAAAAAATCACGTATAAGCATTTGATAAATGAATAAATGAGTTGCTGTTTAATTTACTATTTTACTGTGAATATTTATAATTCCTTCTTCTTTATCAGTTATTCTTTGTTCTGTATGCCATTGAGAGTACATTTAAATAGAAATATTTCATCATTGAAAAATATCCTAAATTCCAATTGCTTTTTAAAATGTTTATTTCAAACATAAGCTGAAAAAAAGCTTTTTATTTTATTTCAGAAATTATATTAAAATGGTATCATTTTTCTTTTTTGTACAAGTGGTCAATAACTATGCCTACTCCTTCCATATATCTATACCATTACAGATGATATTTAGAGCAGTAAGTAGAATTTATTGGTTTGTCTTATTATGTCTGCAGATCAGCAAACATCTTGTTGTTACTCACAACAGATTTTTTAAGAGGCATTTCCTCCTTCATTTCTTACCCAATCAGGTTAAAGTTTTGTCAACTGGTAGGGATTGACCATGGGAAGTGTGCTTCCTCACCTTTTTTTGGAATTTGGAAAGATTCCAGAGAAATTCCAGTTAAACAACAATCCAGGACTTCTATTGTGATGGATATGCCCTAAGAGCATCTTATAGAATGAAACTTTTTATGGACTTTTTGTCTCCTTCATTCTAGATTCTCACACTTTGGTACCTAAAAATGTTAATACTTTGAATTAAACACATAAGACAATATGCTTACAAGCGTCGCCCCATAATTGCTGACACGCAGACATATACTCGCTCATATACAAGTATACATTCTAGTTAGCTTTTTGTCCTTAAACACCACTTATGTAATGTTTTATGTCCCAATCAAGGTATTTTAATTTACATCACTGATTACAGTTAAGGCAGCCAGTTTAGAAATAGTGGAGAAAATTAGAGTACCTTGAGAAAACCATCATCCTATGTGGCAATTGAACTGATAAACTTTTCAAACTCTGATCTGCCAGAGTGGGGTTTGAACCTACTGTATTCCAGGGATGGGGTCAATTACTGTTCAAATATAATTAAATTACACTTACATTCCCAATTCCTCAATTAAATTACAATTACAATGACACCAATTTTTACAAAATAATTTATTAATTTGCAATTTTTTTGCAAATATAATTAATTAAGTTGCAAATTACATTGTACATTTTGCAACAATTTTAATGTGAATACAACTTTTATACAAGTGTACTTAAAGTAGTCATGTTAAATGATACTGTCCCAATCTTGTTGACATGTTTATTTATGACACATTTTTTTGACATTGCATTTAATTAGATTTTCAAAAGTTTTATCCCCCAATTTATATCCGTCCAATCAGAAAGTTTTACCTGCAACACTGATGAATATCTCTTTAGGAATAGAGTTGGCAGTAATGGATAGAACCTGACAAGCAAGTTTAGTCAAATTTTGGAATCTACACATATTATTTTGCCAATACAGAATTGAATTTCTGACATAAGTATACAGGGTTCATCTAAATATCCATCTACGTCTGTATTAGCAGAATTTTCCAGAAATATGTCTTTGTCTAGATGCCGTAAGTGGGAGGTCATGTGTTCGAACCCCAACAGAGTCTGACCCACGACTTGAAAGTGGGTAGTGACTGTTCTTTCGCCAAGCACTCAGCATTACAAAATGAAAGTCAAGGTTCTTTTGGATGAAGAGATGAACATAAAATAAACTAGGCCCCATGTCACGGGTTGGCGTGGAACGATAAAGAACCCTGCCGAATAATGCTATCAGCACAACACACAGGCAAAATTTCTGCACTTTCGTCTATAGCTGGCGACATCTTGATATAAGTGAAATATTCTTGACTGGACGTATATAACAACATTACTCAACTTGACTTTTTGAATGTAATTAATTAAATAACAATTACAAGTAATTGAAAAAAGGTTCAATTACACATTACATTTTGTTTCTTGAAAAATCGTAATTAATTGTGATTAATTGCAGTTGCATTTTTCAATTACCCCATCCCTGCTGTATTCTGTTTAAAGTGTGCACTTACAGATCACAGTGCCTCTCACCGCCTTGGTTCGAATCTCGATCAGGACAGATCTTAGTGTCAGTTTGGTTGCAGAAGGTTGGTGGATTTCTTAGGGCATTCTGGTTTCCTCCACCATCCAAGAACTGATCGCCTCAAAATAAGTGAAAGAATCTTGACTGGGGATGAAAACACCATTACTTCACTCCCGTCCACTTCTGTATTCTGTGAAAGGTGCTAAGATATGTGAATGTAAAATCTAAATTGGTCATTAAAGCTCCTGAGATTAAAAGAGTTGTGTAAGATAATTGTGTTTTAAGCCCCAGTCAAGAAATTTTCACCTAAATTTAGTTGGTCAGTTTCGGAATGGTGGAGGAAACCTGAATCCCGGAAGGAAACCTGAGTGCCAGAAGGAAGCCTCCAACCTTCAGAAAAGGAACCAACACATTTCTCACACTAGGATCTGTCTAAGTGGGATTTGAGCCTAGACGTCGACAGCGAGGGGTATAAGCGTGCCTTTTAGACCCCCTCGGCCACTAAAGCCCCAGCTGATATTTAAAGACTTGTGGTATATATTAAGCTTCATTTTGTATTGATATCATGTTTAAACAAAATATCACTATGACCTTTACTATATGAAAAATTGTTGGTTTCACTATTCAAAGGCAGAGCTGATATTAAGAGCTACATGTAATTTATATTTTAGGTTTTGGGTCATGAAAACTAATTTGGTTGTCTAGGAATCTAGCACATTCAAAGAAACTTTGGTTATTGATTGTCATACATTACAAATTACTGTACTTGACTACATGAACTTGCATCTGTTATAAGTATTAAGTCTGATTTTTTAACTTCCTTTCAGGATGATAAAAATAACATATATATGAACCATTGACAATGAAAAAATTTATCTTTTATTTTGTAGGGATCACTTATAGCAAACCTTACTCTAGGGATGATTATATTAAAGAAAAGGTAATGCTTTTATTAAATTGTTGTCACTAAGTTACATAGAGAGTGAATGGGTTAAAAGATGGAATGTTGTTGCCTAGCAATAAAAATACATATAATGTTTCATTTTCTACTTTTTTATTTATATGCATCTAAAAAAAGAGAGAGATTGTAATTTGAAGCATTAGGCTTAAACCGGCATTAAGTTTTCTTAGGACAAAATTAAAATTGTGCTGATCTATTTATTGATGTTCCTAATGAACAATGATACATTTGGTTCAATGATAAAAGCTCGAATAAATACAGAAATGACAGTAATTTCCAGTCCAGATGCAGCCTGTGGGATCTAATTTTAGAATGTGGTTACGTCATAAAAAACTGGGTCATTTAAACAAAACCTACAAAACAGTGATAAACAGGATAAATTAAACACAGAATTTCATTATATTTAATTGGTATTTGTGACTTTGAAAGGGATACGTAACAACATTGCAAATACATTTGGATATAAATGACGGACAATTAATACAATTTATCTGGTTTCACCTTTGATTCATTGGAATTCCCATACATCCATGCGCATGCTCTAAGCAAATAATAATTGTTGTTAAACATTGAACAACCAGTTAGAGAATTCCGTTTATTTACAGCTAATAGGAATGAAATTTTAGAAAAAGAATTTAATGGATCGTGATTAGAAGTTATCTATTTTTTTAAAAAAAATACATTTTAAGAAAATCAAAAAAAAAAATTCAGAAAATTGAAAAACTTAATGCAGCTTTAAGTGAAAAAATGTACTACCAGTATGGTATTCTAATGATTTCACTTTTTAAGAAACCATGGATATTATTTTTTAATCAAGCTGTTTTAGGCAAAACAAAATTATAAACGAGCATTTATTTTGATTTTGAAGTTTGGATATTGTAAAAAAAACTCATTTTTGTGCACCTGAATAATTTTGCCACCCTGCATATTGTCATAAGACTTCAAATCTGAGATAACGCTTCCCTGTCTGACACTCTACATTATGAGAACAAAGTATCAGTTTTTATCCTGTTCCAGGATAGTGTGACTAAGAGAAAGGTATGCTTAACTGCAGCAAACTGATCACTTGGTGAGCTCGTACTGAAACAAAAAGTCACTCTTGAGTGCACTAGCACAAGGTACACTCTCAAACATCTCATGTACATGTATACACTAACTTGTTCTTAAATTAATCCTTAAGAGATTTATAATCTTGCTTTCATCAAGAAATAGCTGAAAAATTGATGATACTACTTAAAACAACATATTACAGCCAACAACCAAGCCAGCTGCTACCTACTGTTTGCGTCATTGTGTTTGTGACAGTAAATTATGTAAAACCGGCATAAAAAATCCAATAATTAAGAAATAAAGTATTTTTCCAATGTCTTTGTACAGGTATAAAGGACAATGGGTCTGCTTAAATTGCATAAAAACCTTCTGCCTTCATATCTTTAAAACAATCCACCATTAGCCTTGGTTTTCAACATGTAGATTCTCCATAGCAGCAACTTTTTACTGTGTGCCAAAATATTCCATGGTAAAAGCTAATGTGCACAGTGATTTTCATTTATGACTGGACTCGAAGTAAGCTAACAAAAATACCAAACTTAATTCAAGTTAAATGGATTTTCTATGAAAATAAATCAAAATTTAATGTCACAAACAGAGTGACAGTTTTTTTTTTTTTTTTTTTTTTTTTTTTTTTTTTTTTTTTTTTTTTTTTTTTTTTTTTTTTTTTTTTTTTTCTGTTGTGTTTTGCCAAACCCCTTTGTTTTGTCAAAATTGACAGAACAAACGGTGACACATAATCAAGGTTTTACTTTACTCTTCTTTCTATTTTCATATGTGACCAGTTTAATATGTATTTTTTTTTTTTTTTTTTTTTTTTTTACAGATATAGTATAGAAAAGTATTTATCTGTGATACTTATAACTTTTGGTATAGCAACTTGTACGATAGCTACAGCCACAGATGTGGTAAGTATGATTTTTATGTCCTTTGTGTGTATGGGGAAGTGTTGGTATAAGCCACTATAATACTATATAAGAATTTCATAAGGATTCTAAGTAGAGGGATTTTAAAAAAAATGTGGTTGGCAATCAAGTTAACTTTCAAAGTCCAAAAGATATTAATCAATTTATTTAAAGTAGACATAACTGAGAAATTAAAAAAAAAATTAAATGTGATTATAGCTTGCTTAGCACTTAACTGACATTTTTGCTCTATAGTAATCAATATTCACTAGGATAATCGATAATAAGGTACTTTTTTTTTTTTTTTTTGTTAGGGGGGGGGGGGGATCTCGATTGTTTAATTCAGCTTGTTGCTACCAGTAATCATAATAATGTAATGTGGCATCTTAATTTTCTTTGATTTGTGACATATTCTAAGTATTTTGATTGAATATAAATATTGAGAGTTAAAACAAAAACATAGGTTTTTATCTCACATGTACTGATACGTTTTTGTTTCTTTTTGTAACATAAGTTGAGACTACTAAAGTTGTACTTTTCTGGCATCTTTATAACATGTCATCCCAATGTAAACATTGTATGTTAAATGTAGTTTAAAAACCTTATTCTAGTCTTATTGTCACTTTAAGATGTAGACTAGACGTCAGATTTCTTGGAGTTCTTGTTTTGTTTCTACTGATCAAAAAAAAATATTATGACACAAAGTCAGTTCGCCGACTGGAGATCGATGATTTTCGCTCGGCACTCTGGTCTCCTTCACCATCCTAGAACTGACCGCCTCAAAATAAGTCAGAGATTCTTGACTGGGGCTTAAAACACCATTACTCCACTCCAATCCTGACAAAAAATCCCAAAGTAAAATAATTTTTTGTTTTCTGTGACATTACATTGAAAGTTTAAATTAATAGTGAATAATAAATTAATAATGTCACAAATTAAAAAAAAATATTACAGTTATGTAATATGTACTTATTACAAATTTTAATGTCTTGTGATTTTTTTCAATATTTTATTGTAACTAAAATCTTTTTTTTTGTTTTTTTTTTCTAATTTATTTCATTTTATTCATTTATTTTGTCAGGAAGCACAACCAGGCCACACAGGGAATGCACTGTATGATTTTGGTGTATGGATGTGTGGTAGGTATACATATATAATTATGTTTGCTTAATAATATTGTGAAAGGTTGTTTTTTTTTTTTTTTTTTTTTTTTTTTTTTTTTCTCTCAAAAAGTCATACCCCAGCAAAAAGATCTGTATCAGTGATAAAATATAGTTTTTGTAAGTTAAATGAATTTATAAAATTTTGTGATGCCAAAGATATTAATTTGGATGTACCTCTAGGTCTGTTACAATGCTTACTAAGTTAGTTTTTTAAGCTCATCTGTACACCTGGTCCATCAACAAATTTGAAATTTGAGTTTGTCAGACCAACTTTCAATAAATGAAGATCATTTAGTTTTCAGGAGGCGAAAAAAAAATTTTGTGTGAGACTTTGACATGTTGCTAATTTTTTTTTAATTTTTTTTCCTAATTTGTAATTGTTGCGCTTGGTTTATTTTTCAAACCACCTGAGTTTAAGTTTTATATAAACTTTTAAAAAATCCCAAAAATAACAAGATTAAGACAAGAATTCTTCTGTAACATTAAACACCCAGACGAACTGATTCATTCTTGGCCTTTAAAGTAACCACTTCTTGCTACTAGAGCTGTCTACCTCTCGGTTCGTTTATGTTACACTCAAGTCAAGTGTAAGATGTAAATACTTATGCAAGAATTAAAATTCTCATAGTTGTTTTAAAGAACAGGCCTCAGTTTCACAATCATTCACTCAGTGAAGTGTACACTCAACTCAAATATTCCCATTTTTCTCTCATCAATATTTAAAACATGTTTTAAGTTTTATGAGACAATGTTTTGTTTTGTTCAACAAACCTACACTAAACAATTTAAATATAACATTATACATTTTAACTGTGTAATGTCTTAAAAATGAATTGAGATGTTTTCCTAATTTTAGTTGAGTGTATGCTCAATTGAGTGAATGATTGTGAAACGGGGGTCAGTTTATTACATTTATAATTGGTTTTAATTTTCTCAATATTTCAGGTATAGGTATGCTAACAGCTGGTCTCTTCATGGCTGCTGGTATGGGAATCTTTCAGGAACAGGTCTATTCAAAGTTTGGGAAACATCCCAAGGAAGCTTTGTTTTATAATGTAAGTAACAACATATATGTATATAGAGCTTTAAATGTAATATATTTCTAATTCCAACAAAATTCTGGCATTTTGTCACGTTCATCATAAAATTGAAAGCAAAAATGCAGATATATTTTTGTTATCTCTATATCTGTAGTGAATATGTATGTCAATTCTCTGAAAATTGTTTAGAAGTTCTTAATTTGATAAAACTAAGAATACTTATATAATATGTAGGTCTCCTCTTCATAAAGTAAGGACAGAACAGCTAATGACATGTATGAAATACTTCAGTTTCAGTATAGACATACATTGTTAAGTTTTTAATAAAAGTTTTTTTTAGCTCATGTGAGCTGAAAGCTCAGATGAACTATTGCTATCCATCTTCGTGCATCATCCGTTGTGTGTAAACTTTTTACATTTTAATCTTCTCCTTGCTAAAAATTATATATTTGTCACTATATCTTGAAACTATTAACTTTTTGTATAGGCATGTATATTAGAATATTGTAGGTATTGACATGAAAATCATTTTGATATATGGATCAAGGTCATATGTTGAAAGGTCAAAGTCACAGATGCAAAAGAAAACTTTAATTGTTAATTATCTTGAAAACTATTAAATTTTTGTATAGGCATGTATATTAGAATATTGTAGGTATTGACATGACGATCATTTTGATATATGGATCAAGGTCATATGTTGAAAGGTTAATGTCACAACTGCAAAAGAAAACGTTAATTGCTAATTATCTTGAAAACTATTAAATTTTTGTATAGGCATGTATATAAGAATATTGTAGGTATTGCAGCAACGGCCATTTTGATATATGGTACAAGGTCATTTGTTGAAAGGTCAAGGTCACAGCTGCAAAAGAAGATTTAAATTACTAATTATCTTGAAAATTATTAACTTTTTGTATAGGCATGTATATTAGAATATTGTAGGTATTGCAACAACGGCCATTTTGATATATGGTACAAGGTCATTTGTTGCAGGTCAAGGTCACAGCTGCAAAAGAAGACTTAAATTGCTAATTATCTTGAAAATTATTAACTTTTTGTATAGGCATGTATATTAGAATATTGTAGGTATTGCAACAACGGCCATTTTGATATATGGTACAAGGTCATTTGTTGCAGGTCAAGGTCACAGCTGCAATAGAAGACTTAAATTGCTAATTATCTTGAAAAACTATTAACTTTTTGTATAGGCATGTATATTAGAATATTGTAGGTATTGACATGACATTCATTTTGATATATGGTACAAGGTAATATGTCGAAAGGTCAAGGTCACAGCTGCAAAAGAAGACTTAAATTGGTAATAATCTTATAAACTATTTGTATAGGCATGTATATTAGAATATTTTAGGTATTGACATGACGATCATTTTGATATTTGGGTCAAGGTCATATGTTGAAAGGTCAAGGTCACAGCTGCAAAAGAAAACTATAATTGCTAATTATCTTGAAAGCTATTAATTACATGCATAGGCATGTATATTAGAATATTGTAGTTTTGACATGACAATCATATATGGTTTGAGGTCATATGTTCAAAGGTCAAGGACATAGCTGCATAAGTATATTGAATTGGATTATTGATTTGAAAATTATTCATTGCACTTCAGTTACTTCATGCATATTATATAAGCTATTTATAAATGAAAGTGAGTGGATATGTTTCTGATTAAGTTTTGTTGGAGTTCTTAACTTGAGAAAACTTTTAAAGTTTCTGTACTTTATATATTGTCTATTGCACTTTGTGAACAATATTGGACATATCTTCAGGTGAGAGTTAAGGCCCCTTTTTTTTTTTATATTTTGTTTTTTTTTTTTTTTTTTTTTTTTTTTTTTTTTTTTTTTTTTTTTTTTTTTTTTTTTTTAAGGTGGTCACTTATTGTTACCCCTGTCAGCTCCATATCCATATTTCCAGTATTTGCACTTTGGTTCTATAGATTAATTAATATGTGTGTTTTGTTAATTTCCAGCATGCACTGCCATTACCTGGATTTTTACTAGTTGGATCAAGTATATATAAACATGTTTCACTATTTAATGAATCAGGTAAGTATTTGTTAAATAATTTTAATAACCAATATTTATCAAATACCTTAAAGAATAAGTTTTAAATAAATCTTTACAAACAGACAGTGTAGTGGTATGTCTGGCTTTTAGGGTTGTGGGTTCAAACCCTTTCAAGACCATCTTTGTGCTCACTGGTTAAAAGTGTGGAAATCTATTGCAGCTGTCTTCTCTGTATCCTGTCTTATCTATCCCATATACATGAGAAAGGTAGGTCATTTAGGTCAACTGGTCCAACTGGTATCAGGAAACTCTTTGGGGTACTGACTTTGTGAGCTAGCACCTTAACAAAAAGTCATCCTGTGTGCACACTAGTTAGTACAAAGCTAATTATAACACTCTCTCACACATACTTCATATATGAACTTGTTCTTAGATTAATCTTTAGAGATTAATAAACTTGTCATTGGAAATAGCTGATAAATTGCTGATGCAATATTAAACATTTAAACTTACCAACCAACCATATATACAGTGTTAAAGTGTTTGGTGAATATTTTCCATGACCCAGAGAGCTAATTATTTGAATTTGGGGTCCATTAATGAGAAGTTAAGGTGCTAGCCTTCAAACTTAAGGTGTCTCAGTTATTTGACCCTCTTAGATTATGTCTGAGAAAGGACTTTCCATGACCTAAGCGTAACTGGTTGACTTTGAACCAATTTAATGGTCTGAGATATTTAACAGCAACATTGAAAGCAAGTACACTAGTGTAGTACAGATTAGAAATTGTTTAAAGATTTTTTCTGAAAAATAATAAAAATCATGTTAGCTGAAAATTTGCTCACATGAAGTACATGTAAATCAACAATCAACCAACAGACTAACCAAATTTTTGGATCACATTGTTAAAACCAAGTATCACATTATTTATTTATTTATTTATTTATTTATTTATTTACAGCACCTTTGGAGATTATAAGTGGATTCAGTATGCCAAAGATGTGGTTTTATCTAATAGCCAATGTTTTAACTCAGTATCCTTTTGTCATTTAAGTAATTACGATGGTATTGTTTTATGTTAGTTAGATATAGGTTAACCTTATAGAACAATGGTCATATTTTTTTCCAGGTATAAAACTTGATATCCTTGTTTGTAAAGAAATAAGAGCTAATGTAATGCTTCTTGTGTGTAAGTGTTCACATCCTCGTTGTTCTATGTTGCAAATTTTGGAAGGACGAGATGTAGGGATGAGCTTAACTTCTCTTCTGGCAGCTCTGTATTTAAGTCACTACAGGCTAGGTGATATTGTATAATTTGATACAGGCATATTGCTCTACTATTGTAAGTTTACATTATGATTGTTCTTTAGTAGGACTACAACGATATAGTGCACAATGGTATATTGCAATGAATTCAAGGACTGTTAGGTTCACAGTACACCAAAGGAACTTCACGGTACTACCATTTGAGATTTATAAATTGGGATCCTTAAGCAGCTTGCACTTCTGGTTACTTGGCCACCAAACCGCTCTTATCAGTTTCAAACATCTTATAAAAATAAAATAATATAACTACATGTATTATATTACATGTGGATAACATTGATATTTTTCTATGCTTCTTAATGCAGATGAATGATTTTACCCGAGTCATATATAGAGACCTTTTAGTCATGTTGGCATGGATTAAAGAACTAATGCCATATCCATCCAGTTTAATGTCAATTTTTATTATAAATTATATTTGTAAGATTTGCAGGCAAACTCTGTTCCTTTTTGTTATGTTATCAAAGAATATATGCATTTTTTCTCTTGATGGAAATTTTGTATTTTAAATACATTTGCTGTAAAATATTTTGGTTAGTTTTGCTATTTTGCTATTGTTGGTGCATGGCTTTAATCTAATTGCCTGTTGTAAGAAGAAAATGGTTTTTACACATAATTTTAAGTATGAAATTTATATTGTATTACAATAATTTTTAATTTTTTTTCCCTTGAAATCTAGTGTTGTAATTTACATTTGCAATGCAGTATATTTCTTTGTTTAATTTTATACCACAATGTTTGACATTTATTTTATTTATTTATTTATTTATTTTTTTTTTTTATTGTTATTTTTTTTTTTTTAAATTTTATTATTATTATTTTTTTTAATGTTCACTATCAGTGATATAGGTTATGGATTTTTATTTACAGTGAAGACAATTTTTTTATGCTTGGGACAAAGTTTTTTTTTTTTTTCTTTTTTTACCCTGTTTAGAAATTGATCAATATTGTATTGCTGAGGTTACAGATAAAATGACATTATCAAGGGAAAAAATGTGATATGATACTGTAACATGATATCTTCCACTATCTACAGAAAAAAAGATGTATACAACTTTTCAGCGAAAGAAGTAAAATTGTTGTATATATTTCATCATGGTGTTTAGTTTTTGCAACCTTTGTAGGTTTAACAGAGGAAAATGATCTGAAGTCTGGAGAATATCTTTGATACCATTTGAACTCGCCTGTATAAAGTAACAGATAAGTTATTTCACAAGGTGTGTAAAAGTTTTTTGGGTGGCAAGTATTAAAGTTTTTGTGTAAAGATGTTTGAAAACTAGATATGCAGGTGAGATGCATTGATTTTTGCATTTTTCTTCCCTCTTCCTCCTATTTCATGGCATTAATAACCACTGGTATACTCATTGCATCATGTGCATCTATTCTTTCCAACACACTTATTTATTTATATTTAAATTTGCTATTTTTCTGTTTGATGAAACTTTGTCTGACACCAAATGTATTTGTACAAGCTATAATTACCATTGATCACAAGACCTTTTATTGGATGCATATATGTGTGACGTAATTTGTCGGCTGTTGCAGCAACTGAACATAGTTTTTAAAGCATAGAACATTCATGTTTATGTAATTAGAATGTTACATCACAAGATTTTCCTGTCAAACTAAATATTGTGCATTAGCTGCATTGCAGTGTCCTAGGAAATTTATAATATTTTTTTTCTTTTGACCATGATAAACATCTTCCTGTTACAAAAATTATATACAATACCACTTTTATTATAGAGAACAAGGAATGTTAAAAAAATATATTAATGCAAACATTTTTCATATCTGTGATATACGTTTACATTTTGGTGGGTTAAAGACATTATGTATTGGAAATGGAAACATTGTATTCTTACACTAACGATAAGTCCTGGTCTGTTATACGTTTTTTTACAAACTGCAAAGTTTTTTATAATGAAGGGAATGGGAATGGGATAGAATGTAAATATTTATAAAGTCAAACCTGTCTATAAAGGCCACCCATGGGAATAAAAAAATAAGTGGCCTTTATATACAAGTTCAAATGATATGAATAAAGAGAAGTTGGGATAGAATTTTATTGGCCTTTATAAGCAGGTGGCCCTTATAAGCAGGTGGCCCTTATAGAGAGGTGGCCTTTAAGGCAGGTTTGACTGTACATATAAATGATGTGGGCCTCTCTTGAGGCTGCAGAATACATTGACAAATGAAGTATTTGAATTTCAGTAATTTAAAGCCTATATATGTCTTTAGACTATTTCTGTCAATGTAATAATTATAATTTTAATAGTTTATACCAATATCCATTTGTTGGATGGATAGACTGGAGCCATATGATGAATGTTTTGCTTGAGGACATAACCAGACAAACTATCTTGGCCTTGGAGTTTTGCCACTGCGGTAGCTAAGTTGGTAGAGTGCTCACTCCATAGAGAAGGTCGTGGGTCTTCGAACCCTGACCGGGTCTGACCCAAGACTTGAAAGTGGGTAGTGACTGTTCTTTCGCCAAGCACTCGGCATTACGAAATGAAAGTCACAGATCTTTCGGATGGGAACTTAAAATAAACAAGGTCCTGTGTCATGGCAGGCATGGCATGATAAAGAACCCTGTTGTATAATGCCATCAGTGCAACGCACAGGCAAAATTTCTGCACTTTCGCCTATAGCTGGCGACGTCTCGATATAAGTGAAATATTCTTGACTGGGACGTTAAACACCATTACTAAACTCAACTCCTTGGAGTTTTTTTTTTTTTCAGTCACCCATTCAAAGCTTAGGCATCTTAGATAAACTAGGGCTGTCATAGTTAGCAAACTTCTTAACCAGGTACCTGACATGCATTACTCAAACTTTGACCAAATATCTGAATAGATGAGAAGAAAAACAGCAATACATCATATGATTCGGACAATTTGCTAAAAAATGGAAAATCTGCTAAAATATAAATTCATTTGGATGCGTTTTGACTAATTCTACATTCAAACTATCTCAAAAGATACCATATACTTGCACTGGTATACAAATATATATATATTGAAATGCATTTTGTTTAAAGAATTTTTTAAAACATTTATTATAAACCTTGTCTGCGGTATGCTATTCTGACTTTAGGGTTAACAGCGTTACAATAGTGATAGCAGATGCTCACGTTTTGCTTGCACATGACAGCCCTAGATAAATTGCTTTAAAATGGAATTTCATTGAAGTAGAAGACTTCTGTTGTAATGGCTTCTGCATGATCTTGTAGACACTTTTAGCAAATGTTGTCTTTAGTACTAACTGCACATTAATTAATATCTAATGAGCACTTACATAGCATTTAAGTTTTACACTATTTTTACTAACAACGTACCCAATTAAAATACATGTGCATTGTACTTTGAACAAGTTTATAAAAATATTAATCTTTTCTTTTCAAATGATGTTCATTAAATCAGAAAATATTTTTCATCAAGATCAATTTGAAGTTAGCTGAAAAAAGAATTTTTCATGCAAGAAAAAGTAAACTTTTTTAGGATATATATATATATATATATATATATAATCTGCATCAATGAGATATATTTTCTGTTTTTGTTGATAACAGCATTGCTAAGGTTTCCCATCTAAAGTATCGAGTCATATTTGTCAAGTAACAAATTAAAAACTATTTGTACAATATAAAACCTGTTTATAAAATATGAAGCATCATAGAATAAACGATATGGAAATCGAAAGCCACAACCATAAGAAATTTTAATTATCAGTGTTATTTTATACATTAGACTAGATGTGTACGATGTGGAGTTGGACTTCATCTGTTTAATAATTCATGGATGAGCCACAAGCCTAATGTCGGACTTTATAGTAGTTTTTTGCTAAATGGCACTTGCTCCAGTGAATTATCGTAACTTTCATTATTATTTGTTATATTTTGATGGTCAAGTAATCAGAGTATGTTTGATGATGTTAAATTAATTAGCCTTTGCCCAAGGTAAAAATACAGTTTTGTGTCTTGTATCATGTGTATATCGGGGAAAATTTGAAATTTGTTTTATTTTTTGCCTTTATTTATCAAGATGCAAAAATAAAACATTTAGATCTATGGACTATGGATGGATTTTGATCAAACTTACTACAATTGTATACAAACATGAGATATTGGTGTGTATGTCTAAGGTCAAAGGTCACAAAGTCAAATCTTCCATTTAGCTGCTATATTTTTGTTATGAACAATATTGGTTTGAGCTTGATGCTTGATTGCTTTACATAGTCAAGCTTTTTAACAACAAGCATGAATTTGACTACTAACATTAATCAGATTATGTAATACTTATTGATTAAATGTTCACAACTTATATAACAAAGTATTTAAATGTCTACTAACATATATCATGTAACCAAAAAAATTTTTAATTTTTTTTAATTAAAATTTAAAATTAAATGGTAACAACAAGCATTAAAGTTGCATTAAGTTTTCCTAGGAAAAAAATTAAAATGGTGCTTACCGGTATTTGCTAATGATGTTCCTAATGAATGTTGTATTTAGTTTAACGATAAAAGCTCGAATAAATATAAAAATAGCAGTAATTTCCCAGTGAGATGTAGACCTGTGAAACCTAATTTTGGAACATGGATACGTCATAAAAAAAAAGGTTTTGTAAACATAACTTACATAACGGTGAAATACAATACATTTAACTCAGAACTTCATTAAATTTGTCATTTATGACTTTGTAAGGAATAAATTACATCATTGCTAATACTTTTTGATATTAATGACAATTAATGCTGTTTATGTCACATTTCCCCTTTGATTTATAAGAGTCTTGTTACATAAGTGAGCATGCTCCAAGCTAACAATAATTATTGTTACATATGTGACCAACACATTAGAGGATTCTGTGTATTTACAGAAAATAAATATCACGAATCGTGATTACATTTTTAGAAAATTAAAAAAAAAAAAATCAGAAAATTGAAAAACAAAATGCAGCTTTAAATATTAGCACTAAAATTAATCATGTTTATGCAATATTTTTTTTTACTTCTTAACAAAACAACGAGTATTTAAATGACTATACTAACATTGTATGATATATACTTAGTTCTTTTAATTAATCTTTGGCATTTTGACTTAGATATTTCCTTAACCCAATGTAGATATGTATGTGTTTCTTCCGTATTTCATCTGCATTCTCATTTTACAATGATTACGTGTAACTTTATCCTAATGATACGTAAATTTATCAGCGTCATTTTCTCTATATGGTATTTTGAGAATGATTTTAATGTTATGCATATTATTGGTTCTGTTTGTGTTCTGTTGGGAGCAATGATATATATGTCATTAATTCCGTCACCAAAGTTATTTCATGCATTCTCCTCCATAGATCTAAAGAAAACTCATTAATAGCTAATTTGCTAAGAAAATTGATTAATGTATGATACTGTAGAATCATTAATATTTTTAATGAAATTTCGTTGTTTCGCATTTTGAAAAAAAAAAAAATTGTTGTGAGAAATTTAGTGAAAATAGATTCTATTAGGGTTATTGTTAGTTAAAAAATTTTCAATGGCATTAAATTTTTGGTTTTTTTTTTATCAATGAATGATTAAATCCCCATAAATATTTTTCATTTTACAGAATGTAAATTTAGGGTAAAATTAGTTCTTTTATACTCAGTGATAAAAATGGGGATTTTTTTTTTTTTTTTTATTTATTTTTTTTTTTTTTATTTTTTTTTTTTTAAATTTCTTCTGTTATGTCTAATATGGTACTTATTTCAGTATTTTTGCTCATATTACCCAGAGTGATATTATTTTTAACTGGTTATTTTTTTGATAAACTCATTGTTGAAATAAGTGTGTTAAAATGGCTTTTTAATTTTGCCTTATAAGGTGGTAATTTATGTCTGAAGATGACAGCTTTTAGTTTGTTCAAAAGAATTAATTCAAAATAATTAATTTAGATATGAAGATGACAGCTTAAAATTTCGTTTGAAAATAAGCTCAGTTGTTCAATTTAATCTACTTTAACAAATGTATGCAATAACAAATATATTGCAAGTAACCCAAAACAAAAAAAAAAATGACAAGAAAATCAGTTAAGTAAAGAAATTGTTTTGTGTTGACTGTCATATTTGCATTTCTGTGTTAATGACAGTGAATTTCACTGGGAAAAACCTATTCTCATTCTGTCAAAGTTAGTTGTTGGGAAAAACCCATTTTCATTTTGTCAGATGAAATGTTAATTGTTTTGTTAAAGTGTTATTTATTGTTGACATTTAATTTTATTATTTTTTGTGATTTTGAAAAAAATTCAAAATGTGCTCAGTCATGTAAGTCACTAACATTGTTTCTTCTAATTTTTATAAGGTTATTTGTCTGTGATTCCTCTTGCCATGCATTCTGTTTTTTAATTACTTACGTTTATATCAGCAATATTGTTTGCATTGTTATTTTTAAGTTTTTCATTTATTTTTTTAAATTTATTTATTTACATATATTTTTATTTATTTTTAATTATTTTTCTTGTTGCTATTTTGTTTCTGTGTTCAGCATATAAAGGTACATGTATTAGCAAGTGGTGATTTAAATTCATAGTGCAGCAAGTTGGTTTCTCAGCATAGCCGGCTAGAGTAAGTACGTCGTTTATGGGACACTCTTGGCCGCATCAGTCATTTGCTCTGCGTTTCAACGATGTAGAAAAGTCAGTATATGGCCTTCCTCTAGACTATTCATTTGAGTTGCGTATTTTTTTGACTTCTTGGGATTTATCATAACATTTATACATTGCCAAACGCTGATTAAAAAATATTAGTTGAAAGAGGGTACAATCGGACAACCTGCAGGTAAAATCGGATAGTCATTTAGGGTTTTATCTGACGCTTATATTCGGACAGGGTATTATCAGACAGTTAATTATTTAAAAAAAAACAAAGAAATCAGTATTTTCAGGATTATATGAATATAATAATAAACTCATTTGATAAAATAGACATTCAAAAATCTGAGCTGTACATTGTGTATACATGTAAATGTGTATATTATATAATTTCATCTTCAATGTTTTTTATAAAAGGCCTACTGTCCGAATATAATTCATGTCAATTTAATTTTTCTTTTTCTTTTTTTGTCTGGTTGACATTCACGTTTAACGTGCTTCTTTTCTTTCTTTTCCATCCTTTTAATTTTTCTCTCTTCTTTCTCTCTTTCATTTCTCTCTTTCTGTTCTTTTTCTATCTTTTTATTATTATATATTTTTAATCAGATGTGAGGAGTCTATGACTAGTGAGCTTCTTTTTATTTTTAATGTTTGGTGATTTAATTTCTGATGTCACAGGTAAGTGGAAAACGTTTTTGATTTCTGTATTCCTTGATGCTGGCATTTTAGTGGTTGAATCCGAATTGATACATATCTGAGGGGGATTTTCCAAAGAAACAGTCAAATTTTCATTTTCATCATGTGCAATTACATCAAGTTGCCCACTTTTAATTAACTCTAGCAAGGCCTCTGCATCTTCAATATTGTCAATACTTCGTTGCCATGCTCATCTGCAGTTGCAATAATGACATTCTCAGTAGATTTATCTGACGAAATGGTTTGTGATATATAATTTGTGTTCTCTGGTTCTTCGGGTGAAAAAGCCACACTGGAAGAAGAAGGCAATACAGGATTTACAAATGCTAGGGATAGCGCAAATGCAGATTCTGGTATTTTATTTGGATTAAAGGGGAAAATGCCACATACTTCAAATCCCTTGGTAATATTTACAGAATTGACTGTTTTCGTATAGGCTTGCTTAAAAATTCTAGGCCATTCCCATTTAGTTATCAAATTATTAGGCGCCATACTCATAAAATCTGTGCACTGTTTGTTGTACTCTCGTTGAAAAGGTCCCAAAACAGTTTTATAAAGAAAGTTTAAATATTTGGTAGTGTGTGGATGTAAGGCAAAGAGAGAAATTTCGTTGTCCCGTGCTGCCTCTATCAAACAGAGTGTCTCGTGCGAGCTGTGGCTATTGAGAATTATTATCTGGGGGCATTCAGGACCACAGTGTTTTAAGAAATGGTCTTGAAACCAGGATACGCCCAAGACATCCTCCATCCTTGCTTTCTTTTGATACCTATATTTGGCTCCGACGGGACCCTCACTAATGTTATACGCCCGCAATGCCTTTTCTGTTAGGCCTTTAACAATAATAAGTGCGGGGATATCGTCGCCTGCAGCGTTTACACACGTCAGAACTGTTACGCCATCTCTGCAGTTTTCAACCTGACCCGGTACATTTCTTTGTCCTACTTCAGCCAAAACCTTTGTTGTTTTATGGGTTAGAGAAACATTTGTTTCATCTATATTCCAGATTCCAAATTGCTGATCAATTTGACGTTGAACAACATTACAACAACAATCTCCTTTCTTTAGATTTCTTTTTGATCCTGTAAATCATTATTGCTATGCTGACTGCTACTATTTTTAGCTCACCTGGCCTATAGGCCATGTGAGCTTATGGCATGGCGCAGCGTGTGTCCATGAGTGTGTGAGTGCGTGTGTGCGTCTGTAACTCACATTTTCGACAACTCCTCAGAAACTACCAGGCCAGTATTAATCAAACTTCACAGGAAGGGTTATTGGGAGGGCACTTTTCAAATTTTTACTTTTGGTTGCCATAGCTATAGAAAGTAGGTCACTGTGACCTACATTTGAAAAAAACTTAAAAAATCTTCTTCTCTGAAACCAAAAGTGGTAGACAAAAACTGATTTGATTTTCAGCTACTCTAGAGTCTTAAGTATATAGTTTGTACAAATCGAGAAATTCGGCTGAAAAATAGGTTACACGTTTTTGTGTTTAACATTGAAAATATTGTAAAATAATTTCAAATGGTTATAATTTAACTATTTCAATAGTTATTGACATGGGGATTGAATGTTTGTTATTTACTTGAAATGACCTTCAAAATTGGGTCAAGGTCAAAGATCAAGGTCATGACCTAGATTTTGATTTTGCAGTTTTAGTTGATTTTATTTAAAACTAAACAAGAAAGATCCCTGTAAAATGAGGGAAAGTCTGTTAACATTTTGTTGTTTCTTTTTTAAATCTCCCAGAAATAAGTTTGACAATGCCTATCAAACTACATGGGAAACAGCTTCTATTTAATCAGAGACATGAAAAATGTCTCTGATTTTATTAAAATATATTTTTGTAACATAAAGTATAAATGTAGATGAATTATTTTCTTTGCTGAAATAACATATTATTTCTGAAAAAAATCAACATTTCTAACAAATGGCTACTTTTGAGATTTTATAAATAAAGTCATTTTCTCAGAATTACTAAGTGGAATTTTCTCTCCTGGGCTTACTCTAGTGTCACCCTTGTTGAATTGGTTCTGTCATATATTTTCTTCACTGGGCGTATTTTAGAGAGACCAATATTCAGTGTCCATCTTGGATTCCATCAGAGGTTTTTTTTAGCTCACCTAAGCCAAAGGCTCAGATGAGCTATTGCAATCTATCACCGTCCGTCGTTCCCCGTGCGCCGTCCGCTGTGTGTAAACTTTACATTTTAATCTTCTCATCTAAAACTACTGCGCCAAATTTGATGAAACTTGGTGATTTTCATGCCTGGATAACAGCCTTTCAAAATTGTGTTCCGGGTTCGGCCACGCCCATCAAGATGGCCGCTGTTACTAAAAATAGCAAAAAGACAAAAAAATCTTCTCTGAAACCAAAAGGTGCAGGCAAATTTTGATTGGATATTTGGATTCAGCATACCTGGGAACATTTAAATTGTGTTTTTCATGAAAATTAAGCAAAAATAGGTCATGCGTTTTTTGCGTAAAATTATGTAAGTTTGAAAATGAGACATTTGTTGTTATAACTCGATAACAGCTGAAGATAATTGTATGGAGTTTTCACTGTTGATCTTGTCTTGCTATTTCTTCCAAAAGATGTCAAGGTCAAAGGTCAAGGTCATGTCCCTGCTTTTGACCTTTGATAAAAATTCCTATTTTTTAAACATTTCAGGTGATAATGGCATGGGATCTTCAGTTTATTGTATGTAGTGACAATCATTTTGATATATAGATCAAGGTCATGGGTTCAAAGGTCAAGGTCAAAGATGCACAACTATTACCGTTATAGTTGATTTTCTGCAAAACTATTAACTTTTTGTATTGGCATACATCTTAGAATATTGTAGGTAATGGCACAATGAACATTTTGATATATTAATAAAGGTCATGGGTTCAAAGGTCAAGGTCACAAATGCAGGCAAGTACTGAAATGGTTGATTATCTCAAAAACTATAAACTCCTTGTATAGACATATATATATAGCATATATATTGGAATTGTAGGAGGTATTGGTCTAAATGATAATTTTGATATATGAATAATGGTCAAAGGTCAAGGTCACAGATGCAAATTAATACTGAATTGGTTAATTATCTTGAAAACTATAAACATTTTGTATAGGCATGTATGCTAGAATATTGTAGGTATTGGCCTAATGATCATTTTGATATATGAATGAGGGTTATGGGTCCAAAGGTCAAGGTCACAGGTGAGCATTAAGGCCCATGGACCTCTTTTTTTATTACATTTTAATCTCTCCTCCAAAACAACTGGGCCAAATTTAATGAAACATGGTAACCATCATGCCTGGGTGAAGCCCTTTCAGATTTGCACAAATGAAGGAGTTATGTCCCCTTGGGGCCCCATAAAGGGGGAAAGAGTGAAAAACTTTAAAAATCTTCTCCTCTGAATCTACAAGAGATATACCTTAGTTATTTCATTTATAACATCCTTAGGTCATATATTTTCAGATTTGCACAAATGGTAGCCATGGGGCTCAAAATGGGGAAATTGTAAGGCACTGAGTGAGGAAATTGCTAAAAATTATATATTTGTCACTATATCTTGAAAACTATTAATTTTTTGTATAGGCATGTATATTAGAATGTTGTAGATATTGACATGACGATCATTTTGATATATGGATCAAGGTCATATATTAAAAGGTCAAGGTCACAGCTGCAAAAAAAGACTGAAATTGATAATTATCTTAAAAACTATTCACATTTTGTATAGGCATGTATATTAGAATATTGTAGGTATTGTGAGAATGATCATTATGATATATGGTTCAAGGTCATATGTTGAAAGATCAAGGTCACAGCTGAAAAAAAAAACTGAAATTGCTAATTATCTTGAAAACTATTAACTTTTTGTATAGGCATGTATGTTAAAATATTGTAGATATCGGACAACAATGATTTTGATATATGGTTCAAGGTCATATATTGAAAGGTCAAGGTCACAGCTGCAAAAAAAGATTGAAATTGCTAATTATCTTGAAAACTACTAACATTTTTTATAGGCAGGTATATTAGAATATTGTAGGTATTGACATGATGATCCTTTTGAGATATGATTCAAGGTCATATGTTAAAAGGACGAGGTCACAGCTGCAAAAAAGACTGAAATTGATAATTATCTTGAAAACTATTAACTTTTTGTATAGGCATGTATATTAGAATATTGTAGGTACTGCAACAACAATGATTTTGATATATGGTCCAAGGTCATAAATTGAAAGGTCAAGGTCACAGCTGCAAAAAAAGATTGAAATTGCTTATTATCTTGAAAACTATTAACATTTTTTATAGGCAGGTATATTAGAATATTGTAGGTATTGACATGATGATCCTTTTGAGATATGATTCAAGGTCATATGTTAAAAGGACGAGGTCACAGCTGCAAAAAAGACTGAAATTGATAATTATCTTGAAAACTATTAACTTTTTGTATAGGCATGTATATTAGAATATTGTAGGTACTGCAACAACGATCATTTTGAGATATGATTCAAGGGCTAGGTCATATGTTGAAAGGTCAAGGTCACAGCTGCAAAAAAAGACTGAAATTGCTAATTATCTTGAAAACTATTTACTTTTTGTATAGGCATGTATATTAGAATATTGTAGGTACTGCAACAACGATCATTTTGATATATGGTACAAGGTCATTTGTTGAAAGGTCAAGGTCACAGCTGCAAAAAAAGACTGAAATTACTAATTATTTTGAAAACCATTAATTTTTTGTATAGGCATGTATATTAGAATATTGTAGGTATTGTAACAATGATCATTATGATATATGGTACAAGATCATATGTTGAAAGGTCAAGGTCACAGCTGCAAAAGAAGACTGAAATTGCTAATTATCTTGAAAACTACTTTGTATAGGCAAGTAAACAGGGCTCCACAAACGCCGGTAAGGTCAATCGGCGGTAGACAAAAGGTACATCCACACCCCCCCCCCCCCCCCCCCACGATCCGCAAAGGGTACCACCAACTCCCCCCCCCAACACACACACACACACACACACACACACACACACACACCCCCGGGACAATTTTCTGTTTTTGTTTTTAATAAACACACTTCATCAGATAGGTAAAGAAATAATAAACATTAAAATTTTTATTTGAAAATATGGTGTTAACATACTGCTTTTTATCTTTCTATAAAGATTGTCCAGTCGTTGGCAATGCGACAAAACGTCAATAAACAGTTAAACTGAATTCTATTGGTACATCAGGATATCTGTCGTTTTAATTATAAATTATAAGTCGATGTGTGGCAATGTCGCATATATAGATAAATGTTTATAAATACCGCTTATTAATATCTTATAACAATCCCATCGCTGAGATACAAAAACCACGTGTAATGTCGTGATCTTGTTGTTGGTAACCCGAAAACGGTCGTTATCAATCTAATCAGCTCTTGTATATAGAATTCAGGGGAGGTTATTAACTATCTATTAACTGGGTCGATCAGGCACGTGTATGTGTTTGTATACTCTAGAACAGGTGAAGCCACTAGTAATCAATTAACATGTAAGGTATTAGGTAATTACCTGTGAATAGGGAAGTTCAGTGAATCGTGACACTGCGTACTTTTAATTGTTAACAAGCCGGCATTAAAGAATATTTAATCAGATTTTGTCTTATTATTTATGGGGAAAAAAGCCGATTCGGATATTTTTCAATCGGCTGTTTTAAGTTTGAATCGCATTTTTGCTAAAAATCGGCGTTTGTGAAGGCCTGCATGTATACTAGAATATTGTAGGCATTAGGACAACAATCATTTTGATATATGGTTCAAGGTTATATGTTAAAGGTCAAGGTCATATCAACAAAGGAATACTAAGATTATTGATTATCTTGAAAGCTATTAATTTCATGCATAGGCATGTATATTAGAATATTATAGGTATTGACATGACAATCATATATGGTTCAATGTCATATATGTTCAAAGGTCAAGGACATAGCTGCATTAAGTATAGTGAAATTGATTAATGATTTGGAAATTATTCATTGCACTACAATTACTTAATGCATATAATATAAGCTACTTATGAATGAAATGTGAGTTGATATATTTCTGAATAAGTTTTGTGGGATTTCTAACTTGAGAAAACTTTTTCAGGTGAGCGTTAAGGCCCATGGGCCTCTTGTTTATGAAAAGGTTGTGTGTAAGCCATCGTATCATTCATTATTTTTTATCTTTTTCTCAAACACTTGATTGTGAGTAACCCCCCCTCCCTCTCTCTCTCTCTCTCTCTCTCTCTCTCTCTCTCTCTCTCTCTCTCTCTCTCTCTCTCTCTCTTTCTGTTAAATGTTCTGGTTGTCTGGTTCAACCCACACTGTATTTTATTAAGTAATTCTTGTGCTGGGATCTTCGGACAATTTTTAATTTCAAAATAGATCGACAAGTAATTAAATATCAATGTTGATGATTGTTGAAACGGGATATACTTACGTCATCAATCTGACCTGTAGCAGACGAATTTTTCTGAGAGCAGGAAACAGCCGAAAAAATATAACTAGCGAATCGGAAGATGGCTAACACTTTATATTAGTGGTAGTTTATTGTCCGGAATACGGAACGAGTCGTTCCGGGATAGCGCGTAGAAGTATCACGCACGGTTTCGTTTCAGATTTTAGTTATGATGTTTTATTTAACAGCAAAAATTACCAGATGTCTGTTATTACCCGTATGTCTGATAAAGGACGTACTTACTCTATATTGTGTTCATTTTAATACATGTACATTGCTAATCTTTTCAGCAAGACTGTGTTTTAAGCTGGAAAAGCTTTTTAAGCAGTTACAATTATGTCATAGCAAAGCATGCATATGTTGATGCATAAAGTTTTACCCTTTTCTAGGCTAATGATGATGAGAAATTTTGTCTGGCATTTTTTTAAAATTATATATAGAAAATACAGATAAACAGCAATTTTACTTTTTTATCACTGTTTAGTTTTAATCAGTATATAAAGTTAATGCAAAGTGATTTAACATACTGTATACGTAGAAATATTCAATGGTAAAGACTTCCGCGGTTTTAGTATGGAGAGCATTTGGGCTGGTATAAATGTTTCCAGTCACGCGGTGCTTTAACACTATCATCTGACAAGGATATAAAATTTCACGGTGGATTTATTTTCGCGGTTGATAAGCGACCGCGAAAATAGCAAACATTAATACACAGCGAATATATACAGAATATAACATATATATAAATTTTTCTTGAAATTCTTCATTAACCCAGTTTTCATGAGGCGTTATTTTTATCTTATTGTTTAAACTTTGTTCTTTGAAACCACAAGGCTGAATACTTAATTTGGTAACAAAGTTTGTTGGTTGATGCAGATTAAAAATTGTTTCTGGCTTTGTAGTTTAAACTCTGAGATGGGACAAAGAGAATAATGGAAAAAGCAGATAAATAGCCATTGCAGATTTTATCATGGACCTGATCAAAATAGATGTATGTTAGTCTTCTAGTTTACTGGTTTTAAATTTGAAATTTTATTTGAAATTTTGATTAACTAAAAAAAAGATTTACAACCATAAAACATATTTGAAAGAATTTTTTAGAAATTTTTGGAGTATGCTGGTAGTAATATTTTGCAAGCTTATTGATGTTTTGATCATTTCAAGTACTTCTTGACCATTCCATTGTCTTAATTACATATCATTTTTACACACACTTATACTGGTCTAAAATCTTTGTCATGTAGAGTGATAAAGATAGTGTAGATTTTTTATTCATTTTATATATTTTATTATTATTATTATTATTATTATTATTATTATTATTCATTTTTTCTATTTTACAGTCACTAGAGCCAATTTGTGATGTTAGTGTTCCATTATTAATGCAGCCTTTTTTCACAATGTGATGCTTTTATGTTATTTTCAGTATAAAACTGCTCTCTATAGGCCCTATGGTGGAGCCTCAGTCAATTAGTGGTGCTTTAGGATTGGTGTCCCTTACTTACTCCTGGTAGATCATCTAATGTTTGTGCTTAAGAATTGGTTATCTCACTTACTTTGTTCATATTTACACCTGGTAGATCTTCTCATGTTTGTACTTAAGAATTGGTGTCCCTTACTTACTCCTGGTAGATCATCTAATGTTTGTGCTTAAGAATTGGTTATCTCACTTACATGTACTTTGTTGATATTTACACCTGGTAGATCTTCTCATGTTTGTACTTAAGGATTGGTGTCCCTTACTTACTCTGATGATATTCACACCTGGTAGATCTTCTTATGTTTGTGCTTAAGAATTCGTGTACCTCACTTACTCTGATGATATTCACACCTGGTAGATCTTCTTATGTTTGTGCTTAAGAATTCGTGTACCTCACTTACTCTGATGATATTCACACCTGGTAGATCTTCTTATGTTTGTACTTTTGAGTTGGGTACCTCACTTACTTTGTTGATATTCACACCTGGTAGATCTTCTTATGTTTGTGCTTTAGGATTGGGTACCTCACTTACTTTGTTGATATTCACACCTGGTAGATCTTCTCATGTTTGTACTTTAGGATTGGTGTACCTGACTTACTTTGTTGATATTCACACATGGTAGATCTTCTTATATTTGTACTTTAGGATTGGTGTACCTCACTTACTTTGTTAATATTCACACCTGGTAGATCTTCTCATGTTTGTACTTAAGGATTGGTGTCCCTCACTTACTTTGTTGATATTCACACCTGGTAGATCTTCTTATATTTGTACTTTAGGATTGGTGTACCTCACTTACTTTGTTGATATTCACACCTGGTAGATCTTCTTATGTTTGTACTTTAGGATTGGTGTACCTCACCTACTTTGTTGATATTCACACCTACTAGATCTTCGCATGTTTGTAATTAAGGATTGGTGTCCCTCACTTACTCTGATGATATTAAAACCTGGTAGATCTTCTTATATTTGTACTTTAGGATTGGGTACCTCACCTGCTTTGTTGATATTCACACCTGGTAGATCTTCTCATGTTTGTACTTAAAAATTGGTGTCCCTCACTTACTCTGTTGATATTCACACCTGGTAGATCTTCTCATGTTTGTTCTTTAGGATTGGTGTACCTAACTTACTCTGATGATATTCACACCTGGTAGATCTTCTCATTTTTGTACTTTAGGATTGGTGTACCTAACTTACTTTGTTGATATTCACACCTGGTAGATCTTCTTATGTTTGTACTTTAGGATTGGTGTACCTGACTTACTTTGTTGATATTCACACCTGGTAGATCTTCTTATATTTGTACTTTAGGATTGGTGTACCTCACTTACTTTGTTAATATTTACTCCTGGTAGATCTTCTCATGTTTGTGCTTTAGGATTGGTGTACCTCACCTACTTTGTTGATATTCACACCTACTAGATCTTCTCATATTTGTACTTTAGGATTTGTGTCCCTCATTTACTTTGTTGATATTCACACCTGGTAGATCTTCTTATGTTTGTACTTTAGGATTGGTGTACCTCACTTACTTTGTTGATATTCACACCTGGTAGATCTTCTCATATTTGTACTTTAGGATTGGTGTCCCTCACTTACTTTGTTGATATTCACACCTGGTAGATCTTCTTATGTTTGTACTTTAGGATTGGTGTACCTGACTTACTTTGTTGATATTCACACCTGGTAGATCATCTTATGTTTGTGCTTTAGGATTGGTGTACCTCACCTACTTTGTTGATATTCACACCTACTAGATCTTCTCATATTTGTACTTTAGGATTGGTGTACCTAACTTACTTTGTTGATATTCACACCTGGTAGATCTTCTTATATTTGTACTTTAGTATTGGTTTACCTCACTTACTTTGTTAATATATACTCCTGGTAGATCTCCTCATGTTTGTGCTTTAGGATTGGTGTACCTCACCTACTTTGTTGATATTCACACCTACTAGATCTTCTCATATTTGTACTTTAGGATTGGTGTCCCTCATTTACTTCTTTGATATTCACACCTGGTAGATCTTCTTATGTTTGTGCTTTAGGATTGGTGTCCCTCACTTACTTTGTTAATATTTACTCCTGGTAGATCTTCTCATGTTTGTGCTTTAGGATTGGGTACCTCACTTACTTTGTTGATATTCACACCTGGTAGATCTTCTCATATTTGTACTTTAGGATTGGTGTCCCTCATTTACTTTGTTGATATTCACACCTGGTAGATCTTCTTATGTTTGTACTTTAGGATTGGTGTACCTGACTTACTTTGTTGATATTCACACCTGGTAGATCTTCTTATGTTTGTACTTTAGGATTGGTGTACCTCACTTACTTTGTTGATATTCACACCTGGTAGATCTTCTTATGTTTGTACTTTAGGATTGGTGTACCTCACTTACTTTGTTGATATTCACACCTGATTGATCTTCTCATGTTTGTACTTTAGAATTGGTGTACCTCACTTACTCTGATGATATTAAAACCTGGTAGATCTTCTTATATTTGTACTTTAGGATTGGGTACCTCACTTACTTTGTTGATATTCACACCTGGTAGATCTTCTTATGTTTGTACTTTAGGATTGGTGTCCCTCACTTACTTTGTTGATATTCACACCTGGTAGATCTTCTTATATTTGTACTTTAGTATTGGTTTACCTCACTTACTTTGTTAATATATACTCCTGGTAGATCTTCTAATGTTTGTGCTTTAGGATTGGGTACCTCACTTACTTTGTTGATATTCACACCTGGTATATCTTCTTATATTTGTACTTTAGGATTGGTGTCCCTCACTTACTTTGTTGATATTGACACCTGGTAGATCTTCTCATGTTTGTACTTTAAAATTGGTGTCCCTTACTTACTTTGATGAAATTCACACCTGGTAGATCTTCTCATGTTTGTACTTTAGGATTGGTGTACTTAACTTACTTTGTTGATATTCATACCTGGTAAATCTTCCCATGTTTGTCTTTTATGATTGGTGTCCTTTTCTTTTACTTTGTTGATATTCACTCTTAGTAGATGTTCTGATGTTTGTACTGGTGTTCCTTACTTATTTATTTTTTTTTTTTTGATATTAACTCCTTAAAGATCCTAGTGCAGGAAGATTTAGTTGGTCATTAGTTTTCTGTTTTAATCCCCCGTGCAAAGAAAGTTGGCAGAAATGGGTTTCCATATGTTCATCTGTTCATCTTTTCATCCATCCAAAATGCAGTCTTAAGTTTTTTTGTTAAAGTTTTTTCAAAATTAATTATTTCTTCAGAATCTTTTCATTATAATTTTCAAAAAGAATTATTATTCTTATTTTTTAAAACACATGTATATGTTTTTACTTAATTTTATGCTAGAACACAATTTTAACCTTTTGCATTAATGTTAACCTTTTATGTTAAAGTTTGCAAGATTACACATGTACATGTGATGTGTTATTTTCACCACCAGAATGCACATAGGAAATGTTTTGTTACCAGTTTTAAGAATCCTCATATGTCACCAATTTATAAAATACATGTGATATTTTATATTTGTCACCATTTTATAGAGTACACATGTGCTTTTTTGTTACCAGTTTATTGAATGCACATGTGTCAACAGTTTCTAGAATACATGTGATATTTTATATTTGTTACCAGTTTATAGAATACACATGTGATATTTTTGTCATCTGCTTATAAAATGCACATGTGTCACCAGATCGAGAATACATGTGAAATTTTATATTTCTCACTATTTTATAGAATACATATGTGATTATTTTGTCACAGTTAATAGAATACACATGTGATGTGTTATTTTTGCCACCAGAGTACAGATATAATAGTTTTGTTACCAGTTTATGAAATACACATATGATCACCACTTTAGAGAATACACGTGAAATTTTATATTTGTCACTATTTTATAGAATACATATGTGATTATTTTGTCACAGTTGATAGAATACACATGTGATGTGTTATTTTTGCCACCAGGGTACAGATATAATAATTTTGTTACCAGTTTTATGAAATACATATATGATCACCACTTTAGAGAATACATGTGGAATTTTATATTTGTCACTATTTTAAAGAATACATATGTGATTATTTTGTCACAGTTGATAGAATACACATGTGATGTGTTATTTTTGCCACCAGGGTACAGATATAATAATTTTGTTACCAGTTTATGAAATACACATATGATCACCACTTTAGAGAATACATGTGAAATTTTATATTTGTCACTATTTTAAAGAATACATATGTGATTATTTTGTCACAGTTGATAGAATACACATGTGATGTGTTATTTTTGCCACCAGAGTACAGATATGATTATTTTTGTCACCAGTTTATGAAATACACATATGATCACCACTTAATGGAATACATGTGATATTTTTTATTTGTCACTTTTTTAGGGGACATGTGATGAACTTTGTCACTATTTTAGGGGATTTAACAATTTTTACAATAACTTTACAGCATATTTAAAATTATTTAAAATTTAAATCTTGATTAATCAATTGATTAAATTAATCAAGATTTGCACAACTAACCACTGGTCAGATTAATTGCTCTTAGATAATTGATTTTTATATCCATGTAGTATAGTGGTCAATTCAGATCTTGAATTGTTGCATCATCTTTATAAAAAAAAAAGTATGCACAGTTCTCTATCACTAGTTGTTTGAAGTATTTGTATACATGTGCTTCTTAACACAGGTATATTATATCTTCAGAATAGAAAACATTTATTATTACATTCCTTAATAACTACCAGATATGTATGTATAAGAGCAGTGTTTATCTTGACCACAGAGTGTACATCATTGACCGTCACCATGGTGGTTACGCTACGTAAATTCATCAGTCTTATATTCTCTATATGGTATTTCCAAAATCCATTCACCATCTACCATTGGGCTGGAACAGGTTGTGTATTTTTTGGCACTTTCCTGTTCATGGAACTGTTTTGGTTTTCAGGTTCTAAAGAGAAGAAGAAGGATGATTAATGACTTTTATTTTAGGCTTCTAGTGATTATTTTTGGAATTCCATTTATCTTATTGCATCATATAATAATAATTTTCATTAGATGAGACTAGAAATATTTTGGGGAAATTGTCTTGGTTTTTAGCTCACCTGAGTCCTTGAGTGCTGGATCTAGTCAAGTGAAATTAATGTTAGATCTAATACAGCCATATTGCTTTTGGATCTAACCCAGCCACATTGCTATTTGATCTATTCCAGAAAGTTTGCCATTTGCAGTGACATTTCTGTTGGATCTAATCCAGTAACATTGCAGTTGGATCTAGTCCAGTGACATTGCTGTTGGATCAGTCCAGTAACATTGCTGTTAGATTTGATTTTTGATTTTTATATGCCTGTAGAACAGGACATATTATGGTGTTGTGTGTCTGTCTGTCCATTCATCTGTCTGCCTGTCTGTATATTAACACTTTTCTTGTCAAGTCCATATCTTTTGACTATCAAGACAGAACTTATACCAAACATGTATTATGGAAAGGCAGTGTGTTTGCTTGTAAAATTTAGGTCCATGTATTGAAGGTCAAGGTCACAGATTCAGTTCAAAGGTCAAATAAAGACAATGTAAAAAATGCAAGAACTTTTTTATTCTTCATGTAAATTCCTTTAAAATTTGATATGGATTTACAACAAGTAACAATGTTTAACATATAAAATGGGTTTTTTGTCTTGTTTCAATTTTTCACAGAATTGACGTTATTGTTTATTTTATGTAGTTTCTTGTGTTTAATTTTCTTGTGGGTGCAACAAGTCCCTCAGTTTGAGACTGATTGTTTTGAAATTTGGCGTGTGTTATCACGATTATATGAAGATGTGCATATCTTAAAATGAAGATGCTGCATGAAACTTTTCAGGAATTATGGCCCTTTGATTGCCAAATGAGAACATAATGTAGAAAATGCAAGAACTTTTTAAATTTTTCATTTAATTGCTTACAAGTCTGGTATGGTTCCACAAGAAGCAATAATGTTTAACATATATAACAGGTTTTTGAGTTTCACCTTTCCACAAAATTGAAGTTCTTGTTTTTTGCATCCAGTTGCTAGTATCTTGTGCTCAATTTTCTTGTGAAGGCATCTAGTCCCGAAGTTTGTGCAGGTAGGCTTTTTTGTTGTCTTTTGGCAGCTCTTGTTTAATTACTTAATTATCTTGATTATCACCAATGATTTACATTTTTGAGAGATTTAAGAATTGAGAAAAGAATATGAGATGGTCATCTTTTGTACATATACATATAGACAGATACTAGTGTTCCAAGCTGTTTTTTTTTTTTTTTTTTTTTTTTTTTTTTTTTTTTTTTTTTTTGTCGGTTAATTAAAAGAGTTCTCTTTGGAATGTTTCAGTTTAAAAATACAAATATTATAGATTCTAAATGCTGGATATACTCGAATAATAATGTAATAATGTTTGTAATTTTTCAGTGTAAAAATACCAAAAATCTGTCATTTTTGCAACACTTTTTTTTAAACAAAATTTAAGATACAATGTAATTTGAAAATCAAATATCAGATGATGCTAATTAATACATTCCCAATTTATTATAATTTTTTCCAATGTTATAGTACATAGTATAATTTTTGCTATGTGTTAAAAATCACACATTTTTGCTATCACATCAAAATTTTACTGGATTTGCCTGCACACAAAGCTTATTTTTAGGCAATTCAAATTCACCTTTCAAAAACAGATTGCCTTCTCAAAAGTGAAACAAGGTGCACATTACAAGTTATCCCATCACAAAAGAAAAAATTTAAATTTTATATAAAATGTAACCAACCATATGGAGTAGCTAGATTTATGCAAAAAAGATAAATAAAAGGAAGACCAGTAACTAAGCATTGGGGTTTGGGTTTTGAAAACTCAAGCCCCTAATAGATATAGCCATAATTAATCCTTATATAAAGATAAATGAAATTAAATCAAGAAATGAAGTTGTTAGTTAAACCGACAGCAAATTCATTGAAATAAAAGGGCAATAACTCTGTGATTGCATAAGCATTACAAGAAATACAAACTTATTGGAAATATTAATATACTTATTTACTTGTTTAATGAAATTTTTCAAGTAGGAGGGATGAAAAAAATTACGGGGGACAATAATTTTGTTAGGAATGAGAGTTGTGAAAAGAAATTCTTCTGAAAACTGAGTCAAATAAACAAAAGGCCAGTAACTCTGTAATTAGTAAGCACAGGTGATGATGCATTTTACAGTAATAAACACTCTAGCAAGTTTTGTCGAATTCTGTGGAGAAATTAGGTTGCAAGTGCACCGACAAAATAGATAAATTGGCGTAAGCAAAGAGCGATAACACTGTAATAAGGGAATGACACAGAACTTGCCTCAGATTCAGATGTTACCAATTTTTACGTAGGAAAGTCGAACACTTTTCTAGTTATGTCGTTCTTTGGTAACTAACGCACTGTATCTATGTAAACAAATGTAACTACTGTTACTTGCGTTCCAAAGAAGTAGACCTGTACAGCACAGCACAATCTGGGTGTTACAAATGCATTTCTGGTTTTATAAAATTCAATTTTAAATCTCACATTTTAGTGAAGAAAAGAAAGTAACACGGAAAAAATAAATAGATAATAAATAAATAAATAAAACCGCTTCCTCTTCACACACAGAGTTGGGGAGGAATTTGCTTTTTTCCTGATTGAAAATTTGCATATCAACTGTCAAGGTCCGAAGAGCGGCCAACATTCGTACCTCTTAAAAATAAACGAACAACAATGACTCTGTAAATGAATATAAATAGAGAATCTTTATGAAAACAAAAATCAAAAAAATATTTATAAAAGAATAAAAAAGAAGAAATTTAATAAAATATAGAGGATACAGTTCGCGTTTCAGAAATAGGTCACGGACTATTCGAAAGATATTGCTACTTTCCTTAGGCCGTAAATCTTCATTTTCGGGAAAACTTCTTGTTTGTGTATATTCTTCCATTTTTGGAACGTTGGTCATAAGTTGACTTAATCTGTTTATGGTAACTAGACTTACCCGTATATATATTCAGATTAGCCGTAACAACAATACCGCATCACCCTCAAGTCACAGCCATGCAAAGAACTGGTAGCTAAGTATACTGGTGCAGTTTTATATTTACGTACGGTATAAACTCTGAACACAAAAGCAACATATTTTGTCATGCGTGTGTTTTTGCATTTTAAGAATAACTACTGTCTGATTCACGTCTGCCGTAGCACTAGTTTTTCAAGGTTTTAGAAGAGATATCAAAAAATTTTGTAGAATGCCACATACCGTTATGACGTATGCATTTTGTCGTAATTAACTGACACCAAACTAAATGCCATCTTAGCTGGAGTATAAAATGCAGAGCTTTTTAAAATCCTTACGGGGATTTAATATGGGAAAAGGCACAAACACTCATTCCGGAAATACATCGCTGTAATAATCATGCGGGTTAGGGTAGAAAATTCTGGAATAGTTCATTCAAGAGTAGGTAAGATCGCTGTTGTTAGACCTACAGTATATATTCCTTTTGATGTCAAGTTGCAGACGATATTACCTGGCCAGCGAAAATGGAAAAGTCGGTCATGCGCAATTGTATTTTCTTAACCCGCATGATTTTTCAGCGATGTATTTCCGGAATGAGTGTTTGTGCCTTTTCCCATATTAAATCCCCGTAAGGATTTTAAAAAGCTCTGCATTTTATACTCCAGCTAAGATGGCATTTAGTTTGGTGTCAGTTAATTACGACAAAATGCATACGTCATAACGGTATGTGGCATTCTACAAAATTTTTTGATATCTCTTCTAAAACCTTGAAAAACTAGTGCTACGGCAGACGTGAATCAGACAGTAAATGTAACAATGTAACTAAATCGAAAAATATATTAGGAGGTCTCGACTGAATGATTAAATAATTTAAAAATACTAATTTCACATTTTTAATCACATTTTAGTAATGTGACTCTCAACTTATGCGTCATGTGTCGGCTAGGAAGTTTAATTATTCATTTTCTGGAGTCCTTGATCAGAGGGATTCGTCATCGTCCAATGAAAATAACTGAAAACGTCACTTCCTAATTTCATCAGAATAAAATGCGTTTGATGTTGAAATGGTGTACCAACAGGAGTTTTCATGCACGATTTTCTCAGCAATGAACATTAATTATAATCAACGTCACTTTCATACAGAATAAAAGTATACAGGTATGATTTTTATTGAATTTAATAGATCTGCATGGCACAGCACCGGTTTTAAGTAAGGGTGTACAGAACGATCCATCACGCCAATACACATCGAAACAACAACAAACAACGGTGTTTGCTCTTGGTTCTATTCAATCTTTATTAAAAAGCGCCTTGTATCACACACTCCGCCTGAGTTCCAGCAAAATTGTGTCCGGAATTAGAAAAAAAATTGCCGTCCGAAAAAAATGAAATTTGAAAAATATTAAAATTTCAAAAGTAAGGGTGTCCGAAAGAATTGAAAGACAGAAATTTTTCTGGGTATTTTGGGGAAAGGTCCATAAGGTTTAATTGGGGAAAATGTATCACAAACAGGAAAATTAGGAATAATGAAATTCAGTCAAAGTTTTTTTTACTTTCAATACAGTCGTAAAAATCAGTTTTTATTTTTTTTTATTTTTGAATTTCAATATTATTGGAGATAGAAGAAGCAAAAAGTTCACAGTATTTGCACAGAAATCCACCTTTTCAATTTGAGAAATACAGACATTTTCATATTTTGATGCCCGAAATTTGCACTGATCTGGTATGCTACAAGTGGCACAAGTGCTACAAAATCAGAATCTTCTGATTATCTTTCAGAATTCTGATTATCTGGCTGACTTTCGATTTTACTAATTATAGTTGCTGTCGCTTTTTCTGTCCGAGTTTTGGGTCAACTTTCACTCGTTTTCTATTTTTTCCTGAATCTGATTAGGCCTTTCATTTTCTGACTCACCTACAGTAGAAGTACAGGTTTTACAATAACAAATCATGTTATTGTTTGGAAACTTTTGGTGTCATCCTTTTTCAGTCATTTTATATAACATTTACTGGTTTTTTTTTGTTTTTTTTTTTTTTGTTTTTTTTTTTTGTTTTTTTTTTTTTTTTTGTTTTTTTTTTTTTTTTGTTTTTTTTTTTTTTTTTGTTGCTCACCTGAACTGAAAGCTCTGATATGAGCTATTGAGATCCATCTTCGTCTGTCATGCTTCGTGCGTAAACTTTTTATATTTTAATCTTTTCCAATACCACCGAACTAATTTCATTGAAACTTGGCCACCATCATGCCTTGTTGGAGGCCTTTCAGATTTCCACAAATGAAGGAGTTATTTCCCTTTGGGGCCCCATAAAATTGGGAAATTGTGAAAATCTTCTTCTCTGAATGTACAAGAGATATACCTTAGTTATTTCATATATATTATCCTCAGATCATCTACTTATAAATTTGCACAAATGGTAGTATTGGGGCTCAAAACAGGGAAATGACTAGGTAGCTAGTGGGGAAATTGCTTTAAATAATTTACTAGTATTTCTAAATACTAGTATATCTTGAAAACTATTAACTTTTAATACAGGAATTGTAGGAACATTGTAGTTATTGATATGACAATCATTTTGATATATTGTTCAAGGTCATTAATTCAAAGGTCAAAGTTATAGCTGCATAAGACGGCTAATATTGTTAATTTTCTTTAAAATTATTAACTTTTTTTAACGCATGTTTCTTAGAACATTGTAGGTATTGGAATGATGATCATTTTGATATATGGTTCAAAGTCAAATGCCCAGAGGTCATAACCACTGAAAATGGCTTAAATTGTCAATTATCTTGTAAACTTTTAACTTTTTAGCTCACCTGAGCTGAAAGCTCAGATGAGCTATTGCGATGGTTCACCGTCCGTCGTCTGTCCTGCGTCGTGCGTCGTGCGTCGTCCGTCGTGCGTTAACATTTTACATTTTAATCAACTCCTCTAAAACTACCAACCCAAATTTGATGAAACTTGGTGATGATGATGTCTGGGTGAAGGCCTTTCAGATTTGCACATATGAAGGAGTTATGTCCCCTTGGGGCCCCATAAGGGGGGAAATAGTGAAAAACTTTAAAAATCTTCTCCTCTGAATGTACAAGTGATATACCTTAGTTATTTCACTTATAACATTCTTAGGTCATCTAGTTTTAGATTTGCACAAATGAAAGCGATGGGGCTCAAAATGGGGAAATGGCAAGGAACTTAGTGGGAAAATTGCTAAAAATTATTTATTTGTCACTATATCTTGAAAACTATTAACTTTTTGTATAGGCATTTATATTAGAATATTGTAGGTATTGCGAAAACAATCATTTTGATATATGGTTCAAGGTCATATGTTCAAAGGTCAAGGTCACAGCTGCAAAAATAGACTTAAATTGCTAATTATCTTGAAAACTATTAACTTTTTGTATAGGCATGTATATTAGAATATGGTAGATATTTGGACAACGATCATTTTGATATATGGTTCAAGGTCATATGTTGAAAGGTCAAGGTCACAGCTGCAAAAGAAAAGTTAAATTGCTAATTATCTTGAAAACTATTAACTTTTTGTATAGGCGTGTATATTAGAATATTGTAGGTATTGACATGACGATCATTTTGATATATGGTTCAAGGTCATATGTTGAAAGGTCAAGGTCACAGTTGCAAAAGAAAAGTTAAATTGCTAATTATCTTGAAAACTATAAACTTTTTGTATAGGCATGTATATTAGAATATTGTTGGTATTGCGACAACAATCATTTTGATATATAGTTCAAGTTCATTTGTTGAAAGGTCAAGGTCACAGCTGCAAAAGAAGACTTAAATTGCTAATTATCTTGAAAACTATTAACTTTTTTGTATAGGCATGTATATTAGAATATTGTAGATATTTGGACAACGATCATTTTGATATATGGTTCAAGGTCATATGTTGAAAGGTCAAGGTCACAGTTGCAAAAGAAAAGTTAAATTGCTAATTATCTTGAAAAACTATTAACTTTTTGTATAGGCGTGTATATTAGAATATTGTAGGTATTGACATGACGATCATTTTGATATATGGTTCAAGGTCATATGTTGAAAGGTCAAGGTCACAGTTGCAAAAGAAAAGTTAAATTGCTAATTATCTTGAAAACTATAAACTTTTTGTATAGGCATGTATATTAGAATATTGTAGGTATTGACATGACGATCATTTTGATATATATTTCAAGGTCATATGTTAAAGGTCAAGGTCACAGCTGCAAAGGAAGACTCAAATTGCTAATTATCTTGAAAACTATAAACTTTTTGTATAGGCATGTATATTAGAATATTGTAGGTATTGACATGACGATCATTTTGATATATGGATCAAGGTCATATGTTGAAAGGTTAATGTCACAACTGCAAAAGAAAACGTTAATTGCTAATTATCTTGAAAACTATTAAATTTTTGTATAGGCATGTATATAAGAATATTGTAGGTATTGCAGCAACGGCCATTTTGATATATGGTACAAGGTCATTTGTTGAAAGGTCAAGGTCACAGCTGCAAAAGAAGATTTAAATTACTAATTATCTTGAAAATTATTAACTTTTTGTATAGGCATGTATATTAGAATATTGTAGGTATTGCAACAACGGCCATTTTGATATATGGTACAAGGTCATTTGTTGCAGGTCAAGGTCACAGCTGCAAAAGAAGACTTAAATTGCTAATTATCTTGAAAATTATTAACTTTTTGTATAGGCATGTATATTAGAATATTGTAGGTATTGCAACAACGGCCATTTTGATATATGGTACAAGGTCATTTGTTGCAGGTCAAGGTCACAGCTGCAATAGAAGACTTAAATTGCTAATTATCTTGAAAAACTATTAACTTTTTGTATAGGCATGTATATTAGAATATTGTAGGTATTGACATGACATTCATTTTGATATATGGTACAAGGTAATATGTCGAAAGGTCAAGGTCACAGCTGCAAAAGAAGACTTAAATTGCTAATTATCTTGTAAACTATTAACTTTTTGTATAGGCATGCATATTGGAATATTGTAGATATTGACGTGGCAATCATTTTGATATATGATTCAAGGTCATATGTTGAAAGGTCAAGGTGACAGCTGCAAAAGAAGACTACAGTCACTTTATGCATATTAGCTGCTTATTAATGAAATGTGACTGAATATTTCTGATTAATTTTTTTGGGAGTTCTTGAGTTTTTTTAAATTTTCTGTACTTGATATATTGTCTGTTGCACTTTGTAAACAATTTTGGAGATATTCTCAGGTGAGCGTTAAGGCCCATGGGCCTCTTGTTGTATATTAGGCATGTATATTAGAATATTGTATGTATTGATATGACATATTGATATATGGTTTAAGGTCATTTGTTCAAAGGTCAAGGTCATAGCCACATAAGATTGCTTAAATTTTATTTATCTTGAAAACTATTAACTTTTTGTATAGGCATGTATACTAGAATATTGTGGGTATTGATAAAACAGCCATTTTGATATATGATTCAAGTTCAAAGGTCAAGGTTAAAATTGTATAAGAAGGCTTAGATTGTTAATTATCTTGAAAGCTATTACTTTTTTGAATAGGCATGTACATGAATTTTGTAGGTATTGATATGATGATCATTTTGATATATGGTTCAAGGCCAAAGGTCAAAGTCCTCTCATGTACTCTCTTATTTTTAATCTTATCAGAGGTGTCTTTTGCATCAATCAGTCATCAGAAACTACAGAAGACATTTTCCCTTTTGCTGTAATGGTCATTATTGATTGAATGTTGCTAAAGATGTCACTTTGGAATCTCAATCAAGCAAGATTCATCGAAACATATTTCATTTAAATTGGCAAATTGGTTTCCGAGTGTAGTGGAGTAATGATGTTTTATGCACCAGTCAAGACTCTTTCACATATCCAGGTAGTCAGTTCTTAGATGGAGGAGGAAACCAAAGTGCCCCCAGAAAACCACTGACATTTGCCAAGCAAACTGACAAACTTTCTCACACTAGCATCTGCCCAAGCAGCATTTGAATCTAGGCAATATGACCTTTAAGATTACCCTTATGACCACTTGGTCACCATGACCCCAGTGGTTCCAGAAGATAAGAGAAGAAAAATAGCATATTTTTTTGAAGATGATATAAGTAATTTAAAGCATTATGTCTTTTCATGTCATTGACACCATGACATTTAAAGCTGCATTAAGTTTACCAATTTTCTGAATTTTTTTTGATTTTCCAAAAGTATATTTTTTTAAAAGTAGATATCTTCTAACCACGATCCGTGACATTCATTTTCTAAAATTTCATTTCTTTTAGCTGTAAAAAAACGGAATCCTCTGACCAGTTGGTCAGTGTTCTACGATGGTAATTATGAGCTTGGAGCATGCGCACGGATGTACGGAAAAGCCTAGAATCGAAAGTGAAACATGACAGATTGCATTATTTGTCCTTCATTAATATCCAGATGTATTTGGAATGGTGTTATTTATCCCTTACTAAGTCAAAAATGACAAATTCAACAAAGTTCTGTGTTTAATTTATCGTATTTCAACATTTTGAAAATTGTGTTTAAATGACCCGGATTTTGATGACGTAACCATGTTCTAATATTAGATCCCAAATGCTGCATCTCGCTGGGTAAACACTGTAATTTCTGTATTTATTCGAGCTTTTATCGTTGAACCAAATGTAACATTGTTCATTAGGAACCTCACTTATTAGATTAGCACCGTTTTAATTTTTTCTTTGGAAAACTTAATGCAGCTTTAAGTGACAGAATCTTGACAGGAATGTAAAGCACCATTCCTCCACTCTTCTGGACTAAAAATTGATATCAACCCGGTTACCAGGCTTTCATGTCTACTTTCCTACGTTCAGCACAGTCTGTGCTTTTATTAAGTATTTGCGATCAGAGCAACGTTATTAACCTCTAAAGATGTAACACTCCATAAGTGGGAGGTCATGGGTTTGAACCCTGACCAGGTCTATCCCAAGACAAAAGTGGATAGTGACTGTTTTTTTTTTTTTTTTGTTTTTTTTTTTTTTTTTTTTTTTTGTTTTTTTTTTTTTTTTTTTTGCCAAGCACTAGTCATTAAAGAAAATCATGGTTCTTTCGGATGGGAACTTTAAATAAACGAGGTCCTGTGTCACTACAGTCGTGGCATGATAAAGAACCTTGCTGTTTAATGTCATCAGCGCAACTCACAGGTAAAACTTCTGCACCTTAGACTGTAGGTGGCGACGTTTTGATACAAGTGAAATATTCTAATACTGGTGAGGGCTAATGTCTTTCGTCGTTTTTTTTTTTTTTTTTTTTTTTTTTTTTTTTTTTTTTTTTTTTTTTTACTTTTTTAAAGAAATTAAAGAAATTTTTAAAATGAAGAGGAATTATTGTACACTCAATTTATAAGATTGACATAATTTTGCCCCCAGAAAATTAAACACTCAATCCACCAATACTGATAAGGTCTAATGTCTCTCGTCGTTTTTGTTTGTCGTACCTGTCGTTAATCGATTTCATTTTTTCACTCAATGACACACTTCCTGTTTCCAGCTCACTCCGGAAATCGGGCTCTATGAAATTTATCAATGATTTATCCACACTTTCATAATGACTTGGTATATATTTGTCATAATTTTGTGTCAGTATGTCTTCATCTTTGCTGACTGACAATTGTTTGTTTGTATGAAATGGATCCGAATCAAACATTCCAGAATGATTATTTGTGTAAAATTGGTCCGATTTAGAATGATCAAAAATGCCAGAATCGTTGTTTTCTTTCTCGCTATTTTGTTTCCATTCTTTTGTGGATTTTTCGAACTTCACTGCATCAGAAATACTGTCTTTAAGATTTTTAATGAAAGTGTCATATTTATCAGTTGAAAAAATTTGAAGTGATTTTAAAAATTCAGGCACTTTATCCGGCAAGGAAAATGAGGCATCTACTTTTAAACTTTCAAAAGACTTTTCCATTTTTGCCGCATAAGGAAGTTGGATATCAACTACACTACCTTTCAATTTCCCCGCCTTTTGTAGGCGTATTGTGTGCAGTAATGCCTCCATGGCATCATCTGGCGTCCTATTGTTATTTTCAGGCGTATTGTCATTGATACAATATATTTTGAATAAGTCGCAGAGCACACTGGATGTTATAACCAATATTATATCGGACCTAGCAACAGACGTCTCGATAAAATGACGTCTTTCCAGCTCATTGATTTTCGTTTCCACTTGACTTTCTAGAGAGCATAAGATCTCACAGCGGCAATAGGACCTCAGGTAATTCATCAGTTGTTCGACCACCGCAATGTGAGGAGAATGATCCGCAGTATATATCACATAAACAACTAGATATTTACCATCATTGTCCTGGCTTCTAGATGTCACTGAAAGAAATGTAAAATGATTAAAATCACCAAAAAAAAAAAAAGTAATAGATACCGCTTAAGTTTACCACCTTAGTTAACACCAAAACGTTCCAAAAGACGTAATTATATTGTGTGAACCAAAATTACACGTGGCTAACCCCCACCCCCACCCCTCCCCCACACATACACCCATAAAACCGCCAATGGTTTTTGTCTTTAGAACTCCATTAATTACATATTACTAAATTTCCTAGCGAAAACATACGAACCTAAATTATAGAAGGATAAAATTTCTATAAACACAAATGGTTTATCAATTATAAGTTGAGGTATTTTAGGTAGGTCAAATTTTTAAAGTGACCTATTTGAATAAAAAAAATGGCTCATTTGACTCAATTATAGAAAATTCTTGTCGACATCAGATATTGTGCCTGTTTTATTTCATTTTATTTTATTTATCTAATTTTTTTAATTCAGTAACCACCACCGTCACCCCTTTCGAAAAAAAAGATAGGGTGTACATGGAATTTGTTGGGTAAATAAACATTTAGTCTTTAAGTTAAAATATTTTGAAAACCTGTCAGGGTTATAAGATTATTTCAAAACCGAATATAAAACGCAAATAATTTCTGACTTTTGTATTGTTACATTTTGTTTCACATCAATGTTATTTGGAAACTGTCTCAAAGGCTCAGTGGTAGACCGTTCACTTCGAGAGCAGAAATCGTTTGGTCATGCACAAGAAAACTTGAGATATTGCCTTCCAGTCTGTCGCTCGTCATTTATAGGACAGAGTATCGCCTGGTTCATCCACTGTCAGGATAACGTGACTGGGGAAGTCGTATGCTTGTCTGTGGCTACTGACTCGGTGAGCACTTAAACAAAATGTCGTCTCTTATAGCCTGGTAGTACATTCTCACATTTCACGCATACAACATATTGTTTTTAATTTAATCCTAAGAGATGAATAAACTTGCTTTCGTCGAAAACGTCAGAAAAATTGCTGATGCTATGTTAAACATCATTGCATGCAACCGACCAACCAATCATACTTTGATACAATACAAAAGGGAGAGATATATTCCGAAACTGACCAGATGGGAATTTTAGGGAAAAGACTGTTCTTATTTACAACAATAAGTATAAATTACTTACAGTTACGTTTCCTTTTCAATAGTAAGTAAACTATCACTATAACAATCACAATGCAGCATACCATTAATACACTGCCCACAACAGGCCAAAGCCAACCGGTAGTACTATCACTTGATTCTGAAATACAACAGTTGGTGTGGGTTTAATTTCTAAATGTTCTCAAACAGGGCGGATCTTTTCCTTTACACGGTTTACACTAAAGATAGCGCTTTCTTCGAAGTCTGGCTAATCTCGTTGCTTATTATATGCTGGAGTGGAGTGGAGTAATGGTGTTTTACGCTCCAGCCAAGATTCTTTCCCTTATTTCGCGGCGGTCAGTTCTGGTATGGTGGAGGAAACTGGAGAAAACCACCGACCTTTGAAAAGCGAACTGACAAACCTTCTCACATTAGGATCTGTCCAGAGTGGGATTCGAACCCAGGCGGTGAGAGGCACTGTGATCCGTAAGCGCGCGCTTTAGACGACCCGGCCACCGAGGCCCCTATGATATGCTGGGTTTTTTTTATTGCAAAATTGATTCGATTAGTTCATATCGATTGAACCATATTATATTAATCGATCAGGTAATACTAAATCGATCGGTTCTTATTAAATATGCTACAGCCAAGATTTACACTTACTACTATTTATTTATTTATTTTATTATTCCGTGCATTATATTATTTATTTATTAATCTATTTACCGTGCTGTTTTTCGTATTGTGGATACTCGTATACTGGAGACCGGACACTATTACATCGATCACAAGTATGGAACCTTTCTGTGCCCGTATAACACACACACCGACCATTTGGCTTCGGATCTATCGGGGTTAACTGTAAAAAAAAGTTCTGTAAAATCCAAATTATTACGTAAAAGCAGTTCTGCAATTTATAGATTGTTTTAATGACACATTGTTATAAAACTAAAACAGAAAATGATAAATAAATTAAAAAAAGGTCGTGTTTGTAAGTAAATAGCAGATGACGTCATTTCAAACCAGTGTAATACCTTTAGTCATATATACTTTTTAGAGAGTTTATCAACATTTATAGATAAAAAAAAAGAAATTTTTTTTTAAGTTATTAATGAATTACACATTAAGTGATAATAATAATAAGGTATTTTCTTCACAAGTCTCTTGATAACTCAAAAAAAAAAAAAAAAAAAAAAAAAAACGCCTTTACTTAATACATTTGATAGTTTAGTAATGAAACCAGTACCGAGAGAGAGAGAGAGAGAGAAAGAGAGAGAGAATTAATACTACCAAGAAAAAATATTTTCCACTCGAAACATTTTTGAAGCTGAAAGAGCTCTGAAATATATAAGAATTATAATATCTACATTGACTGCTACTAAACAACAATATTCTCTTTAGAAAATGGACTAAATCAGAGACTAATTTACTGGCTATTTAAAATTATAATAATATAATATTTAACTGGCTTTAAATTTATCAAAAATGTGTCCAAATATCATTTCTTAAGAAAAAATCAATATTTATAATTTAATCACTTTTTTGTGATTGCTAAGAATTTCATTGTGTATATTTATAAACTTTTGAAACCTGCGTTTTATTATCAATTATCAATCAAACATACATAAAATATTTGATATCTTTGAGGGTTATTAAAAATTAACAGCATTAAATATTTAACGTTTATCGATAAAAAGATTTTAAAACGAAACTGATAATACAAAATATCTTACCTTTGTACCACTACATTAGCTCAGTCGGTAGATTACTCACCTCGTATGTGGGAGGTCGAGGGTTCGAATCCTGGCCTGGTCTGACCAAGACTTTAAAATTGGTAACTGTTCTTTCGTCAAACACTCGGCATGTAGAAACGAAAGTCACAGGGTTCTTCGGAGGAGACCTTTAAACCGATGCCCCGTGTCATGGCAGGCATGACACGTTAACGAACCCTCGCTGCAATTTCCCCTTAGCGCACTGCAAAGGTCAAAATTTCTGCCACTTCACCTTTAGCTGGTGACGTCTCGATATAAGTAAAATATTCTTGACTGAGACGTAAAATCTCATTAATTCAATCAATCTTTAAAAATTAAGACCATTGGAAATTCGTATAATGCAAGTGTTATTAATGAAATAGCATTTTGCAGCGTCTAACATTGGAGGTTTGCAACAAGAGTCAAACTGTGTCAAACTGTCAAACTGGGACGTAAAACTCCATTAAATCAAATCAAATCTTACCTCTGTAACATACTTATGAATAATGGTTTTGTTGCTGGGAAAGGATATTAGTTCAACACTATAATTTTCTATTTTGTCTCTGGTCTTGAAGTAAACTTGTAGCAAGTGCGGATTATCTAAACGAGGTATGAAATGACCGTCATTCCAAATTCGTGTGTCATCTGTAAATGATAAAAAGAATGAAATAATGTCGTTATACTCCTCCGTCAAATTTTTTTTTTTCTAATATTGAGGTAATCAATTTTGGGGTGGTGGAGAAAACCGGAGTGCCAAAAGATCACCAAATTTTCGGAAGTAAACTTAAAAAACCGCTAGCACTTAGATTTGCAATTGTAAAATTATAATATGCATTTTTGACTTTTTTACCACCCCCCCCCCCCTTCAACGGATACGTAGACAGAACATGTAGATCGGAACTGTATCATGATCACGACCGACGAGTGTAACGGTTCCGAAAAAAAGGTTCAAACAAAACCGCACAACTAATCATTAAATCGAAAAACCGTATCGTATTTTAAATTTGAACTAATCACAGCGCATTCATTAAGTTTTCATTTTAACTTGATCCAATCAGGGCACTAATACACAAAAAGTAGTAAAAGTGTCGAAGAATCCCCAACTTAAACAGGGACAAAACATGTGAAACTGAACGGATTTCCTCACCAAACATAAAATAGTGGAGTATGGTAGAAGCAGTGGCAAAATTCTTTCTTTTTATACCTTCTTTTAGCCAGTTACAGCTCAGTGGAGAAACGGGAGTATAAAAAAAAACATTTACCGTCGCAAGCAAACAGACAAATTAAATACGTGCTTACATAAAAGTTTCTGCGAATGAAATTTGAGCCTAGTTATTGAGAGGCGCATGCGCTTTTGAAAATTAGTTTACAGAGGTCGCCACTGAACATTAAATAACGTCAACGATTAAATAATCTAAAATTGAAAGGAATTTTAAAAAGTTAAAAAATTACATTCTGTAAAAAAGGGGGAATGGAGATCTAATTAATTGAAAGTACGTGTCATTTGCAAATTTTTGAATGTTTTCTTTTATAAAGTTTGCATATGACACAAGTACTATAAAGCAAGGCTTACATAATCTGTCAACAATTGGTGTCAATGTCGTTATCATTATTTTCCCAGCGCCATCTATGATGGTTTGGAGGCTTATCTAAAATTGAAACAAAGTTTTGTTTTGCATTAATTTTTCAGTCATGATGAGATTTTTCTACATAGAAAACACGGTAGAGAAAAGTGGAGTGGAGAAGTAATGTTGCTTTTCGTCCTAGTCAATATTTTTTCACTTTTTTTTTTTTTTTGGGGAGGGGGGGGGGGTCGATTTTAGGTTGGTGGAGGACACCGAAGAAAAACGACTTTCGGTATGTGAAGTGACAAACTTTCTCACACTAGGATCTATCCGGGAGGGATTCAAACACATGCAGTGAAAAGCTCTGTTATCAGTGACCGCGTTCTTTAGACCACTTGGAAAAGCTGAATGTGGATTAAATATGAATCGACAACTACGCTCATTTATTGAAAGGTTGTATGAGTATGACATGGTACACAATGCAATGTCATATAAAACACGGAATATACTAAATGTCTTTTAGATCATCTAAATTTTTAAACACTCTATCGGTAAGTTTAAAGTGACCAATGGGCGTATAGTGTACAAATTATATGAATCATTATAACTGCTGATGGAATTACACGTTTTGATGTTAAATATCAAAATGTTTGTTTTACGATTAATTTATTTTTATTTAATTTATTATTCAATTTATTTATTTATTTATTTATTTATTTAACAGTTTGAATGATAAAAGACATGGCAATTTAATTGGCGAGTTTTTACCCGTGTGGATTTTGTCATCCGTCCATTATTTTTGAACAAGAAAACTCTGCAATACCTTCTTTTCTTAATAACATCATGGCTGTTCAGAAAAAAGCCTAGTGTCGAATTGTCAGTTTCTGAAAAAAAAAACAACATATGGGTATCTGTTTAACATATCTAAAAATCACCGTCAATAGTGGTGTGTTCAAAATGTTTAAAAAGATTAAAATAAATTGAATTAAAAAAATTGACTGCAAAATCTCAGCTTAAAATGTAAATTCTTGCTTTTTTTTTTTTTTTTTTTTTTTTTTTTTTTTTTTTTTTTTTTTTTTTTTTTTTTCATGTTCTTTGACCCTCTTACTATTGCAGATAACTTGTTATTTAGATGCAAATTTTCATGCAAAAAATAAGCGTCCCTATAAATAACGCATCGGCGCATCATTCTAAATAATAAATTGAATATTAATTTGTAATTATAATTTAAGCATCCATAATGCTTGAGCAAGTATGTAAAAAGTTTTTAAATACCGTGCTAAATAGGACTGGCGTTAGTTACTCTATTGGCTATTAAAATTAGGGAAAATGTTAAAATTTTTTCAACAAAGAATTGTTATGATTTATACACTATTTCCATTCGTCGCGAACAGCTGAAAAATATCTGATGCCACGCTAAACAAAATTACAACAACACTATTTCTGCAATATAAAGTTTAGATTTATTCAGTTTTGCTTTAAACAAACTGCGTTTCGGTAATTATATTATCGATGACATTCTACACTTTTCTTTTCACAAGATAACATTTGGCCTTCAAGAAATTTAATGTAGTTAGGAACAAACTTAACTAAAGCAAAAGTCAGAATGTCATCTGATATATATTATGCTAACTAAGTATTTAGAGCGATTGTGCGGTGATAAGGAACATTTTTCATGTTGGTGATTTTTATTATTTTTACGCGATTATAAAACAATTTTCGGGTATAACAATAAACAATTATATATACAATCAAAATAGCCATTTTAAATTTACTTGTACCACAAATATGGTGTTTTATTCCAAATCTCTCTCTCTCTCTCTCTCTCTCTCTCTCTCTCTCTCTCTCTCTCTCTCTCTCTCTCTCTCTCTCTTCTTATTCTTCTTTTTCTTATTCTTTTTTTTTCATAAGCACAGACCATGCATCATAGAATCATGGGATCTATATAATTTAATGCTTAGGATGAGGATTGGGATCCTCTTGCATATACAGGATTGCTCTTAACTTGATTTATATTAAGGAGTCACTGTGCTAATTATGCATTTTTTCTGTTTCTGCTATATAATATTTCGTGTGTTTTACCAAAAGAAAATAAATATTAAAAAATTTTAAGAAATAAAAAAAGAAATAATAATAATAATAACAATTCTCTCCGTTATTTTGGCAGTCGATGAAATCAACTGTGAACTGAAATAAACCACTCTGTTCTCATATCATTTATAAGTGTGAAATTTAGTGCGAGGGAGTAGAAGAAGGCTAATCGGGAAAAACTTGAGTTGTTCAAAGAACCACTCCGGTAGCTCAGTTGGTAGAGTGCTCGCTCCGTTAGTGGGAGGTCGTGGGTTTAAAACCCCGACCGGGTCTGGCCCAAAACTTGAGAGTTGTTCTTTCGCCTAACACCTCGGCATTACGACAAGAAAGTCACAATTCTTTCAGATGGAAAATTAAAATAAACGAGGTTCCCTGTCACAGGTAGGCGTGGCACGACTGATAAAGAACCCTGCTGTAAAACGCCATCAGCGCAACGCACAGGTAAAATACTGCACTTTCGCCTATAGCTGGGGACGTCTCGATCTAAATCAAACACTTCTTGACTGGGACGTTAAACACAATTACCCTCAACTTGAGATGTTCCGGCAAAGCCTGGCTTACAGAGGATAACAGTGATTCCCAACGACAAGGTCCGAATACTTTTTTGACCAAATCATAGTGTGGTTTTACAGGACTCCGGCTTCTTCCACCATGCAGATTACCTGTGACATTAAAATTCCAGTTTAAAATTAGAGATCCATTATTTGTTGTTTGATTATAATTCAGGAGATTCATCAAAAACACCAGATCTGTAAAGTTTCTTTTAAAACCATCGCAATCTGTAATGAAAAAAAAAATTAAAAGTTCTGTGGACTTCTTCAGAACTCCGAATTTCTCTACCATCGCACTGATTGACTCGGTAATGATGACAGAATAATGCGTAACTCATACTTTGCCCTCTCCCCCCCCCCCCTCTCTCTCTCTCTCTCTCTCTCTCTCTCTCTCTCTCTCTCTCTCTCTCTCTCTCTCAAATTTATGAATGATTTTTTGTAAAGAATAAAGCATTACCGATCCTTCCGACTAAGTGTTAAAAAACAATCGTTTGTATCTGTAAACACGCTGGTTGGATCTTGTTCGATAAAAGATAAAAGATTTTATATGACCGCAAAACCGATCCAATGAATGAAACAATTACTTTTGCTTATACATGTATTTTTATGCATTATTTGTTAGTTTAATGATCGATGCAAAATTTTGCATTTTTACCAAAATAAGTTAAGGGTGATTCATCGCTAACTATAAATAAATTTATATACATTAAAGCTGCATTAAGTTTTTCAATTTTCTGAATTTTTTTTTGATTTTCTAAAAATATATTTTTTTAAAAATAGATATCTTCTAACCACGATCCGTGACATTCATTTTCTAAAATTTCATTTCATTTAGCTGTAAATAAAAGGAATTCTATGACCAATTGGTCATGCACACGGATGTACGGAAAACCCTAGAATCGAAGGGTGAAACATGACAGATTGCATTAATTGTCCTTCATTAATATCGAGATGTATTTGAAATGGTGTTATGTATCCCTTACTAAGTCAAAAATGACAAATTCAACGAAGTTCTGTGTTTAATTTATCGTATTTCACCGTTTTGAAAGTTGTGTTTAAATGACCCGGGTTTTGATGACGTAACCATGTTCTAATATTAGATCCCAAATGCTGCATCTCGCTGGGTAAATACTGTAATTTCTGTATTTATTCGAGCTTTTATCGTTGAACCAAATGTAACATTGTTCATTAGGAACATCATTCATTAGATTAGCACCGTTTTAATTTTTTCTTTGGAAAACTTAATGCAGCTTTAAAGATTTTAAGTGACAGAATAGATGAACATCTCCTAATCAAAACAGCGTTGGTAAGTTTATTTCGTTTTTAAAAACCAACGTTAAAATATTGCATTTATTTTGCAATAAATATTAATTAATGTGGAATATCACTGCACAGCTTTTTCGCTTCACTCACCGTTATTTCGTGATGTTGAGAGCGAATATTCCTCACATGTCCATCGAATTCCATTATTATCTGAAGCTGAAAACTTCTGTTCACTGTAATCTAAGTTAGATGAGGCTGACTAAAATACAGAAATCGTACAGATACATAATACTCGTTGTTTTTGTGTTACATGTTACATCACAAAGAAGGGTAAAAAAAATGGAAACAAGTGTAAATTGTAATATGATGTCATTACGAAGTCTCCCAAACAAAGCTATAAGATTTTTGACTTGCAATATCCTTATTACAAACTGAAAATTGTTTTTGTTAGACAATTTAGGTTTTAATGATTACCTCACTATCAAGTTTCAAACAGTAACTGTTTAATAAAAATATGATTTTTTTAGGGTGCATTAAACACTGAAAAATATAGCTCTTGTTTATTTAAATCACCATATCATTTAAAAAAGACGTATGTATTAAGCACATACTAAGTTTTAATATTATCAACAAGTATTGAGGGAGAAATAAATGTTTTAGAAAAATATGTATTGTGAGGGGCATTACACTCTGATAATAAAGCTCTTGTTGTCTTGACATTGGTTTTTACTGGTTGGTTCGGTTTAAGTATAACGGACGGACAAGACTTCTATGCTCATCTGCAACATTGCGGTTGAGTGTACCAGCACGGTAAAGGTCGCCATTAGTGCGCACTAGGACAATGCAGATCGAAAACACTTGCGCACACACCACACAAACTTGTGTTAAAATTACTTCTCAGGATAAATACAAATGGTCTCGTCATGAAAAGCTGAAGAAAATGATGATGTGACGTAAGAAAACATTCAAACAATCAACCAAACCTTGTCATATGTTATACATTTTTGATTGGGCGATTCTATTTTTTATGAACAATGCCCTAATCCTTCCGTGCGTTATTGGCAGATAAGAATGATTAATTGATCAATTCAAAGTTCATTGACTCATGATTTAAATAGTCTGCTGAATATATTGCAGTAATAAATTAAGGTCACTCGGCATATTTAAAACTTTTCCTAATTTATTGAAATATATTACTAAAGAATACCACAAAAATGAACCACTTAGAGGTTTGAAACATTAAAATTTTTGAACAAATTTAATGGATACGGTATCTCAATCTTATAATAATTTTTGAATTTTTATAACTAAAACTTTTTTAAAAAGGTTATATGATAGCTAAAAGCATTTTTTTCCAGAAAAAATCATCTTTCGCTCTTGTTGATAAAAACGTATCTATGCCGAGCGTGCTTAAAGAGCGGCGGAGGTACTTACGGTTTATCCAATATATTAAATCCCTTCAAACTAATAAATGATATTAATCAATGAAGCATTCGTTTGATCATAATCGACTTCCTGGTAGGCAAATTAACCAATCAGAGTTAGATAAGGGATTTAAGCGAAAATAGGTACGTGCTCTCTGTTTTGATTTTTTAGCTCACGTGAGCGAATGTTAGATGCCAGACGCTACTTCGTCCCACGTACGTGCTCCTTTGTCTTTAACTACACCCAAGCGTACAAATTTTTCGAGACCAGTTGACAATGAAAATGATACTTAAACAGAATGTCCCCTTTTACATTTGCGAAGCCTTTTGGGCTTAATATTCGTTCACGGTCACTTCATTTAAAGCATCAGAAATCAAGACATAAACATGTAGCAACTTTTGCAAATCTGGTTGACCTTGACCTTATTCAAGGTCACGCTGACCTTAACTAATATAGTTAAGGGTTTTCTTGTCATTTGCAAACATGCCTCGATGCTTGAAAAACTACATAATGCAGCACTTTAGGATTGAAAGTCACAAAGAAAAAAAAAGCTGCTATCGGCATATAAACCTCTACTTAAAAAAAAAAAAAAAAAAAAAAAAAAAAAAAAAAAAAAAAAAAAAATGGTTAAATTTGAGTTTTCCTAAGTTTATGGCTACTTTTTTATATTGCACTTGCACTTTATGGAAGAAATAATTTTTAAGATTAAAAACAATTATAAGAAAAAAACATTGAAAATACATTTAATCAATCGCAAAGCATTTAACCTGCAGGCAACTCAAGGTCACATCAATGTCGATTTCATGTCTTCATCTTTTTGTTGACAAAGACTCATGTTCCTATGTAACAGACGTTTCTAAGTTTGTATATTTCAAACGAGTTAAATTACCGTTAAATCAACCTAACTTGTTTGTATGGATAAATGTTCATAAGGGTTCTGTTTACCGGATGAGTGGAGTAGCAGGGGGTATAATAATAATATTTAACTTGGAGCCTGCACAAGCAACATTTATTAAAAATATGTTGCAAACTTTATTAACATAACACCAGAAATACCTGAAAATGATGATTTTTGGCCCTTTATTATGATTAATCTATTTCTTTGAGATTTTTAAAAAATTCTTATTTTTTTAGGTGAACAATTGAAGGTCAATATGTTTAACGTTTAAGGCTGAGTGTCGCTTTCGAATTATGTTTATACTGAAAATTTTAAATATCACACATCAATAGTATTTATTATCTTAGGTGTAATCAATATGGTTTAATTAAAAAATATATATATAAGGAGTTACGAGGTGACATGTGTAGACTTTTGTTTAATTAAAAGTCAACAACATTACTAAACGGAAAAATGTAAAGATTTTTCGACCTGACAATCACAGACACAACGGAACAGGTTGTGATGACGTGAGTTTGGGCAAAAAACATGATTATGAAAAGATAACGTTTTTCTGTCAATCGTAAGAAAACACTCACGAAATTTCGCCCAAATTAAAAGTCAAAATAAAGTAAAAAAAAATAAATTGAAATAAAATGAATTGTAATTAAATTAAATTAAATTAAATTAAATTAAATCAAATAAAAATTAAATTAAATTTAAATTTAAAAAAAAATATGTCAATAGAAGCGCTCTAATGGAAATAATTGTTATATGTTTTTCCTGGATGTACTGTAAAATGTCTCCGTGTAGGTTTTAATATCTCACCCAATAAAGATGTGGAGCTTTAATTTGCTTTTGTTAATAGTTGTGCTTTATATATATATATATATATTACCAAAAAGAACGGTATTAAGTTTCACTTGATTGAATGCTTTTTTCTTGACTTTAGTCTGGATATGATATCACTCTTCCTTATCATCACCAAAACGGTAGGTTAGTTGTTAGAGTGTGTGGGAGGTCGGGGTTCGGCCGGGTCTGACCAAGACTTGAAAATAGGTAGTGAGTGTTCTTTTCGCCAAGCACTCGGCATTTAGAAAACGGAAGTCACGTGGCCCTTGCCCTTCGGAAGAGACCTTTAGACCCATTGTCACATGTCACGGTAGGCTTGGCACCGTAGGCACGATAAAAAAAAACCTACTTACACGTTGCTTTGAGCGCACTGCAAAGGTAAAAATTTCTGCCATTTCACTTTATAGTTACTGACGTCTCGATATAAGTGAAATATTCTTAACTGTGACTTAAAACTACATTTAATCAATCAGCAATCGATCCTTTATATCATCGAGACATTTTTGTAGGATTCTATTGATCTGATCTGGTAATTGCAAACCAAATATTATTCACAAAAAAATCTTAAATTTAATATCGGAATATTACAAATGCAGCATGCATTCAACCGAACTCGAAAACACTTTACTCAACACTTAGATAATACTACTGCTACCTTTTTTACTACTTAAAAAATACCGAGATTCCAGGTGCGTGCTTAACACCATCCTTTCGCCCTCATAGTTTAAGAAATGGTACTTCAAACAATAAGCTTTAATGATTTTATACTTGTAATTTTATTGAATTATTTCGTTACATGGGTTATACACTACAAAACATATAGATTTATTATTTACGTATTTTACCGGTATTTAATTTTTTTTTCTCACAATATCTAGAAGCAAAATCTATTCAAAATTTAAGCCTCAGATTAGTAAAGATTTTATTATTGGAAAAAAGACGTTAAAAAATTGTAATAAGAGAAAATAATAATAATAATGTTAAAATCAACACAAGAAGATATTAGGAAACAATCCTGATTTCATGTACAGAATCTAGTGAATATGACTACTGGTTCTTCCTACAGACCGCTTACGGATCACATTGCCTCTCACCGACTAGGATCGAATCTCGCTCGGGCAGATCAAGCGTGAAAAAGTTTATCAGTTCGCTTGCCAAAGGTCGATGTTTTTACGGGCACTCCAGTTTCCTACGTCATCTCAGAATTTACCGCCTGAACATAAGTAAAAGATTCTTGATTTGGGCGTTTAACATAAAACTCCACATATAAAATGTGAAAAATGAAGATTTTGATTTGACGTAATAGGATTTCACGTCCCAGTAAAGAATATTTTACTTATATCGAGACGTCACCAGTTAGAGGAGAAGTGGCAGAAATTTTTACCACTGAAGTGCGAGACTGGTGTTAAGGCTTACACTATTTAAATGAACAAAAATAACCTAAATCTAGAGAAAACACCATATGGTAGAATATACATGCAGGTAAATAAAAGGAACAATTTGCTCTGGTTTTTTAATGACATATGTATCCCAGAAATGTTGTAGATATATAAGATTGTTGAGAGTGATTTCATGTACTTGTAACTGATTATCATACTTCTAAAAATCGTCAATGGACATGTATTGCGAGACAAAAATGTGCGTAAATTCGTAAAACATACATATGGGCAACTTCTTAGTTTTCCAATTTTTGAACATTAAGTTAGTTAGTTAAGCCTTACGCTCAAATAAAAGTTGTTCCGATTATCGAGTTTTAGAGTTTTGAATTCGTGGAAAGAATCAAGATCCCGCATAAAATACCAACTACATGCACAAACCCAAAAATCTTTCTTGCATTAGGCAGTGTTGACATTCCGTTTTAGATAGCGAATGTTGTGATTTAACGTCGGTGCTATATAGACCACGCTACCAACTTCAAACAACCCGAGGAATCTTAGGAGCTAATAGGGGTAAATGAGAATGAGTTTGTTAAAGTTATTACACTTATCTTTAGGCGGTCAGTTGGCGGAATAGTGGAAAAAACCTGAGTACCCGGAAAAAATTACTGTTCTCTGACAAATATTTTCACACTACTCCTGCAAGAGTTTGAATAGAAACTATACAATAAGGATAAATAAATAAATAAATAAATAAATAAATAAAAATAATACGCCTGGTCATGATGACAAATAATTAACAAGATAACAAGCATGTTAGTAGTGTGAAAAAAATTTGTGGGTTTAAAACATTTCAGACTAAGAGCTTAATTTTTGCCAGACTAAGAAGATTTTTTTAAATTATAACATCATTCACTGATCAATTTAATAAAATCGTTATCTCCAGATGACAAAAAATGTACAATAATTTGTATTATCCAATCAAAAGTAAAAATTCAAATATCAAAGATTTAAGAAGAAATACTCTTTCTTAAGTCACCCAAGTGCTTAGAGGCACAAGAAAAATCAATATTATTTATAATTAAATTTTCCGATTGTATATGTTTGTCATTTTTGTAAAAATTCCAAATTCTGCACAATACTCGACGAACTGTAACTTTGTGTATTCATCAAGAGGGGCAAATGTTGTAAATCACTGTAGGACCAATTTGCTCTTTCTTTTTTTATAATTGTGGTTACGTCAATATATAATTAAACAAAATTACGGACTCCTTTGGCCTACGAGACACTCTATATAGTTAAAAAAAGTGTATTGGAGTGAAGAAATTGCGTTTAACCCCCAAGGCAAGATTCTTTCATATATGTCGAATGGATCTGGGATGATTTAGAAAACCGGACGGCCCGGATGAAACTAACGGTAATTGGAAAACAAACTGAAAAAAAATTCTTACACTAGGATCTACCTTATAGGGATTTAACCCTAAGGGTTAAAGCCACTGTGATCTGATAGCGGTTTAGACCATTTGCCCACTGAGAACTGTATGATAAACAAATAAAATATAGACCTACCTGGAAAAAGCATGGTATTTGATGATCAGCATGACATAGGGTCCTTTGAAATACTATACAACAAACGATAAAGTAAATTTTCAGTGCCCCGTAAATCATATCTTAAATTTCTTAAATTCTACTGCTGGAAATTAAAGGTATGTTTAAGTGTGACTCGCTGATAGATAAATCTACGATACGGCAGAATGTTTGCACTTTTATATATTGACGAAACAACGGGGATGAGATAATAAAAACAAAGCATGAATACATGGATAAAAACGGGGTCAGATTAGTCAACCTATGAGAAAGTCAATTCCGCATTGCGATCACATGTTATAAATTCTAATAACCGCAAAAAAAAAAAAAAAAAAAAAAAAAAAAAAAAAAAAAAAACCCTACCACTAACCTTCAATCGATGACTTTTAGCTTTTTTTATATTTAAAAAACAACAATTTTATTTAAGTTCTCGACCTATCTTATGTCAAATTCTTATTTTACTTTTACTAGCAGAAATCCGGAAATTATTTTTACGCTTTACTTAATTTTCGTTTGATATAATACCCTAACATATGTATTTGTTGACAAAATGAAATCAATCGTTAGTTTAACTCTTACAAATACTAATTTTTATTTTAATTTAGTATCGATTATAAGCTTTCTTGTTAGTTTTTCATCAATTAGTGTAACTTTAGTATTTTTCACTTCCGAAATTATCCTTTCATTCCACGAATATAAGTTATGCTGCATTTGAATTTGTAGTTTATTACCCCTATTTAATCAATATGTATCAAAATGGAATTAACGGCGATATTTGAGCGATTTAATTGCGTGTTTTTGTGAGATAGAGTTCTGTTGTTACGGAAAATTTGAGAGTTGAATTTGAAAAAGTAAATAGCCCTGATTGGTTGTATTATCAGCAGAATGGTTAGAGACCTACAAACTCACTTGACACTTGACCTACATTTAGTTGTTTAAATTTCAGAATTTTATCTATTGTGTCTCAATTTATGTCGCTCTAACTACGCCTTCTGAAATACTTTGATTTTTACACTCTGTTATATCATACTGCAATACAAAATTAACATAATTTTTCTTGTTATGCTCTAAAAAAAACTCTGTCACTATGGTAACGCTAAATAAAGAGTGTGGCTTATGTCTCGGCCTTTGTCATTGGCTAAAATTGTTTGTTGATGACAGATCCTACGCGAGGGACTTATATTCTAGAAATCTTACCGTCAGTCACTGTATAGCAAAAAATAGCGTAGTGAACAAGTGTAATACGTCATCAATATTCCCTTAGATTGCAAAAAAAGTTTTGAGGACGAGATCCATTGCTAAACACTGTATATAACTAATAACAATACTCTGCAATTAATAAAATAAAAACAATAGAGAGTTGTCTCCCTTTGGAAAGAAAAATAAATGTTCATGAAACACGTCGATATGCATTGACTTAAAAAAAATAAACCTGTTGATTCACATCATCAGAAATGGCTGTAATTTAAGTCTGTTTCCACTACGAAAACTTTTTAAAACAAAGCAAGCTGCTTAAAAATAAATTGATGACTTGGGATATTGGAAACCTTAGCTTATCGAGACCCTTAAAAACTTATATGTCCGTTCTCACAGTCATATTGATAAGTATGATGTTGCTGCATCCAAAATTATTCTGAATACATTTGACCTTTCCCAGTTCCATGTTTCTTTCTTTATTCTCAGTTTGTTTCCGCACTTAGCGGTTGTAGCTAGCTAAATAGAAGGTGTCTTCCGGTGTGCTCGGCCTCACTTCCGTTGTTGAAGTTTATTTGTTTAACTTTTTTATTTTCATAGTTTTAGTTTGTGATTTGTGAACAATTATGTTTGTGTTTGATTAATACGCAAATCAATATTCCATACAATAGAAGCAATTCTAGGATGATCAAATGAAATAAATGTATTCTTAAGTGTAGCTTTATCTATTTACTCAAATGGACGAAGAAAATTTGTTCTACTGGTCAGTCTAACATAACTTAAAACATTGCTATGACGTCATCCTTTGTCTTTTTTGTACATTAACTAGCTTTATCGCCATTTATTACCTGTAAGTGTCCAATAAGTTAAAGTATCTGTACACTAACTAACCGAATGGACAGCTAGAATGTACAGATATATCAACTTATTGGACAGTTACAGGTGAAGTGTTAATTATGAACAGAAACACACCATAGAAGTTTGAACTCATTTTATTCTTTAAAAAAATTTAAAAAAATAAAAACAGCAAAAAAATGTATAAATTCCATTTTTGCATTCAAAATTGAACACATGTACAATTTCCATTTAAACATCCACACGAATATTAGTTTGAACTTAAAAACTCAATGTAAAATAACTGGAATAAAACAAACATACCAGTCCTTGTCTATATCACAATCCCAATAACAAAGTAAAAACCTTGCAAACTGGCAAAATATGTTAAACACGTGAACTTCCATCAGGGAAGGGTAAGCACCTCCTGGAAATGATATATTTCCGGAATCAACACGGAGTTGTCTCAACTAAACAGTCAACAATTTCACAAACATTTGGTTTTTCATTCTGCACAGATTTTATCTTTTTACTGGCAGATTGAACACTAATATTAAAAGATCTACACTGTAAAATATAACTAATTCATTAACTGATTATATCTTTGTTAAATGGGGTAAATTTTGACCGAGTAAAAATATGTCAACACTATCTGATGGCATCTTAACAAATGAAAGCACATGGCATGAGCATGTTTTGTAGTCTTACATGAGAAAATCACAAAAAGCATGCATTATGTGTTTCTGTGTATGACTGAAAACACTTCATTAACACACTATTGAATTACCTACAGCTGTCCATTAAGTTATGAAAGAAATCATGTAACCTACAACTGTCCAATATTTAATGAAAGGGTGATTTAAAGCTGTATTTTAAGAACACAAAGGATTCAATGTTTTAAGTTAGAGAAAAGCCTCAAACTGTCCGTTCTGTGAAAGAAAGAATTGATCTCCGCCCTACGGGCCTCGATCAATCCTTTCTTTCACAGAATGGACAGTTTTCGGCTTTTCTCTATAACAAAGAACATGAAACAGTTCAAGGTAGAAAAAAAGACAGGAGAAAAAAGAACAAATATTTAATTATGGAGAATACTGATTATAAATGCCAACCTATGAACGATCACTTGAGGAAGTTATTTTATGTTTATAGATGTCACAGCTGAAATGATGTGTAATTTGTTTTAAACAAATTGCTCTTTGAGCTATTACAAATATATTCGCGACAACAATAAAAAAAGGTACAATTATGTAATAAGTAAATTAATGTTTAACTAATAGATTCATTATTAAAAAATTAAAATCAATGGTAGACTGACAAATGCAAGTAATACAACAAAACAACAATGTAATAAAACAATAAGTATTTATTTAAAAATTAGCATTTCTGAGAAAAAATTGAATTTCAATTTATCGACAAGAAAAAAGAAAAAGAAAACAGAACAAAATTTTAAAAAATGTTGCAATGATAATGCCTTGTATAAAGTTTTTATTTTATTTTTTTATCTAAAATGGGTGCAAAGCCATTACAAGATATTTTGAATATTGAATGTCGAACTTCACAAGGATAAAATTTATTATCTGTTATATAAAAAATAAGTTAAATAAGCATTGCTTCTCTACAGTATTTAAGAAAAAATTATATATATATATATATATATATATATATATATATATATATATATATATATATATATATATATATATATATATATAAATCATTATGCTTACTGTTCTGCGATATTTGCTGTAATATATAAATACCGAATGTTAATGTATTCATCTTCGTCGGGTAGAAAAAACATAAGGAGCAAATATCAAGTATTTCTTTCATTTTTATTATTGGTTTTAGACACAGTATTTTTGTTGAATGACAATGTAGTTGTTTTTTTATGTCTTTTTTACAAATATATATATATATATATATATATATATATATATATATATATATATATATATATATATACTAGTATATATGACCCTAAAAGAAGGCAGCAAATTTGTATTTAAGAATTGAATGAAAATATTTACAAACATTCGCATTACTTGCAAATCAAAAAACATAATTTACTGCATATCATGATCTGGTTGCAACGAGGCCTATATCGGCCAAACTAGTAATAGCCTTTCCGAAAGAATTAGGATACACAGACGACATATTCGCGACCCATCAGTCAGAAAGATTCCTCTTAGTGAACACTTAGACACTTGCAGAAATGGGTGCTTTATTGTATTTCCTTTTCACAAAATGATGATAGAGTACATCAAAAAGATTGGTGAAAGAATCGAAATTTATAAAATTATTTTCACCACAACTGATTAGAATCACTTAAAATAATTACTTCCCTTGTTTTACATTAAAATTATCTTCCCTGATTTGATGACATCATAATTACGTTACTATGTTATCATGTTGATTGTTAGTATTGATTACTCTTGATGATTGCCATAAAAGCATGAAAGCGCAAGAGTAAATGAAAAAATGAAGAAAAAAAAGAAGTTTTTTCTGCTGTTGTTTTCAATTTTATGAAAGCATGTATATTTCTGGGTTTGATTTGAATCATTGGATGACATTTATATATAAATTTTATAAATGTACCGGTCACAAAATATATTATCAAATAAAACATAAATCATTTCATAACTGTTTACATAAAAGAATGTTTGATATTTTAAATATCTTTTTAAATATAATATAAAAATGATTTTTAATCTCAAATCCGTTTTGTTATGTATTATATATTTAAACAGAAACAAACCATTTATTTAGTACTCTTCACATAAAAGGATGTTTGATATTTTAAATATCTTTTTCAATATAATAAAAATAATAATTTTTAATGTCACATCTGTTGTGTTGTGTATTATGTATTTAAACAGAAATCACACCATTTAGTTATATCACTGATAGAATATTGTACTCTCATATAAGTAAGTACTGTATAAGATCTGTATACCTATGTTGTAAATAATATAAAGATTATAAGTAAAATATATAATTAAAAAATAAACAAATAAATACAACCAAGTTTACAGAACAAATGGGAATGACAACAAAAAATTGAATTAAGTGGATCAAGGGGTATTTGAGCTGTAGTCATGGTTTTAGCTTTACAACACGTAAGTTGGTAAAAGTGGTAAGTACTGGGTTCGTGGAAAAACATGATTACCTTGAAAAACGACAAAATCTCGGGAAGAAAATTGATTTTTTTTACACTAGGGATAAAAACTAGTCTCTAAGAGGTACCTTTATCGGTAAGGTAAGTGTACATTTTGGACCGAGGCCCACAAAAAGAATTTGATAAGTCTTGTATGATTTTGCGGTGGTAATTTTAAAGTTAGTATTTTTATTTATTTTAGGTTTATCGATTCTTTGTTCTAAATATTTTAATTGGTAGGACCTTTTTGTTAAATATGTGAAAGAAACTTTTTTGACGTCCAGCTGCCATTGAAAACATAGTTCATACTCTGTTTTTACAGTACAGCTATTGGAACAAGCTTCATTTAACCAAGGCCCTTAAATGTTTTATGGTCGTCATTACAATATGGTTGAGAATTATGGAGTCGCTGTATCCAAACTTATATTGGATTTATTTGGCGTCCTATAGTTCCATGTTCCTTTTATTCTTTTATTTGATTTTGCATATGACAGTAGTAGCTAGCTAGACAGGAGTTTCTTACAATTCCGGAAGACTTAACCTCACTTCTTTCAAGTTCCTTTATGAAAGTTCACGTATGTTATTGCATTGGCCAGTTTTTAGCTCAACTGGCAATAGCCAGCTGAGCTTATGGCATGGCGAAGCGTGCATGCGTCCGTGCGTAAACTTTAATCTTCTCCTCTGAAACTACTGGACCAATTTTAACCAAATTTGGTGTGAAAGGTCTCTAGGTGATGTAGATTAAAGTTTGCACAAATCAACTTCCTACGGCATCTAAGATGACCGCCGTTACTATAAATAGCAAAAAGTGATAAATGGCTTGATACACGTTTATTTATCAACCGATTTGGTTCAAATTTAGTATATAGAAAGTAGATACATAGCCATTTAACATATGTAACAGGTTTTTCAGAAACATTTTTCATTGGGTTGCTATTAGCAGAATATACAAATAAGGTGCTATATTTAGCCAATTCTTTAAAAATCTTCTCCTCAGAAACTACTGGACCTATTTGAACTTAATTTGGTGTGTAAGGTCCCTAGGTGATTCAGGTTAAAGTTTGCACAAATCAACTTCCTGTGGCTTCCAAAATGGCCGCCATTACTATAAATAGCAAAAAGTGATAAATGGTTGATACACGTTTATTTATCAACTTATTTCGTTCAAATTTGGTATACAGAAAGTAGATGCATAGCCATTTAACATATGTAACAGGTTTTCAGAAACATTTTTATTGGGTCGCTATTAGCAGAATATTCAAATAAGGTGCTATATTTAGCCAATTCTTTGAAAATCTTCTCCTCAGAAACTACTGGACCTTTTTGAACCTAATTTTGTGTAAGGTCCCTAGGTGATGCAGATTAAAGTTTGCACAAACTGTGGCATCCAAGATGGCCACCTTTATAAATAGCAAAAAGTGTTGAATGGCTGATACACATTTATATATCATTCAATTTTGTTCAAATTTGGTATATAGAAGTAGATGTATAGCCATTTCACATACATATCATTTTTTTCTAAAACATTTTAGCCCAACTGGCAATAGCTAGCGGCATGGCTGCGTGAAATTCACATGCAAATAAAGTGCCAGTTGAGCGATACAGGCCCTTTTGGGCTTCTTGTTTTTAAAGTTTTTACTTTGTTTTGGGATTGTGATTTGGACATGGACTTGTATATTTGTATTTTATTGGATAACGATATTTTTAATGACTCTTCGCAAAGTGTTTGCGACGATAAAATAAATTTTAAACATCAAGTTGTTCAAAGCTGTACTGTAAGTTAGTTTTTTTTACCAAAATTTGTGTCTTGTGTATTGGCCAATATTCGATTTAAAACATTATTAAAAAAATTCTTGCATACAATCGATATCATCAATAGGAGTGAAAAAAATTGTTTATAACACACACACACACACACACACACACACACACACACAACACACACACACACACACACCTTTAATAACATTTTCTTATTTTACAAACCATTTCTTTGAGGAAACGGGAGCATAAAACTTGTAGGACAAACGTCCTTTTATTCCTGTTTCGAAAAAAATGATGCATGACTTTGTCTTGATATTCATATTTTGCTAAAAATTTTATGCAACATTCTAATAATTTGTCATCTTTAATTTTTGTCTTGATTTTCAATTATAAAATGGATTGTGTACATGACCATTCGCTTTTTCAAATTTTGCGATCTGTTTTGGAAACAAAAGACATTGCAAGAAAATTGCAATTCTTTGCAAGAATTCGAGATTTCAATGTTTAACTTGTAGCTGCAAACTACATTATTTCATATTTATATCTTCATTTGAAATATACATTTAATTATAAATTTTAGAAACCTATCTTAAGGATGCATTTCGACGACTTATTAAAGCAGTATGGAGACTTTGGATCCTATCAAAAGCGTATTTATTTCATTCTTGTGATGCCGGTTGTTTTTGTTGGGATACAGACTATGGTCCCGATCTTCATAATGGGTGACCAATCTTTTATGTAAGTGCGTTAATTTTAAATAAAAAACGAGAAAAAATATTTGTAAAAGAATTCCGGGATACTTAGACCAAGAATTCTTCCGAAATAAGATTGCGTGAAACATACCCCACACTAAACAATCTTATTCTCATTTCTAAATATCTATTAAGATAAATTCATTTTTAAATTTATAATTTCCCCCTTACTTTTTAAATTGCTACTACATAGTTTTAACCATCAAAATGACCTGTTAAAATATTTTTGAGTTATAACTTTTGTAAAACGTTACATAGGCCAATCTTTATTTATTTCAAAAACCAAATCATTTTTGAAAGTTAAATAAACACATTTCATTGCCTTTGTCTCTTGTTAAAGAGTCAAATATGATTTCCGTAATGTGTCTAAACCTTTTTCGGTTTTAAAACTTTATTATTTTAACACACAACATTCTTCCTGAAAAGGAGGAATTTCAATTTATGCGCAATTTTTTACGAATAAAATTGACTTATTCGAAAATTTTACAAGCTTATTGTGGTGTGCTTATACTCAAATCTTTATAAATTTGTCGCTATCTTCAGTAATTGACAGGTGGGATCAGAGGTAAACCATATTTTTAAAATTGTTTATATATGACAGTTTCAACGCGGAGGAAATTTTGTTTCAGTAGTGAAAAACAAGAAAATGTAACAAGCCGTTGTTTTTAACGTTTTGAGTTATAACCTGAAAAACGATGTGCACATTTTTGCGCATTATGAAGTAATGTGTCTAAACCTTTTCCAGTTTTGAAACAGAATTATTTAAACACGCAACATTCTTTTAGAATTAATTTTTGAATTCGATTTATCATACTGCATTACAAAATTAACGTAAACGCAAGCGCTCGTTTTTCACGCTTTACTCTAATAAACAACGAAACCGTAGCCACGTTAAATGTAAGGGGTGTGGCTAAAATCTCGTTCCATTTCACTGGCTCAAATTGTTTGTTTATGATAGTTCCAACGCGGAGGAAATTCTGTTTCAATAATAAAAAAATGAAACAAGCCGTTGTTTTATGTTATAGTTTAAGTTTACAAAATTAAATGGTTTAAATTATAAGGAATAACTTGTGTTTTAACAAGTTTATTGAGTCATAACATGCAAAACGGTTTGCCCACTTTTTTCGCGCATTTTGAAGTGTGCACACCATTTTCTATGTTATGACTCAATAAACTTGTTAAACTACACAAGTTATTCCTGAAATGGCAAGTAAACGAAACAATTAATCTCATTCTATATTTGTGAACGAGTAATGTTATTTTCATTTTAACATATGGAAAAATGTGTTTGTAACCAAACCCATGTGGCAGACGCCATTCAAAAACTTTATCAAAGTCCGTGAAAAGTCTCGCAAATCACGAAATTTTTCGTTGTTAAAACCTACAAATTCTATTGTTTCAAAAAATATTTTTGAATATTTGAGTTAACAACATTGATTAACAATGCATTTTTTAAAATTAAAAAATAAATAAAAGAATTCAAGAGATTATGCATTTTTGGTATGATATGTGGAGTTCACTTTATTTTGCAATAGAGAAAATGCATTAATCCTAATAAATACAGCGTAAGAGACATATGATTTTGATGACACTCAAAACTGGTTTTACCTGGCACAAATACATGTAGTTCCAAATGAGGATCAGGCAGGAAAGTTAATTCTATCAAAAATGTAAACTTATGATATTTATATATTTTCTTTCCAGTTTAAGTCATATTTAAAATGTAAAGTTAGTATGGAAAGTTTATCCCTTGGGGAACCTATTTGTCCTTGAGTGTGTGCATCGATGTACTTCGTCTTAATGTAAATCACAAAGTTAGACATCTTTAGAATATGTCTATATTTCTTTCATTTTTGTACAAGAGCAATAAAATGTATTTAAGGTATCTTCCAAAATGCATTCAGATATTTTATGAACGACCCAAAAAACTTTAAATTAGTATTAGTATAAGTTTTAAGCAATATCAGTTTGTTCGCAAAACAAAACGATAAATTTTAATATTTTTACAATTTAAAATATCAAAAATTAATAAAGTAATACTTAATTACAATTTCACAAAGTAAACATTTTAACAATGCATACTGATTACTTCCCTTGGTATCGGCACTTAACATAATTATATAACACAAATACCTGTTACATTTTGATGTTCCATATGTGCACATTTCGGAAAATCTTTCCTCATCAGTGACACAATCTTAACATATTAAAACCTTGAAATAATTTATTTATATTTAAAAAACAATTTACACATTTCACTATTTTCATTACTTCATATAAATTATATCCTTTAAAAAAAATAGGCAATGGCAAAAAAAATCTATTTAGCGCCTAAATATTTTACCGCAGATACATTTGACTGGCACTGAAAATATATTATGGTATAGTAAAATTATATAGTTTAAAAAACTAAAATGTTTAAATGGAACTCGCCTGCGTACCACGTGATCATTACCTCTTAACGTTTGTGCGGCATGAAATGGATAACCTCTACGTCAAATATTCCCGAAAAAACTTCGTTATTACGGGAAAACGTTACTTTATGCGATTCCGTCGTCAATAGAAATAATTGCCCCGCACAAACGCTATGAGGTATCACGTGGTACTCTGGTGAATTCCATTTATTTTTTGTTTTAACTTTAGACTTTGATTATTTTTTGTCTTACCAGATGCGTTGTATCCGAAAACGGGACTTGGAGAGATTCAAATGTTTCAAATCCTAATGCGGGAAAGGCAGATCATAAATATGTTAATGATAGTTTAATTAGTGTAGAAGTTGATCAGTGCGAAATCAAGAAGGAGTTTAAAACTGAAAATAAATCCGAAACCGTGGCGTGTTCTGTTTGGAAGTATGACACTTCGGTATTTACCTCAACAGTTATATCAGAGGTATTTATAACAAAAAAAAAATGCAAAAAAAAAATAAAAATAATAATAATAATAAAATTATAGCCGTTATAACGAGGAACTTTGCAATATAAGTCCCAGATATTCCATATCAATCACAGTTTAGTAAAAATACAACAAAACAAATTAATAATACAAATAAATATTTTGTCATTTTAATTTATAAAGTAAAAATGTTCTCCGTCCGGCTTCATTACTGAACAGGAAAACAGGATTAAGACAGAATCTTACTGTAATTTACGCTAGGTTCTATTGAGACCGCAGTCAGTACAGAGGTTGTCTATTGGGGCACAGCAGAATTTTACCGTAAATCCCTTTTGAGATAATAACCACTATAAGGGGTGTGAAAACAGGATACAGCACTAATCAAAAGGTTCAAAAACATTTAATCCAAGCTCGTGAAACCCAACACACAAGTCAATTTTACAGATTAAGAAAAATGAAATATAAGCGCATCAATTAATGGGTCAGCAAAGGTATCATATTTGTATAAGTATAATTGTATTGTATGAACAAGTTGAGTAACGCAATTTTTGAGAAACTTCTTGTATAGGACTTATGAGTAGAAATGACTGGAAATCCTAAATGTAACGTTTCGAGTTATATCCTCGCAACTCTCATTTTCTGTTATAATCTGTTATTTATACCAACCCAAGTCTTCACACAAAGTTTAATTTATAACCTGAACTGGTAGTCGGCATTTATCAAACATTTTATAATTACTTAACTGCTGAAAAATACCCACTGATGGCTTCAGAAGGTTTATTTGTGGACAAATAAATCAATTTTCTTTAAACTGTTTAGAATATAAACAATGGTTTATATATCTTTAAAAAGATGTCGGCTAAACAAGAGAAGTTGTTGATTAATAGTGAACCAACAAATCAGAATTTACTTAGACTTATTCGATATTTCGACTTATCAGATTTGATTTTTGGTGAAGTGACTGTCTTCCTAAAGAATATTTTTTAAACATCATTTTTTTATAATTGCAAGTCTCCTTTGTTTAAAGCATCATGATTGTTATTTAAAACACTTTCTTACACAATATGTATTTTTATATATAGTTTGGTATGGTATGTAACAACATCTATTTACAGTCCCACTTAAAAATGGCATTGTTTGCGGGAAGTTTGACTTCAACAATTTTTAATGGAATATTAGCGGATTTGTAAGATTTGTTTGTCATTCACACACACACACACACACACACACACACACACACACACACACACACACACACAGAGTTTTCATATACAAAGTTATTGACGATTTGTAACGCTTTTTGTTTTATTTGAATTTTCAAAAATAAATTTAATTGATGTATATTACCGTATATTGTTAAAACTCTCTACTTACGTCACTCATGAAACTCTGAAAAATGACCCTTTAAAAGAGATGAATTTAAATAGGTAAGAATATATTTGAAAACGTTTTAATCATTATTATGACATATCTAATATATTAACATAATGATTTCGGTGTATGTATAATGCAAATTTCCATAAGTTTAAATCAAGTGCCTTCTTGCAGGAAAGTTGAAGAACATATTAATAAATAATTTTAAAAGTAGCTATGCTAAGATCACCCCTTTTAAGTATCATTATTTTTAGACAAGGTTTAATTAGGCATAAAAGCAAAGCAGAATATAATTAATTTGTCTGTTTGAAAAGAAAACTTAATCGATGATGTCTGATATTTTTTCAATGACTTCTTATAAAAATATTACATTTGTATATTTATTATTATTATTTTTAGATTTGGTAGAAAACCAATATATGTGGTGTGCTTTATCATTTTGTTTGCTTCAAGTCTTTCTCTAGCCTGGGCTCCAAACATCCCCATATTTGGTATTCTTCGATTTCTAAGCGGGTTTTTCATCTTTCGCAGTTTTCAAAATGGGAATTCTTATGGGTAAGATGTAAAAACTAGTTATATTTTCATATAAAGTAAAATTGTCCATACAATGTTCGGCAGTCCTTTCAAGGTTCATTTGTACCACTTGACCTGAAGGTGCAATCTTGGTATTTAGACAGCAACGAATTCTTGTTCATTTGAGTATAGAGTTAGTGCATTCCAGAAATAATACCATTTATTTATATATTATTGGCATTGTATAATATTTAAAATATAAATCTTAAACTTTGCAACTATTTTGATGACAAAGAGTAAGCTAAACCTGATAATTTATATCATATTTTATATTTGTTAGGTCTAGAATTGGTTGGTCCATCAAAACGGATATGGTGTGGAATAATAATAGAACTGGTATTCTGTATTGGGGAAATGTTACTCTGTCTGGCTGCTTATTTCATACGAGACTGGAAAACATTAGAAATAGTTGTTTCAGCGCCTTCTGTTGTTTCCTTGATTTACTTTTTGTAAGTGATTAAATCTTTTCAGAATACACTATTGATTATTGGTATTTACATCCCTTTTTTAAAAAAAAAGTAATATAGACAGTCAAATATCAATAGCTATGACATCAAAAGATCGGCGAAGCTAGTCTTTATGCACTGATTGTCAAATCTTATATCCTAAATCATACTTTAACCCTATATGTAACATTTTATTATAGATAATGCCTTCAAGTAGCTGATATTGATATATATTTTGTACAAGTAAATGTTTTGAAAAATAAGCTTAGCAAAACATGTCACAACAATATGGATTATTTATTACCTTATCCGGTTTGATAGGAGATGTATGCAATGTCTGTCGTATGTTTTCGAAATGTCACAAAACGCAATTTATAACAAGAAAAAGAGCTAAAAGTATTTTTTTTATTCATGAAAATATATAATAAATGCATAAGTGACAAAACTTTTAAAAAACAGAAATCGTTTAAGAGGAATAAATTTTGAAAATTAGGCTCTATATGACTGGAAATGGACAGTCGGATAACCGTTGGAAGTCAAACACAAACATACCAGTCCATGTCTAAATTACAATCTAAAAAGTAAAATAAGAACTTTAAAAACTGGTTTATTCAGTTTCATACGTGGACTGCCATCACGGACATGAAATCGGGTGCTCCGGAAGAGGTATCATCTACCTAGTTATACACGCCACGTGCAAAATCAACTGTGAATAAAGAATAAATACGCAATATTTAGTAGAAAAAGGAATATTATTTCAAATGGAACGGAAAGTTTGTAATGTAGCGTGAAATGTAACCTTTCGTTTTACTTCAGATATAATTCCAAATATGAAGCAGAACATGGAGAATCAGACGTACAGATTGCATTCCCATATTCTCCAAATTTGTTATTATTAAGAGAAAGAACGTCCTCTAGATATCCGTATGTGGAGTTGAATGATTATAGGCAGTCTTCTCTCCAGATTTGACAACGTTCTACAAAAATTCTGCCTCATATAAAACAAAGCAAAGGTGCATAATTTGTGCAGATTGGTATATCTATTGTATGTTGGCATCTTCAGAAGTACTTTTTCAGACTCTATGGTGTTAAACAAAATCACTCGCATTCAATGTTGAACGCTAGATATACTTTGTATTTGTCTTTTCTTACAGTCTTTTTGTAAAAGAATGACGAGTGAATCATTTGTTTTAGACGTTTTTTTCTATTTATAATTTGGAATAATTGCTAAAGCGCAGCTCAATTTACGTTTTTAAATCGTTTTACCGAAGAAGTATTACAAAAAGACGATCAACTTTTTTTATGTAAACTTTTAAATCGTTTTAAATTTATGCCAAAAAACTTAAGAACTTCTCTATGAATAGAAAAAACTTCAATATTGGAGAAATTAGTTCTAGTATAAGTAGGAATCTCCGACACTCTATGCAAACCAAGTTTCTTTATTAGACATTCAACTGAAAATATCTTCAAAACGAGAGTAATGTTTTTGAGTTGTTTGAAGCTTTATCAACTTGAACAACAACATGCGTATTATGCATGTCTGTGAGGATAGCAGTAATCACAGTCTCTTTGTACTTAAGAAGGTTAAGTACTCATAGACTCTTAAAGTTTGGCAAGTATCTCATAAATATCTTATAATAGAGACAAATAGAATAAGTTTTAACTTAAAATATTAATTCTAGGGCTTCCAAGTAACAATGCTGAAAAGCAGGCATCGACCATATTTTCAGAAAACAAAAAAAATCATTTTCGTCTTTAAACAACAGATAAATACAGGTGAAACTAACTTTTAAATGCAAAAATGATTATGAGATCACAAATAACAGAAATCAAACCAAAAACATATATGAAAAATTACGTATAATTTCAGTTTTATTCCAGAATCACCAAGATGGCTTCTTGTTCAAGGAAAATCTGATGATGCCATGAAAATTATCAAACATATCTCAAAGTCGGGCGATATAAAAATGGTAGGCGTTCAACTGAAACAGGAAAGTGATGCTAAACATGGTTTCAGACAAACAATTTTACGGGCATTGAGATCTAAAATGTTGGTTATGCGTATTATTATTTTGATGGCAGGGTGGTATGTATATATATACATGTAATACAGATATATATTACAAATTATAAATTAGCATAAAAAATTGAATTTTTGTATTGATAACGTACATTGACTTTAGTCATTACAATTTGACATATATTTCGGGCATAATTGTTGACTTATTTTTAACAATTTTAGTGTGTATCTGAGATTTTTATTCGGGTCAAGTTTTTAAGCGAGTTGATATGAGTCTCAAGGTGTTACGTGAATTAAACTTGTTCTTTCATTCTTGTGAATTTAGTGATTGTAAATACAGTTGATGGTGGTGTATTGTAAAGTTTACAAAAAAAAAAAAAAAAAAAAAAAAAAAAAAAAAAAAAAAAAAAAAAAAAAAAGCGCGACAAATGATTTGTTTCACTTTACAAATGTAAGCTATAAGAGACAAAACCAGGACCGAGGCTAATTAAAACACCAATTAAATAACTTATTATCTTGGATTTGTTAGATATGTATATTCTGTAGATCACTATGTAATCTTGATACGCATGAGAACTTAATTTCCAAAATAAATTGAAGAGTTTTTTTTTAGATATTTTATGTTATTAAAATAAATTCTTGTCAAAAAAAAAATAAATACACGTACAGTTGTATTATTCAGATTAAAACAATTAAATAATAAATCTACAATATTATTTGTTTCCTTATATTGTTACAAGTAGCATATACAATGATTGTTTATTGTTGATAATTTAGTTTCAAGATTCGTTTTTTAACTATGCATGAAAAAAAAGAAAAAGACGAAAATTCGAGACCATTCGAGGAAGTAAAATCATAGAAATGAACATTTGAATTAGCGTCTCAATATACTATTTCACTGAATGTTTAAAAATTATATATATGTTAAAATATGAGTTCAGTGTTTCTTGTTTTTCACATGTAGATCGCAGCAGTTTGGGTGATAAAGCTGTTTCCAAGTACTTGTTTTTAGTTGCAAAATTCTTTTTTTTCAAATCCTTTAAGGGGCCATAACCATCCAGCTTACATTATGACACTGCTGCTATAATATTGTACATAGGTTAACGTGGATACCATAAGAAGCCCTTCACTTGATTTTTTTAAAAAAAACTTCTTTTGATATGTATGGTTGACTTTTTTCCTGTTTAACAGTTTACTTGTATTTAAACATGTAATGTTTCTATTACAAACGTATTGCCTTATTTGAATCTCTTTGGAACCATTGCGTTAATTTCTTCGATGGCAGCAGTATGTCACGCGCTCTGTGACAAAGCGATAAGTCAGTTCTATCTTCAGCCAATCCGCTTTCGATGTACAGCGAATGGCAGAGGAATACATACCACCAAGAACTTATTCATTCATAATTTAGTACGGGTTCATTCATAAATTTTGTCCGGCGACTATAGGGACGCTCTTTACGAGTGGTAACAAACGTAGAAATTATATTTATGATAATATCTTACCAAACAGATTAATGTTTAATGAAAAAAGGAGAAATAGAATTTAATTTTCAAAAGTGTTTTGCGGAACTATATTTTGCGATCGCCAAGCAAAGAAACAAATCAATATTGCTGTTCTCTTTATATGGTTTACAATAAAGTTATCTCGCTTTAAGTGTTTCGAACCACATTAATACACTGACTTTCGGAAAATTAACAATACCTTTTTGTGAGTAAAATAAATGTAAACTTAAGGATTGAAAGTCATTTAGAATGTTGTCATTGAGGTATGGCAACATCAGACCGAGTTCAAAGTTACATGAATCGTTTTGCGATTCACTTACTTTGAACGTGGTCTGATGTTTTCATACCTCAACGACAACATTCAAAATGACATTCAAATTCTTAATTAAACTGCACAAATATGAGATATTTAATTCGTAATTTTTCTTTATTTTGTGTTCTCATTTTTGCCGTATTTGTGGTTATGTTTATGTTTTTTTCTATTTATTACAATAAATCGTTTGTAACTCTCTGTTTTTGCTCGTAATCAATTGGTAGTATTTTTTAAGTTGCTTTTTAATTTAATTTCATTTATTTTTGTAGGACAGTTGTTTCGATGACGTATTACGGGATAACATACAACGTTGGAAGTTTAGGGGATAATATTTATCTGAACTTTTTGTTATCAATATTAGTAGAGTTTTTTGGATATAGTTCCTGTCTTATTTTCTCTGAAAAGCTTGGAAGAAGATTTGTTCATTGTGGATCGCTTCTGATAGCAGGCGCAGCCTGTATTGCAACGATATTCACAACTTTATACGCAAACAGTAGTAAGTAAACAAAACTGTTGTCTCCTTATCTGTACAATGATTAAATTAATTTATGAACTATTAAGTCAAAAACTCTGATAAAATTTATTTTGTAAATTATAAGTTCAGCAAAATATACTTGTACAAATGTACCATGTTCTCTTCATTTCACATTTCTAATGAGAAAGCTGTTACCACTTAATTTCAACGACGCGTATGAATTACTGCATATTCGTATTTTATTTAAGTAATTTTAGAAACTTGCTAAAATCATACTTAAGGACAGCAATAAATCCAAGACAAATATTGTTGTGTATTACAGAACATAATTGGACAACGATAGGACTTTCCATGATCGGCAAATTCTTTATATCTGCTGCTTTCGGTAACGTATTTCTTTACACAACAGAACTGTTTCCAACAGGAATTAGAGCTTTTGTCTTGACAACATCTAACATCGGAGCTCGTTTAGGGTCTATATTGTCACCTTATATAGCAGACTTGGTAAGTCATAGATTTTCATATCTAAGAATAGATGACCAAAATAAAATTCTATCTTTTTGCCTTCAGAGTTATTCCCTCTATGGCAACATTGACTTTTGTTACTTAAAGGAAAGTTAGCATCAAATCCACGTTATATAATGCTAAAAAGTATAACTTTCTTTTTGGATTCAACATATATTTTATAAATTAAGTATTTTCAACACCTTTTATATATATTTGATATTTACTTTACGATTGGGCTTTCATTTCTGACAGTTAAGACTAATTCGCCTTATTTAACGTACATTGAAACATATAACGAAGCACAAAACACTTTCGCTTTTTGATTATATAACAAAGCATGAATACTAGTCAAAAACAAACGCGTCTTTATGTAATGTCATGTCGCAAACAAACTAATTGAGGTAACAGCAATGTAGTTCTGGTTTGTAGGCATGTCCATTCCATTGAGTATCAATACTGAATGCGTATTTTGAATATAGTTATCTTTGTTTACGTTATATTCAGGGAACTTTTATTAAAACGGATTTTGGCAGAGCGCTTCCACTTGTTATCTTTGGAACTTTCGCAGCTCTTGTTAATATGAAACTACCTAAGGATATCGATGAAGCGAAGAATTTCCGAAGGTATAATTTAAAAAAAGACAGCATTTAAAGAAAAAAATTAACAAATGTTCAATGAGCCATATTTATAAATTATAGAAAAAAACAATAACACTGACCGTTCAGGTAAAAATGCAGATTTTTATCAAGTTGGTCAACATGAATTCTTCTTCTCAAATGTATACCATAACAAGAATCTTTATCTCCGAGTGTCTTTGAGCTTTACTGATCAATTCCGTTTAAGTGGTATGTTAACACTGGATGTATGGTGCAAATTGAAATGTACAACCAAATAGAATGAACAAAGTAAATAAATGTTTGTTACTTTTTACACAAAAATGAAGCATTTATTCCCTATCTTCCATTAGATATATAATTAAAGTTTAAAATGTAATTGAAAATTCGTTAATTAATTATTTTCAGAGCATTACTGTGCAAACCGTTGCTATATAAATCAGATATCTTTCCAAAATATTTAAAACAATTCTTTTTTAATTTTGTGATATTATTAATATCGATCAACCTCCGACGATATTGTTTTCAGACGATGTCTGTGGTTTTAATCCCTCAAATAGTCCCAGACTAAATTACGTTTTGAAAAAAAAATTGGTGCGTTGCCATGTTTTTTTTTTTTTAATCTATTCTCGATGAGAAAAAAATTGTTTATTAATATGTTGTATTAATTTTACAAGAGGTTCGTATATTCGTTTGATATGCAAGTGCACATTCAAGACGACTTTTGGTGCTATTAATATGCCAGTATGCCGAAGTCAAGCTATGGCGTATGAACCGGGCACCGGGTTCTTTTCTGCTAATGCAAAGCCACAGTCGGTGCACACTTTTTCAAATTTTTAAAATTATTGTATTACTCGAAGGGAGTTCGAAAACTGTGCTAGAAAAAAGAGCGAAATAATTTTAATTCTTAATAACTGGATGCTTTGCTTTTTCAACATTTTGTTATTCTAAATAATTGTGATAAAAGTATTAGAAAGTATTTGTTAAAATGTTGTGTATTTCAGGTACAACAAAAAAGAAGTAAATGAAGTCGATGAAGATTTTTCCAAAATAGCCATGATTCATGAAAATTGAGCAGCTTCAGTTACCCTACATTGCACATGTTTACAATAATTGTATGATTATATCTTTATTTGATATTTTTGCAAACCGATTCTCTACGAAAAAACTTGCAATGTATTAAAAAGTTAATAAAAGTATACTTTATTATCGGAGCAGAACATTTGATATAAAATGGGGTGAATACCTTATTCTGTGTAAATAAAAACAATCTTTTTAATTTAACATGGAATATGTAAGTTTGTAATTTTTCAACAAAAATACCTGTTTTAATTTTGCTGTACCAGATGTGCACATTTAAGAAATCATTCCTCATCAGTGACACTAGGGCCGAAAAGTTTGATAGATAAAAACACAAGTCAAACAGTTGAAAATTAATATATCTAAAGTTCCAAAATTATATGAATCCAAATCCAGCTAAGGAATGCTTTGCATCAGGGAACAAACCTTAGTTTTGAATAAATTTCAAAAATTAAGACAGCTAAAAATTTTGCTAATTGGTAAATTTTCTGAAAGCACAAAGTTCTGCCTACTGAGTTATGGATACCCTCGGGGAGTTGTACACCACCAGCAGCGGTACCCGCTCAGGGGTAGTAATTATTTAACAAAAATACCTGTTTAAATTTTGCTGTGCCAGATGTGCACATTTCGGAAATCATTCCTCATCAGTGACACTAGGGCCAAAAAAGTTTGATAGATAAAAACACAAGTCAAACAATTGAAAATTAATAAATCTAAAGTTCCAAAATGAACTTGAAAATCGCCAGCCATTACAGCAATTAAAATAAAAGAAACTGTCAGACATGACATAAGATTGTCTTATTTGCAAATTTGTTTTCGGATCTAAAATATTGGTTTTTTCCTATAATAAAATTTAGGAAAAGGCAAACTTTTGTACAAAATTTATTACTGAATCTTATTGAACCCCCAGGTATCTTTTGTTTTAAAACATTTAGAAAAACATATTTTAGAGTGACAAACTAAATGAAATTGAGTATAGAGAAATATTGCTGCACATTACTGGTGTAGCTACCTAGACAAGACATGATACCCTTTCGGAGACCCGGCCTAATTTTCCCCATGGAAGTTCAGAAGTATCACAGAATTGGCCAGTTTCCAGGTTTTTTTTAAAATTTTGATTTGAACATGGACTTGTATGTTTGGGATTTGTTAATTAAAGACTAAGACAAAATTCTTTTTAACTGCATCGGTCAGTATTTTGTTGATGAAAAACTCATATGCCTAAAAAAACCCTCGAAGTTGACAAGCTCTTTATTACATTGAATCAATTTTGACATTAACACAAATTTATAACATGTACATTGTATAAACAAAATTTCTCGTTTTGGACACGATTTTGATAATTAATTCAAACTGAGATGGTCCCAAACTACGGATCAGTTTGTAAATTTTAAATTTAGCAAGACTCAAAAATAGATAAACGAATTTTAAAGATAAAAGAAAAGAATGTGTAACACAATTCATGACCAGTTTTACGACAAAAGTAAAATAAATATTCACACACAACACACACACACACACACACACACACACACACACACACATTATACTTAAAACGTAACTACGCTCTATGGAACAATAAATAAACGTCTCAAATAAAAAAAAAGTTTTTCATTTTCGAACTCTTCTAGCCTAAACTTTTTTAAAATGCACCAAACGAGAAACCATTGGTATACTAATAACGCTTCGCCTTTTTGTTTCCGGATGAGATGAAATGATGTTCCTCATGTCTTTAAAAATTTCCTCTTGTCTTTCTTTTGACGCATTTGCTATAAAACTTATAGAAGAGTAGAACTTGAGTATAAAATCCACTGAACCCTATATAAGAATGAAATAAATAACAGTATGTTATTATAGTACTTTGTATAATAAACCAAGTATGCAGCATCTTATTTCTTAACTGAAAAATTGGTCAAAAACAAATAAATTATTTTAGAGAGGGGGTTTTAGGACTTTCTAGAGTCGAAAAGAGTGCTTTAATGTTTTTTATCTTATTAATTAAACTTTCTTCACACGAACTGGACATAACCTTATAACTTTAGTCTTACGACTTTAGGCAAGTTTTCCCATTCACTTTGATTTTTTTAACAAAAATTACATCGTTTTTTACAGCTTCTATATTATATATTTTATTATGTTTTATTTACATTTGTTTTGCTGTATTATTTGTTATAGTTTGTTTTTGATGAAAAAGCAAATGTTTTATACATATTTACCTTATTTTTTTATTATTTTTTTAAATTTTTTAATTTTTTTTATTCTTCTTTTCCTTGCGCATAACTTAACCATATTATATTTAATACAACCCTTACCTTGATCTCAGGCCCATCAAAATGTTTATCTACAACTTCTTTAAATAATTTATTGTTGTAAAAAACAGTTCTCCAATTATCACTTCTGTATATATTTAAAGGCTTTTTCGCACGTTCATTAAAATAAGTAGCTTCTAGTTGCGATATTAATCCTTATCCATGTCAACGTCATTCCAAACTAAAACTAAAACAAGTCAAATAAGGAGCTTATTATAAATTTGAGAGAGAGAGAGAGAGAGAGAGAGAGAGAGAGAGAGAGAGAGAGAGAGAGAGAGAGAGAAGGGGGTGTTTAAATTGCTGTCAAGAAGTATCTGAAATTTTAATTTTAATGTTGTTGGTTTGTCAAGCCGGGATTCTAATCTACTACTTCCCGCTGACAAGGAAGACGCTTTACTTGCGAGGCACTAAGGCAGGCCAGTCATCGGAACCAAATAGATAAAGTAACTTTCCCTATAATCGATGATTTTAAGTGAATACTTACTTTTGTGGCCATATCTACGTATGGTTTCAACAAGGAAAAGCATACTTCAAAATCTATTGTCTCAATACACAATTTTGTCAAAAATATTGCTACTGTATTTGATTTTTAAATAAAACATTTTGATTATATTCATGTAGTATTTCAAAGGGAAGGACAATGAATCATTTGGTACATTAAATTAATTCAAAATACTCTTTCATGCTTTCATAAGTCTTTGACAAAAATTTAAAAATTAAATAAAACTTTATGAATCTTATGTTTTATGACACCATTCAGATCTCATATACCTAGATTTCCATTTGGCACAAGGATCCTGTGGATTTCCTGTACAGCTTCTGGTGTAGCAAACCAATGAAAACAAGTTGCAGCGAAAACATTCTAAAAGGCCGTCAATAAATATCACATTATAGGTAATTAAACAGTTTTTCGTTTCGATAGGTCAACAACTAAATACTTATTTCGTAGTTAGTTAAAAACATCTTGTAGGGAATTGAACGGAGTCAAATTTGAAATTCAGTTTAAACCATTTAACTGTAATATACTTTGAAATTTATTGAAAAGAGAACGATTATCCTTGCAAAATATTTTGCTAAATTGTACTGATTGATAATCAATTTAACTCTGTCCATGTTATTTTCATAAGAACCATCTCAGTTAGAGTTATGTCAAACCTATTTCAAAGGACTTTAAGCAAATGCATGGATTCCTGTCATATTTTTTATGCAGGTCAAAACTTATACGAATCTTCAAATTTAAACTTATTGGTATTTTTACAATTAAAAATTACTATGTCCATTACTACGCATACAAAAGTTTAAATTAAAACTTGAAGAAGTTTGAGATTTCGCCTCCTTAAACCTCATAACTGGTATAGGGGAGCGCAATCTCTATATCCCTGCTGAATTATATCAAGAATATTGATATACCAGGACAAAGCATGTAAAATCACCATAACAGATACATTTTCCTTCCATAGAGGTATTTTAAGGTAAAAGCAAATGCGAAAAGCAATTTTTAATGGCAGCTTAGAACACAATAGTAAATATTTTCTTTAATTTTATTGTTTTAACTTTGAATATTATACTGTTTTCACTTAAAAAACTATTTTTTTAATTTATTGTTTTTACTATGAATATTGCAGATTTTTCACTTTCAAAAAAGCATTACCTCAACAGCAAATCGATGCAAAATGCATATTATGGGTCAGTACCATTGTCTAAAAAGTGGCTGAAGTATTATACTTTTTTTACCAAAGGTGTATCTGTATTAAGGTCGTTCTGACAAAACCCACCTTGACAGAATTATCTGGGAGTGGAATACATTGAGCCGAAAATTGCTGAACTTTTATGGATGGGAGGTTATCTCGAAAGTATTGAAAAAAATCATTTTCTGGCTCAGATGCTAAATATTTGTGTGCCTGCAAATAAAACATCGATATTCAACAAACTGTTTAGGTTTTTTGGCGGATAATTGAATGAGCTTGTTAATTATCCAAATTAGATCTCTCAGACGAGTAATATAAACACCGATTGCATGGTTCTAAAACTGAAAGATACGCTTAATTAAAAATGACAATTTAAGTTTACATTTCAGCAGAGGTTCATTTTTGAAAGCATTTTCTAAGGTTTGAAAACAGACAGATTTCGATGATTTTTCATGGATGTCTTTTAGTTTACCGAACAATGTATATTTATGCATGTAAAACCTGCTATACGTAAACTTATTTTAATCAATAGCAACTGATTCTTCGTTAGTATCTACAACACAATGCTGTGAAGATTCAAAGTGTAGCTAATTCCTGACATTTAATACTTTGGGTATTATTTTCCCGACAAAAAACAATAGTTCTATACGCTCACATTTTGGCAATCATAACAGGTTTCTAATCCTAACACATTTTTCAATCTTTTGCGCAATTTATAAAAAAATTAGCAATCAGATTTCATGTATTTTCTTAAAACTAAACAAGTTTTAAACAAAATGTTATACAATCAAAATACCTTTGACAGTTGCTGTATGATGCATTTCGTAAACTTTCCAGTCCCGGCGCCAAGTTCAAGATAGTCCATTGTGAAATCTGAAATTGACAACTAAAGCGCATAACACAATTGGCATTAGATGTTTCATTTCTACATGGATTTTGTCTATTTTTCTTTTTTATTATTCAAAGAAAACCAGATTAAAACACTATTTTTAATTTGTATGATAATAATAATAAAAACTGTGAAAAAGTTGCCGTTTGAACCGGTTTCATTAAATATGCGTATAATTAAACAAACCTTCACTATTATCATTTTGATCGGTAGTGGTAATTCCGACAACTTCCTGAATCAGTTTATGCACATATTCTGGTCTAAATTCATCATATCGTTTACCCTTAAAATGAAAAAAAAAAGGAAAAACGAAAAAGATACAACTCTATCCTCTATCTGATTTTTTTTTATTACACCAGCTGGCACGCATGTAACTTTACAACATCAAAATTAATTTGTTTCATTAAATGGATGATGAAAATTTTATAAATAAAATAATTCCAAAAAGAATATCAATTAGTAACACAAAAGAAAAAATCTTACTTTTTATAAACCGATAATTAAAAATAAGGTTTATTTAATGGGTATGCAGAAAAATTAATTTTTTTTATTCCAATACTGGACATCTTCTCATCATTGACCTACAATTTTCGGTTTGATAATGATATCGAATAGATTGATTGTTAACATACATCTTTGAATCTGGTCACGTCAATAACTGTTTGTTGGTTATCTGCCATTTTTTAATATTTGTTTGTGCTAAGAACCCTGAAAAAATCGAAATAAAATATATGCAGGAACAAATTTTAAAAAATATGAAACTTTGAGAATTGCTGATATTTGTAATGGTTCTATATACAATTATGCATAATACACCGACGGCATTGATAATTTATTCTATATAATACGGAAAATATAAATATAGATAGAAAGATACCGTTTTTTAAGCGAACGTAGTAGCTAGAACCAAAAAGAAACACAAACAATCCGGTACATGTTCAATATGATGATCGTAATAGCATTGGTAGAACTTTGAAAACTGGCTAATTTAGGTAAACCAAGGGGACTGTCACAAGGAAAGTGAGACCTTTATCGGTCAGTTTTGACCGATAAACAAAGCAAACTTACAGGTGATTGAGCGCATTCCCAACCAGTCCATACCAGCAAAGTAGCTATATACATATGTACATATGTAGAGATGTATATTAGTACTTAAAGAATACTTTTGGCTCCTTTTAGTGCATATCTGAACAGAATAGACATAAAACATTAATAAATGTTTCAACAATTGATTTTGGCCACAGTAAACATACATCTTTATTTAATTGCGTTCTTTGAGGCGTTGTTAAACATAGATTAAGCTCAGTGGTACAGATACATACAAATATAAGCGATCGTTTGTCTTCCACATTTAATGTCATAAATAGAAACATAGTTTCTATGCTTGCCCAATTGATTCAATTTATATGTTAAAAAGAAAATTAAATAATGCAGCTACACAAATCTTGTTGCTTTTTTATACAAATGAAATGTTTAGAATTTATAAACACGTACAATTTATTATTACCTGAGATAATAAAAACCTACCTGTGATATCCAAGTTGTTTAACAAGGCTTGAATACAATGTTGTACCGAAGGGTTTTTGATAAGCTCAATATGACATGTGCACTTAATCATTTATATTTTCATAATGAAAGATAACCTCTTGAAGGTTAAAGGAAGCTATGATGAAACCGAATTTACTAAAGCTTTACTGTTGGATGTTAGGTTGTTCGGTTCAATGTTGATTTACGTTATATATACAAATACACAGCTATTCGTGACGAGACATTTTTTATTCATGCAAATGATTTATCTCAACAGATGTTAATATGCTGCGTGAGTGTGCAAGTGTTTCTGATCTGCATTGTTCTAGAAGTTAGCTGGAGAATACTAGATCACTCATTCGCAATGTCGCAGATAATGCAGACAACTCAGTCCATTTAAATGTTACAGAGTAACCAAGAAAGGCCTATGGCCTATGAAATAAATCTCTCTTTCTTCTGGCCGTTTAAAATCGAAACTACAGTGATGAAAATCATTGACCCTAACTGTTGATAAATAAGTTGTATAGAGGCAATGTTTAACTGCTTATTTAACCATAAGGGTTTTTTTTAAATAAAATTTGTAGAATTTTACTTAATTATATCTGAACATTTCGTCAAAAATGAAAATTAATTATTATTACGGCTAAAATGGTTATTTTATTAGAGTATTGTGAATTTTCATTCGCAACCCCCATTTTAACAGCTCGTGTTAAAAACTTCAATACAGCTATGTACATCAAAGGTGCTCAAACGATATTCAAGCCGCAAACAAATTGTTGATTTAATTTCTTTTCTTCATTATGTGCAAGAACTGCAGTAGGTATTGAAGGTTTTACATTTATTCCCTTTACATATAATTTTCTATTATTTTTCATTTCAGTCCGGCTTTTTTTTTATTATTGGTTTAATCACAATGTCAGTACTAGTCAACAAGAGAAATACAATACATGCAAAAAATTTTATGTTAAACTCGAGACGATGTAAAAAATAAAGCTTTTGATACCTAAAAAAAGATTGGCTTTAAATATATAACACAAATATAGTATTTTGTATAGTAATTCAATATTGTATGGTAATTTTGGATCAGTCAATGTCCACCGTAACCTTTAGTCCGCATTATACATATATTTCATTCCTTGTGCAAGTTAAATGCAGAAATTAAAAAAAAAATTAAAAATAACATTTCCATTTCTTCTCGAACAAGTAATTTTTCACAAAGTATATTAAATGGAGAAATAATGCGACCATTTAATTTGCTTTTAGTTTGCAAGATTATTTTAAACCAAAAAATGAGCAGTGATAAGAAATAAGTGAAAAAGAAGAAAATATTGATAGGTGTTTTGCATTTATTCTTCACCGCATTGTCCAGATACGTAGGAATAATATATGACTGACAATTAGGTAAAACATCATAACCACAATCTGGATACATGCAGTTAAATCAGCGTTTATATCATAAATAACAGATTTTCAATGTTTGACAAAACTAACAAGAATGACAACTGGTATTGAACCAAAATAAACATTTAGTCAAACACAGAAGTTAATGGTAACTTTGCCATTTCGTTTTAATATTGATAAAAAAAATTAAGTGAGCTCACAAGGAAAACTTTGACTTTTAGATTATACATATAGTAACTTATAACTTCTACTTGTCATATGTGAATAAAGTTCACTTTTTTCAATCCCAAATGTCTTTTGAACTGTTTCATTTTAAAACCATTTTTAATTTTTTATGATTTCTAAAAATCTTGTACAATTAGTATTAGCCAAAGTTTCTTTCATTTTGAGAACTATGAAAGTAGTCAATCAGGGACGGGCGCGATTACTGTCAACAGTAATCATCAATTAAATGGCGTGTTTTCCTGTGATGGGTTGTTACTCGTTAACAATAGTTTATAATTGATAATCTCAATCGATTGCTTTTAAATAGGTATTTAATAAATTCTTTTCAATTACTTTCAATTACATTTGAGGAAGGCAACAAAAATAAAACACAGCCCAACATATTTATTTAGAGAAGCGAGAGTGGTGACAAAGTTCCTGCCATCATATTAATCAATGCATCATTTATATCATTTTGTTTTTGTTCATTTTTGCCATATTTTATCATTTTCTTGCTTAGAAATTGTTCAATATTTTGCTGATTCTTTTTATTTTCACATTTTTGTTCATTAATCAAATACTATTCATTACAAAGCTTCCTCTTAAAAAATGTAAGTAAGTATTTTATTTAAGTGCCATATGTCATATATCTTTAAAAAAACACATTGTCAAATATAGAAGATTTTATTCAGGTCTTAAAATGTTGCAAGTAGGCACTAAGTACTTAGTATTATATTAGAACCGTAATCAATCATGAATATTCAAAACTATTTTCTTAGACTTGTACTAGTAAAACAATATATATTACTATGACTTGAAAACTTGTGACCTATAATTATTGAGCAATTGCCTTAATAGTTTTGGTGAAATACCCCATATCACTTTTATCCTAAAGGACATAAAATATTACATACCTTAATTTCTGTTGTAAAGTTTGATGTCGGTTGAAAACTGTCAGATATTTTAGTATGTTATTTCAAAAACAATTTCGGATTTTAAAATTTTACACATTTTTTAAAATTTTAATTTTCATTTTTAGTGTCACAGCTAGGTATCGTTTAATATGTTTTAAACAGATATAAAGTGCTAAAAAAGTTATACAGTTGTACTCTCATAAGTGAGTACTGATTTAAATCTGTGCTCTTTTGTGGTAAATAATATAGGTTATAAGTAACAAATTCACGTATATAAAATACAATACAACGAGCGGATAACAAGAAGCAGTAAATAGAAAAAACTTATGACGATTCAAGCCCTAGTCGAGCTATTACTCATATCTAGGCAGTTCTAGAATGGAGGAGTACCTAAAGAAAACCACAAACACCACCCCCGGCAAAGAAAATAATGAAAAACTTTCTTACACTGAGATATGTTAGTGTTGAATTCAAGCCCTATGGTTGAGAGATTTTGTTATATGATTACGGTTTATTTCAAGTTGTCAGTAAAGGTTATTGTTAAGTCTTTATCGATTATTGGCGTTTTATGTCGAACGTTATTGATTTGGTTTGCATTTTTTTCCACGGTTATTAAGAGACAAATGTTTACATTGGCAACACAAAAACAGCAAAGCAGGTCAACAATCGCGGCACGTCTGATGACTTAAAATGATTAAAAAATCGAACTTTATTGAATACAATTTAATTTAAAGATTTGAACAAATATTATCCATATTTCAAAATAATATGTTTAAAAAACGCAATTAGCAAAATTAAATGAATCACCGTAAATTCGATACGCTACGCAATTTTATGCAATATGTTTTCCGACATCGTCGAGTTTTACTTCAATAACTTTACAAAACTTGAAAACCAACCATTAAATAACAATCCGGTTGAGTAAGTTGTAGATGCATTATCGTGCAGTTGAAGAATATGACATGTAAAAAGTAATCGTCACAACCAAATATGAACAACAACACATTTAAGTAACTGATAAAGGATCAAAACCAGACATAAAAGCGAAACGGTTTACACTGTTTCGGTCTGAAACCAGAAGGAGAGTAAATTCTAATATCATAAAGACATTTTTTTAAAAATACTTTCACCATGACGGATATTAAATTTCTAGAAAAAAATATTGTTTAATATTAACAAGATATTATTGGATAACGATATAGCTTTCCGTGATCGACAAATTCTTTTTATTTGCTGCTTTTGGTAACGTTTTCCTTTTTACTACGGAACTTTATCCACCGGAATCCGAGCCTTGTCTTAATGTTTGTAATTTATGTAAAATTAAGGTTTGTTCCCTCATGCAAAGCATTCTTTAGATGGATTTGGATTCATACAATTTTGGAACTTTACATTCATTAATTTTCAACTTTTTTGCTTACGTTTTGTTGTCTTTCAACTTATTCGGTCCCAAGTGTCACTGATGAGGAATGATTTTCTGAAATGTGCACATATAGCACTTAAAAATTTAACAGGTGTTACATGTCTACATCTAGAATCGGTTCGTTTAGAGGTTATGATGCCACCATATAAGGCAGACATGGTAAGTTTTATAAGATAAGATTTTACAAACATAATTGGGATAAAATTTTATTTTTTTCGCCTCTAAAATCATTTAATGCATCAGCATCAAACAAAGTATAGTACATGTATTGTGCTAGAAAAAACTCCATGGACGTAGGGTCAACTGGACCGATAACAACAAGAGCAAGGCATGTTTTAACTTTTATATGTACACCATTGCCTTCCTGACAAAATTTTATATAGCAGGGTTTTATTACTTTTTTTATTAGTGCATATATCAATATATATGACTCTGCACTGTTACCTATTTACTTTAGAAAAATTAGAATAGCCAAGTTATTAGTTACTTTGTTAAAAAAGGCTTGATATTTGAGAAGGACAGTTATCTTTTTTTAATCTGTTGAGCCATTCATGTTGTGGAATTATAATTTTGGGGTTTAATAATTTAAAAAACATCGTTAGAAGAATTATTTGTGGATTTTAGTCTTATGAAAGTAAATTCTATTTTTGACAAGATTATTTAACAATATTGTTAATAATTAAGTTTTTAGTATGCACTAACCAACAAAAATAGAGAAAAATAATCACTGCTGTGCATTAATAGTTTATTGTTATTATGCACTTTCAACACGTAAGCAATATTTTTTATATTTTCCTTTTGGCAATTACTTTTACCTTTAGAGGAATAAAGCGTCCCCTGTTGCTAATTTAAAGCGTGAATTGAAAACAAAACAAAAAGCCTTTACTATTTCATGAAACCAGAATGTCTGTAAATAACAAACGAGTCAGTATTGTGTCACAGGACGTAGTTATACTAGTTGAGGTTACATCAATGTAGTTCTGTTTTTTAAGTAGGTCCGTTTCATTGTACATCAATATTTAATACGTATTTTTAGTATAGTCATATTCGTTTTTCTTTTATATGTAGGAAACTCTTTTCATTACGGGTTTTAGTACAACCCTTCCACTTGCTGTTTTTTGAACAATCGATAGTATTGTAAGATTTCTTTCTCTTCTTAATTCAAAAACAATAAATATAATACTACCAAAATATATCAATGAAGCAAAGAATTATCGAAGGTATAATTTAAAACCTTAAGAAAGATGTCACAAAAGTTAAAAGACAAGAATTATATCTTATCAAATAAACACAATAGCTGACAATATCAATAAAAATGGACGATTTTCATCAAAATGGTGCCTGTGAATCCTTCTATACATTTGTTAGTACACCTTAACAAAGGACTTTTTTCCGAATCTCTTGTACATAAGCTGAACACTTCTGTTCAAGGTGGATGCTAACACTGGTTGAATAAAACCTATTGAAAAGTACAAGCCAATAGAGATAATAAAGTGAATAGGTTATATTTACTTTTAACAAACTTACCTCAGCCGTATAATTATAGTTTCAAACTGATATTATTACAAAATTGATCTTTAAAGAATCCTTATGCTAACTGCTGATATAAAAATGGAATGTCTCTAAAGAACAAATATAAACATAGTGATAATTCTTTTTCCGATCAACTTTAAACTATATTTATTTCTAGAATGTGATATATATGAGATTTTTATTGAGATCGTTCTTACTGACTGACTGCTGACTGTTTGGCTGTAATGTTGTTTTACGTCGCATAAGCAATCTTTCAGCTATTCGAAACGAAAGCTTGCTTTTTTTTTAATCTTTTGGATTTATTCTAAGAACAAGTTCTTGTATATACGTAAGATGCTCGAGTGTAAATTGTGGTCTTCCTTGTACTAGGGTGTCTTTATATCGTAGACAAGCATACCGCTTCCGTCACATTATCCTGGCACCAAACTAACTAGTCGATAATCTGTCTTCCGAACGTCGAGCTCCGGGTATCTCAATTTGTTCCCTCATTTTATCATCATTTCCGACCCCTAGTATCACTGATGAGGAATTATTTTTGAAATGTCACATCAAAATGAAACAGGTGTTTTTGTTTGAAAATTATTAATTCATATAAATGCCCCGAACGGGATTTAAAACCACGATCCGCCGCTCTTAAAGCGGTTGTTATTCCAACTGGGCAACTATCAGTCAATTTATTCAAAGAGATTTTGTTGCTGGAATGTAATATGTAATCCTACAGTTATTTTAAGTCATGTAATGTATTGGGATTTAGTTTCTATAGATAAGTTTATTTTCGAAGAATGGCATTTTGCAAAATATTCAGCGGTATTTTTTTCTTTGTAATTATATACATTCCTTTTTATTAAACATAAACGATATAAATTATTAACTTACATATGAATGATGAAGTTTTATTGAATATTTTGACAGCTGTCATCGATTAAACCAAACGGGATGAAAAAAAGCGAGAATTGAATCAAAGTTTATTAATAAATTCTCAGTTTTATTTTTCTGTTTGTAAAAAAGCATTTTTAAATGTATTTTCAAGCGTGAAAAATGAAATGAGAGAGAGAGTGAAGTAAGTAATATTATTTTTCAGAACCGTTAATGTTTTATCGAAATGATCCCGTTCTTCGATAATGAAAACTGTTTAACCCGAGTTATCCCCCAAACTGCCAAACTTTCTTAGAAATTAAACTTGAATTTACTCATTTTAATTACAAGATTCAAGTACTGAACATGATTTAAATAATAACAAAATAAAAACTAACGATAACATGATTTTGTGTACTGCAAATACAGTAGTGTTCGGCTATAACGAATCTCAGGGGACGGCTTAATGGGCTGTGTTAAAGGCATATTTCGTTTTAAACTATTTTTTAGTCTCGAGTATCATTTTGGAGAATGCAGAGACAAGTTATCTCCCTTCGTTAATTTGTGTATTGCATTAGCCGGAAGTAGAGAACGTTAAAAGCTAATATATGATTAAATGCTCATATTTTTATTAAAAATAAAATATAATTTATCAACTTTCGATTTTTTGTTTAGGACAATCAATAATAATCGTGAACTGTCATAAAAATAACATGTATATATATTAAGCATTTAACTATCCATTAGCTTTATTTGCCGATTAACACACACAATAAAACGATTGTAAAAAAAAATGATAACTTGTCTCATGAGAACATGTCATTTTATCCCCCGAAATGTACTCAAAATTAGTGTCAAACACCGACTAAAGAATTAAATAATTTTATTAGCATCAAAGAGTTTATGTCCCTTAAAATAACTTTGCCTCTCGTTCAGATCAATGAGTATTGAATAAACACATGTAGATATAGCATCAAAGATGTTACATTCAGTGTATAGGTGATTTGACACCTTTTATCCTATCATGACATCCACGCTTACTGTCTGGTAGGTTACATGTTTGAAGTGGTTTCTCTTTGATCTGTTGTCGACGGTAAGTCATAATTAGGATCAATTTTACCGACTTCGTTATATACATTTTATTTACCGTTATATTTTTTTCACGCAACATGAAATTTACTATGTTATAGGCATTTATTCGTTCTAGGCCAATTCGTTATAAGCAATTCAATTAAACATGGATTATATAGTAAATTTGCCGGGGAATTTTTTCTAGTTCGTTATAGGCCTTAATTCGTAACATTCGTCTTCGTTATAGCTGAACTACAGTGTATTTTTCTAATACACAGTATTCTGTACCAAGCTTATATTTTAACTAACCGATTCAACTACATGAAAAGATATAATTATGAACATTAGATTGTAAAAAAGATGATACAATGTAATTATATAATACAAATATAGATAGACTTTCAATTATAAAAACCGAATTAGGTTTATAGACTAAGGGTTATTGGAAACACATTCAAAAAGAGAATAATACTATATTTAGATAATTTTACATTTTAAAGTAAAAAATTACTTCTCACTAAAAGACAAAAGTATCAGTCAACTGAAGGCAATTGTAATAATGAATGTCAATGCTTGGAGTATTACCTATGAAGGTAAGACAAAAAGATACCCCAATAGACGCATAAATGAACAATTCAAAACAGAAAGTGCCATAATTAAACACATGGAAAACTGCAAAAGATGTTAAGAATCCAGTATTACAAATTCATTAGAAACTCTTAACAAAGTTAACACAGACTTGATTTTGTGATCCTGGAAGCTTTATATATTGAAGTTAAAAAGCCCACTTTAAACATACAATTAGAAGGAGACAATATTTCTATTGAATGTGTTCCAATAACCTTTGGGCTATATATTTAAATAGGGTTTTTATAATTGAAATCTATCTATAATTGTACTTTATAATTATATAGTATCATCTGTAAAATAATCTAATGTATATATATATTTCTTGTCATATAGTTTATCAGTGAATAAATATGTAAGCTTGATAAGGATTACTGTATAATCGAAATACATTGCAATATGAAAATTCTTTCTGTTGTTAGTCCTTATTTTTTTTATTATCTATAAAGCCCTTTAAGTACCAAGAATGATTTAAATACTTTATTTAAAACTGTCATGGTCTGATAACTCAGGACCTAAATTGTAATTTATAATTATAGCACAGAGAAAAAACAGAAATAAATAATATAAATTTAAGAAAAGGGAGGAAATACCATGTATCGCATTTTACGATCAATCTGAACTAATAAAACACAGATATTCCAATTCAAGTTCAGATCGCAATCCCCAAAAAGGGTAAAAACTTTGAAAACTGGTCAATTTTGTTATATGCCTAAACTTTCGTCAAGGAATTGAGAGCGGGTGCTCCGGAAGAGCAAGCACCTCTTGTCTAGCTAGCTACATGCGTCACATGCAGAGTCAAATTTCAGAATGAAAATTTCAAAGAAGTCAAATATATCTAGTTTTGATACAGTGACTCCAAACTTATCAACAATATTGTAATGACGGCCCTTAAGCTTTTTAAGGGCCTTGATTAGCCTAGGGTTACAATATATATGAGTCAATTGAATTGTAAGCAGTCTGCTTCGTTATAGAAAGTCCCTGTAGTGGGAACAAACTCTACTATACCGTGTTAACTGTAAAACATACATACTAAACCTAGGAGTTGCAGGGATGTTACTGCGAAAAAAAATTTAAAAAAATTTTTAAAAAAAGGAAGAAAGAAAGAAAAACGGAAAGTTGACATAGAAAGATTGAAGTCATGAAGTCCAAATCTGACGCAAAACATAAAGAATTCGTCGTGTCTTTTATTTCACTTGGATAGATGACATTCACATATTCTATAAAATAGGGGATTATTTAGATATGGATGTCATCTTTATATCTTTATATCTGTATCTAGAATTGAAATGATTTAGCGACAAGGTTCTGTAAAAATTTTGATTCATATTAATAAGGAAACAAACCAGGAAGTACCGACTGTCTGTTGGAAATTTTTATTGCCAAACAAAACAAATATGCTGTCTATCAAAAATTATAACATTTTATTGATGATATCTTGAGTATTTTTTTGTTTTTTTGTTTGCAGTCTGTATGGTGTTTTACAAAATTACCAGATCCCTGTTGAGCACTAGAAATTAATATTTAAGTTTGCCGTGTTTGTAAAAGAATGACAAGTGAATGGTTTGTTTTAGACGTTTTTTTAATTTAGAATGAGGGATAGTGATGTAAAGGATAAAAAAAATCAAAAGTTTTTTTATACCTTTTATCGAAGATAGAGTATTAGAAACAAGATGGTTAAGTAGTTCTTTAGAATTGTATATAAATGTATATACATATTTAAAATCTCAAAATTGTATACTTTGATAAAAACTACTAGCTCTATACCAAAGAAAAAATATTTAAGTAACATAAAGTAAAATTTTTCAATTAAAAAGCGTGTATTAGAATAAAAAAAAAACCTTCTTGTTTAATTCTTTTTATAGTGTACAATTCGAGAAACCATTGGTAGATGTATAACGCTACGCCCTTTTGTTTCTGGGTGGGATAAAATTATATTCCTCATGTCTTTGTAAATTTCTCTTGTCTTTTATCAGAAGCATTTGCTATTAAACTTACAGATGAATAGAATTTAAGTATAAAATCCATCGAGCCCTGGAAGAGAAAATATAAAATAATCATTTGTTATACTATTAATTTGTATCTTTTTAACTAATATTTTGTATGATATTTAAAATGTCAGTTTCCTATTCAAAGGATGCTATTTCTAATCAACCAAGTGTAATGGAACAAAGATAAAGGAACAAATAATATGCATGAAAATGTGGATGTTATTGGTAATGGCTAGAGATGTCAATTTATCGTAGAAGGTCACCAAATTCTAAAGAAAAACTCCTTTTTTTATTAAAAATCACTGTCGTGTCATATCTATTTAAGTTTTTATTTTCAAAAGTACTTTAAGCAAATTATAGCAATTTTGAATATTTCTTCCAAAGAAAATCAAATTTTTAATAAAGTAATTCAGAATATGATTTTTTTCTTTGAAAATATTAACATGACAATCTGTTGTGAAATAACATGGGTGAATACACATTAAAGTGTAATAAAAACTATTTTTTGTTAAATTATATATATTTTACTATAAATAATTTTTTATTATATTATCCAATTATTGTTTTTATTTTATCTATTTATTCATTTATTTTATTTATTGTGAAAAAACTTTTTAATATTTACAATTTTTTCACGTTGATTTTAGAAAAATTACAGTTTACTTTTTGTTTATTTTCATTTTTTAGGTCGTTTGATAATTGTTATAGTCTGTATTTGTTGAATTGGCAAATAAAATATAAATAAGTATTTTAAACTCTGTTCATCACTTACAAAATTATACAATTAATACAACAGTTACCTTGATCTTAGGCCCGTTAAAATATTTATCCTAAACTTCTTTAAATAATTTATTATTGTGAAATTAAGTTTTCCACGTATCAGTTCTGTATATATCCAAAGGTATCTTTGCACGTTCACTAAAATAAGTAGCTTCTAGTCGGAATCCTAAATCTGTATTAATGTCGACGTCATTCCAAACTAAAACAAAAACTAAAACGAGGCAAGTCATTATTATATTCGATATATTTGTTATGAAAGATGGCCCCAAAATCGTCTTAAAATATAGTAAAATGTATTAATGCTATGTATTTCCAGCTGTTTATCTTATTTTTTATCTTTCAAACTTTTAATTGCTGACATTTACGTCTACGTTATATTTGTTATTAAAGTATCTTACAACGCAAGGCACTGAAATATTGACAAGACATGTTCGTAATAGATTTGCTTTTTGCGATTATATTTTATATTGATTTTTAAAAGATCGAATATACCAAGTTAAGACTTCTGTTAATAAAAAACTCTGATTAGTTGTAATATTATATACGTTGCATCAGCAATTGTTCAGCTATTTGCAACAAAAACAGGAATTAGTGTCACTGATAATGAATGAATTTCGTATGTCACATCATAATTAAAAAGTATTTTTGTTAAATATATCTAACAATTTTGTGTATGGGTTTCATGGTCTGTCTTGTACTTAGCACTCAGGGTGGATTTAGGTTGCTAGATAACACAGTCAGTGTGTCGCAGACAAGCATGTGACTACCACACTAAAATTATCCTGAAATATTATTAAATATTCCTTTTAAGATCAAGTACCAAGCTGATAAAAATCTCTTATATTTTGATGTTTTAATTCTTTGATGATTCAAGCCAAGAATTGAACACATAATTTTCCACTCCCGATATGGGCGTTTAATCCAAGAGTCGCGGAGGAGCTCGAATGACTGGAGAACCAAAACAATTCAGTCAGATTTCCTATAACTAGTAGTTGCGATCAAATTTAAAAAATGTACCGCAATGTATACATTCTTATTTTAGTCTTAATTTCCATTATTATTTATTTTTATTTATTTATTCATTTAATTTTTGTTTATTTATCTATTTATATTTTTTAAATTTGTTTTTGTTTTCTCACTTGATAAAAATTATGGTTATCTAAATGATGCACCTATTCGTCAACTGAATGTTTTTGTTATATCCAATTGATATCTTAAAGATTAAGAATTCTAGAAAATTTGGGAAACAAAGTTTATTTAAAAAACACAGTATAAATAAAACTGTCAAGTCGAATGCTTTTAACTCTAATTTAATATACCTAGATTTCCGTTTGGTACCAGTATCCTGTGAATTTCCTGTACAGCTTCTGGTGTAGCAAACCAATGGAAAGAAGTTGCAGTTATTACATTCTATAAATGCAAACGATGAATACTGCGTGATAGATAAAATTAACAGTATTCCGATGTATTTGAACAGATACTCTGCATTTGGTTTTTATTTTGAAAAAGTTACCAATAAGAGAAAAATACACAAATAAGTAATAAGCAGATATTCTATTCATCATTTCAGGTATGAATATTGCTCATTTAAGAAGGTCAAATTTCTTTGATGAAAGCATGTTCCTTTCCACAGAATTATACTTTGGTAATCATGGATATACAAAGAGAGTTTAGCTACAACTGAGAAAACACCACTACAAGTATATGTTTAGTGGATTTATCATCACTATAATACATAGTTTACTTTTCCTAAACTAACAACCTAGATAGCCAGCCAAATAAGAAAAAACACTCTCGTGACGTATTCCTTGTTGATTAATATGCAAATTAGTTAAAACACCCTCGTGACGTAAACTTTGCTGATTTATATGCAAATTAGTTAAAACACCCATGTGAAACATGTAAAAAATCGACGTACACCTTGATGATTAATATACAAATTAGTAAAACACCTACGTGACGCATACCTTGCCGATTTACATGTATATGCAAAATAGTTCTATGATTTATAATTACGTATAATGATAATTGTTTATTAGATACTGGGGCATGCTTTGTAAAGTTGTAAAAATTATCTTTAAGGATTGAAGGTTATGTCGTACTAAATGTCTTTTTAATGTCTTAGAAGGCCATAAGGCCATTTTTGTCATTCTAATTTTAAAATATAGTTTAGCCTCTTAAAAACACTTTCGAGTTACGACCCCTGATCGGCTAGAGGGCTACTACTTCAGATATAGTGTTATCGGCCCATTGAAAGAAACTGTAATAATGCTTAAACCTGTTAAAAGTCTTGCTTTTGGCTTTTTAAGACTAATGATTCACAAATGATTAAACACAGGGTGTTTTCAGGTGATTTGAATAAAACAAGGATAATAATAATAGATCATTAACTATCTTTTTTTTCTATTTTCACCTACATTGATCTCAGACGTGTATCATTCCATAATCTTGGACTCTTTTAAATATTTTATTTCATTGGCTCAAGATTAAATTCATAGAAAAATCGGATGTGTTGTTTTTAACTGTTAATCCATTCTTACATTTACCAACTGGTAGTAACATTTTCGCAATCCTTATTTTGCTTGTTGAAAATTGTTTAAAATTGTTTTAACTGGAAATGTTACTTTGGTTGATTGAATCTTGTTTTAAATCACATCAGCAACTTAAGCTGTTCCTTGACGAGACCATTTTTATTAGCTTCGTGGATAATGTTTCTAATTTGTATTGTATTTCTGTTGTATTATTTTTGTAATAACCAGGCCCCAGTTTCACAATCACTCACTCAACTAAGTATACCCTCAACTCAAATTTGGGAATACTTAAATGTCCATTTTTAAAACATTGCATAGTTAAATTAGATATCTTATGTTATATATAATTGTTTTGTGTAGGTTTGTAGAACAAAATAAAACATTGTCTCATAAAACTTAATAATTTAAAATATTGATGAGAGAAAAATGGGAATATTTGAGTTGAGTGTACACTCAACTAAGTAAATAATTGTGAAACTAGGGCCAGGTCTCTGGCTACTAACTACATTTAGTAGTGGTAAGTTATGTGATTGAGCTTTTCTTGTCTTGTTTAACTATTTCTTGTATTGTTATGCGAGTGCAATAGTCCTTTAACCACGCTAATGGATATTTACACCTGTGACCAATCGCGCTTATTATTGACTGCTATTTATTTGTCATTAGGAAACTTTGAGTTTTCTAATGGGAAATTCTCGTGTAGAAAAATGTTCAAAACTTTTTGTCAGATGTTTATATGAACCCTAATGTAAATGATTATCAACATTGATAAGAGATAGGCAGTAATATTGAACATATAAGATATTAGAACTATATTCAGGCTGAAGTTGCTATCTTTTTTAATATGTTTGATACTAGGCTCATTTTTAATTTTGAAGTGTGCCTTTTTGTTAACTAGCAGTTGTAAAAATATTTAGGAGGGGGTTAAGGACCCCCTCCCCACCATGATATGACCATGCGACTGGACTTTAATCTATTGGCCGTTGTGAATTTTTATTCTAATTGGTCATAGTATGCGTTTGTCTTTTTGTGTGCTGCTTTGCTGTCATATATTTATACATTTTCGCATTTTCTGCTTTAGTTGGCTCGTGTATTGTTTCGATTTTTAGCTACAAATTCCTATCTACTTTTTTTTATTGGGAGTCTTGATCTTTGTGACTGAGTGATCTAAAACGCGCACTTGCGGATCGCCTCGTCTTTAGCTGCCCTAGGTTTGTAATCCCACATAGGCAGATCCTAGTGTGAGAGGGTTCGAATCCCACTTGGGACAGATCCTAGTGTGAGAAAGTTTGTCAGTTCGCTTGCCGAGGGTCGCCGGTTTTCTCCGGGCACTCCGGTTTCCTCCACCATCCCAGAACTGACCGCCTCGAAATAAGAGAAAGAATCTTGACTGGAGCGTAAAACACCATTACTCCACTCCACTCCTAGTGTGAGAATGTATGTCAAATCGATTGCCAAAGGCGTATGGTTTTTTCTGGGCAGTCTGGTTTCCTCCAACATACCCGAATTGATCGCCTCGATATAAGTAAAAGAATTTTGCCAGGGGCGTGTAACTCAGCTCAACTCAACTCTTTTTTCTATTCACATGTGTAATTGTATGTTGAACAGATGCTTTGATTAAGTGTAAAAAATAAAAAGGGATCAAATTGAAATAAAAAATCACATTCACCTTAAATTTTGAAAAATTGTATAACGTATATGTATATATTTTTGGAAAATCGTTAATTTATAAATATTCAAAATTTTGTATCACAGCTGTTTATATGATCGTTATCTTCTTGTCCATTTCAATCAGTAACGCACTGAAATAAGAAAAAAAATATTAAAAACATTACAACCACAAAACAATACCATCGGCACATGTTGTTAAATGGTATCTTTTTTTTAAATTCTACTATGTATTTCATCTTTAACTGTAACAAAGTGAATTTTTTCCCGATTAAGCACGTAAACACTCCCTGTGTCATTTTCAGATTTTAAAATTATCAGATTTAATTTAATTTAATTCAATTCAATTTAATTTACTTTAATTTCATCCTCATTATCTTTATTATTTATTATTATTATTATTATTATTGTCTATATACTGCGATTTTTTAAAAGATGTCCATTCGATATGAATTACACGAAAGTTTAAAATAACTTATCTCAAACGCTAGTATTATCATTCTATTTAAAAGTAAAGTGGGCTTTGTTTATTACAAGCAGTGGTGGACAACATGTTAAATTTTCTTCGTGTATATGTGGGTGACATCCCCCCCTTCCAGGAATTCCGAAATACGAAAAAAAAAACGCTTGTAAAAGAAAAAAATCTTGACTTGGGTGTAAAACGTAAAACACTACTCTTCTCCAACCAGTCAATTCACTTTTTTTTAAATTATAAAATGCATTGTCGACCGTCGCAATTCCGTACTCTCTCTCTCTCTCTCTCTCTCTCTCTCTCTCTCTCTCTCTCTCTCTCTCTCTCTCTCTCTCTCTCTCTCTCTCTCTCTCTCTCTCTCTCTCTCTCTCATGCAGTTGCATGGAAGTCAACGATAATTTTGCATTTCCATATCTTGTGTTAAGATGCATTTTTAAAAAAATACATTACATTTTTCTTTACTTACCGCAATAATCCAACAAATTATCCAGAAGGGACAGAAAAAACATATGATGCAGTGCAAACAGTGGTTAACTCCCCTGCAATTGTAAAAGAAAAGGGTAAGATTGGTGATTGTTAGTTGTTCAACATCGCATCAGCATTTTTTAGCTTTCCTCGATGATTAATCTAAGAACAATTTCTTGATTGCGTGGGAGCTGTGCGAGTGTGTATTGTTGTCTATATTGTTCTAGCGACTTTTGTTAAGGTTAAGCGCACCTAATAAGTATGTCGCACAAAAGTAAAAATCTGTTTTCTTAATTTTGACCACTAGGCGAACCAGTTTTTTAAATGCATTGCGCAACTGTACGAACTCAACCTCCCGCTATCTGAAAGACGCTCTCCAAATGAGCCACCGAGGCGTTTAAGCGGAACGAAAAGATTATTATTTATGTATTGCATCAATATAAAATTATGAATAAATGGACTTCCACTGTAAACCAATTAAAACGTTTATTTGAATAAAAAAGACAACAACAAAAATGAAAGAAATCAGCCTTTTAGCATTTTTGTATATTTTTTTTTCAAAAATATACACAGGATTTCATAGTATATACATATTACTTAAAGATAGTCCTTCAAAATAGTTTGTCGAACTTTATTGAACATCACGTGAAATTAATATTAATTTTTCAATAAATGATAAATTAGGACATTCGTCGGCAATATGTCTAACAGATTAGTGTTGTAATGTAATGTAGTTTAGCCTACAGAAAATTTTCAGATATTGGGTCATTCAAAAATTCCAACATTGCCGCCATTTTCAATATGGTGGATAAAATAACTTCTCCAATCACATAAAATGTACTAAATCAAAAAAGCAATCAAAAAGAAGGACTATGTAAAAGAAATACAATGAATCAGTTATTTTTTCTGGACAACAACAGTTGATTGGCCAGGTGCTCCGCCACCACTGTTGACCACAACGACATTGGACTGCATTTGTTGCTGCTGCATTGGTGCTTGGTGAGGTGGTGGGTATCCTTGGTTATAAGGGGGTGGTTGCTGTTGCTGCAAAAGAGATATAGCACCTTGTTTAAACATTTGGATCGACTTCAACTTTTCTCTTATTTAAATTTTGAAGCAGAAATATTAGTCTTATATAACAGAGGCTATTTTTCTTACTAATTCTATGCACTATTTATTTAAAAGAAGAACTGATATTAGTAACGACAGATGCGGTTTTTAAAATGTATACGATAAATTGACAAGGGAAATAATTCATGAGTCTCCGGTCAACATGTATCGTCAGCTGGAGAGTCTTCCAGACGAGGAGATCCTCCATGAAAAGAACTGGTTTCATTTTAACGAATAGACAGAAATGGTGATAATTTCGTGACATAGTTTTTAAGCAGGATTTTTGGTAATTTACAGCCATAGTACAGAATGGTGCAAGAAATTGGGAAAATTGTGGTTTATTGTTTAAAGCATCACATTTGGCATGATTATAATTCAGATGTGGGGCCATCCAAAAATTCTAACATGGCTGCAATTTAAAAAAAGCCAAATTTCATGTTTTTCCCAAAACCCATAACTTTTTCCCATTCTGCTGTACTACAGTCTTTTGATTGATATGGCTTAATTTCCATAAACCCTATAATATTGAGAAACTATGTAACTAATATCACACGACTGTGCTTTATGCCCCTAAAATGAAGAATATAACGAAAAAATTATAGAAAAATGAATACACGTAGATCCATAGAGAGAGAAAAAATGTAAATGCTATTTTTGAATCTTGTTACTTAAAAATAAAATTATGACAAACACGCCATGAGTCAATCATACGCCTTTGTTTGTTATATCACGAAAGTAATGCTTGTATTAAGGTTGTGGCGATGATTTTGAAGAAGAAACACATTGTGTAGAGGTCTAGAGAACATGCCAAACACGCAGAGAAAAGGAGTAGAAAAAATGGTGTTTTCATTTCAAGATAATTTTACTTATTTTGAAGGTGGTCATCTCTGAAACAGTGGAGTTGAGTACATTACTTGGGTCAGTTCTGAGACAGTGGAGAAAACCGAGCTGACTTCGACAAGCAAACTGACAGAATTTGTCACACAAGGATTTTTCTGAGAGGAATTCAAACCTTGCTGTCATCTGTTAGCGCGCGACTTAGACCATCCGGCCACCGAGGCCACTAGCTAATAGCAAACCTCGAGGAGAAAAAAAGTTAAGGTTTTATAAGGTAGAAAACTAGAAAACTTCAGCTTTTATTAAATGCAGATTTTCTAAGCAATTTATTGAATTCGTTCTAAAACGTACTATAAAAATACAGAAAAAGTACATACTGAAAGCATTCAGAATAAGACGAAAACACATGCTGCACATAGATTAAGGGCTGTCAACATTGATTGATTTACTGATTAATTAATCAATTAATTAATTTAATAGAGTTTTACGTCCCAGTAAAGAATTTTTCATTTATATCGCGATGTATAGGTGAAGTGGCATAAATTTTTACCTTTGCAGTGCGCTTAGGGCAATGTGCAGGGAGGGTTCTTTAAACGTGCCACTTCTGTCGTGAAACGATCGAGGCTTCGGTTTATAAGATCTCCTCTTAAGGACCCAGTGACTTTGAATGCTTGGAAAAAGAACAGTCCCTACCAATTTTCAAGTTGCTCAGGGTTCGAACCCTCCACCTCCGCTGATGAAAATAAAATACTAATAATAATGGCCAACAAATTTGGGGTCAAAGAAAGGGTAAATAGATTTAAGAATTTTAAAAAATATTTTTAAAGAATGTATACAGACTATCTCGCTACAATTAAGCGATAGATAGGATTGACGAACATGCTACGAATTTAACATGCAGTCCCTGAATGTTACAAATGTGTAATAAGAACATAGGAAGCTGGTGCAGAAGTTGATTGTAATTATTAATAGGAAAAATGACATGCTGAAAGCATATTGTACAAGTATGTGTGCTGGCTGATAGCAACAAAACAGAGAAATAAATAATGATGTTGAACGCAAGAAAGACCAAAAATAAATAAATTAATTAATTAATTATTTAATTAATTAATAAAAGAAATATTGCTTTAAGCAAAGCAAAAAGCAAACACTTTGTTTAACGAGATGTGTGCTACAAAAAACAAGACCTAGATGTAATAAAGACTTGTAGCGCTAAATAATAGTATGACTGACAGCGGTAGGATAAGAAAGTGAAATTTTCACCGTGACGGGCTGGATGCACATCTCCAATCAAACCGAAGCTGACTCTGGCTGAGTTCCAGAAAGTAAGCAAATATGTTATGTAACAGCCCATAGCTATGCATTATATTAAGCAACTAAAATTTTTTTATTATGAAAAACATTTTAAAAAAATTAAAACTTTGTGTATAATTATTTCCACAAGCATATACCTGCATTGTATGTACTTTCTCTTAGTACAGAGCAAACCTGAAATATTAAAAAATACAAAATTCATTTCTTTAATGCTTAGTTTTTGAAAAACTTGAATTACCAATTTAAAAATACTACAATAATAATTATTGTTTCTCATTGTTGTTAATCATTGTACTGTTACGAATAAAAAATATGAATCATCTTATTTTATTTATTTATGTATTTATAATTTTTTATCTATTTATTTATTTATTTATTTATTTATTTATTTATTTATAAAAGTCCATCGCAAAACATTCCATTGTCGCTGTTTTGAATACTTTTGTAAAATTCAGCCGAGGACGTGCACTTAACTGTTTGTTTGCTGTTACCATGGTAGTGACTTTATATCTCATTTGCAATCAATATTTAAAGAGCCAACACCTTAGAATCAACAAAAAGAGAATAAAAGTCAAGTACTTGAATGTGTCTTAAAGACAATCATTATGTAAGTGTAAAGTGTATCCGGGATAAATAACCTTGTAGAGTAGATATCGATTGCCGTGTGTGTGTGTGTGTGTGTGTGTGTGTGTGTGTGTGTGTGTGTGTGTGTGTGTGTGTGTGTGTGTGTTCCTAGGTACATTTTTATTCTTACCCAAAAAAATATTTATCAATGTCTTTCTGTAATAAATTTTATTTTTAAAAAAATTATCAAAGTGCATTGATGTCAATATAAACGTTACACCGTTCAAAGGGAAAACTGAATAATACTAATCAATCAAAAAATATCCGCTAGAGGGCAAGAACATCCGGGTAGTTAGTCTGTCTTTTTCCAATGGACCGCGGTGGCTGAGTGGTTAAAGCGTTAGTCTTTAAACTTAAAACGTCTTATTTCTGTGGGTTCGACTTCTACCGATTGCAGGTGAGAATATTTTTTCCTTGTTGTAGTCCTTTAGTAGTTATCTTTGTACCAGTTTAATTTACTGAGTGGTCTGCAATGTAATCGGCGAGGCCTGATTGAGGGCGAGAGTTTTAGCACTCTTAAGGTCGCACTAGTATACAGCAGATCAGAAACACTTGCACACTCACTAAGCACATGAAATTTTGTCTTGGTTAATATTGTGTCGTCACAAATAGCTTAAAAATTGTCGTTGTGACGTAAAACAAATCAACTAACCAACCAACAATGCGGATAAGAAACACTTACACACTTATTTATTAAATAAATAAATAAATAAATTGAGGATTTATATTCTGTCAAGTAATAATGTTTTACCACATCAACCAACATTCGACTCCGGTCGACCGCAAGTGACATCAAATCCATGCCGTAGGCCTTCAAAACTTTCAACCAACCAACCTTTTCACAAAACTCTTTACATTGAAAAGTAGAAATTACCAAAATAGCAAAGTGTTTTTTTTTTTTTTTTTTTTTTTTTTTTTTTTTTTTTTTTTTTTTTTTTTTTTTCCTTATATTATACTAAGATCAAAACTTGTTAGAAACTGCATGTTTGTACTAAAATTGTTGGAATTCGAATGACAGTGCAATTACAAGTACTGTATAAATGTAAGCAAGGTCGTAAGTTGAAGCAGCGACATGCATGTAAAAATGAAAAATGTAATCATTGTTGAGGACATTGCTTTATATAAGATAAATGCGCGTGTTCCATTGAGATGAGTTGAAAAATGGTGTTTTACGTCCCAGTCAAGATTCTTTCACTTATTTCGATGCGGTCAGTTCTGGGATGGTGGAGGAAACCGGAGTGCCCGGAGAAAACCACCGACCTTCAGCAAGCGAACTGAGTCCCGAGTGGGATTCGACACCACGCAATAAGAGGCGCCGTGAACCGTAAGCGCGCGCCTCTTAGACAATTCGCTACCGAGCCCCCATTGCGCTTATTCCAGGATTAACTGTATTGCAAATGTACCAGTTTTATACACTTTACCAATTAAATGTTGTTTAAGCTAAAAACTTATATATATATATATATATATATATATATATATATATATATATATATATATATATATTATTTATTTATTTATAAAGCATTTACCTGTACTTGTCTGTTTTCTATTATCTTTTGTTCACTTGACGATACAATGCAATTTAAATTAAAATTTAATTCAAAATTGAAAATATATAACATCGGATGAATTTGAAAGTGCATATTGATTTTAAACTTATTTTGTTTACAGACAACAAAAGCCGCTTTCAGAAAAAAGCTTTAAAATGCAATCGGACTAATTTGACGTTTGTAATTTTTTTAAGTCATATATTCACGTTCATACATGCAATTTATTGCTTGCCTTACTCACATGCAGTCTGCGAAATAGGATTTTCGGAAATCGACAACCCTACATAAGACTATGTGGGACATGTCATCCACATGTACTAAATCAGACTTTTAACTGATATAAAATTCTTTATACTTTTTTATAAATACACGGTTTGCTTTATTTAAGGTGCATTTAATCTTTTCTATAAGGTAAAAAGCCTCAAAGACGCTCATAATTTATAACGGCTATCAGCTTTTAAAATACTTTTTATATAATATTTAACTACTTGAAAAAGTCCAAGTTATGTAATGAATAAAAACGCATATCTTTATCGAGTAAAGCCATGCCCTTGAGAAAAATCAAAACGTCACAGTATTTTAAACCTTTTTCTAATAATTCAAATTATTCTTTTGTTCCTCGTTGTTTAAGGAGGGATGGGGCTGACATGGATAAAGTGTTTTAAATAAAATTGTTGTTATGTGTAGATTTTTGAATTTTCATTAAAAGAAATATGGTCGCTACAAGTCCCAATAACGCAGAACAGAAACACTTGCACACTCATACATCACAGGAACTTTTGTAAAAATTAATCCTTGAGATTCGTAAAAGAGTCTTGTTACGAAAAATAAAAAAATGTGAATTTAAACAACATCAAATTAACATCTACTTATCCGAACGGGAAAACTTAGTCATTCATTCTTAAAACCAAGATTTAACATTTGAAACTCATCGTTAATTCCTTTATTTTTAATACTCAGTTGCAATTTTCTGCAAAATGACGTCATGATATCCACAGTATGAAGTATGACGTGTTGTAATTCAAGCTCCGAAACAGCGTCAACCTTCTTAACGCCGTATGTCGTGAGGTAGACGCTGCAGTACAGCCCTCAAAAATGTTCATGATTCAGGGGAATTAATTGGATATATTTCCTATTCCCCTTTTTCAATCTATATTCATATACTAAAAGTAAGCTTCATAAATTTGATAGACTATAGTAGAACTGTGCTGGTTGTGTGAATTTTTTTTTTGTATCAGACCTTAAAATGTTCTAACTATTAGACTGACCTACATTTCAAACCGGTAATAGCAATTTGTGCATTTCATAGATGTAATTTTTGTAATTTAGGGCTCTTTTCCTGGTGATGTCTAATTATAAGTGAAAACTTTTTATTGTCAATTGCAGTGTTATTTCAGCATATTGCATTAGAAAAAATGGGACTTTATTACTTAAAGTTTTGATATAATGATGAAGATTTTTTAAAAAATCACTGCCATATTGTATCGAATCGCGTATTGATCTGTGAAAGTAGTGCCGCAAACGTAACTTCAGAAATGTTCCGAACGGCTGACTGCAGCGGTTATAGGAATGTCGGTTGCTGTTTAAAGCTTTGTTGTGATTTTCTTGCCACTTTTGGTCACGTGTTCTTGCGATCACGTGAGAAATGTGTATTTCGCATGGCTTGAAATCCCTTTTTATATTAGCAAAAATGGAAGAAAAAAAAACTTCCTCCAGATTTGAAATGAAAAGACCGAGTCATATTACGATTTTTGGGTTTACAACAGACTTGTTTTGCACGTGATTGGTGTAGCTAGGACTGCTTACCTTTCCGGAGCAAGTTCGCGTGTTTGGCTGATTTATAAGCCTGTTTCCAGTGCTTTTGGAATTGTGGTTTAGGTGTGGGTCGGTGTGTTTGTATTTGATTAATAATAGAATATAACTTTAAACTGTAAAGACAAACAATCGACTTTGATATGCGATGTTTTCTAATTATTAAAATCATTCTTGTTTAAATTTTTTTAATGCATTTATATTTTTCTAATTGAAAAAAATTGCATCATAGGTCTTGGAGCCCTTGAAATATTTTTATCAATAAACCTCATATCTTTTTAATTTTTGATTTTGATCTCATAAACATTATTTATTTTCGAAATTTTGTAACTCAATCCAATCTTTTTTCAGAGAAAATATGACTTATTTTCTCAACATCAAGTTCAATCTTGACTTCAAACTGCAAATGTTCCCAGACTGTCTACCCGCAACGAATGATGTATACTGTACTGTATATATATATGTATATATATTTTAAGGAAATAATGAAGGCCAAGGTTTTAGTACTTATTTTTAAAAATTTCATATATATATATATATACATAAATAGTAAAATCCTTTTTTATTTAGAGAAAAAGATATGTATTAATTTTCTATGTTTTAAATGGGTATACTTATCATTTATGGAGAAAAGCATATCCAATTTACTGATAAAATTGATAAAGAAAAAGTATGAAGGCTTTTTTATTGATTTAATTACATGAATTTCAAATTTCTTAAATATTTTAGAGTGCATTAACATAATTTACGACGACTAACTGATTGATACTGCAATTGCAGTTATTTTTTCTTACCATACATATATAATGGTTTTCTATTTAGAAAAAGAGAAAAAAAAGAAAGAAAGAAAAAAGAAAGAATAAAAAAAAAAACTTGTTTTTTTTACACTGGTTCAATTTTTAAAAATAGACTTTTTCATACAAAAAAAAGGTCAAGGTCTAAGGGATTTTAAATTCAATTATTTTTTTAATTTGATGCACTCATTTAGAAGTAAAATTGTTTAAAGCACTGCACTTTAGATCGTGATAAAGACCGCTTCTACAAAACAGTTTGGACGTAAAATCGACCGAACTACTGTGTGTTTGTGGGGGGGGGGGGGGCAGAGAGGGTTTCAACCCATTAAAGATACAGAAATTCCGGTGAAGTATTATTTATGGTTCTTTTTTCTGAAAACAATAAAAACGTAGAATTGCCATGTGATGAAATCAAGGTAAAATTTTTTGGTACAATTTATGACTTATTTACCACCTTATAAACTCATAGCTTTGATGATGCAGTTAATCATGGTTGGTTGGTTGGTTGGTTGGTTATCTGGTTGATTAAATGTGGTGTTACGTACCAAACATTAGCAAAACAAAAAACATCAAACCTGTCAATTTTTGGTCTTATTTTGTGTATAAAGTCAATTTTTGTGGTTAATGAAAAATTTGGAGAAAAGTCGCTCTCTGTAGACAAATTTTCATAGGCGACTGATGAACTTCAGATTTTCCAACGTTAATTAACCTCCGGTTAGTTCGAAATTCACTGCGCGAACCCTATTATTAGAGTCATTTCAGACGCTCTGAATTTCTCCCCTATTCTAAGAACTTATTTGTTTTCATGTAAATGATTGAAAAAATCCTGACTGGAACTTAAAAAATAAAAAAAAAACAATTTTAAATAAATAAATAAATAAATTATGCTTTGAAAAAGAAATGCATGAACTTTTTTCACCCATTCAAAAATACATAAATAATTATCACTCTCGTATTTTTCATCAATATTATTTGAAAGACCATCGATGATATTATTATTATTATTATTATTATTATTATTATTATTATTATTATTATTATTATTATTATTATAATTATTATTATTATAACTATTGTCATTAATAGTTATAATAATAATAATAATAACAACAAATTTTAAACACTGAAAAATGAGAACAAATTCAAATAAATAACTTACTTTCTCATATATTCCTTTCGCCTTTTCTGAGGAAAAATAATCACAAAGATCTAACGCCTTATTTGGTAATCACGTCAGAACATGATTTAAAACGGACACCAATCATATTTTTAAAGAGCGATAGACTTCTCAGAAATATCGAACGTTTTCTGAAAATCTAACTTAACCTTGATTTCTTAAGAAATTTTAAATTTTATCTCTTCCACAATTTGTATTGGCTTTTTGTAAGATATATGTTTAAACCTGTGACGTTACTTGCTGTTATGTAAACTAAACAATTCATTAAATTATTAGGTAGCTGGAGTTATAAAAATGAGCGGTTTTTAGTGCAACATTCTACTGTGGGTATTTATATTTTATAGGTCAATACGTGTAGTAACATTTTTTGTTGACTGAAAACCGTGAGCGAATGTTTAATAAAACTTGTTAAAACAAATTTGAAAATCGCTATTGAACAGAGATTTATGCATATTTTAAAGTTATTTAGTTACCAAGTCTATCTTACTCGATGTTCCATTAACACTCGGTAAAATGTGTCCCACCCATTGCCTAAAAATTCAGACAAAGAAAGCTTTGACATTTAAAAAAATAAACTATTTTAAAAGGAAATCGGCGAGATAACCGTTAATAGGGTTTTCAAACGTCTGTTATAGCATACGCCATTTCATACACAGGCAATAATTTAAGTATGTAAAATGACACCCCTTTTAATTTTATTTATTTATTTCGTTTAAGATTATTTATTTATTTATTTATTTATTTATTTATTTATTTATTTATTTGTTTGTTTGTTTGTTTGTTTGTTTGTTTCTTTGTTTAATTATTATTGAGTTTAAGAGAGAAAGGGTATACATGTTTTTGACGCATTTGTTATTTGTTATTTACGCTTTTTGAAAAATTAATCTTTAATAGAAAAAGGCCCGTTTATCCTTCTTTGTATACTATTATATCCTTCTAACGTTAAGCAACATAACGAAAGAGAAATAGCATAGAGACTGACAGATGCAAAACATCGTGCCAGATAAAACGCATGTTTAACGTCACATCAGCAATTTTTCAGCTACTCGTGGCGAGAATAAGGTTATTGATCTCATGAATTATTCTAAGAACAAGTTTTTGTAGGCGTAAAATGTCTTGTACTAGCACGCATGCAGGGCGACTTTTTGTTAAGATACCAGACAAGCATACCCACTCCCCAGCCACATTATCCTGGCACCCTCTTCCAATAATGCCAATTGTCAGGCAGTTATTCGTTAGGACGGATTAGTAATACGTTCGGAAGAATTAGTTTTTCATTCGGACAAACAAGGTAAATCGTTCGGACGTATTAGTAACGCGTTCTGTTCTGACAGAATATTACCTCGTTCGGACGGATTATTAAATCGTTCGGACGAATTATTATTGTTTTTATCGGCCCTTCCACGCTGTCGTATGTAACTGATTAATACAAATAAAAATCTTTAGAAATTTTAGATAGTTTTTATATGGGAGTTTTAAAAGAGTCATATACATGTCGACAGGTACGCATCGAGAGCGGGAGATCATGGGTTCGAACTCTTTTGGTTTGTACAAAAGACTTAAATTTGAAATACCACTTACTCGACTTGCGCTTGCATAAAAGGACAAGGCTATTGAATGTTTCAGAATAATGAGTTTCTGAAGTGATATGATTGTCGGTGGCGCACAAGCTTGTTGATCTAGCATTTTAAAAAAATTGCCATTTGTGTGCTAGTACAACGCAGAGCCTAATACAAACAGGTACATAACGCATATACACGAATTTGTTCTGTTTCACGAATAACCAGAAATTCCTGATAAGGCATAAAGCATCATTACAGCCAACCAACCATTTTCTTAATATGATATTCTCCGTCTTACCGGATAAGGATACATAATTGTGAATAAAGTTACAAAAAGGTGTTTGCGCACATATAGGTCATGATGATTGTTGGTTGTAATGTTGTTTTACGTCATATAAGCATTTTTTCATCAATATTTATTATTTATCTATGATTAAATCTGTGTCTGCGTGAGATGTATAAGGGTCTTTCAAACTAACGTGCACTCAGTGCGACTTTTTTGCTGAAGTGCGGGCCCACTGAGTCAGTATGCCACAGACAAACATACCACACCCACTGTCGCATTATTCTGTCACCGGGTAAACCAGTCGATGTTCTATCTTTAAATGCGAGAAAGCAGTATATTTTTGACCCTGAGAGAGCTCGAACCTATGACCTCCGGTTCTAGAGACGGACGTTCTATACTTATCCATCCAAAGTGTTTTGTCATAATGTTAACATTCTTCTAAACTTGTGAAATACTAACCAGTGACAAAAATAAATACATTGTATTACGATCACGTTGATATTTCTAATTTAATTAACATCGATATAACTGGGTGATGTTATCACGATCAGGAATTTTATCAAAAGATATAGCAAGGACATAATTTTTTTAGATCAGAATTGGTTTGGCAACATATTTCTGTACATATTGTACTAAACAGCCTTCCAATTTTACATTTGGAGTTGATTTTTCTTCAATCACGTATGGGTCATTACCTTTTGATAATATAATATCTAGTTATCCCATGGCATCGCGTATTACTATCCTATTAAGTCAGAATTATTATTATTATTATTATTATTATTATTATTATTATTATTATTATTATTATTATTAAGGATCATCATCATCATCAATAATATTGTTATTATCTTATCATTATCATTTATGACCATTATCATCATCATCATCATCATCATCATCATCATCATTCATTCATTACCATTATCATTATCACAATCATCACCATCAACATCATCATCATTATAAATATTATTACTATTTATTATTATTATTATTACATGTATTATTATTATTGTCATTATTATTATTATTATTATTATTATTTCTTTAAGGTTGTCAGGTTAAATAATAACCGTCTGTCAAAAACTAGACTTAGTATGTGGGAGGTCGTGTCTAACCAAGACTTGCAAATAGGTTGTGAATGTTCCTTTGGTTTTGCCAAACACGCGGTCCTTCGGAGGTTACTTGAAAACCGATACCACGTGTAACGGTGGGCGTGACAATCTAAGCCCTCCCTGCATATTGCAATAAGCGCATTGCAACGATAAAAATTAAACCACTTAACGTTTTACTGATGGCGTCTCGATAAACTATTTAAAATAATAATTTTTATTTGTAATTTTTAATCATTTCACGCCAGAGGGAGTTATTTAGTTTGTTTTTCACAGTAGTAGACATTATAGCAGTATATATTTTTTCTTGATAGATTAATGAAGTAATAAAAATAATAATAATAAAACGATTTCTTGTGTTTTAACAAAAAATTAAATAAAGAAACATAACAAACTCTAAATGTGCATATAAAATTCTTGAATTTCTTTAGTAAAATATTTTAAAATTTGATACGCAAGCAAACAGAATGTTAATTAATGATAGGTAAATCACCTTTGTAATTTTACAATATAAGTAGTTATTACCGTGGCTCTGGTTTCACCTGGTTGATCATCGCGAGCTATTCAATAAAAATTGACACATAGTTTATAATTTGAAAATGTCTCTTAAATGGAGAATTGTTTCCTTTATTCTTACTTTATTGGTAAAATATAATGCTGGAGAAGGTAAGCTATAAAATACGTTTATTTATTTATTTATTTATTTATTTATTTATTATTTATTTATTAATTTATTTATTTATTTATTTATTTATTTATTTATTTATTTTGTTTGTGATGTTAACCGGTATCGGGGATTAATAGATATTATTATTATTATTATTATTATTATTATTATTATTATTATTATTATTATTATTATATAGCAATATATGTTTCACATAGAAATAACAATGAATTCTCGGCCGTGTTAGCGTGCAATATATATTGATATTTGCACGCAAACTTTGCGAATCCATAGTCCTCAGGTTAAAATCAGTATAAATTTAGAAGTTAATGACATTTATATTTTAATAACTGTCTGTCGAAAACTTAACTTTGTATGTGTGAGGTCGGTGTTCGAACCCCGACCAAGACTTAAAAATTGGTAGTAACTGAAGTTTTGCCAAGCACTCGGCATTTAGAAATGAATGTCACGGGGTCATTCGGAGAAGATCTTAAAAACCTTTGCCGCGTATCACGGCAGGCTCAGCACCCTCCACTTTGCCATAAGCGTACTACAAAGTTAAAATTTCTGAACCTTTACCTATAGCTGTTGGCGGCTCGATATAAATAAAATATTCTTGACTGGAACGTAAAACCCCACTAAATCAAACAATTAATTAAAACTATCACGTTTGTTTTTATCTCTGATATGTTGTAGAAGAAGTCTTTATTCAAATCTTAGGTTTATATCAGCTGGTTTTTGTTCCAAGCTCTGGCGTTTATAAGAAGTCTTAATTCAAATCTGAGGTTTATATCAGCTGGTTTTTGTTCCAAGCTCGGACGTTTATAAGAAGTCTTTATTCAAATCTGAGGTTTATATCAGCTGGTTTTTGTTTTAAGCTCTGGTGTTTATAAGAAGTCTTTATTCAAATCTGGGGTTTATATTAGCTAGTTTTTGTTCCAAGCTCGGACGTTTATTAGAAGTCTTTATTCAAATCTTATTTTTATATCTGGTATGTGTTCCAAGCTCGGACGTTTATAAGAAGTCTTTATTCAAATCTGAGGTTTATATCAGCTGGTTTTTGTTTTAAGCTCTGGCGTTTATAAGAAGTCTTTATTCAAATCTGAGGTTTATATCTGGTATGTGTTCGAAGCTCGGACGTTTATAAAAAGGCTTTATTCAAATCTTAGGTTTATATCTGGTTTTTGTTCCAAGCTTTGGTGTTTATAAGAAGTCTTTATTCAAATCTGAGGTTTATTTCTGGTTTTTGTTCCAAGCTCTGGCGTTTATAAGAAGTCTTTATTCAAATCTGAGGTTTATATCTGGTTTTTGTTCCAAGCTCGGACGTTTATAAGAAGTCTTTATTCAAATCTGAGGTTTAAATCTGGTATGTGTTCCAAGCTCGGACGTTTATAAGAAGGCTTTATTCAAATCTGAGGTTTATATCTGGTTTTTGTTCCAAGCTTTGGTGTTTATAAGAAGGTTTTATTCAACTCTGAGGTTTATATCAGCTGGTTTTTGTTCCAAGCTTTGGTGTTTATAAGAAGTCTTTATTCAAATCTTAGGTTTATATCTGGTATGTGTTCCAAGCTCGGACGTTTATAAAAAGGCTTTATTCAAATCTGAGGTTTATATCAGCTGGTTTTTGTTCCAAGCTTTGGTGTTTATAAGAAGTCTTTATTCAAATCTGAGGTTTATATCTGGTTTTTGTTCCAAGCTTTGGTGTTTATAAGAAGGTTTTATTCAACTCTGAGGTTTATATCAGCTGGTTTTTGTTCCAAGCTTTGGTGTTTATAAGAAGTCTTTATTCAAATCTTATTTTTATATCTGGTATGTGTTCCAAGCTCGGACGTTTATAAGAAGTCTTTATTCAAATCTGAGGTTTATATCAGCTGGTTTTTGTTCCAAGCTTTGGTGTTTATAAGAAGTCTTTATTCAAATCTGAGGTTTATATTAGCTAGTTTTTGTTCCAAGCTCGGACGTTTATTAGAAGTCTTTATTCAAATCTGAGTTTTATATCTGGTATGTGTTCCAAGCTCGGACGTTTATAAGAAGTCTTTATTCAAATCTGAGGTTTATATCAGCTGGTTTTTGTTCCAAGCTCTGGCGTTTATAAGAAGTCTTTATTCAAATCAGAGGTTTATATCTGGTATGTGTTACAAGCGTTGGTGTTCATAAGAAGTCTTTATTCAAATCTGAGGTTTATATCTGGTATGTGTTCCAAGCTCGGACGTTTATAAGAAGTCTTTATTCAAATCTGAGGTTTATATCAGTTGGTTTTTGTTCCAAGCTCGGGTAATCATTAGAAGTCTTTATTCAAATCTAAGGTTTATATCAGCTGGTTTTTGTTCAAACCTCGGATGTTCATTAGAAGTCTTTATTCAAATCTAAGGTTTATATCAACTGGTTTTTGTTCCAAGCTCGGACGTTTATAAGAAGTCTTTATTCAAATATGAGGTTTATAACAAGTCTCTGTCCAAAGTTGAAAGATTTGTAATTACTTTTTATAATTAGATGTGGATGCATAATCATCTCTGCAATATTGACAGTTTATTAACAAGTATTCATCAAAATGTCGAATATTTATCCAAGTCTCCGTTACAGTTGAAAGATTTGTTATTAGTTTTTGTCAACAACTAGAAGGTTTTTATTCATTTGTTTAATGGTTTTTACTTTGAGGTTTATAATAATTGTTCGACAGATTGACGGCGTTCAAAGATAGGTTTTAACAGATTCTCCCAAAATTCTTAGATTGCATCATTGGCTTATAAAGCATTGTATTTAATTTTTGTTTTGTCTATTGAAAAATAATTCAATGAAGACTGTGCACTTTGCATAAAATCCCCCCGAAGTAGGTTTATGGAAAAAGTACAAAGTCTTCATTTACGTTATTTTTCAATTGACCAAACAAAATATTCTTATAATTAGATTTCATTAGATTTCGGCCAAAGGCCGCGAAAGGGAAGCTTTCTCTATAGACAACGCGTGTACATGTTTTAGAACGAATAAAATAACATCGCTGAAAAATCATGCGGGTTAAGAAAATAGAATTGCGCATGACCGACTTTCCCATTTTCGCTGGCCAGGTAATATCGTCTGCAACTTGACAGTAAAAGGAATATATACTGTAAGTCTAACAACAGCGATCTTACCTACAGCTGAATGAACTATTCCAGAATTTTCTACCCTAACCCGCATGATTATTACAGCGACGTATTTCCGGAATGAGTGTTTGTGTGTTTTCTCATTTTAAATCCACGTAAGGATTTTAAAAAGCTCTGCATTTTATACTCCAGCTAAGATGGCATTTAGTTTGGTGTCAGTTAATTACGACAAAATGCATACGTCATAACGGTATGTGACATGCTACAAAATTTTTTGATATCTCTTTTAAAACCTTAAAAAACTAGTGTTACGACAGACGTGAATCAGACAGTAATCATTTCCTGTACAATAACATTTCGTATGATAATGTAAATAAAACTTTCTTATATCGAGAAAAAAGATACAAAAATTGTTGCGTAAGATGATAGATCATCTAAGAAGACAGATATTCAAAAAACTAGATCATTTATGAAAGAAATAAGATATTTTTAAAAACATGAAAAATTTGTATCCGGTTTGTGGTTAGAATAATGATTTAGCCTCGAGATATGTAAATCTTATTCTTTGTTTGAGGTAAATATATATATACATACATACATCGATAAAGTTTTATCCTTTGAGGTAAATTTATATTTTTAGAACTTACAAAACTGAATTTATTCTTAGTAAAGCATGTTACACCAGTTCGTAAAAAGAAGAACTGTACACGACGGCGAAACATGTCCAACAAAGAATAAATAAATACATTATTATTATTATTATTATTATTATTATTATTAATTATTATGATTCCCCACCACTAAAGGTGGGGAATAATATTGTTTTCGTTCTGTTTCTTATTATTATTATTATTATTATTATTATATTTTTCTTTTTTAAATTCCGTGCGGTGCATGAAAATAGTATAATGTGTTTCGCTGAAATTTGGTACCAACAATCTGCTATCTTTGTAGATGCGATCAAATGATCAAATTTTTTTCTATCTCGACGGCTCGGCGGTCGGTGCGTGTAAATTGCGTAATCTAATTCCAAACATCTTTCTGTCCATACATACAAAGAGAGATAATTCTTACAGAATCTTCTTTCATCTTCAGTTTCTCAGATATATGAGCGCCCCATGAAATGGGTAATCTGAATTTATGTATAAAGTTGAGCACTCAACAAAAACGATTCAATGTTAATGAACTACATGTTAATTAAGTGACAAACTTCTTTCTCAAATACATAATTTTTAAAATAAATTCTCAGTTACTATGTATTAAATTGTTAAACATATATCAAATTTTAAAAGCATCATTCAATCTCGTTCAAAATTACAGGGTAGGTTTTTGCACCATTAAAGTTTTTACATCCATGGGTATTTAATGGGGGAGGGACAGGAGGGTGGGGTCTTAAAAACAAAAATCACCAATTTTCCCTTAAACACGTTGCTGTGTACTATAAAACCACACACATATATTTGTAATCAGCATCGCAAGGTGCATCAATACATATAACACATTTTTCCATGGCTTACCACTAAGGATTGGTGCTTAGTAGGGCTTTGTCATAACTTTTAAACTGTCGATATCCTCAATCCTAAACTATATATTTTCTGGTTCTGAATGATAAAATAAAAAGAATGATACCTATGAAAGACAACTAAGGTTCTTTCCCACTGTGGGGTAGGGCTGGGTGGTGCCAAGTAAAATTTATATAATTGAGATCCCTACCGCTAATTTATGTATTTTCTGATTCCTTTAATAAAAAATTGAATAGAGTGATATTGATAAAGGGCACCTAAGGTCATTCTCCACTGTGGGTGGTGCTGGGTGGTGCTTTGTACATGTATAGCTTAGAATTGTTAAAATCCCTTCCACTTATCTGTATATTTTCTTGTTCATTATGTGCTTTTGAAAAGAGTGATAAAAACCTCCAGGTAATTATTTTAAAGAAAGGGTGGGGGTGGGAAGCCAGAATTCTTAACACCCACCCTCAGTCAAGAAACACTATCTTATGGCATACTTGGTGTAATTTCTTAAGGCAAATTTACAGGAATAAATTCCTGTTCAAAAAATTTAAAACAAATTCAATAGCATTATTACACGTTTTTATAAGTATAATTGCTTTAATCTCTTTGTCAATTATCCATTAATATGTAGGTTATGGCTACTTTACAGTATTTCACGTCATGACACACGTCACTCGAATTTGTTGGTTAAACGCCTCACAGTTCGTGAAATAGATTTGAAAATTCAATGAAATTTTACTTTTCCGCTCTTTTTTCTACACGCCTGGAGTTAATGAATTGTTTTTTGTATGCAGGTCAACCATGATGAGTTACAGATGAAGTTTACGTTTCGTTTCATTCCACTAGTTTTTATCAGAGTTATGGCCCTTTGAACTTTGAAAATTCAATGAAATTTTAGTTTTTTGCATTTTTTCTATATGCTTGCAGATAATGAATTGTTTTTTGGTATATGAGTCCATTTTACCTTAAACTTTGGGAGTAGTGAAATATGCCACCGGTAGGGGATTATGTATTGTTTTGCAATACTCTCAGAATGCTTGTTCAGTTTGTTTTTCACAGTAGTAGACATTATAGCAGTATATATTTTTTCTTGATAGTTTAATTAAGTAATAAAAATAATAATAATAAAACGATTTCTTGTGTTTTAACAAAAAAAAGAAAGAAAGATAACAAACTCTAAATGTGCATATAGAATTCTTGAATTTTTTTGGTAAAATATTTTCAAATTTGATATGTAAGCAAACGGGATGTTAATTAATGATAGGTAAATCACCTTTGTAATTTCAATATGTTGCAATAACAAGTAGTTATTACCGTGGCTCTGGTTTCACCATCGCAAAGGTAGTAAATAAAAATTGACACATAATTTTAAAATTTGAAAATGTCTCTTAAATGGAGAATTGTTTCTTTGTTTCTAACTATATTGGTAAAATACAATGCTGAAAATTGTAAGCTATAAACTATGTTTATTTATTTATTTATTTATTATTTTGTTTGTGATGTTAACGAGTATCGGGGATTAATAATAATAATAATTATTATTATTATTATTATTATTATTATTATTATTATTATTATTATTATTATTATTAAATAGCGATATATGTTTCACATAGAAAAAACAATGAATTCTCGGCAGTGTTAGCGTGCAGTATATATATTGATATTTGCACGCAAACTTTGCGAATCCATAGTTATAAGGTTAAAAATCAGTATTAATTTGGAAGTTAATGACATTTATATTTTAATCACGATCTGTCGAAAACTTAACTTTGTATGTGTGAGATCGGTGTTCGAACCCCGGCCAAGACTTAAAAATTGGTAGTAACTGAAGTTTTGCCAAGCACTCGGCATTTAGAAATGAATGTCACGGGGTCATTCGGAGGAAACCTTAAAAACCGATGCCCCGTGTCACGGCATGCTCGGCACCCTGCACTTTTCCATAAGCGTACTACAAAGTTAAAATTTCTGAACCTTAACCTATAGCTGTTGGCGGCCCGATATTAATGAAATATTCTTGACAGGAACGTAAAACCCAACTAAATCAAACAATTAATTGAAGACTATCACGTTTATTTCTATCTCTGATATGTTGTAGAAGAAGTCTTTATTCAAATCTGGGGTTTATATCAGCTGGTTTTTGTTCCAAGCTCTGGCGTTTATAAGAAGTCTTTATTCAAATCTGAGGTTTATATCAGCTGGTTTTTGGTCCAAGCTCTGGCGCTATTAAGAAGTCTTTATTCAAATCTGAGGTTTATATCAGCTGTATTTTGTTCCCAGCTCTGGCGTTTATAAGAAGTCTTGATTCAAATCTGAGGTTTATATCAGCTAGTTTTTGTTCCAAGCTCTGGCGTTTATAAGAAGTCTTTATTCAAATCTGAGGTTTATATCAGCTGGTTTTTGTTCCCAGCTCTGGCGTTTATAAGAAGTCTTTATTCAAATCTGAGGTTTATATCAGCTGGTTTTTGTTCCAAGCTCTGGCGTTTATAAGAAGTCTTTATTCAAATCTGAGGTTTATATCAGCTGGTTTTTGTTCCCAGCTCTGGCGTTTATAAGAAGTCTTTTTTCAAATCTGAGGTTTATATCAGCTGGTTTTTGTTCCCAGCTCTGGCGTTTATAGGAAGTCTTTATTCAAATCTGAGGTTTATATCAGCTGGTTTTTGTTCCAAGCTCTGGCGTTTATAAGAAGTCTTTATTCAAAACTGAGGTTTACATCAGCTGGTTTTTGTTCCAAGCTCGAATGTTTATAAGAAGTCTTTATTCAAATCTGAGGTTTATATCCACAGGCACTTGTTACTTGATCGGAGAAGAAGATTTTTATACAGTAAATGATTTAATGTAATATAAGTTTTAATGTTTTATTGATTATTATCGTTACCGTCAAGTTAGTTATTGTCACAAGTCGACTTGTAGGAAGGGATTGACCCAATCACTTGGAGACTTGTTGACAAAAATTACTTCACATTTTTAAATAGTTATAAATATTGAGGATATAACATATATCTTGTATTTCTTTTAATTGATTTTAAATTGTTCTTTTTAGTTGGTATGAACTTTTATGTTGTTAAATGTCTCTCATAATTCTTAAAAGAATGGCATATATACTTTTATTTGACTGTGATTATGTGTGTTTATTCTTTGTTTGTATATATGGTGAGACTGTAATAAATTATTATTATTATTATTATTACCTATATTTACCACAAGGTACCTAACTCAGTTAGTTAAATGAGTTAGGTACCTTGTGGTAAATATAGGTAGGGGGCCCCGAATACGAAACAAGTGCCTGTGTTTATATCAGCTGGTTTTTGTTCGAAGCTCGGACGTTTATAAGAAGTCTTTATTCAAATCTGAGGTTTATATGAGCTGGTTTTTGTTCCAAGCTCTGGCGTTTATAAGAAGTCTTTATTCAAATCTAAGGTTTATATCAGCTGGTTTTTGTTCCAAGCTCGGGTGTTTATAAGAAGTCTTTATTCAAATCTGAGGTTTATATCAGCTGGTTTTTGTTCCAAGCTCGGATGTTTATAAGAAGTCTTTATTCAAATCTGAGGTATATATCTGGTTTTTGTTCCAAGTTTGGATGTTTATAAGAAGTCTTTATTCAAATCTGGGGTTTATATCTGGTTTTTGTTCCAAGCTCGGATGTTTATAAGAAGTCTTTATTCAAATCTGAGGTTTATATCTGATTTTTGTTCCAAGCTCGGATGTTTATAAGAAGTCTTTATTCAAATCTGAGGTTTATATTTGGTTTTTGTTCAAAGCTCGGAATACGGAGACATTATCTGGGACAATATACATCTTTATCTACAAGAAGAACTTGAATCCTTTAATCTTGAAGCAGCCAGAATCGTTACTGGTACCACAAAACTCTGTTCTAAACACAAATTATATATCGAAAATGGATGGGAACCACTTTCTCATAGCAGAAAAACACAAACTTAACTCCACAGTACCTGTCTGACATTATTCCAAACAGAACTCACAGAGGCACAAGACAATACAACCAAATACCGACTATTTTTATGCCACACCGATTCCTACTATAACCATTTTCTTCCTTCTACAATCAGACACTTGAATGAACTTCCACAATAACTCAAAGATACACCTTCTGTGACAACCTTCAAAAGATTACTGAATCCAAACCTTACCAAACCACCCTCTTTTTACAGCTTTGGATCGAGAATTCAAAAAAATTATCACACCAGACTACTCACTAACAGCTCCTTAAAGTCTACTCTCTATATTAAAGATATCATAGATAATCCTCACTGCGACTTTGGCGAAATTGAAACAGTGTCTCATTTTCTACTGAGTTGTATGTAACCTTTATTATCGTCTAAGGAATAGATTTTTAACTCCACTACCATATCCGCTTACAACTGAACTACTATTCTCTAAAGTCCACACAGAACATTGAAATATTTAAATCCGCACAAAATTTATATATTTTGACAAACTTTTTCACTTACACTGATACTATTCACAAATAGTATGTAAATGAACACACTTACATACTTTTAATTTTATACCTGCATGATATTTAAATCATTATAGATTTTTTTCTGGATGCAACAAGGTTAACGTTTTTGTTTTTGATTTTTTGGTATTTTTTCTACCTAACAGGCGCATTTGAAAAATTATTTTATATTTAATATTTTCAGGAGACAGTTTTTATAAGTGTTCAACACTTGTTGGTGAAACCTATTTGAATTCTCCATATTGTTAACTTTACTTTTCAACATGTATTCATTGAATTTGACAAATAAATTTATGTTTAATAATAATATGCGCATGAATTTATTTCGCCATTGTTTACAATAAAGAAGTTCAAGCAGTGGCCGAAACAGTCTATGAGAAAATAACTCTAACTTTAAAGCCAATCAGATTGTCTGAAAATGGTTTACTTCAAACGCACAACTCATAATATGATATGGTGCGAATTTATCAAGAAGTTTAAATAATTTCATTTTTTATGCATAATTTTCAAAATAAGATTTTTGGGGAAAATCATAAATCTTTTAAAACCTAATAACATAAAACATTTTATTCCAAATAGTTAAGTCAAAATTTCAACTTTTAGTTTGAATATGATGTAAATGTTAATTTCCTTCTCTATTATCTGTCAAGGTAATCCCCACATGAAGTCAATTTCTACAATTGGCGATAACTCTCCCACCAGGTGTCGCGATTTTTCGGAAGGATCTTTCTGGGATGGTATTTAATATGGACACTATGTCACGCGCACTTCAAATTTTGTAATGGAATTAATCTGAGTCTTGATTTCATGGTTTGTTTTAAATCAGATAATTTAAATATTAGTTTTTACAATGAAAACCTTTTTTTGCGAGCGAGAGAAGGTCATGTGCTATTTTGAATGTATTATTTAATAAAAATTAAAAAGTAGCACCTGACATACATGTCTTTTGCTGTACAGACTGATTATGTGATCGTTTGTGTACTTATCATTTTTCTGTACAATAACATTTCGTAAGATAATGTAAATACAATTTTTCTTCATCGAGAAAATAGATACAAAGATTGTTGCGTAAGATGATAGATCATCTAAGAAGACAGATATTCAAAAAACACTAGATCAATCATGGAAGAAATAAGATATTTTTAAAAACATGAAAAATTTGTATCCGGTTTGTGGTTAGAATAAGGATTTAGCCTCGAGATATGAAAATCTTATCCTTTGTTTGATATATATATAAATATATATATATATATATATATATATATATATATATATATATATATATATATATATATCAATAAAGTTTATACTTTGTTTGAGGTAAATTTATAAATATAGAACTTAAAAAAAGTTAAAATGTTTTCTAAAACAGAACTGAATTTATTCTTAGTAAAGCATGTTACACCAATTCGTAAAAAGAACAATTGTACACGACAGTGAAACATGTCTAACAAAGAATAAATAAATACATTATTATTATTATTATTATTATTATTATTATTATTATTATTATTATTATTATTATTATTATTATTAATCATGATTCTCCACCACCAAAGGTGGGGAATCATATTGTTTTCGTTCAGTTTCTTCTTTCATTATTATTATTATTATTATTATTATTATTATTATTATTATTATTATTATTACATTTTTTTTTTTTTAAATTCTGTGGGGTTCATAAAAAAACGGTATAATGGGTTTCGCTGAAATTTGGTACCAACAATCTGCTATCTTTGTAGATGCGATCAAATGATCAAATTTTTTTCTATCTCGACGGCTCGGCGGTCGGTGCGTGTAAATTGCGTAATCTAATTCCAAACATCTTTCTGTCCATACATACAAAGAGAGATAATTCTTACAGAATCTTCTTTCTTCTTCAGTTTCTCAGATATATGAGCGCCCCATAAAATGGGTAATCTGAATTCATGTATAAAGTTGAGCACTAAACAAAAATGATTTAATGTTAATGAACTACATGTTAATTAAGTGACAAACTTCTTTCTCAAATACATAATTTTTAAAATAAATTCTCAGTTATTATGTATTAAATTGTTAAACATATATCAAATTTTAAAAGCATCATTCAATCTCGTTCAAAATTTAGGGTAGGTTCTTGCACCATTAAAGTTTTTACATCCATGGGTATTTAATGGGGGAGGGACAGGAGGGTGGGGTCTTAAAAACAAAAATCACCAATTTTCCCTTAAACACTTTACGGTGTACTATAAAACCACACACATATATTTGTAATCAGCATCGCAAGGTGCATCAATACATATAACACATTTTTCCATGGCTTACCACTAAGGGTTGGTGCTTAGTAGGCCTTTGTCATAACTTTTAATCTGTCGATATCCTCATCCCTAAACTTTATATTTTCTGTTTCTGAATGATAAAATAAAAAGAATGATACTTATGAAAGACAACTAAGGTCCTTTCCCACTGTGGGTGGTGCTAAGTACATGTATAGGTTTGAATTGTTAAAATCCCTTCCACTTATCTATATATTTTCTTGTTTATTATGTGCTTTTGAAAAGAGTGATAAAAACCTCCAGGTAATTATTTTAAAAAACGGGACGGGGTGGGAAGCCAGAATTCTTAACACCCACCCTCAGTCAAGAAACACTATCTTATGGCATATTTGGTGTCATTTCCTAAGGCAAGTTTACAGGATTAAATTTCTATTCAAAGAATTGTAAACAAATTCAATAGCATAATTACATGTTTTGATATGCATAATTGCTTTAATCTCTCTGTCAATTATCCATTAATATGTAGATTATGGCTACTTCAAAGTCATGACACACGTCAATCAAATTTGTTGGTTAAACACCTCACAGTTCGTGAAATAGATTTGCCATCAATCAAAGTTGAATACTTGTCCAATCAAAATACACCAGTTTTAAATTGTTAAAAATATATCAAATATTTATCAACACTGCCAAACAAGTTAAACGCATCATTCAATCTCGTTCAAAATTTTAGGATAGGTTTCTGCACCATTGAAGTTTTTACATCGGGGTCTTAAAATCAAAAATCACCAATTTTTCCTTAAACACTTTGCGATGTGCTATCAAACCATATATAGGGCATTGTCATAACTTTTAAACTGTTGAGATCCCCACCCCTAAAGTATATATTTTCTGGTTCCTAATGATAAAATGAAAAAAATGACACTAATTAAAGACACCTAAGGTCGTTTCCCACTGAGAGGTAGGGCTGGGTGGTGCTAAGTTAATTTTAAACTATTGAAATCCCCACCCCACGAAATAGATTTGCTATCAATCAAAGTTGAATACTTGTCCAATCAAAATACACAAGTATTAAATTGTTAAAAATATATCAAATTTTTATTAGCACTGCCAAACAAGTTAAACGCATCATTCAATCTCGTTCAAAGTTTTAGGATAGGTTCCCGCATCATTTAAGTTTTTACATCCATGGGTATTTATTGGGGGAGTGATAGGAAGATGGGGTCTTAAAAACAAAAATCACCAATTTTTTCTTAAACACTTTGCGGTGTGCTATAAAACCATATATACGGCATTGTCATAACTTTTAAACTGTTGAGATCCCCACCCCTAAAGTATATATTTTCTGGTTTCTAATGATAAAATGAAAAGAATGACACTAATCAAAGACACCTTAGGTCCTTTCCCACTGAGGGGTAGGGCTGGGTGGTGCTAAGTTAATTTTAAACTATTGAAATCACCACCCCTAATTTATGTATTTTCAGGTTCCTTATGAAAAGTTGAATAGAGTGACATTAATAAAGGGCACCTAAGGTCATTTCCCACCGTGGGTGGTGCTATATACATGTATAGCTTTTAAATAGTTGAAAATCCCTTCCACTCATCTGTATATTTTCTTGTTCATTATGGACTTTTGAAAAGAGTGATAAAACCTCCAGGAAATCATTTTCAAGAGAGGGTAGGGGTGGGAAGCCAGAATTCTTAACACCCAACCCTCAGTCAAGAAACATTATCTTATGGCATACTTGATTTCATTTCTTAGGGCAAGTTTACAGGATTAAATTCTTATTCAAAAAACTGTAAACAAATTCAATAGCATAATTACATGTTTTATATGTATAATTGCTTTAATCTCTTTGTCAATTATCCATTAATATGTAGGTTGTGGCTACTTCAAAGTCATGACACATGTCAATCAAATTTGTTGGTTAAACACCTCACAGTTCGTGAAATAGATTTGCCATCAATCAAAGTTGAATACTTGTCCAATCAAAATACACAAGTATTAAATTATTAAAAATATATCAAATTTTTATCAGCACTGCCAAACAAGTTAAACGCATCATTCAATCTCGTTCAAAATTTTAGGATAGGTTCCTGCACCATTGAAGTTTTTACATCCATTGGTATTTATTGGGGGAGGGACAGGAAGATGGGGTCTTAAAAACAAAAATCACCTCTTTTTCCTTCAACACTTTACGGTGTGCTATAAAACCATATATAGGGCTTTGTCATAACTTTTAACTGTTGAGATCCCCACCCCTAAAGTATATATTTTCCGGTTCCTAATGATAAGATGAAAAGAATGACACTAATCAAAGACACCTAAGGTCCTTTCCGACTGAAGGGTAGGGCTGGGTGGGGAATTATACGTAACTGGTATCCCAGTTACAATCTCTAGTTAATATTATTATTATCATTATTATTATTACTAATTTTTTGTTTACTTTTTAACATTATTAATTCAGAAACGGCTAATAACATAAATGGTACGACGGTAAATGATACAACCGGAAGAATGACAACTAACGACCACATTGGTTCCACAACTTCCAGCACAAGAAATGTGACCAATAGCGAGTTAAATCAAGATCTATATAATTTCACGAGTTCCAGAACACGGTATTTTGGTACAGTTGATGATATAGCCACCATGATGACAATGAATTATCCAGACAAAACTACGGTAGTTCCCTACACTAACATGACTTTGAATTCTTCAGCAGGTATAAATTTTGGATAAACTAAATGCTAATAAACCTTTTCCTTAAAAAATAGAAAAATATGATTATATGATTATTTTTACAATTGCTGTTATCTTTCTATGACTCTATTACTCTTCTTTGCGGTCATATGTCATGTATGCTGATGACCTTTCCGAACTTTCTGGCGTCATGACGTCGAGATATTCCATTTTAGCTTACCTGACCGAAAGGTCATGTGAGCTTATGGCATGGCGCGGCGTGTGTATTTGCGTGCGTGTGTGCGTGTGTGCAGGGGTGTGTGCGTGCGTGCATCGTTAACACCTATTTTCGACATCTCCTCCAAAACTGCTGGACAGATTTCAATGATACTTGGTCAGAAGCATAAATGGGCCGGTGCAATTCAGATTTGTTCATGGCGTTGCCAGGGCTACCAAAACTAGGTCAAGGTGACTAGGGGTCCAAAAATCTTAAAAAATCTTCTTCTCCCTTTTCTAGGGTCTTACGCCTTAGTTTGTTCATTTCGTGAAGTTTGGTCGAAAAATGGGTTACACGTTTTTGCGTTTAATTAGAAAAAATTTGCAAAATGGCTTCAAATTGTTATAACTTGACTATTTGAACAGATAATGACTTGAGGTTTTCAGTTTTGACTTTTTCTTGAAATGACCTTTGAATTAGGGTCAAGGTAACAGAATAAGGTCATGAACTAATTTGTGATTTATGCAGTTTAAGGCAATGGCAATTTTTTTGCAAATATTAAGAGTTATATGAAATCAAAACATTGTTAAATGTTCAGCATGTTAAAATTTAAAAAGGTACCAAGTTTCGTAACTATATGATAATCCATGTAGGAGTTGTGAAATGTTATTTTTGACTTATAAATACTAAAATTGTGCATTAGCTTGAAATCTATAATCTTTTTGTATAGGCATGTATATTAGAATATTGTAGGTATTGATATGACGATCATTTTGATATATTGTTCAAGGTCATATGATCAAAGGTCAGGTCACAGCTGCAAAAGAAAACTTAAATTGATAATTATCTTGAAAACTATTAACTTTTTGTATAGCTCTATATATAAGAATATTGTAGGTATTGATATGACGATCATTTTGATATATGATTCAAGGTCATATGTTGAAAGGTCAAGGTCACAGCTGCAAAAGAAGACAAAAATTGTAAATTATCTTGAAAATTATTAACTTGTTGTATATGCATATATATTAGAATATTGTAGGTATTGATATGACGATCATTTTGATATATGGTTCAAGGTCATATGTTTAAAGGTCAAGGTCACAGCTGCAAAAGAAGACAAAAATTGCTAATTATCTTGAAAACTATTAACTTTTTGTATAAGCATATATATTAGAATATTGTAGGTATTAATATGACAATCATTTTGATATTGGTTCAAGGTCATATGTTCAAAGGTCAAGGTCACAGCTGCAAAAGAAAACAAAAATCGCTAATTATCTTAAAAACTATTAACTTTTTGTATATGCAAGTATATTAGAATATTGTAGGTATTGATATGACGATCATTTTGATATATGGTTCAAGGTCATATGTTGAAAGATGAAGGTCACAGCTGCAAAAGAAGACTTAAATTGCTTATTATCTTGAAAACTGTTAAATTTTTGTATAGGCATATATTTTAGAATATTGTAGGCATTGCAGCCACGATCATTTTGATATTGGTTCAAGGTCATGTGTTCAAAGGTCAAGGTCACAGCTGCAAAAGAAGACTTAAATTGTTAATTATCTTGAAAACTGTTAACTTTTTTATAGGCATGTATATTAGAATATTGTAGGTATTGACATGGCGATCATAAATGGTTCAAGGCCATATATGTTCAAAGGTCAAGGACATAGTTGCATAAGTATACTGAAATTTGTAAATGATTTGAAAATTCATTGCATTACAGTTCCTTCATGCATATTATATAATCTACTAATAAATGAAATGTGAGTGGATAAATTTCTGATTAAGTTTTGTGGCAGTTCTTAACTTAAGAAAACTTGTAAAGTTTCTGTACCTAATATATTGTCTTTTGCGCTTTGCAAACAATTTTGGACATATACTCAGGTGAGCGTTAAGGCCCATGGGTCTCTTGTTAAGATGTGGATGTTGGAAGTAAACTGACATATAAAAAGGTGATTTTAAGTTATATCATCTGAAATTGAACTGAAATGGTTAAAGATATTGTAAATATAAGAAATGACATTCTTTTTGTCAGTGGCCATGCGTTATGAACGACAGTGGGCTGTCTCAAATTTTACATGAACGGCTTCGCTGTCATTTCATAAATAAATTTAATACTGAAAAGAGGTTACTTGTGCGTGTGTTGTTTAACGTCGCATCAACAATGTTTCATCTTTTGTCTTCTGAGTTATCTTGGGACAAGACTAAGTGCGAGTTTGTTTTATAGTCTGACTTGTACTAGCCCCCACTCAAACGGATTTTAAGTTGCTAGCTCACAGTTAGTATCTACAAACAAGGATACCGTTATCCCAGTCAAATTGTACTGACACTAAGTAAACTAACTGATACTCTGCTGTCTTAATTTTAAAAAGAAGCAGTATCACAGGACTTATTGTAAATTACTGTGCATGAACCGACCGGGTTCAAACCCTCCACTTCCAAAATACTCTTTCTATTCGGCCACTGAGACAGTTTTTAAAAGAAGAAATTTACAACAAATTTCATTAAAATTCAGTAACTTGCGTATTGCAAATATTTTGGACAATTTTAAGTCTGTCACGTGTTTCTTTGAAATTGGTGAAATAATGGATCCATACTTTATCATTATCAATAAAATTATGATATAATAAAATTATGGCCTAAATGTTGTAATCAGTCAAAGTCAGTTATTTTTCTACGGTTCCATTTAAGTTTTCAATTTTACATTTGGGACTATGGGAGGTACTACTATTAGCATAATAGCATATATTGCTTTTTATATCGTCACCGTGACCATTAATAACGAATCGTATGATTTTGTTTGCCTAAATTACTACCGAATAAAGGTATTTTCCCCTTGAGAAATAAGACTAAAATTTCCCTAATTTGACAACTAAAATTCCCCAAAGGCAACAGTGAGACACAATCAAATAGTTTAAGTTAAATCCAGTTGTCCAAAACTGTTCTGACAGACAAAAAATGTTAATATTGTCACAATATAAATCTTTGCAATGAATTTCAAAATTCTGGGTGTAATACGTGGCATAAAAAGGGTCCAAATTTTCCCAGTCAGAAAGGTAGAAGGCAGTTTTTAAAAACCATAGCAAAATCACTTTCACTGACGATGAATGGATTTCCGAAATGTGCACATATGGCACACAAATTTTGTTAATATAAGGAATAAGAACTTTTATCGGCCTCAAGTCGATATACTAGACCTTATCATTCGAAACTACAATAATTGATCCTAAACGTGTTTGTTTTTGGGTTATAATGCTGTTATACGTCGCATCAGCAATTTTAAACAATTCTCGAAGAGAGCAATGTTATTAATCCCTAGGGTTTATCTAAGATGTACGGGTATAAGCGGATTTTATCTGAATCCGTCCCCAGTTTTTGAATTTACTGAACGGGCGGGGTATTGGAATCAATAGACAAATAGTCATAATGATTCCTATTATCCCTCTTTTTTTTTTTTTTTTTTTTTTTTTTTTTTTTTTTTTTTTTTTTTTTTCTTGAAGGCTTAACACTCAAAAGTTCACGTCTTAACTTTTTTTCAGCTAATGTGTGTCTTTCAGATAGTGAATGTCCAACTGAGCACAAATGTTGTGTTGGTACAATTTACTGCTGCCCAACAAATTCTACATGCTGTCCTGGTACTGATTTCTGTTGTATATCCCCATCAATATGTTGCGGAAAAACTTGTTGCAAGTGGTGGGCAGTATGTGACACTGTTCATTCTAAATGTGCAAAACCTCCTTTCCCTGGTAATTGATTCTGGAATTGATAATCTACTCACACCTTTAAAGAATCCATCATCAGGAACGGGTAATGTTCGTACCTTTCGAACATCTCGAATACGAATATGGATTCCTACGTAAGTACACACACACACACACACACACACACACACACACACACACACACACACACACACAAGAACTTGCTCTTAAATTAATCGTTTGAGAGTAATAAACATGCTCTCGTCAACATCAACATAAAAATTGCTAATGTGACATGAAATATCATTAAAACCACCCAAAAATCTTCTTTCATGGTGGTTCTTTGATGGTAAAAATCATTTCGAGTTTCTCAAAAAGTCCATAGCATTAAAGTTAACGGGAATCAATTTACAGAAAGTAAAGTGTAAAGTGTTAGGAATTGCAATTATATATATAAGAAAAAATAATAAACTTTTGACATGAAACATAATTCAATCAAGGATGCATTTCCATTTGTATTTTAGAACTTGAAATAAGTTTGATATTTGCGTTTACTTTAGACTAGTCGTGATTGAAAATCGCTATGCACTTCCGAGATTACCATGGACTGTTTCTAAAGAAAGGAAATTGTTGTTGGTACAAGGGATTTAACATGTCAAAAATGGCGATTTTCATACCCGAAAAGATGATTTTTATGACGCCTTACGTTATATGCGCAAAAGAATCTGCAATTTGCCTGGTTTTTATACGCCCGTCTATAACGGGACGTATTATGGTATGACGCAATCCGTCCGTTCGTCCGTCCGTCCGTCCGTCCGTCCGTCCACACGTCGTACACCAACTCAAGAATGTTGAGCAATTTTAATGAAACTTTTGTGAAATGTTTGTATCTAAGGCAGAAAGCTCCCTTTCGTTTTTGAGATTCGTATGTTTTCTCGTTGCGGAGTTATTGGCCTTTAATTGTCAAATTTTAGGCTTTTTTTTGCATGTTGTACAATAACTCAAAAATGCTTTGAACAATTTGAATGAAACTTTTGTGTTATATTGGTATCCAAGGCAGAGAGCTCCCTTTTATTCTTTATTTTTAATATTCCTTTTTTTTTTTTTTTTTTTTTTTTTTTTTTTTTTTGACACTGCGGAGTTATGGGACTTTAATTGCCATATTTAAGGCATTTTTTGCATGTTGTATAATAACTCAAAAATGCTTTGAACAATTTGAATGAAACTTGTTTTATATTGGTATCCATGGCAGGGAGCTCCCTTTTTTTTTTTTTTTTTTTTTTTTTTTTTTTTTTTTTTTTTGAGATTCATGTTTTCTTGTTGTAGAGTTATTGGTCTTTAATTGTCAAATTTTAGGCACTTTTTGCATTTTATAACTCAGAAATCATTTGAACTTTTTTATGAAACTTTTGTGTTATATTTGTCCTATAATCAAATAGGTTTGTGAATAAACATTGAGAAATAAATTTGCTACTTTTGTTCTAAAAATATGTTTCAGCTAAATGTTAAGTTGTTTAAGACATTAAAAAAGAAGTTTAAATATCTGACGGGCGTATCATGCGCTCCAGGCGCAACTGTTTATTCAACATGTTAAGCGAGCACTTGTGACACTCTGACAACCTCGATATAAGTTTTTGAATCTAAACAGGGGCGTTAATCACGAATACCCCTCACTTCTTAGTCAGATACAGTAAGTACTGCAACTGCTTTGACTTCTTATTCGTGCAGTACGTTTGCTCGTCAAACTTTAGCAAAAGCGTATGTACACTGTCTTAAACGGACCTCTGGTGTGTGTGTGTGTGTGTGTGTGTGTGTGTGTGTGTGTGTGTGTGTGTGTGTGTGTTCGTCTGCGTGTGTGCTGATAAAAATAGTTTTAAGAGAGCCAAATTTGACTTCAGGGAAAATCCCATATAAATTGATTCCGAAATAAGGAAGATAATGGTGAATTTTAATTAGAATTAAATCGAAAGGGTCGTTTTTGGGAACAAGTGCCTGGTAACCCGACGGACTATTATATGCGTCTGTATATATGATCATCTTTTTTACATATACTTTGATTCACGTACACCTGTCCATGCCCAAAACACAATCCCAAAAGCAACCTGGCTAATTAATTTTTACACACGTGAAAATCCATGAAGGTATTGAAGCCGGGTGCACCGAAGGGTAAGCATCTCCTGTCTAGCTAGCTACACCCGTCCGATGCAAAATCAAATTTTAGAAAAAAAAAAAAACACGGAACTTTGGGACATCAAATATATATCTAATTAAATCGAAAGGGTCGTTTTTGGGAACAAGTGCCTGGTAACCCGACGGACTATTATATGCGTCTGTATATATGATCATCTTTTTTACATATACTTTGATTCACGTACACCTGTCCATGCCCAAAACACAATCCCAAAAGCAACCTGGCTAATTAATTTTTACACACGTGAAAATCCATGAAGGTATTGAAGCCGGGTGCACCGAAGGGTAAGCATCTCCTGTCTAGCTAGCTACACCCGTCCGATGCAAAATCAAATTTTAGAATGAAAAAAAAAAAAACACGGAACTTTGGGACATCAAATATATATCTAGTTCATACTTTTCATCAATATTGTGGTGACGATCATAAAACTTGTTAAGCGATTAGCCTTGAATAACCCCGAGTCAACAAAGGATAGAAAGCTATTTTTAAGCTGCTTGCGTGAAATGTTTTGTTTTCTCTTTCAAGTATATAGTTGCTATTAATTATCTAATTGATAAGTTTAATTTGTTAAAGTTAATTATTTGTAGTGGTCTCGGTATCCCTGGAGTAGCACTTATATGTGGATGTTGTTTCGTATGTAAGTATACTATCATCGGTCTATTATGTACCAAACCATTTACAAAAGAATAAACACACATGCTAACACTATACCATCTCCATTGTAGCCTAAGGTATTTATTAGGCGGCTCTTTATTACTTTAAAAAGGAAATATTAACTTTATATATATATATATATATATATATATATATATATATATATATATATATATATATATATATATATATATATATATATATATATATATATATACTAGTACAGGTATATAGAATGACACGCACAAACTAAATATATCTCGCTTAAAACTTTTTGCAGCATGCAAAACACCTATACACAAATATAACCACGCTCTCTAGTTTAAATATTAAAGAACCTAACAGACAACAATTTTCTACTATACTACATAGTGCAGAAAATTGTGAATTATGTTTCCCAACTTAACCCGAAAAATACATTCTGTATGTGCTTATCATAGTTTATATTCTCGATTATAACATTCGTTAAAACAAATTTTAATAAGGGTTAATTACTGATATATTGACCTGACATTACCCCAATCCGCCTAGGTTCGAATTACATGTCAGTTTGCTTGCTGGAGGTCTGTAGTTTATCCAGGGTACCTTCTTTTTTCACGGGTCCTTGTCGGCCAAATGGTCTAAAATGCGCGCTTACGGGTCACAGTGCCTCTCAAAGCTTAGGTAAGATTCCCAATCGGACAGATCCTAGTGTGAGAATGTTTGTCAGTTCGTTTGCGAATGTTCTCGTTAATTTTTTCCGGGATCTCCGGTTTTCTCCACCATCCCAGAACTGACGCCTTGATATAAGTGAAAGAATCTTCAATGGGACTTTAACAGAACTGACCTTCTCTGTACAAATGATAAAATTTTAACTGGTGCGTAAAACTTTAATACTCACTTGTATTTAAAAATATTAATAATTTAAAATGTATATACGTAGTTGTTTTGCTCATAGATTCACGACTTATCATTTACTTATATATAAGGGATCTCAGTAGTGGTCGCGTGGTCTCAGGCTTGCGCTTATGGAAAACATTGCCTCTGAACGACTAGGTTCGATTCCCGCCCATGTAGTTTCTGGTGTGAGAACGTTCGTCAGTTCGCTTGCCGGATGTTGTCGGTTTTCTCCGTGACTTCCGGTTACCTTTAAACTCCAAGAAATGGTTGCCATTATGCAAGTTAAAGAATTTTTAACGCCATCTTTCAACTTCACTTATTTAATATGTCGTTATGACTCATAAAAAATTCACCAAAACTAAATCCACAGAGAAATCAATAAGAATTTTGTTTTAATTTTTTTTTCAGGTTTAAAAGATAAGAAAGAGGACCCTGTCCAAGAAACAGAAATGTCTAGTCCAAAATAAAACACAAAAACCGCTATCATAAACCGTGCAAAACACCCTACTACAGAATATACCGTACCAAAACCGATATCAGGGATTTAACTACTCTAAATATATGTATTTTACATTTCCTATGTTTTTGCTCTGTGGCATGATGAAAATGTAGGCGAGACCAGGATTTGACAAAGGGGGGGGGGGGGGGGGGGTACGCGAAGCTCCTAAACGGGATCCATATATTCATGCAATCTAAGCTACTACATTAAAAAATTAAAATTCAGTGCCTGAATGAGTGTGTGAAAAGACAGCGACAGCGACATAAGAGCGTGCAGTAGTCAGCTTAAACCATTACGTCATTAAACTGTCTCATTGGTGTCAATCAATAAAAATACATTTTTATGGAAGAACAATTACAAGAATCATAATATACAAACATAAGATTTGCAGGTGGTTGTGTCTTTTTTCTTAAGATAACAACAGGATTTTCACATTTATACAAGACAACGGACTGTGTGGTATAACAACAAGAATTGTTGACAAAGATAGACTACGAAATGTGTGAAATTATAACTAATGACTCTTGATCCAATTGTAACCTGGCAAGTATACATGTATTATCCGCCGAAAGTCTATACGTGAGAATTATTTTGTATCAAAATATTTCTGCAGTAATAATATTTATGGATATAAAATGATAATTAATCTTAGAAAAATAAATCATTGCTATCCTTTTTTGCTTTCTTTTATTTTTATGCATTCATTTTTTTATACATTTTTCATTTATATATATGTGTGTGTGTGTGTGTGTGTGTGTGTGTGTGTGTGTGTGTGTGTGTGTTATTTATTTTATATTTTTAAAATTTTGATATTTATTTTTTTAATTTATTTATTTTTTACTTTTTTTTTTTGGAGGGGGGGGGGAGGGGGTCGGATATTGTAAATACTTTGCACATCTGTGCAATACATATATAAAATAGGACAAATTAGAACATAAAGGTAATCTTTTTTAGTCTAAAACAAATCGGAAAAAAAATTAGATAAACAGATTAAAACTAAGATTTTTCCCCTTTTATTATTTTAAAATATTTTGTATGATACTCCTACTGCAGAACGACCAATGCGGTAGCTCAGCTGATACAGTGCTAGCTCCGTAAGTGGGAGGCTGTGAGTTCGAAACCTGACCGGGTCTGACCCAAGACTTAAAAGTAGTTAGTGACTGTTCTTTCGCATAAGGATAAGAAAGTCGCTGTTCATTTGGATGGGAACTTATAATAAACGCGTAACGGTAGGCTTTTGCACGACAAAGAGCCCTGCTGTATAATGCCATCAGGCAAAATTTCTGCACTTTCGCCTATATCTTGCTGACGTCTCGGTATAATATAAGTGAAATATTCTTGACTCGGACGTTAAACACCATTGCTCAACTAAACTCCTTCAAAAGAACGGGGAGGGGGGGTATCTGTGGCACTGCGCACTAAAACGCGCGAACACAGTTCTGCTTATCGGCTAGGTTCGTATCCAGCAGGGGCAGCTTCTAGTGTAAAGTTTGTAAGTTTGCTTCCCAAAGATCAGGAACTGACCATCTTGGTATGGGTGAAGCAGCTTGACTATCTAAACGTGTTCTAAAGCATTTTTTAAAAAAAATTCTATCATTAAATACATTCAAAAATTAAAATGCTCTTTATTGTCATAAAGCCTTTTTTAAATGTATTTAACAATAAAATTCAAAAGATGCTTTAGGACAGAAGGAAGACACAAATGCCTCACTTCTAGGAACGTGTTATATTCGATATTCAGATGTTGTGTGAATATCGAATATAGAATATCAACCAAAGTATATTTTTTATACGTTTTTTTATTCAAGATTGAATTTATTATCAAGAAAATGTGTTTATTTTGTAAAATCAAGATGCTTTCTGACCTAAATTATCTGTGTACGTGTACAAATTCTATTTTTATATGATGGGGTGTGTAATAATTCTAACTTGGTAAACGTCATTGAAACATTTTACTTTGCGACCCGTATCATTTGCGTTGTGGTACCTTCACACACACACACACACACACACACACACACACACACACACACACACACACACACACACACACACACACGAGACGTCAAGTCGAATACTAAACTGAACATTTAATGTGTATTTTGGGGTTTTTATAAACTTAGAAAAGACTTAATTTATATTTAACTATTTAGGCTATAAAATCAAGTAAGGCATTCGATGTCTTTAACGAGTGGAGCTTTTCACATAAGAGTTATCTCGCTTTTCACATCTTTGTCTCTAATAATACATTATACAATTATAATTTTTGCAAACTGACGCTCTTTTCAAAGAAATGTACGTGTAAGTATTATAATTTTGTAACAAAACGTTTTTTCTCACAACATTCAACGATTTTTCGATCAAGCACCTATTTTTTTTTTCTAAATATATCTGATAAACCTATTGAAACTTGCCAATGGATATTCTTGTCCGTAGAAAAAGCTAGTGGAGAGAGCATGTCGCAAAGGCTACTTCTAAACTCCCAAGGCTAATGGTTTTTAAAAACGATTGTTTAACATATTCTGCCTATATTTGAACAAATTACATTTTTAATAAGTTGATATTCAATTTTTATTATTTATCTATTTATTTATTTATTTATTTTATTTCCTTTATTTATTTTATTTTATTTCCTTTATTAATTTTAATTATTTATTTATTTTTATTTATTCATTTTATTTTATTTCATTTATTTATTTTTATTATTTATTCATTTTTATTATTTTTTTATTTACATATATATATATTTTTTAATTCATTTATTTATTTATTTATTTATTTATTTATTTATTTATTTATTTATTTATTTATTTATACAAGAGTATATGGGTTCTTAATATATAATTTATATACATGTAAGATCTTGACATATCTCTACCTATTGCTGTTCAATAGTAAACGTTTTACCTCATAAACGCCTAAACTCTGTAACGTGTCTTAAACAAAATCGTTTCAAATCATAAACGAGGGGCTTTTGATGGCCGAGTAAACTAAAGCGAGTTTACGGACCTCAGTGCCTCTAAACGTCTAGGTTCGAATCCCCTTCGGACAGTTAGTTCCTTGTGTGGGAAAAATTGCCGTTTTCTTGCTAAGGGTCGTTATTGATTAATTGATTGATTGATTGATTGATTTATTTATTTATTTATTTATTTATTTATTTATTTATTTATTTATTTATTTATTTGATAACCCGGTTTTTCTCTACTATCCAAGAATTGGCCGCGTCGATACAAAAAAGACTTGACGGGGCATTTAAAACTTTTAAAAAATTAAAACCAATTTATCATATTGTATATGGGATTTTTTCAAAAGAACAATGTTTTTGTAAAATATTATTTTCAAATTTATTTAAAAAATTGGACAGAATTTTTACATTTTGTCATTCTGTAACAGACGGCGAGTTTCTAACCTCTGTGACACTCAACTGCAAATATTGATGTGACAAAGTAATGCTTATTAATCAAGTGATATTAAAATTAATACCTGAAATAATTTTCTTTTCTTTTCTGTAAACAAAATAAATTTAAAAATAATATGCAATGTTATATTCAACCATTAAGCAAATTCTGATACATTTTAAAATCAAATTTAATTGCCATATTACGAATAAGTAAAAGATAAAATGTGAAAGACATCGTAAACGTATATGCCAAAAAAAAATTTAATAATAATAATAATAATAATAATAATAATAATAATAATAATAATAATAATAATAATAATAATTGTAATGATAATAATAATGTCAACAACAGCAATTATTATTATTATTATTATTATTATTATTATTATTATTATTATTATTATTATTATTATTATTATGCTAATGGTTTTAATGTAAATTATTATACTTTGAATCTGTAAAACACATTTTTTTCCATCTAAGAATTAACTTTTTCGTATAATGTTTGCCAAAAGTATCCATTTTCTTCATCAGCAACTGGAAAATCAATATCTAAATTTCTTCGTCTTAAATTTAAAATATCCAAAGGAGTTCTTTCTAATGCTACATGCCTGTAATTTAAAACCAGGAACATTTCCAGTCCAGAATCTCGATATTCACTCTCTGTTAACGCCAAGTCAATCTGAAAATCGCATAATTTTGAATCGATAAGATTTTCCGAAACAACTATCACAATTTTCCGACTTCCTTTAACTGCAAAACAAATACTCTTATAATCAGAACTTCCTATAATGAAATCAAACTCTCTAAAACACACGCGAATGTTTTGTAATCTTAACTTCTGTACGGCTTTCCATACAAACCGCTTGTCTTCGTCATCATATATGAAAAATACGTCATATTTGTACATATCTTCAGCCTCGTTTTCATCTAAAGACTTATATCCGCCTCGGTTTCGATTTCGATTTCTTTTAATAAACAATAAATAATACCAAGTTCGAATGACCCATCTTAGTCTATAAATAGCCGCTATGCAACTTACGACCACGGCAACCGACCCCAAAACTGACCCTCCAATTATTATGGCCCACTTGTACTTGCATTTCCAGTTTAGATTCCTAATTATTTCGGGTAAATTTTTAAATTCAACTAAGTTTGCTTCGGATTTTTGACACCTATACGTTTCAAAAAACTCAAATTTGATTTTTGAAGTTGTCATCCATTTTAGAAAATCCAAAGTATCGCAGTTACATAGGAAATTATTATTTTTCAAATTCAATGTAATATTCTGTTTGCTTGCCATTTCATTTAGGTCGTTTCGTATATTTTCAGCCAAATCTGTCAATTCGTTATTTGAGAAATCTATATATTTGAGTTCACTCATATGTTTTATTTCAAATGTCCACTGTCTAAGCGCATTATTTGAAATATTTAAATATTTTAAACTTTTTAATCCACGGAATATATTGGGTTGTACTTCTTGTATCCTATTTAAAGAAATATCAAATCTTTTGAGACTTTGTAAGGCGTCGAAATGTAAGACCCTCAGAATCCTTATTTAAAACAAATCCTACGTAGTTATCTGAAATCAGAAGGGTTTCTAACTGCTCAACACAACAAAAGAATGATGTTGAAACATTAGAACAGTAATTATTGGAGAGATCCATGTGTTTTAGTTTCTTTAAATATCTAATTGGTCCTATCCATTCATAAAGAATGTTCCCCGACAAATCACAGTATTTTATTTTGTTTGATAAAAAATTCATCTCTGGAATTGAGTAACGTAAAGCACATTTCCGGAAGTAAAGCGTCTCCAAATTAGGAGGAAACGGTGCTACGATAGGTGTTGACGTGTTACTCTTACGGAAAAGTTGTCCGGGAATTATTTGGTCACTTGTTTCACCTTCTGGTCAAAAGTGGTAAAAGGCTATTATCAAAGAGTCGTGTTTGCTTCAGATCCGAAGATGGCGTATCACCTGGGCAAAGATTTCTGACCTGTTGATCACAGCTCTCCTTACTTGGTGGCGGATATAATCCAGATGGATTGTGAGATATGTGCTGAAAGCTAGCATTTAAAATTTTGACATTTGACACAGCAAACACCTCAAAAATGTATCGTCCCATTGTGAATTTATTATCTGCCAATGAAGCGTAAATAAGTGATTTCGGAAGACGTTCAAAAACTCCTGACTGAATAATCTGCATTCTGTTACTATCTAAATAGAGCTCTCTTAATTCCGTATTTTGCAGATATTCCAAATCTTTGACGAATACTTCAGTGCCGATTCCAAATGTTCTATAAATTTTGTTAGCTTTTAATACTGATATTTTGGTACTTTGTAAATCATAAGAAACGTTTGATAACACTCGAAAAGTCAGATCTTCATTAAAGGAAATATCAAGATTTGTTAGATAATTAAGATGTCTGAAAGTTCCATTTTCAATTCTCATAATTTTACAATCAGATATGTCTATACGTTCCAGATGAGGTAAAAACTGAAAAAATTCTGCATTCATGTAGGATATATCGCAAAAGCCACTAAATCCGGATATATCAAGATTTGTAAGATGATTTAGCTCGGAAAAACCTACACCAAACGTACCATAGGGAAACCGTCGACAGACAGATTCTGGAGATTCTTCAAATCTTTAAAAACGTCGTCTGGATAGTACTGATATGCAGCAGTCGATGCGATACAATTTTTCTTTAAGTTTAGAGTTGCTAAACTACTTAGGTTTTCAAAAAGATTGAGAAAAAATGTTTCATTGTCTAAACATAAATTATTGAAAGAAAGATCTAGATACTTCAAAAAATATAAATTGGAAAATGAACTTTTCTCAAATGCTGAAAGTTTATTTTTTGAAAGATTAAGCCTTTTCAAATTTTTCGGGAATACTCCATTTTCTGGGAATTTGGTAATAAAATTATTACTCAGATCAACAGCTACAACATTTGAAAAGAATTTAGGAACAAAGTTCAAAGATTTTCCTGAGCAGTCAGCTTTGTACTGTCCTCTTCCTTCGTGGATGCAACGACAATCTTGCTCCGTGGAACATTTTACGGCTGACGTCCCTTCAAGAACAGAAGGGAGATTCAGTGCCACGAATATTATCAATGCTTTTCTCATCTTGTCCGGAATGTAGCACATAAACTAAAATTAAAAATAATAATAATAATCATAATTAATAGTATAAGTATTGCGGCGTGGAAAGGATAAATGAAAAAAACCCGATTTGAACAAATTACTTAAGACGGTTTTGAAATTTTAAATTGTAAAAAAATTAAAGCTGTTGACCTATATGAAATACTTTAATTAAACCACTTCCGTTTTACCCCTGTAATTAGGATGTTCGGTCAAAATCGGAAACTATTTCGTGTTCTTTATAACGTCATATCTTAAATATTCCTGAAACCAAATTTTTTCTTATCACAATTGTTTCATATATTATTAATATATCACAAAAACCGCATCAAAATTGGTGACAAAATAAAAACTTTATCGGGTTTGAAATTAACAATTTTTAACTCTCTCTTGATCGCAAAGTGAAACACCTCGTTTTGAGTTATAAATGTGTGACGTCATAGCAGTATAAGAATTATATCTAACATAATAGACAGTAGTAACAATGATGATATATCGACGTTTGTAGAAGAAAGTAACGACTTTGACATGTACCTAATTATATCAAATAATTCGTCATTATTTGAGGAGGCAGAAGACAATCTTGTAAGTGATGAATTTGGAGTATAGCCGTATCTATTCGAACCAAAAACGGACGAATCTGATGAACATATTGAGTCGAGTCACGACCTACATGTACTCGATAATTGTGATTGCAGATGGTTGCATAGCTGTTGAAAAATACGTAACGAGAAATCAGACCAAGTGGTAATAAATTCGTTATTCTGGATTTTCCCGGCGTATACGGGATGGTATGACCGTCCTGCGTTTCGTATTTCCTGAGGCACAGCCCAGCAAAGAAAATACGAAACCCAGGACGATCATACCATCCGTATACCCCGGAAAAATCCAAAATAACTAATAATATTTCAACATAAAAAAAAGCTCCGAAATTTTAGCGAGCGAACTAACATTTACGCCATACTCCTATCTGCCCCATATGAATCTAGACGGTGAAAGCAATCGTGATCCTTTATCGCGTTCTTAAGACCATTCGGCCACTGAGGTGGCCCTTCATTTGAAATTGTTAAAAAAACACCAAAATTTGAATTTGCGTTTTTTCAAAGGAAAGAGTTCAACTGGAAATAATGTTAAAGTAAATCAAAACATACGTACCCATTCGTTAGCTGTTTGATTAGAAAGGGATTATACCGGATCATTCAAAAGAAAACATTCGCGAATAATACTACTTAAGTGTAAATTTCATGAACCATAACCTTTGGGTAAAGTGTACTGCCAAACTATACAGTTCAAGCGGTTTATAAACTAAAACATTTTGAAGACCAACGCATAAGGGTTCAAGTTCATAAGGTCATTTATTTACAACGTAATATTAACAGTGTAGGAGTGTTGCCAGTAAATTTAAACGTCATTTATGTGAATATAACTTCTTGTTCAAGGTTGGTTGATTTTCAGTCATAATAGCGTTACGTGTCATTTCCATAATAAAACTAACTTTAAGCATAAATAAGAGATATTTTAAAAAGTTTATTTTTTCATATTTAAATCGTTTAAAGCGATTGGTTAATATAAAATATAAAAAAGTACAGTAAATTATAAAACGGAAAATATTTAAAAAAGAGCCTCAATCTGATAAAAAATCTCTCTCTCTCTCTCTCTCTCTCTCTCTCTCTCTCTCTCTCTCTCTCTCTCTCTCTCTCTCTCTCTCAAAAACTCAATGTATATATTACTCGATGATGTTTTTAAGGTTTAAATTATAACAGGTAAATAAATGTCAAGCATTTTTTATTAGAATTTTCTATTTTAACTTTAATTTTATTGAAAATAGAGGAAAATTACAAAATTTACATCCGGAAGTTATGTTTATTCGCTACGTTAAAATTTCACAGATTTTGAACTCCGCAATGATTATGTTATATACCATTTTGGAATTTAATCATAAAATACATTCAAAAATGGTATTTGACAAAATATTGTTAATTGATTTTTATTATTTACTTTAAATAAAAATAATTTTATTTGTATCAAGGTAAAAAATTAAAATTCTCCACATGAATTGGATTGGATTGGATTAATGGTGTTTTACGCCAAGTCAAGAACCCTTCACTTATACTGATGTAGTCAGTTTAGGGATAGAGAAGGAAACCGGAAATGCCAGAAAAAGCTACCAGTCGTACTAGCGATAAAATTTTCTAACACTAGGATCTGCCCGAATGAGATTCGAACTCAGGCGGTGAGAGGCAATGTGACTCGTATATGCAGCTTAAACCACTCAGCTACCAAGGCCCAGAAAATTCTACACATAACACTACAAGTATCATCACTGTACATGTCAATTTGATCTTCCTTTTCCTTGACGCATTCCTGTCGTCTGCTAGCTAGCAAATTTGATGGCGTTTTAAAAAAATTAATTTAAAAAAAGCCTAGTTTTATGTCTGTGATAAGACTTAACGTGAATTTAACATTAGAAGTAAGGTTCTGTCAAAAAAAAAAAAAAAAAAAAAAAAGAAGGAAAGAAAGAAAAAAGAGAGAAAAGCCTTACATTCTGTACTTACCACAATGTTATCGATCAGAACCTTTTTTTATAATTTCCGGTTTGATTGGAATGAAAAAAGTGGAATGGATGGAGTGATGGTGAGTAAAGCCCCTGTCCAGCTTCTTTCATTTACATCGAAGCGGTCAGTTCTTGGAAGGTGACTGAAACCGGAATATGCAGTGAAACTTTACAAGCTTTGACAAGCGAACTTAGAAATTACAAATATTTTGTAGAATCTGCCAGAAAGAAGGGGACTCAAACTTATAGGCGATGAGAGGAAGTTTGACCCGTAACTGCGCAATTTAGCTAGACCACTCGGCGGCACCGAAACTCCTTGGTTTTATAGAAAGTCCAGAATTGTGTTAAAAATTATGATTTTTTACCTGAAACGAGTTATATTCCCTAAACCATCAACATATCCGACTTTATACAGTAATGTCGCCTTGATATACACTGCACATGCATGAAGCATGTAAACATGTTAATTAATTCAGAATATGTTAATAACTCGTTAATCTTAAAAGAATAAGGAAGTTTCGTTATTTAGTTGTTCCTGATGGGTTTATTAAAAACGGATGTTTCCACTTATTTGACTGGCCTAAAAATTCTAATGAATAAAAACATGTGTGCAGTTTAAAAAAATTGAAATTGATTTAACTATAAAAATTTCCGTTAATTACGTTATTAAGTTTATATTAATTTGATGTCATTCATGTTTCTGACTGTCCCGTTAAAACTGACCCTTCAACATTTTTCGATCCATTGGAATTTTTTTTATTTTAATCTCTTTTTTTTTTTATTATTTTTTAAAATTTATTATTCTTTTTTTTATTTTTTTTAAAATTAATTATTCTTCTTTATTTATTTATTTATTTATTTATTTATTTATTTATTTATTTATTTATTTATTTATTTATTTATTTTATAAATTAATTAATTTATTTATTTATTTTGTTATTTATTTATTTTTTTATTTTTTTTATTTAGACATAGGCTTGTCTTCTGTTTGCTTCGCTGCCACATGTAATTTGTAAATCTGAGAAATAAAAAAAAATATCACGAACAATGTGGTTATCATAATTTTATTTAAGAAATGGAATTTTACTTTTTTTTCTACCATGAGGTCATGGAGAGAACGAGAATGGCGCAAATTTAATGAAGTGCGAAGCACTTCATGTTAAATTTGCGCCATTCTTGTTCTCTCCATGACCTCATGGTAGAAAAAAAGTAAAATTCCATTTCTTATATTTACAATCTTTCAAAAATATACGAAAAACACGAGTGTTTTTCTGGATGGCACTTAAATTTACTTGTTTACCAACTCTCCGTGGCTGGATGCACATCATTTGATAGAACAGCAATTGGATCTGACAGAACCGTAACTCCGCCCACTCTGATGCAACTTGACGTGAGCTCCGCCCCGTACCCGTCTCCAGGTGACGGAAAAATAAACATAATCCCTCAGCTTATCGTAAATATTTTATTTCACCTAAAAGATAATCAATGGTAAGAGTCACATTTTCATATTAAAATTAAACGAACAATTATTAAATGTTGAATTTGTAAGCATTGATGGCTGAATGGAAGACAACGAAAAACCCAACTGCGGATTTATAATTTGTGAGCTTTGGCCAGACTGCGTCACAGTTTTGTTTTGTTCAGTGGAAGCGGGAACAAGCGAAATGGACGATGTGTCACCACCAGCAGTAGAGGATAAAATGGAACTAATTGTTTGTTTCTGATTAGTGGAAATGTCCCGAGAGTAGCTCCGGACAGAAGCTTCGTTCCTATGACCGCTCCTGTACATTATTTTCCTGGTTTCAATACCAGCGTCACTTAAATTCTGGATATATGTGGCACGGATGCAGTGTGCTGTGTACTGGTTTTGCCATCCGGCACTTTTAGAAACATCTTTCATGAAGTTTTTGTCAGTTTTACTAAGGAATAATTTTAACATTTTTACTGGACAGTTATCCATGCCGGTTGCATACATTCGCTTATCGGAGCTATCCTCAACATTTGACAACCCTCCTTGATAGTTTTTAGCTAATGTTTTGTGCGACAGGCACACATATTCAACGTCATTTTCATCTTTATTAAAAACAAACGAGTCGACCCCTAACTGGTGATGGAACTCCAGTCCTCTGGTGACAAAATGAATGGCAATATTGTACCATACACATTGCCTTAGGACAACTGGGTGGCTGCCAGCTTTATCAAAGTAAGTGGATATTTTTTTCAGATCACTTTCATTTATAATAGCTTTGTGTTGGGTGGGTTTTGATTTACCGGTGGCCAAACGCTGTTTTAATACCCCGTTCAAAGCATTGTTAGCTGACTTGAACAATTTATCGTGAACGATATCAATATCTCTATTTATATCGGCCAAATGCCTGTTTATAGCCCCACGAATGTTTTTTATTGTGTTTTTTTGAATAGTCCGCAATATCTGTGCCGGATTTTATTTTCTTGTTTGGCGGCTGAGGTCTTGTCTCTGCATAAAATTTTTTCAATTTTTCAGCTAGTTCTTCAGCTGTAACTTTGTTCATATTGATGGGACCACCATAAGTTTCAAAGTGCCAATCTAAAATAAGAAAAGAGAGAAAAAAGTGCAAGGCAGGGTAAAACGTACTCGGTAAGAAAAAATATTAGATCTAGATTTAAATTTAAAATATTATGATGTAGCCAAGTAGATCTACATCACTTTTACTTTTCATTAAATAAGTTTGAATTTAATTTTTTTTTCTTAAAAAATATTTTCATAACAGTTTTAAATGTAGGGCTAAATAGAGTCCTCTGTATTTTCTTTTTAAGACTAGGCAAAAATTTATATACAATGTATTCATTGCACAATCAATGTAGCTAATATTTTGCCAGATATTTTACTGAATTGTCTGCACTGTATTAGTGGTGTTGTATTGCTGCAGTTAAACATCAAATGTATGTTGAGAATGAACAAATTGTCATTAATTTATTAATTAATAATTAAATAAGAATTATTTTTCTTATTCTTATAACCTTGTAATATTTTCATCCCCCATTTTGTATTTTCTTTGGTCCTTTTACTTTGGTTCATGTCTTCATAGCTTTTTAATTCATCTTCGCTAATTTGTCTGAATCTTTTCCTGGGTTGTTCAACTCTTGTCATTGGTTTTGTCGGAACCTCAGGTTTTGGCAAACCGTCAAATTCAGACTGTTGTAGCAATTCTTGAAATTTTGCAATATCCACGGTCGATGTAACTGCATCAGACGCATTCACTAAATCAGCATCATCTTCGGCTAGAACAAAGTCTAAGATATCAATATCTTGGAATTCCAGATTAAAATTTCCAAGATCGGAATCATTAATAGAATCACTTGAAGAATCCATTGTGATGTGATCGATAGCAGACGATTTTGTTTACTTTTACACTTCCGTATTTTTTGTCAATTCATGTGTATTTGCTTATTTTACATTAATGTTACAAGCCGGTTTCAGACAAAGTCATAAAAATATTATATTTATTTAAAATAACAAAAATCATAAATTTTATATATTTTTATTAGTACGAAAACAAAACAAAAATGACAGGTTACATCAGCTGATCGATAGTGTAGTCCGGGTAATGTGTATTGGGAGTTATGTATTCATACGCCAGTCAGAATTGGGTAGCGTGCGCGACTCTCTCCATGAAGTTATGGAGATAGTCAGGAAGCCCTGTTTCATATTGCGATTGTAAATATATAAGTTTTAAATGTAGTGGCATTTGTTAACCCGATAATGTAATAAATTCCCGATAATGTTTCATCAACCGATATTGTCATAAAAATTCACCGATATAGTAATAACAGCGGTTTCAATAGAAGCCGACGGCCGACGAAAAGCGTCGGCTACTTTGTCAGTTCTGAGCAGTACACGTCGGCTACTTTCACTTTAGTTACGGTAGAAAGACTAAGTGTTTAACCCTCTTTACTTTACTATCCAAATCGGTTCCCATGCGTTACTTGAAATGATCATTTAGACGTTTAACTGTAATAATAAAAATGCCCTTAAATGTGCGTTTTAAAGATCGAGGTGTGGTCCTTGGTAATGCATAAAAAGTGAAGCGTAAATGGAAGCTATAGTATGGGAATTGCGGGTTAGTTCCCGTTTTGACGTCTACATTCTAGACTACACATCGTCTCATTTATGAATGATGAAACGGCGGGCATGCCCCCCCGGAAAATTTTCAAAAAAATCGTTGAAAATGGTGCATCCTGAGACCATTTCAGTCTCTGATTTTTCATTATAGTGTGTATACTTATTTTTGTTTCTGTGCAACTTTTAGTTGTTTTTTTTTCACGACTGACTAGATGAACATCATGTCATGATAGCTTGAACCAGCTAACAAGAGAAACCAAAACCAATCAAACATCAGAAAGTCAAACCGTAGCTACAAAACTTGCCAACATTGACCAGTCTATTGACTAGTCTTATTTTCAACTCTCAAAAAGTCCCTTTACTGTTAATAGTACTAGTCGTGGTGGGGTGCACATTTGTGCATTGAAGACTTCACCATGACTGACTAGATGAACATCTCCAATCAAACCGGAGATGATAAAGATGTTGGTCTCAATTTATGTGGCAGATACTGCTAAGCCCATTTTTAGAACCCTTTTACTCTTTTTTAATAAGGAGAATTAATTATAGAATGGAAATAAAAACACGAAACTTACGAATTGACTAGTGTATGTTTTAATTTCGTAGAACCTCACAAGTTCATCACTAATTGTCATCATCATCGTCTTTAAAGGCCAGTTCAATTTTTCTGTTTCCGGTTCTGTCCCATCTCCTTAACACTTCTAATGGAGAGATTTCCGACACATGGTCATCTCTATGAATGTACAACATTCCTAGTCCGCAAAGTCGTGCCTCTGACATGGTCGATCGAGTCCATGTTTTTAGGCGTCTAAGTGACGAAAATGACCTTTCACAACTGCAAGTACCAACAGGAAGTGCAATCAAAAGTTCCAATATTGTGTTCACATTTGGGTAGTACTGCTTTAGAGCGATCGCCAATGTCTCAATAAGGGTGCTGATAGGCTTAATGTTATCTTTACTACATAACTCGATCCACTTTTCGATTTCCTGTGTGAATTCATCCGGAGAAGGCAATTCATCTTGAAATGTATCCTCAACAGTCTGAATTATATCTTCCGTTAATTTATCAATAAATGCAGGTATCAAGTAGAAACCATACAAAGGACCAACGAGATCTGGCGGAAATCTCTCTGTTAGATGTTGTATAACATGATCCAAGAATGGTATGAACATGTTGACTTTATAATGATCTTCTATAGATCCCGCTGGGGCATTGGCCCTATGACGCTGACGCCCGGTTGCTCTTGGACGAGTTGGCTGTACTTCAAACTCGGATGCAATATTGCAGCTTCTCAAATACAGCGCATGGAACCTTTCGTCAACATTGCCTCTTAGATCTTGTAGAACACTAACCAAGGTTTGTGCCTCGCTGTGTGCATAGACTAAATCACAGTCCTTTGCTTGAAGGGCGATTGTCAACGGTTTTAAGTACCCAAGCAAAAACTGCGCACAGACAACAGCAGAAATAAATTCGAAAGCAAGAATGGCTTCTCGATAAGACCTTCCGTCAGATGCTGATTGTGAACTAGATTCCTCGATAATTGTGTCTAGTGCTTCCATCACTGAACCATAATTCCGCATAAGCCACGTCAAACTGTCAATACGCGCTGACCACCTAGTTTCACATAAAGTTATAGATTTACGACCTTTTCCTGATGAAAAAACGTCATCTTCACGGTCATCCAATACGTCAAAGTTAAAGTCCTTATCGCTTCCGTCTTTTACAGACTTCAAGAGAATAGACTTACGTTTTGCAGACCCTGTAAGAAACCAAGTGAACTTGCCTAACGTTGTCATCATTGTCTGAATGACTTGGACTTTCTTGCATGTGTTAGCAACTACTAAGTCAATTTATGCGATCGACAGTGAACAAAATACTTTGCTTTTGGATACCTTTCTTTAATTCTCTGCTTCACTCCCGATATCTCACCGGACATAGAACTACAACCATCATAACCCTGGCCTCTCAATTTGTCCATATCTAATGACCATTTTCCTTGCAGTGTATCAATAATGGCGGTAGTTATGGTTTCAGCATCTGTTCTTTGAACTTCAATAAATCCTATGAAATCTTCAGCCACTTCCGGTGTTTTTGCAGTCCAGTCGACATACCTTACACAAATTGACAGTTGCGACAATTTGCTTTCATCTGTTGTCTCATCTGCCATCACACTAAAAAAAGAAGCATTTAACATGCGAGATTTGATATTTTGTTGTATCTCCGCTTCACAACATACAATTAACTCGTTTTGCGTTGTAGGTGATAAATATTTCGCCCTAGGGGAGGCATTTGTTAAGTGCTTCTGCAAGTCATTATCATGGTTAGCTTTCCAATTAATAAAGAAATTAAAATTGCCATCTTCGGCTTGCTTTTCCTTAATCCAATTTCCCCTGAATGGAATGTTGCGCTTTGCCAAAGCTAAAACGATATCAATTATTGACAAGAGAGCTGCTCTGTTACCTTCGATCTTCTCCTTATATGCAGAACTCAAATATTCTTTAATGTTTGGTTTACTTTCTTCTGTGCACAGAAGAAATTCTGTACTTTTATAGCGAGAAATTTTGTGTTTCTCACTATTCTCATGACAGCGTAATGCGCCCCTCTTTTCACCTTGTGCGTTCTTCCAATCAGTGAAACCCTTTGAGACAAATTCTCGGTCGTGGCTTTCAGGGTCAAAATGAAATGCTATGCAATATGCACAGTATGCACCATCAGTTGATTCAGAATACCTCAACCATTCAAACTGATTTTCCCATTCTTTATTAAATCTACGTCCTTGGTTGTTTTTTGGATACTGAAACGTTGTCTTAATTTCTCGCTTCGAACATAGCAACAAGCGTCGCTGGCGATCGTCAAGTTTTCCTGGTTTGTACTCTACAGGATCAATATATTGAAATGCTTTGGAAATGTTACTAGGCGCGGACGGAGACTGATCTTTTGCTAAATGGGGCAAATCAGATGGGCAATATGATGTAGATGGAGAAACTTCCGCAACTGAAGACGTTGTTGGTAATTCAGTTCTTTCAACGTTTTCCGGTTGATTAAGTTTCTGATTAAATTTTGGGGCTTTGGGTTGAAAAAAACTGTCCAGTTTTGGATAATCAATCTTTCTTTTCTTCATCTTGTAAACATGCGTTAATTCGCAGCACAGATAAGGAAGAAACTCTGTGATAATAAATTCTAAAGTGGAAAATCAACGGCTACAAATCCGGTATCAATATTCTGTGAATTTCTTGATTCTCTTTGAAGTTTGATTTATTAATTAGTAAATCTTTCAACCAAATAATTATGAATTTATTGATTTACTAGCGCTGCAGGGGTGAGAAATGTTATTGGCGATTTTTTTTACCGAGGCAGTTGCCTCGGTTGCCTCAAACGTAGCTACGGTACTGTGATAATGTAATAATTTTTCTGACCGATAATGTAATTGCAGTTAACCGATAATGTTAAAAAAAAATTTCTAACCGATAATGTAACACGCACTTCCCGATAATGTAATTACTTTTTTTTCAACCGATAATAAAATTTAACCGATAGTGTTATATACAACACAAGAAAGAATTTCTTACAGGTTTTGGGTCATAAGGTACAGTATATATTTATTTTTTCATCTCTCTCTCTCTCTCTCTCTCTCTCTCTCTCTCTCTCTCTCTCTCTCTCTCTCTCTCTCTCTCTCCAATGCACCGATGCGTTGGGCGAAACGAATGTCCAAAGAAACAGAGAAATAGACAAATTTGAGACACGCGAACTACCAGCACGAATGCTGGAAGTGAGATCGGGTGCTCTGGAAGAGTTAGTATCTATCTATCTATCTATCTATCTATCTATCTATCTATCTATCTATCTATCTATCTATCTATCTATCTATCTATCCCGCCCAAGAGAACCAGAAAAAGTGGCCTTTATAAGCAGATGACCTTTATACAGAAGTTCAGATAACAATGTTATGTAGTAATTATGGCCAGACATAAGCGGTCTGTACAGCCAGTTGGCCCTTATGCAGAGGCGGCCTTTAAGGCACGTACGGCATATAGACACACACACACACACACACACACATATATATATATATATATATATATATATATATATATATATATATATATATATATATATATATATATATATATATATATATAAATAAATAATCAAAGACCTTGCTACGCCTCAGGCCCGGACAAAAGCAACCCCGGCATGGACGAATTTAAGCTCAACTGCAATTACAAATTTTGCTGTTTCTTAGCCAATTACTGACTTTATTTTTATGAGTGAGAGCATATGGCTGAAAACAAATTGTCTAGGTATAGAACTCCTATTATAATTTTAGGTCTTATTACGGTTTATTCTAACCAAATAAAAACAACAATAATAATGATAATAACAATAACAATTATAAAAGGTAATTAAATTATCAAGAAATCGAACGTTTTTATTGGTTTAAAAGTAACCCTAGACGCCGGGTTAACTTATTGAGATTGTCATTCTTCTTCTTTTCTTCTTTTCCTCTTCTTCTTCTTCTTCTTCTTCTTCTTCTTCTGCCAAGTTTCTTGTAAATTTAAGCAGTGCGGGTGGTCTGATTAAGTTCGAACCTCATACTCTTATTCTTTACTACATGTAGTTGTGTATTTTGATCTTTTTTATTGGCGGTCAAACGTCATTTGACTAAATAACGAGATGGCATTGGTCAAAATAATTTTTTTAAAAATCAGCTATTACAGCTAGAGTCTTGACACTTTACTTGTAGATACTATTTTCCCGGGAACATTATATATGTTACGTGTTATATTGTCATGTGGCTTAATCGCTGCATTTCGATTGGTTGAAATTAACAAATATATAAAATTACTTTTCTGTGGGCCATTTCTCCTGCATCATTTTGTATACAGACATGAAACTTTGAAAAACATATAGATGGTATGCCATTTGTTGGTTAACTCTTTGTCATGCGACCGCCCCGGTGGTCTAGTGGTAGAGCGTCCGCCTCGGGAGCGGGAGGTCGCGGGTTCAAACCCCGGCCGCGCCAAACGAAAGGCATTAAAATTTGCAGTTTTCTGCTTCCTCGCCTGGCGCTCGGCATTAAGGGGATAGAGAAACGACTGGCTTACCCGTTGTCAGTATAATGGACCGGGTGGAATGGTATGTGTCTGCAACTACTGTTCCGGTGAACTAGCACCTTAAAGTTGCCCTGAGTGCACAACCTGGAAGGTGCTGGACATGTCTACAGCATACTATCTCGGTAAGTTATCTTATTTAACATTTGCTATTTACCATTATTGAATCTGCCTTAAAGACCCCATTAAAGATAATTTTGTGTTTTTCCAAGCACAATACATTTTGATTCCAAAACCATCGAAAAATCAGTTCTGCACAAACCTATGTCATGTATATCGGGGTATGAATGAACACCATTGACTTTTTCTTAATAAAAAAAAAAATCATATATCAATGTTTTTAAGGAACACTGATGTGAAAATCCGCTACAAGTTCCCAAACCGTTTCATTGCCTAAAATAGTTCCCGGAATTATTGTCCCATGCGAAACCGTTGTCAATTCGCGTTCTTATATGCAATTACCCACTTCCACATGGTGCTATTATTCACACATTTAAGTATGGGGATGTGCTATCTGATGATTTCTATTCTTTTTCTTTGTGCTTGAACACGGACGTAATATATGCTTACGGGAAACGTCCCGTGTCAGAAGAAGCGTATAAAACTTTGAAAGCCCTCGCTGAGGGCACCTTTTCTGTGCCAGTCGCGAAAAGAAACCATATCCAAAAAGCGGCTTTAATGAAATTTTATAGAGGTAAAAGTGACGAGGGTTGAATGAAAAGTTTTAAGTTTATTAGTTTAAATAGGCCCATATAGACCCTAATATTTGATTTGTGAATAGAGTTATTTATCAACGATCCTCTTCTCTATCTGAGGCCGCTGTGACAGAGTGGTTAAGACGTTCGCCTTCAAATTCTAGGTCTCTCACCACTTGGGGTTCGATACCGGGTCGGACCACTTTGGGAAAAGGGGTACTCCTTGTCGTTTACATCACAGCATGAGCAATCGTTTAACTATTTGCGAGGATCAACTATTTCATTTAATCCCAAAGGATTAATGCACGGCTTATATATTTGCATGTGTAAATTTAGAATTTTTGAACTCTTAAAATCAGTCAGCATTTACATATGACAGTATGTCGTATACGAGCTGTAAGGCCTGCACCCAAGTTAACGTCTCGTTTGCACGAAACGCAAGTTTTAAGAAGTTTTGTTAGTCTTAATTAAGTTAGTTTAAAAACCGCTTGAATGTATACTTATACCAGTTTTTAAAGTGCATTCAAGTTTGAAAAAGTCACAAAGTCACAAAGTTTTAAAAGTTATGCGCACTTATCAGGTCCGGGAAAACGGCAGAACGTAAATACGTAAATGATATAGACCGATCGAGCTATTACAGCTCGTTCGAGGTATTATTTGTAGCTCATGCAATTTTTTTCAATTTGCGCAAGTTTCCTCAAGATGAATTTTTTTGTTTGAAAAGTGATTAAAATAGTATTGAATTTTAGTTTGAAACCCGCGGAAAGTTAATGCATTAAAATGCACAGTCAAGGAGAAGAAACCCTTACAGAAAATCGCATAATTGTAGCTTGATCGGTATATTATAGCTCTGTCGAGCTATAGTAGCTCGTTCGGCCGTTTTTTCGGACCTGCTTATAAAGCGGTCCCACAGATTAATATGTGTGTGTGAAATATCTGAAACATGTATGCTTGAATATGAGCCAGTACACCAGAGAAAATCCGAAGCAAAACATATTTAACAACACAAAAAGTACCAAGACCATTAATAGCTACAAGTCATGGCTGAGGACTTGCACTGAGCATAGCATGTTCATTGTTGTGGTTAAACCAGTTTTATTTTTTGTTGGTGCCAAACCTTTCCAATGCAATTAAACAATATTCTAACAAGTCACGCAAACGAAATATCATATGTCGAGGGCATGGTCAAACTTGCGCACGTTTGTAAAAATCGTGTACATTGCACATGTTTCAGCCATTTCATTGTCATTTTTAACTGTTCTATTTCAGTCTTAAAATTACACTTCAGATATCTGAGAATTGAGCTCCATTACTTCACGATGTTGGATGGTCAACATACCACTAGTAATATTAGGGCCGCGGTGGCCTAGTGGTTAAGGCGTTCGCCTACAAACCCAAGGTCTCTCACCGATGGGGGTTCGAGCCCCGCTCGGACCACATGTGATTGCTGATGCGACGTAAAGTACAAAACAACAACAACAACTACCACTAGTAATGATCTGAAAATTTTACGATACAGCTTATTAATGAATTATAACAGTTCAACTCTTTCTCTCATCTATTTCATTTACTTTCATGTCGCAATAAATACCGTGTACGAGATGGAGAACTATACTACGGAAACAAGCGCGTAATAAGAGAAAATTCTGTAAAGTCGTGTGTAAAAGACGCCTTCCATGAAACAAAAGGAGGGGGTAGTAGGAAGATAAAATACCATATTCGGCAGATCTACAGTGGTGTTAGTGAAGACAGAATACAGTGTATACTGGACAAGTCGAAAACTCATGCACGCATGCAAGCACGATTCACAAATAATCCTGTCTTTAAACCTGTAACATCCCGAGGACTACAAGTACGACATCAGATTGATTTGATTGACATGCGCCCGAATAAAGTTTGGGTTGGGACAAATCGGTACAGGTACATACTGTCATTGATGGACGTGTTTAGTCGTTATATATGGTTGCGACCTTTAGCTAAATTTCCAATCACCTTGAATCCATTTATAGAGAGCATGGTCCGCCTAGGGTTTTACAGAGTGATAACGGGAAGGAATTCGAAGGATATGTGTTGAAATTAATGAAAGAACTTGGGGTAAAAATCATTCGAAGTGCACCCTACCATCCACAAAGTCAGGGGAAAGGTGAACGAAGCCACAGAACTATACAAAAGAAAATTTTGTATGATTTACTTCAAATGGAAGGAACGAATTGGGTAAACCAACTTTAAGAATACGCACATGTACTGAACAATGCAGCACGAAAAGCTTTAGGTTATAGGACATCGTTTTTTGTGCATTATGGACGGCAAAATAATCGCATGAAGTATGAACTTGGTGCGAAAAAAGCAAGCAGTATAAGAAAAGAACAATATGTTAGTGGTCGAGGGGTTCCGAGAGATACTGATCTGAAAAGAAACGAAGTAAGACGTAAAAGAATGCTTTCAAAGGTATTTCAAGTAAGCAGAAACTACAATGAGCATATGAAACGTAATGGTTTAAAGAGACATCCACCCTCAGTTTATGACATTCACGATACAGTTTTAGTACGAGTTCGTCACCCGAAGAAAAAACCAAGAATGAGCTATTTAAAAAAAGGTGTAATACTAAAACGTCGACTTAAACTAGGCAAATATTATATTGCTTTCGAAGATAATGACGGACTAAAAAATGCTTGGTTTTCGGTTAAAGATATCACAAGTTTGACCAGATCAGAGGAAATCAAACGCCGTACAATGGATCCCAATCTTATAAATAAACAGGCAGATAAGTCGAAATACAATATTCCTCTCAGTAGGGGAGAATGGGTATATAGGTACGGATTTACGGTGATATTTGACCCTCTCCCAGAAGGAGACTGTCAATTTTCTGCTAAAGCCGACCAATTGAAACATATTGGTATACATCGATCTCCAGTCTCTCTACGCCAAGAAGTGGTAAATGACTTAAGAACGAGGCCATATCTTGTCGATGGTACATCTCTTGAAAATTTCCTTGGACAAAAGAATCTGGAAGCGTATCTACAGTCCATGTCCAGAAGAGGAACACACGGGGATCATATCACTGTAGCAAGAGTTGCAGAGATCTTTAATGTTCAATTCATTATATTCTCCATCCAGCGTATATGATGATGATATTCCAACACTTTTTTAGCTCACGATTCTGAGGATGAAGGTGAACACTACTATAGCATCCAAGGAGATGCTACTAGTCGAGCCACCAATTTTTGATACTTCAAATCGAATAACACTGCAGCAGGGTGTTGGTAGGAGAAATTCTAAGAGAAGTAACAAAGGGAGTTGTCAGAATGAAGGTGACCTGGATGGGAGAGATTACCCAGGAAGTGATGGTAGGAGAAAGGGGAGGGTAGATGACGTGGGTTGTCGCAATGGGGAAGTTGTTGGTATAGGTGAGAAAGATAGAGGGGATGAGAGTGAAGATAATGTCATTAGTGCAAATCAGGAAGGAGGCGAGGCTCATGGTACAGATCAAGATGGGGGTGAGAAAGATGGCATAGATCAGGAAGAAAGCGAGATCGATGATACAGATAAAAAAAAGTGGTAAGAAGAACGGTATAGATAAATCAGTAGGCGAATTGTCTGCTGGAGAGTATCCAAATGAGATTGATGGTAAAGATACGGGAGGAGGTTCTGTGAGTAGTAGAGATCAGAAAAGATGTAGTAAGAGTTGGAGCGATGATGGTGGAGGCGATGTAGGTGATAGAAATGGTGGTAATCAAAGCGGAAGAAATGGGGAAGGAATTGAAGTGGGTGAGATAGATGTAGAAAAAGGCGAAGTGAGTGGAAGAGATGACGGTGAAATTGATATGGATGAGAGATTCGAGGCAGAGGGCGGTGCAACAGATGACAAAGAAAGAGATGCTGATGGAAGATGTGAGAAAGAAGGCGATATAAGTTGGAATCATAAATATTTGCCACCTGAAATTTTAAACCTTATAATTGATATGGTTTTGCATAACGACTGCCGGATGGCGTTGCCACTTTCACTACTAAGTCAGCATTTTAGGGCTAGGGTAGCTCGGTTTTACCATGACAATCCAGAATTGAAAGCTCAGTTCTTGAATAGAAGAAACATCCATGTTCGCCCTAGCATTGCTTTGGATTTAGGCTTAAGACTTTCAGAGGGCGCTCAAACAACCGTGTCCGTGAGGCAAATATGGAAATTAGCTGGGAAGAGTTCGGGTTTAGCCAAGCGTTTAAAAGATATATTGCATCAAGATGGTGGACAGTGGTGGCATTCGTGGTTGGTTTTGGTGCCAATAGTTTCAAGGCAAGGAATGTTCAGAATTCTACGTATTTTGTAGAAATAAGGTCTGAAGATTTCCATTCAGTTTCTAAACTTGTGTAACGCGCAAGCGCGTATATAATTGTTTCTTGTTATTCTAATATTGCAATACTGATTTTGATTTATTTTGTGTATGGTTTAGATAAAACCAAATCAGGCTTTATAAAAAAAAATATTATTTTATCTTGTTTTTTTGTTTTTTAATGAGATTCATTGCCCAAGTGCATTATAAAATTCCATCCCTGGCCTGGTCTGGCCAACCGAAAAACTCCAAAAGCCTATGATGCACCCCACCTGCCTTTCGGAATTAAGAGGATAGATAGTTTGGCTAACCCATGTCAGTGAACTGGGGGATGAAACGATGATTCGTTGGATAGTGCGATCCATCATTTTGCTATTTAATAAAATTTTGTGATATCAACTTAACGATTTGATGATATCACAATAAAGAAATGTCGATATCATCAATTAGATATATTGATATATTCAAATCGAAATAGTGGCCACACCAATTTGCCAATTTGTAAAGAACTGCTCAACTTGCAACGTTAGAGGGCGTTTAGTAACTTGTGGTAAGTGGCACGCAAATGCATCATTGAAGACCTTGCCACGATGAATAAATGAACGTCTCCAATATAACCGGAGGTGGTAAGGTTTGGAATACACGAAATGTTTATTCTGCTAAGTTCATTTTTCAGTCATTTACCTTACTTTACATTTATTAGTACCTTTAAATTGGTGGTATCATCATTATGAATTGGTTATAACAAATCGCAAATCTTATCCGAACGAGACAACAAACAGTTTACTATGATAAAAACTTTTGTTTCTTTCGATGTTGGTATGTCAACTTGAAAGTAACACTCATTCACATCTTCGGATAATATCTCATTTTTCATGTTGATAAACACTGTTATCAACCTCATTAAATGTGAATATAATTGTATTTTATTATACCACTAATAAATTTGCTCGATTTTCATTGGATAATAAATATCACATGACTGGGAATTATTTCGCGTGCCGCATGCGGAGCAGGAGCTGCTCACCTTTCCGGAGCACCTGATTTCGCTTCCAGATGTCTGGGAGTTCACGCTTGATTATACCAAATATTGCCTATGGTGTGCAAATTCAATGCATTTTCGGCTAACAGATACATTGTATACATGGACTAAGGGATGACCTTTATCACTGACCATGGTCCAATGGCAGCTATCTTGTCACCAGATAAAATCTTTAGTGTGTCCCACCTAGGGACCCTTCCACTTAAATTTGGTTCAAATTGGTCCAGTACTTTCAGAGGAGAAGATTTTCAAAGAATCGGGTTAAAAATACACCTAATTTGCATATTACGTGAATATTGCGCAGACAAAAATTTCACGGGAAAACCTGTTATATATGTTAAATGCCCAGAGATCTACTTTCTATGTTTCAAATTTAAACTAAATCAGTGAATAAATAAATCTATATTGGCCATTTATTGGTTTTTGCTATTTATAGTAACGGCGGTCATCTTGGATTTCGGGCGGAGTCACCGGATACTTTTCAGTGTGCCCCACCTAGGGACCCTTCCACTTAAATTTGGTTCTAATTGGTCCAGTACTTTCAGAGGAGAAGATTTTCAAAGAATCGGGCTAAAAATACATCTAATTTGCATATCACGTGAATATCGCATGCACGCACGGACGAACGCAGGCCAGGTGAGCTAAAAACTGACCTGCAATATGGCCGCCACCACATTCTCGCTTCATAGATTCAAAATACGTTTTGTAAATATTGTTCTACCCCAATTCAGAGAATATGTCTTCCCAATTTAACCAGTACACAGGTGAGTTGTTTTAATGCATGAAACTATTGAAACATACGGAAGAAAAACAATACTCACCCCTCTATATAGAGGGTCTTGCAGTCGTGATGAGGCTCTGGACAATACACCTTATTTGTAGCAATTTGCCTTGTGGCAGAAGAGAGTTACAACTACGTGGGATATAAATTTAAAGTTAAAGTAGCACAAAAATAATAAAAAGTAATGAAAATTAAGTAACAGGGGTACTATTGTGGCATAGTTTCCGAGTGAAACAACATTATTATTATTTATATTGTTCCGATTGTTTATGACGTCACAGTCCGAAAATTCATGACGTCAAAACAATAGTGTTCAGTCTACAGGGACACTGTGCCAAAATGAGTGCATACAAACAGGGGCACTATTGTGGCATAGTGTCCGAGTGAAACAACATTATTATTATTTTATTGTTCTGATTGTTTATGACGTCACAGTCCGAAATTCATGCACGTCAAAACAATAGTGTTCAGTCTACAGGGACACTGTGCCAAAATGAGTTATTAATATTTATATAATAATAGTTGTTCTTCGAGGACACTGCCAAAATAGTTCCCGAGAGAGAGAGAGAGAGAGAGAGAGAGAGAGAGAGAGAGAGAGAGAGAGAGAGAGGGAGGAAAAAATAAATATATACTGTACCTTATGACTCAAAACCTGTAAGAGATTCTTTCTTGTGTTGTATATAACACTATCGGTTAAATTTTATACATTATCGGTTGAAAAAAAGTTATTACATTATCGGGAAGTGCGTGTTACATTATCGGTTAGAAATTTTTTTTAACATTATCGGTTAACTGCAATTACATTATCGGTTAGAAAAAGTATAACATTATCGGTTAAATTTTGTTACATTATCGGTTGTTATTACTATATCGGTGAATTTTTATGACAATATCGGTTGATGTAACATTATCGGGAATTTATTACATTATCGGGTTCAACAGAGCCTCCTGATTATATAAAACCTCGACATTTTCAACACCTACTAGCTATTTGAAAAAAAATAATTCATCATCTTCAATTCCGTTTAGTATGGTTGCCTGTTAATGTTTCTGGTAAATATTTACTGCTTATATTTTTTATATTTTTTCTTGGAGGAAATCGTGGTTATTTAATTGGACAGCAACAAATTAGCTTTAGCCATGCAAACGGTTTTTATAGCCAGGCACTTACTTACTTACTAACTTCATTTAAAAAATGTTATACGACGTTTTATAATAGTTGAAATATCTGCAAAGATTTTTGTTCAAAACGCTAAATATTAATAGCCATGCAGAACTAGTTGTTTGTAAATGTGAATATTTATTTGTTTCAATGTTCGGAATGTTGTATTGAGCATTCATTAGTATGAAGTATTTTAATTAAAATGTTATAATGTTGATCTAAAATGGTAGAAATATAGAAAAAGTTTTTTCTTCATTCAGTATACCATACAGTATAGATAAATTGTGGTCAAACTATATTTGCTTAATAGAACGTGTGCCAACATATAGACCATATAGAGGATTGATATCAATATTGCATTCATTTTAAACTTATTTAACTTTAAAAATGAATAAAATACCAGATTGTGATTTTATCTTTAAATTATCAAATTTTGATTTTATCTTTAATTTTTTTTTCTTGTTTTTTTTAATCTTCAATTCGTAAGTAATATTACTGCAAGGTTGAAATCGTTTGCAAGAAAACTGTAGGAATTTGGTGCACAAGCAGAAAGCTATATGAAATTCGGATTTTGTTTTTAATAGGAAAAACCTACAGTAGAATGCATACGTACTATGGAAAAAAAACTTAAGAAAAGGTTAGATGTATAATTTATACTGAAGCATTTTAATGTTGACACAACATAAAGCATATCGATAAAAAAGAGGACTAGAATGTATAATTCCGAGCAATTATATATCTGCGTATCATTCATGTAGCTATTTTTATTTTTAAATAAACATGGGATCTCTATTGTTTTCAAAACAGACTGAGCCTTTTCTTTTATTTCTTTTAAAACAGACTCTACTTTAAAGCCTGGTGTTTTATGTATTTATTCAAAGTAGTAACTTTCCATAGCTAACCAAATGTAAGAATGTAGAATAAACCAGACAAATAAACATAAATAGTTTAATTCATGGAGATGCCTTAGGCTTTATCCAACAAATAATTCCGTGTTGTCGCTTAAACAGGATTACTCCGAAGTCCTTCTGAATTTCCATAACAAATATAATAGATCCATGGCAATGTTCAATCTCTTCCTGTTTTCAAAAAATAAATCCTATCGCATAAAAAGATGGAAATGCGATAAAAAAAAAGCTGTCAGAAACGAAGGAGAGTAGGAAGGTGAAGAAAGGTTTTGATTAACAACAAGGAGTCTGTTGCAGACATAATTATTTAAAATAGAATTCAATACTGTAGAAGAGATATAGGTGATTTTCTAATAAAATCCATTTTAAATTCCAGCAAATTTTTTATTTGTTTCAGAAATTAAAAAAAATTTAAATGCTATAAAAGTGTAAAACCATTATATAAATGAATTTTTAGAAATATTTATATCAGAAACACCAAAATATTGAATCAACTTTTAATATAAGTTACCTGTTAACGTTTTCATTTTCAAGCAGACTGATTACAGAAAATAAGAAAGCTGTAAACATATCAATAAAGATTGTGTGTAATAATTGTACTATACGAATGAGAAATAATTCTAAAATACATGTAATTACAACTGACAAAACTGACAATTCAATAAGTCCTAAATATGGCCAAACATCACGGTAATATATCCCTTAAAGCAAATATTCAATGCCAACTCTGACAAACTTGGATTTTTTTTAAGTTTTGTTTTAAAAATTAGGTGTCGTCTGGTTTGAAAGACTTGTAAACAACTCCATCATATGTCTATGGAAACCATAAAACAATCTAGCATCAATTCAACTAGAAATAACATAGTATTAACGTTTATATACTTATTTTCTTTTCAATGTAGGATTTTTAAAGTTTGGTATTTGAACCCTTGCTTTAAGAATGGATTGCGCTAAAAGATTTTAGCTTTCCAGCTGACAAAAGACAATAGCTGGATGTTTAAATTGGATTTTCCATTTTATAATTTTTAGTCATCTTTTTCTTAGCTCTTAGCTTTTTTATAGTGTTATGGTTGTTTTCATACAGTATCGATAACTCCAAATATAAAATCTGCTCATCTGAAAAACCAAATTAATATCAATTGTAAATAAAATAAGTCTTAATGTTTTACTTCAATGCATATGTTTATGAAACTCTATATACATCATGCTTCAGCGTATTAATAATAATCAAAAGATAAATTTAATGTGTTGTAATGATGAAAACAAAATTGTTGTTCAAAACACAAAAAAAGAAAAAAATATATAATTTCATAGTGATGAATTGTGCTTTATCAATATTTATAGTTTTACCTTGAAGAACTCATTTTCATTTTTTTAATTTTTTATCAAAACAACAAAAAACTTTACTTTTTATCGCGGCTGAGACGTTTTAAGCAATGATAGAGAAATTGTTGTTTTTGTTATATTATACATTATACAGCTGTGAAGATTCTTAATTACATGTGCATTTTTTATAATTTACCTCTACTTTTCAATTACAACACATAAATCTAACAACCAGATATATTCGTTGTTGAACATCTGACGGACGGTAACAGAATTTAAAAAACGCTTTGGCGTTTTCAATGAAATAGTATTACATAACTATTGATGTGCTTATAATTGAAATTTTACCTCTCTGTTTTGACGCCAAAAGATCCACAAAGCTCAAGTGTCTGTTATGTTGATTAAAGCATAACCGGAAATCGTCTGTGGTATAGTTTCTATGTTTATTGATGTTACGTAATTAAGCCAATTTTCCCAGCAATCCTTAAGTTCTTAATTGGAAATAGTTTTGGTGCATTCATTCATAAAACCCTTAAAACAAGCAATGTACAAGAACATTTGTTACAATGGTACTTTATTTACAAAAAAAAGATTTCTTTCGGTGCATTAATTATAAAATCACTTGTGATCACATGAGAAGTTAATATCGTGTATGAGTGTTTGCGGTGGGAGAACGCCTAAAACACGTTTAATTAATCACACACTCAAGGGATAGTATAACAACTTTAGTGCTACATGTACTTTTGAAAACTGCTGTTTAAATTCACGACAATATCATTATAAAAATGAGAAAAAAATATGTTGCTGGACAAATATTCAAAAAAATTAAATAAAAATCAAATGTAATTTAAATCAAATTAAATTTTAAAAACAACTGAAACAAGTACTTGCCAACAACAAAAGTATTTAAAACATAACAATTTGATGATAAAACAAGAAATCAAAACAAGAAAAGAAGGGACAAACAATATTCAGTACCACATGTAACTTTTTTTCGACTTATGAGCAAATATCACGTAGTGTGGTTTAAGACCTTTTAGTAGGTTCAAACCATCCCTTTAATTTTTGTGTTTTATACAAATTTCAAACTTACGTTTTTTAACTTTTCATGTATATTTAATCAGTAGCAATTCGTTAAGAGCTGTAGCATTGTTCTTTTAGTAGCGTCAGCAATCAGTGTGCAAGATTATACTTCAATCATAAGAAATGCTCTTATAATAATTTTATCATACTTTTTATATGAAAGTTTTATTTTTTACAGTAGCATTACATTTGACCATTTTTCTTTGACTGATGGGGAAATCGAAGATAACGCAAAGAGTGTCAAAATCATTGTAAATATATAACAAATACCTGCTAAATTTTGATGTACCATATGTGAACATTTCGGAAAATCATTCCTCATCAGTGACACTAGGGGCCAAAAAGTTTGATAGATAAAAAATAAGCCAAACAGTTGCAAAACAATGAATCCAAAGTTCCAAAATTATATGAAACCAAATCCAGCTAAACTCTTAACGCTAAATGAAAAACGTTTTCTAAAATAATGAAAATAAATCATGTTAATTTTACGTGAGACATAAAAAACGTAAATAAAGCAAATTGGATTATCACAGTAAATATAAGAGTAAAAGAGAGCCTTAAATGTATTGTAGCAAAATGTTAATTCGTCTTAGTTATGAAACATGCTTAAAACTAAGTAATGCTACCTCATGCAAAGTATTTATTAGATGATTTAGATTCATAACATTTTGAAACTTCGTAGATATTATTTATATTTTTTATACATAACTGTTTGGCTAATGTTTTTTGTGTTTATTAACTTTTTAGCCCTATGATTCACTGTTAAGGAAAGGTTTATGGAAATGTGCGCATAAGACACATGAATAAATAAATGAATCAATAAATAAAAAAACAGGTATATTTGTTAGTTATAAAAGTAATTTCTGTGACTGTGCTGACATATTTTTATGACTAAATAGTAACCAATAGAAGCTTATCACTTAATGAAACGTACGCATTTCCTTACTTAGACGTAAACTTTAATATTTTTAAGAAGTTATTTTAAAACAGACCATCAGTCCACTGGGTCACTGTTTAAAGCCTTTCAATTGTAACATAAAAATTTTATATAAATCGCCTATACAAGCCATATTCATAAGACCCGCGGCAAACATTTCCACATGTATAATGAATATTAAGTGCTGATCCAATCATTGTTCATAAGAGCATAAATATCCGTATGTTCAGAAGGTATTGTACATGTATTTAGCTTATGTTTAAATTTTAGGTCCATTGGAACTAACTTCTGTGATATTACTGGTTTTTTATCAGTTAATAACAATTTTAAAATTAATTTTTGTATTTAGTTTTGCATCAAGTAAGTATTTTATATATACAGTTATATTTTTAACATTTTCTAGCTGCAAATAACGACATACAGCATTAAACATTAGTTCACTTGCACTCGCTTATTCTTTACAAATACAGACTTAAGCGTATATATCGGAATATGTACAACTGAGGATAAAAAAATAGTGAAATAGTGTTATAGTGTAAATATCAGTTTTTTTACATTTCCTTATGTTTGGATCTTTTGCAGTAATGAAACTTACTTTACTGAAACTTTCTCTTTTGTTAAGCAAGTGGTAGAAAATCTCTACAATATAAAGGCTTAAACTTGTATATTTCCGTAAGGTATCTGATAATAATCACACATTCGATAAAACAGTTCCAGAGTAAACACAAAATTACATAAATATTTCAAACTAATCAGGCACGCAGGTACGATTTCATTAGAAGATTAAATTGGTTCTTATAATAGCAACTATTTCCTTTTACTTTGTTATTTATGGTGTATAAAAATTAGATGCATCACTATACACCGGAAACGGGTAATAGAGAGAGTAAATAATTATTGTGAAGATAGATTATGATCTAATCGTACTATTGTAGCAGGGTCTTCTTTCACCTACATGTGGTGTATTTATAAAAAGTTTTAGGTTGTGAATTGGGCACACACTTCCGCTGCATTTTTCGAAATGAAATTTGTTGTTCGCAGTTTATTGCATTGCTAAATAAACTTACACACACACACACACACACACACACACACACACACACTACGTGAACATTATGGACACAAACCTATTGTGTAGATTGTTAAGTTTTATCGAGCCATATATTTCCATTTTTCTTTTCTTGTATCTGAATCTTTGCTTAGTGCTTATGTCTTCCTTTATAAATACACTTTCACTTTACATGACTTTAAATGATGCAAAATAAGGCACGTGTTCGCCACTCCACGCATTGTGTGTATGTTTTCAATTTCCTCCATTTATTCCATTTAGGTTTTACTTTTGTTTCATCTACCAAAATTTTTTTTCGCTTCATAAAAAGTCGTATTTTGGTTCTTTGTTTTGTACTAATTCGAAATGTGTCGGTATAGGGGCTTAATCATCGAGCAAAAAATGAAACAAATATATTAATACACAGCACATACAACAAGAAAAACAAAACTTAATCACAGCGTATCAAAAATTTAAACTTGCGACTTTCTAAAGACATTTAAAAACATTTTTTTATCAAACTATCAGATTGGAGTGGAGTTTAGTGAAGTTATGCCGTCTAGATTCCTTTTTTAAACCAAGGCTGATATTTCTGAGATGGTGAAGAAAACCGGAGTGTCCGAGTAACAATGACTTTTAACAATTAAGCTTACATACACACCTTCACACTAGGATCGATCTAACCGAATTGTGTTCGTATTTAAGCGGTAAAAGGCAATCCTATCTCCAATGCTCATTTTGGACCGATGGGTCACAGATGCCTCTAAAATTATAGATTTTTGTCAAATATTCTGCAATGTTTAAAACTTTTAAAGATTTCAACCTCTAAATAGCTTAAATGTGTTACTTATCGCAATGCAAAGATTGGACAAATTTTATTCTTAGTCTACAAACATACCTTAATGATAAGTTTTTTAATCAATTAGGAGGGGATTTCAGAGAAGTTTTATTGCCACATCAAGGTATCTAAGACTAGAGGGTACATTATTTTGATTTTCTTATACCTAATTATTACCGGTAACTGTACGTAATTGGTTACTAATCTTGCTAGTACAAGGTAGTTTGACGCGCTTGGAACTGATTTATCTGCCAGACTATCAGCTGTTTATCGGATTAATTTACCTTGATTTGCGATGTTTTTTTTTTCCTGGAGATATTAATAAATACTTATTTTTGCTGCGGTTTCTCGCTCTTTTGACATAAGAATGTCAGATTCAATCTAACCTTATTTTTTTATAAGATCAGATCGATCTGACCTATATAACTCCTAATGAGATTTATTTTTGATACCAACATTATTAAGATCTAATTATTATTTTAAGTAGTCTCTTCTACACATTTTAGTTGGAGTTTGCTTATAAATGTCAAAATGGTAGCTATAAAAACAACTGTGTTATATTTTACGGTATTGAGTATCAGGAATTTCTTTTCCTAGATTTTCGAGATTAAACTAACCAAAGGAAATTAATACCTTCACACTGAATTCGGGAACAGTACCAAACGCACGGCTCATTCGATTTATGTTTGAGGCTGATGTGATTTCCAGTGTACCAAGCAATAACACAGAGGGTAAAAACCAACTTCTAAGATGATATAACATTCTTGTTGTGTGTGACCAAGATAACATTTATGTACTACTAGCTAGCTCTAACAAAACAAATTATAAAGGACAAAGACACCAACTAATATCAAAAATTCAAGATAAATGTCAAATCGTGGATATCATCTTTTGTAAAAATAGTATTGGCTGAAGGTTAAAAATTGGTTCAATTCAAAATTATCTATATCAGTTAATTATAATTTAATAACTGTTAAAAAGGAAGTGTGACATATGTTATGTACATATAAAACTGAAGGTTATATATTTGGTTATGATACAGGTGCCTGATAAAACCACTAAACTAGTTTTGAAGATACAAAAAAAATTAAAAGTTGGATTAACTGAGTCAGAGCTGACAGAAAACGCCAATTCTATAAAATTCATAAAATTAATGAACGCAAACAGATTGTTCGAAAATCAATCGTTATCTGCATTCCTAAAAAAAGTTTTCAGGTGAAGACCAAATATCAACAGAAAAAAAATTTCATCGGTGTGGTAAATAGTTTTTGATATTGTGTTATTTAAAAAAAACGCACACGTTTTTTCATTTTAAATTTTATTTTCCACGTGACGGGTGTAGCTAGCTATACAGGAGGTGGTATCCTTCGTGAGCACCGGTCTCACTCCCTTGATTAAAGTTCAAGTGTGTAAATGATTCTGCTTGTTTTCAATTTGTTTTTTTTTTTTTTTTTTTTTTTTTAATTTTTTTTTTTTTTGGGGGGGGGGAGGTATGTGTAGACACGGACTGGTATGTTTATATGTATATAATTTGTTTAAATATCTTATATTATCCTAAATCAACGCACAGACATGTGTCACAAAAAAACGTTTATCGTGTTCTTTATATCGGACAGAATTATTGTCTGTTCAAAAACTGTTTATATTTTAGAGAGCTGTTTAATTGTTTCAGAACATACTAACGCCTTATCATCTATGTATTTTATTAGAAAGGATTCTAGACTTTAGAAAGCATGATAATTTTCGTAACATACAAGATCTCATGAAAAGCAGGATGTTTGGTGAACTGAAAACAGAAAACAATAATGATTTTCAAAAGAATAATATCAATGCTTAACCAAGATTATGATGACAACTACCCTTAAAACTGCATTGTGCATTGTTTCACATTTTGTTATTTACTGATTAGGTATCCTTATGTGATTAGACTGTTAGATTGCTTAGATAATAACCATAGCTGTTTATTTCTTTTATACAACCGATTTCTTTTTTGTTCATAAAATATCCCTTATATGCCTTGCTTTTTTTCAATGTTCACTTTTGATCCAAGCAATTAGGAATAAGTATGTTTAGAGACAAGCTTCGTGTTGTTGAAAATTTTCATGTAAAACATGTCTTCAGCTGAAGAGTTATTAGATGGCGTATAATCTCCCCTTTATTATAATGATAATGACAATAATACTCTAATAATTCGATTGATCTTAAATTTTATCAAGTACTGGTTCATTATAGTTCTGAACTTTAAAATACTTAAAGGGTAAGAGGAAAAACAGTAATAATAAAATAGATAACCATATTATCATTAATCAAATATTTACATTTTCTTAATCGGTTGTGGTATAGAATTTATTAATTGCAAATGTGCAGCCTTAAATGCTTAGAAATAAATTATATATATCAAAATAATCAACATCAATTTAAATTGGCAAAATCATGAGTTTCTGTGCCAAGAAAAAAATAAGTGGCACTTTAAATTATCATTATTTGTAGATTTATTTAAATTCATGTTATGTGACAAAATTTTTAATTCATTTAGATATTTTTGTCGGTTAAGCTTTTTGGATCAATTTGCAGTCTTTTTTTAATTATATCAAGCGTTGGATGTCTTGATGGAGAAATAAACCGTGCGCAAACAACTTACATTGTAGGTTTGATTGTAATACAAAAAATGGCACCACAGAAGAACATGTAATGACTTGTAATCATAGCTACTCAAAACAAACCACAAAAAATAAAAAAAAATAAAAATAAAAAGATTTAAAAAAATAAATAAAGAAATAAAGAAACGAAAAAAGTTAATCAGGTAAATAACCATGGTTACAAAAATTTTCTCGACTTTTACAAATTTGGGACAAAAAAATTATGAATAATAATTCAAAGGCTCAAACGAATGTTTCTTGTTTTTTTTTTTTTTTTTGTTTTTGTTTTTTTTTTTTTTTTTTTTTTTTTTTTTTTTTTTGTGTGTGTGTGTGTGTGTGTGTGTGTGTGTGTGTGTTTATTGCCTCTACAGCCTCGTTAAAAAGAGTTGACGATAAAAACAAAAATAAAGTTAGTTGTCATTTCATTATCAAACGCAAATATAATTATAAAGTCCGTTGTTCAAGAGAGTGTGTGTGTGTGTGTGTGTGTGTGTGTGTGTGTGTGTGTGATCAACCGATTATTTGTTTCTATTTGCTCTTACAATATATGCGAGTATGCAATGCATTTGTCAGAATTTATTCGTTAACTTATTATTTTTTCCCTCCGCTATTACTGATAATTACCACCGATTCCTAAAAACAAATTTAATTAGAACATTAAACGTGGTTTTTTGTCATCAAAAATTGTTTTCTTTCCAAATACTCCACCGGTGATTGATACCACTTGTATAGTGGAGAAACATTATGGAATGTTAAAGCCGACAATTATGATAATTGAAGATAATCTTTTCAAGGGCAAGATGGTAGAAAAAGAGATTGAGAGAACTCTTATACGAACGAGGTGCTAAAGTTATATAAATGTCTACACAAGTGTGCGGAATTCCAGCATAATGAAGGTCAGATTAATTTCGATTGAAGAATCTCAGTAGTATAAACATTTACCATAAACTTATTAGCTAGCACTTTCTTTAATGACTTATCAATGACAACCCCAAGTTTGTAATTTGGACTCAATTACCGTAAAAAGAATTCCACAAAGGTATTCGGTAATATGGTAATTTTGAAGCGTGGTGTTATTCTACACTACATATTCTTCA
>CM056599.1:32173725-32253388 GCA_029721355.1 Tegillarca granosa | reverse complement strand
TAGTGCGATCATCATTTTGCTATTTAATAAATTTTGTGATATCAACTTAACGATTTGATGATATCACAATAAAGAAATGTCGATATCATCAATTAGATATATGATATATTTCAAATCGAATAGTGGCCACACCAATTTGCCAATTTGTAAAGAACTGCTCAACTTGCAACGTTTAGAGGGCGTTTAGTAACTTGTGGTAAGTGGCACGCAAATGCATCATTGAAGACCTTGCCACGATGAATAAATGAACGTCTCCAATATAACCGGATGGTGGTAAGGTTTGGAATACACGAAATGTTTATTCTGCTAAGTTCATTTTTCAGTCATTTACCTTACTTTACATTTATTAGTACCTTTAAATTGGTGGTATCATCATTATGAATTGTTATAACAAATCGCAAATCTTATCCGAACGAGACAACAAACAGTTTACTATGATAAAAACTTTTGTTTCTTTCGATGTTGGTATGTCAACTTGAAAGTAACACTCATTCACATCTTCGGAAATTATCTCATTTTTCATGTTGATAAACACTGTTATCAACCTCATTAAAAATGAATATAATTGTATTTTATTATACCACTAATAAATTTGCTCGATTTTCATTGGATAATAAATATCACATGACTGGGAATTATTTCGCGTGTCGCATGCGGAGCAGGAGCTGCTCCACCTTTCCGGAGCAACCTGATCTCGCTTCCAGATGTCTGGGAGTTCACGCTTGATTATACCAAATATTGCCTATGGTGTGCAAATTCAATTGAATTTCAGCTAACAGACACATTGTATACATGGATAAGGGATGACCTTTATCACTGACCGTGGTCCAATGGCAGCTATCTTGTCACCAGAATAAAATCTTTAGTGTGTCCCACCTAGGGACCCTTCCACTTAAATTTGGTTCAAATTGGTCCAGTACTTTCAGAGGAACAGAGATTCCTGTTATATATGTTAAATGCCCAGAGATCTACTTTCTATGTTTCAAATTTGAACTAAATCAGTGAATAATAAATCTATATTGGCCATTTATTGGTTTTCGCTATTTATAGTAACGGCGGTCATCTTGGATTTCGGGCGGAGTCACCGGATACTTTTTAGTGTGCCCCACCTAGGGACCCTTCCACTTAAATTGGTTCAAATTGGTCCAGTACTTTCAGGGAGAAGATTTTCAAAGAATCGGGCTAAAAATACATCTAATTTGCATATCACGTGAATATCGCATGCACGCACGGACGAACGCAGGCCAGGTGAGCTAAAAACTGACCTGCAATATGGCCGCCACCACATTCTCGCTTCATAGATTCAAATACGTTTTGTAAATATTGTCTACCCCAATTCAGAGAATATGTCTTCCCAATTTAACCAGTAACAGGTGAGTGTTTTAATGCATGAAACTATTGAAACATACGGAAGAAAAACAATACTCACCCCTCTATAGAGGGTCTTGCAGTCGTGATGAGGCTCTGGACAATACACCTTATTTGTAGCAATTTGCCTTGTGGCAGAAAGAGTTACAACTACGTGGGATATAAATTTAAAGTTAAAGTAGCACAAAAATAATAAAAAGTAATGAAAATTAAGTAACAGGGGGTACTATTGTGGCATAGTTTCCGAGTGAAACAACATTATTATTATTATATAGTTCCGATTGTTTATGACGTCACAGTCCGAAAATTCATGACGTCAAAACAATAGTGTTCAGTCTACAGGGACACTGTGCCAAAATGAGTGCATACAAACAGGGGTACTATTGTGGCATAGTGTCCGAGTGAAACAACATTATTATTATTTTATTGTTCCGATTGTTTATGACGTCACAGTCCAGAAATTCATGACGTCAAAACATAGTGTTCAGTCTACAGGGACACTGTGCCAAAATGAGTTATTAATATTTATGTAATAATATGTTCTTCGAGGACACTGCCAAAATAGTTCCCCGAGAGAGAGAGAGAGAGAGGAGAGAGAGAGAGGAGAGAGAGGAGAGAGAGAGAGAGAGAGAGAGAGGAAAAAATAAATATATCTGTACCTTATGACTCAAAACCTGTAAGGGATTCTTTCTTGTGTTGTATATAACACTATCGGTTAAATTTTATAACATTATCGGTTAAAAAAAAGTAATTACATTATCTGGAAGTGCGTGTTACATTATCGGTTAGAATTTTTTTTTTAACATTATCGGTTAACTGCAATTACATTATCGGTTAGAAAAATTATTACATTATCGGTTAAATTTTGTTACATTATCGGTTGTTATTACTATATCGGTGAATTTTTATGACAATATCGGTTGATGTAACATTATCGGGAATTTATTACATTATCGGGTTCAACAGCATTCTTCTTGTTGATACATCTATGTTGTTTAAATCATGTGTACTTTTTTTAATTCTTGTTGCTATGGAATTCTTTAGAAAGAGTGCAATTAACAAGATTTATAAAATTTTTCATTTTACCATTTCTTCTTCTTTTTCTTTCTTTTATATATATATATATATATATATATATATATATATATATATATATATATATATATATATATATATATATATATATATATGTGTGTGTGTGTGTTCTTGTTGTTGTTGTTCTTGTTGTTGTTGTTGAAGCTAAATGCATTCAAAATATTGCATTTCAATTTAGTTCTTTTATTAGACTGTGTAAGCAGCGTTCTGTTCTGTATTGACCTCTATTTCTCGTAAGGGTGGCCGTGGACGAGAGCTCAAGGCGTTTACCTTCATGTGCAGTGTGTTCGATCCCGGACTACTGCGTTTGAGAAAGGTATTTTCTTGTCGAATTATTTTACTGGTTCGCGAAGTTAATGTATAAAAGACTAATTGATCTTTAATGTTAATCTGTGACATTGTTAGTAAGTGTACTAGCACAATAAATTTTACCATTTGTACTCATTAGTATAATACAGATAAAAAACACTTACCCACACATACAGAGAGAGAGAGAGAGAGAGAGAGAGAGGAGAGAGAGAGAGAGAGAGAGAGAGAGAGAGAGAGAGGATTTGTGTTTAGATTAATTCTTGAGATTAATTAAATATTGTTTCGTCGTGCAAAACGTACAATTGCTGATGTAACGTAAAACAACATTCAACAAATGCACAAAACATTCCTGTCAAAAAAGAGAAAAAAATGATAAAATGAAAGAAAAAAGAGAAGAAACTATCCTGTTTCTTTTTTTTTTTTTTTTTTTTTTTTTGTTTTAATGAACAACTTTTATATCTTTGTAACAATTTAGCTTAAATAAATATACATCAGTGAAAATAAACAAATACTATTGGTCCATAATTGTTTGTCACGTGGTTTTTTGTTGATATTACTTTTATTCAAAACTTTCCTAAAACAATAACAGTAAGATTAAATTAAAATACATTGACCTAACCAAATTCTATTTTAAATTGAAAAAAATTTTCTCTAAATTCTTCTGTACATAAAGCAGATATTTTGGAAGAAAAAGATGAAATTTAATGACTACAATGATCAAATTGTGCCTGATTACATCAGGGTATTTTAAGGTTAGTAAAGGTCAAATGAATTAATATGCAAATCACATTTCCTTACTACATGGTGTTTGATTTAAAAGAAATACATGTATGAAAAAGAAATTTATGTCCAAAGATGCAATAATTTAACAAGTTTAGATTTTTTTAAATAAAAAAATGTAGGAAAGGGCCATAAATTAATAATTGGGTGTTATTGTTGTTCGGATTTTTCTAGGGGAGGTCATCATGAAAATTCAAACCATGACAATATATCATATCTTATATGGTAAACTAGGAAGGTACATAAGGGATATTTTGGACATATTGTTTAAATCATTAAAAAGTGTTCTATGTACAGAATTAAAGAAACTTTTTGAATAAGTATGGTTATTTTTCCCTATTAGGTGTGCACTTACACTTATGATCATATAAAAAAAAGAAAATATTTTATGCAAATGACTAATTGGGAATAAATAAAATGAACAATAACATTCAACAATAATTTCATGGAAAATTCAAAAGACTTGCTTTTTTGATTCTGAATTAGAATTAGATGATTGCTTCTGACTTTAGAAAACGTTGAGCGCCAAATATTTCGTCTGTAGATTTTATGATTTTATCACATATAATTTTATTAAAAATTGTTTATATCTTTTACACTTGTTGGGCGCCAAAAATTGCGCCTGCAATAGCTATTAATCTATCACCTTTAATAATACAGCTGTGCAATTGTTCTTCTAGAACTATGAATTTCTCAGTTAAATATTAAAATATTAAAAAAAAAAACAATAAACAAACCAAAACAAAACAAAACAAAACAAAACCAAACAAAAAACTGTGTCCTTCATTAGCAATTGGTGGTCGCCGTCTAAATTGTGTGTTACTACTGAAGCAATTATTTTATCACCTCTTAATTATTTTTAGGACAGTATCTGTCTTAAGCAATTGTTGGGCGATAAAACTTACATATGCTAGAACTATGATTTTAAAATCTATATCATTATATCTGTTTCAGCAATTGTCTCTGCTAAAACTATAAATTTAACACCTAGAATTAAATTAAAACAGCACTGTGTAACGTTGACATATTGGTGTCCAGTTTTAAGCTATATTAAATTTGTCTCAAAAGTTTTGTTTTTGACCCGAATTTACTTGTGAGAGCTTTAGGCAATATGAATGATTTTTAATTTGTTGTTTGAAAACATACCATCCCTATATCAATTATACAGGGCTATTAAACTGGCAATATTTGGAATAGAAACATATTTCAAAGATATTTTATAAATGATGTGTAAATGATGATATTTTCACGAAAATTAGAAAAAAAAACCAGAATATTTATAATCGTTCTTGTTAGATTATAAAATGTTTTCCCCAAAAAAAATTATTGTTAATCTTTAAAATCAAATCTCATTGGAGCAATCTGTTTTGTGGTCAAAATACAATTAACATATATAAATATGTTACAGGAGCGATCTCTCTCTCTCTCTCTCTCTCTCTCTCTCTCTCTCGCTCTCTCTCTCTCTCTCTCTCTCTCTCTCGTTTTTTTAAAATCAAGTCCGACTGTTTTAATGGGCCGATAACTCTATTGAGTTACGGCCCCTGAACGGCTAGAGGGCTACTACTTCTGGGGAGTTCACGGTTGTAAATTTATCGGATTTAAAAATAGACCAGATGTCAATACGTTATAGGATGTACTTTTATTGGGGAAGTAACTGTGAAGTTATAACCTATCCCAATGAAAATCTTATGATAGAAGTGTTTAAATTTAATAATATATATATATATATATATATATATATATATATATATATATATATATATATATATATATATAAAATATATATATAAATATATATATACTAGTATATCAAGTGCCATGTGCAGAATTTAAAATTTTTACAAAAGGAAATATACAAAATTCTGCACATGACGATTTTATTCAAGGATAAGATATTATTAAAGAAACTTATCACACTTAAAATGATACAATTTACAAAACACAGATTTCACGACAATATGACTCAATCTGGTTCAATATTTAATGTTTGTATCCTATTTAATACAATTGTCAAATACCACTTTTTTAATTTAATCATAAAAATACATTCAAAAAGTGGTATATGACACAATAATGTTAAAAACATTTGTTAAAAAAATTTCGATGAAAATGAATAAAATTAAAAGGTACATCTTTAATAAAACATAACAAAACACGTGAAATGATATGAAAGTTTTTATATTTAAATGTTATCACTTTCGTCACACAAGTGATATCAAACAAATGTCGATCTGACACGTTGATAAGTTCCTTATTTCTAAAATTATATATATATATATATATATATATATATATATATATATATATATATAATACAAATACCAGTTAATTTTTGATGTGCCAGATGTGCACATTTCGGAAATTAATTCCTCATCAGTGACACTAAGACCGAAAAGTTTGATACATAATAAATTTATAAGCCAAACTGTTGAAAATAATGAATCTAAAGTTTCAAAATTATATAAATCCAAATCCAGCTAAGGGATGCTTTGCACGAGGGAACAAACCTTAGTTTTAAATAAATTATATATATATATATATATATATATATATATATATATATATATATATATATATATATACTGAGAACATATACAAACAACGTACATCTTAAAACATTAAATATCGCATACATGAGTTAATAATATACATGTACATGTACAATGTATTTACTCTAACCAGGGGACATAAGTCTACTCTCTCATATATAACAGAAATAAACTTATATATACCATTCTAAACTGAAATGTTTCAACAGTAAATAACTCATTAAATCTTAAATTGTTTGAATTTTTATGTAATAAGTTGGAATGTAGCTAGTCTTAAATCTTCAAAAACATTATATGACATTATAAAATGGTACTCATCTCCTACTTCGATTCATTACTGCGTAGATTACAAATTCTATTTTCTTTTACAATATTCTGCCAGCGGCCAGTCTAAGTAAGAAACGTGGTTGCTAGATTTAAATTAACTAAGTGTAATTTTATTTTTAAGTGAAACATTTGACATAATACAATACTGTAAATCAAAAACACCTTGTAGAAATCATCTATACGATAAACGTTTTGATGAATTGTAAGTTACTATTCCTTTTTTTGTATAAATAGGTCACATAATTTTTGTTTTAAAGATTTTAAAATCCAATTTCCTTTAAAATACATCAGATAATACCATATATTACTCATTCCACATTGATCTTAAATAGTTTTACCATTATGTAACAAATTAAAATGTATTTCTTGAAACGTTCGACTAAAGTTTCTGTTTTTATACTGATCATTTCTAGGAATTGAAAGCGTATTGTTTCATAATATGTATTATATCTTACGTAGCCTACCCACTGAGGAGGCAACTTTTATTTGTTAGAACAATTTGCATACTTCAATTCGTCTCAGGCTGTATTTGATAGCCCATTCAACACAAAATTTGTTACATTTGTGTTTTAACTTTCTTTAAATATCAGATTTTTATTGAAAATGAGTTAATCCGCTATTCAACACAAAGACACTGATTTCTGCAAATATGATGACAAAAAGCCAAAAACGTTTAAAAACGTTCAAGTTCAAAAACAAAAATCTATAAAATTGAACTCATGTAAAGAATAGTTCTCGCTGTTCATCAGATCTTCTTCTAGTCTTTGACTTTCCTTTGAAAAAAAAAAATAACTCAAACGGCAAAAAACTGCTTGCAGATTATGCATCACATTCAGACTGGAAATTTATTTCGGTGCCATAAAGTTTATTTTCATGAAGAACATCTCCATTTTTCTTCGGACCATGGTCATTTCTGCGCCTTCTAAAGAACAACATTAATTTCATTAATAATAATAAAAATATTATTATATAAAAGTTAAAAAAAAAAAAAAAGGTTTGTGATCGCGCGTGTTTACGTTTAAAATAATTGTTAATTCTGATCCACCGAATGTTTATCTTAACGATTGAGATATTTTTTATTTCAAATACACAAACAGGAAATTGCCATTTTTAATTTTTTTTTTTTTTTTTTTTTTTTTTTTTTTTTTTTTTTTTTTTTTTTTTTTTTTTGTATCTAATGAACAAATATTTCGAATAAAATATTTATTGATGATTACCTCAGACGACTAGATGACTTTTTGTTAAAACAACACTAATATTAATAAAGTTTTTAAAATAAATAAATAAAAAAATAAATAAATACACTGGAACTGTGTTCTATGAAAAAGATGGGTTGACAAAAAATTAAGCGAACCCAAATATCAATTTTGGAAAGATTATTTGCGAACAAACTATTTAACAATGTCCTTAATATACAGATATATATATATATGGAAAAATCTTTTAATAAAAATAAACCAATCAGATTTTTTTTTTTTTTTTTTTTTTTTTTTGCACATTGTTCGTAAAGATATCCTTGTGTCATACGTTAAGAAAAAACCTATTAATCCTACCTTTTGGCGCATCACTATAACAATTTATACTGTACCTACCTTTTACATATTACTGCAACAGTTATTAGAATTATTACTATCAGGCAAACAGCACCTCCCCCGCCAGCTACAATTGATATATGCTCCGATACCCAATTCTAAAAAAAAAAGAAAAAAAAGATTAAACATATGACTTCTGAAAAGTTAGAAACAACAATTATGCAATTAAAATATTGGATGATAATGAAAGATACTGACATATATCAGACGTTTAATTTCTACAAATTTCATAGAAAAAATTGATTGATGTAACTTGGTTTCATATCTCAGTATATATTTCACTTGTAACAATACCTCACCAGCTATACGTGAAGTGGTAACTCATACCATACAACATCGGAAAAGTACCGGGGATTATAATAAATTAAATATCAAGTTCCGTGGTTCAAGTTATTTTTCAAAGGTCCTATACTTCCAATTCAAATTACAACAATTGACTTCTTAATGCGTACAAATGTACATCTTCTGCATCTTTAAATTTGTTTTAATGAAAACTTTAACTAATTACATTCTTTTTTTATTTAAGTGTCAAAAATTAAATGCGCAATGACAAATTATTTGCGCTACGCAAGATAGCCTTTGTTAAAACGACTCTCTGTCGTTTGTAATGTCACTTATATTTGTCTTTCTGAGAATGCGTAGATTTAGCAAATGGGCATCATGACTGATGAAAATTATTTTTACATTTCAAATAATTAAAAGTCAGGAATTTGTCTTATTTATTAATTTTATCATACCTGCTTACTAGGACTCGCTTTCACAACAGACTGCTGAGTGGTGCTTGGTTTTAAAACAGATTGCTGATTCGGACTTCCTTTTAAACCAGTTTGCGTATTGGCGGTTGTTTTTAGAAAATGTTTAATACTTGTGCTAGCTTTCAGAACAGGCTGCTGAGTAGAGCTTGTTATAAAAGGTGAATGACTTGGACTTGTTTTTACAGAACTTGCTTGAATTTGTTGACTGGTACTAATACTTGTTGTGGATCCTGATGTTAAAAAGTTTTTAAAAAGCAATCAATAGAACTTATGATAATCACGGAAATGTATCTCTTGGAAGCAAAATTCTGTAGCAAAGCAATTAAATATCTTTTCTTCAGAAACTTTATAATAATAAAAATTCCAAATTTACTTTATCGTCAATTTGTTCAAACTAATAGTTGAAAATACATTTAAGAGACATCTTAAAAGACTTACAGAAAAAAATCTCATATTATCACTTTGGCGATAAAGCAGAAAATAATTTAATTGAAAAGCGCAATAACGTTTTGCGGTTTTATTCAACAGTTTGTCTAACATCATTCTTTAAACCAAAGAACGAATCTCAACAAGTTTTTAATACCAAAAATATCTTTAATTTTTTTTTTTTTTTTTTAAATTATGTTTCAATTATTGTATTAACAATTATTTATAAAGTTTAATAATTGCATTATATTTCTTAATTTCGATAATTATACTGTACACCTTCTTACCTATTTTGATAAATGTTTTAACTGTTGATGGTGATGTTACTGCTGCTGCTGCTATTGTTTTTATTGCCTTTGTCGTTGTTTTCTGGGACTGAAAATTTGGCTCCGCACCTGAAGAAGATTTATTCCAATTGGTGACGTTTTGTGGTAATGTATATAATTTTATTGTGGTATGCTTTCTATTTGTGCCTGTAGACCTAATTGTTGTCGATGTTTGTTCAGTCGAGACAGCTGTTGTATAAATTTTACTTTCACAAGCTATCCCAGTAAATTCATCACTGCACTGACATAAATATGACCCCTTGGTATTTGTACACGAGCCATTATTTTTACAAATGTTCATTTTACATTCATTTATGTCCATTTCACAATTCTGTCCAGTAAAACCAGACTGACATGCACAAGAAAATCCAAAATTTTGATTTATACAAGAAGCATTATTTAAACATGGATTTGGAACACAGTTATTAACTTTGTCTGCGCAAAGAATTCCCTTATATCCTTCTGCACAAAAACAGGAAAATGACCCAATTTCATTTTGACACGTTGCATTATTTTTACACGGATTCGGTTGGCACTCGTCTAAATCTTCTTCGCAGTTTGTACCCCCATAACCGTGTATGCACTTGCACTGAAAACCATTGAATAAATCGATACAGGTTCCATTGTTTCGGCAAGGTAGATATTCACATTCATTTATACTGATATCACAATGTTTACCAGTAAATCCAGATTCACAAGTGCATTTATAACTTCCTGGAACATTCAAACATGTCCCATTATTTCTACAATAAGCGGTAAAACATTCATTTATATCAAGTTCACACGTTCGACCTGTCCATCCATTCACACAAATACATGAAAAATTCCCAAAATTATTTGAGCATGTACCGTCATGTTGGCATGGTGAATTCTGACATTCGTCTAAATCAGTTTCACAAGTGTTTCCGGTCCAGCCATTCGCACATAAACAAGACGTTACGTTATTTCTAAACGAACACGTCCCATTGTTTTTGCACCAGTCTTTTTGATGGCATTTGTTATAATCTATATCACAAGTTTTCCCAGCATAGCCAGTTTTGCAATTACACTGATATGTACCGTTCGTATTTAAACATGTACCATTATTTTGGCAGACAGTTTCTAGGCATTCATTAACGTCGACATCACAATTACGTCCTTTCCAACCTTTTGAACAATTGCAATGATAATCACCTTGTGAATTGACACAATTCGCGCCATTTTTGCAAACGTTGTTTGAGCATTCATTTATATCAATATTGCAATTTCTGCCTTTCCAACCTGTCAAACAGGTGCAATTGTAGCTGCCATCTGTGTCAACACATGTCGCGTTATTTTGACAAACATTCGTCTTGCATTCGTCAACATTTTGGTCACAATTTATACCATCCCATCCAGAAGTGCAATTACAAGAGTAGTAACCAGGAGTATTTAAACAGTACGAGCCATGTTTGCATAGATTTGACACACATTCATTGATGTCTAAATCACAATTTGTTCCATTCCAACCAACTTTACAACTACATATATAACTTCCATTAGTATTATTACACTTTCCTTCATTTTTGCATGTGTTAAGCGCACATTCGTCAATGTCAGATTGACAATCGAAACCTGTCCACCCCTTTAAACACGAACATGAGTAACTATCTTTTATACTATTACAAGTCCCACCATTTTGGCATGGATTTGAGAAACACTTATCGGTGCTTGTTTCGCAGTGACTGCCTGTCCATCCGTCGGTACAAGAACACATGTAACTCCCCTGGGTATTGGTACATGTTCCTCTATTTTGGCATGGATGCCTTGTTTTACATTCATTTATGTCACTGGCACAAGAATTCCCACTCCAACCTACAATGACACAGATTATTTAAATCCACGGAGAAAAAACAAAAAATATCCATACCTTATCGGAACTTGTCAAAAATATATCTATTTTATTTATTTATTTATTTATTATTATTTTTTTATTATTATTTTTATTTTATTTATTTATTTATTTTTTTTTTTTTGAATTTTTTGTTGCACGTGTTATTTATGCATGTTTTTTCAATATCATTATTTGATTGAATTATTTTAAAATATTTAATATTTCAATATTTTAATGCAGCATACAAAAAAAGGTTCAATAAGAAACATTTAAAGGAAAGGTTGACGATTGTCCACTTTAATTCATTGTACATTAATCTGTCAATTGCAAAGAATATTATTTTTGTTTTAATTTTATCAATATATTTCGTTATGGTTAGAGTATATATTTAAAGCAGGAATATAGAAATGAGTAGATTAAATAAACATTAACAACCAAAACACAAAACAACAAACTAGTTCAATAGGTAAGAAATTGTGTTGGATAAACGCATGTACTAAATACCTATTTCTAAAAGATAAACGTGTTTGCAACGTATGTATCTTGTAATCATGTGTTTGTTTATACATTTTTTTGTGATTTATTTCACTTTCCAACTGTCCACAGTTGCTTTGGCTTTTGTTACATACAAAGTACAAAATGTTTGGTTTTAATTTTCTCGTTCAAAATAATGAGACTGAGTGCTCTTAAATTAAACCAGTTGTATTATTAATAGATGCATATTTTGTAAATAAGAAATTTAAAAAAATGTTTGATTCGCTTGATTCTTTTTTGTGATGTAATACTCTTACATCTGACAAACATAGAGTGGAAAAACAATTCAAGTGGACGATAGCGAGAGCAGTTCAAGGTAAGCACTTACAGCTCAAATCTCTTTTTAATTAGAACGATTACGGAAGTTCAGATTGTAGAGTGTTCGCTTCGTATGTTGGCGGTCGAGGGTTCGAGACCTGCCCGGGTCAGACCAAGACTGATAAATTGGTAGCAAAGCACTCAGTATTTAGAAATGAAAGATATGGGGTCTATGGCACGTTAAAGAACCCTCCTTGCACATTGCCATAAGCGCACTGCAAAGGTTAAAATTTCTGCCACTTCACCTATAGCTGGTGAGCTGGTGATGTCTCTATATAAGTGGAAAATTCTTGACTGGGACGTAAAACCCAATTTAATCAATCAAACTATTAAATAAATCTCGATTAGAGGACGCTGTGGCCAGGAGGTAAGATACCTTCAAATTCAAGGCGTCTTACCATTGTGGGTTCATTCCCTAACCACCGGGCTTTTCCATGTTGTAGACCTTTACTGGTTGAGTCGGTAAAAGTATAAAAGACTGAATGATCTTTTCCTTTTATCTGCGATATTGCGTGCAAGTGTACGGGTCATATGTGCGCATTAGCACAATGCAAATTAGAAACGCTTGCTCCCTTACCACACAATTTTACGTTAAGGGATTTTTCAACTACAAGAACTTTCAACAACAAATCAAGCTGCTTACAAATAAACTGTTAAATGTATAACAAATACCTGCTAAATTTTGATGTGCCAGATGTGTACATTTCGGAAAATCATTACTCATTAGTGACACTAAGACCGAAAAGTTTGATAGATAAAAAACATAAGCCAAACAGTTGAAAAATTGTTTTGCATGAGGGAACTGACAGCACAAAGAACTGCCTACTAAGTTATGGATACCCTCGTGGATATTGCAAACCTAGGCTTATCAAGGCCCTCAAAATTTTAATGGCCTTTATCACAATATTGTTGCTAAGTATAAAATCGCTGTATCCAAACTTATCTTTGATATATTTGACGTCCTATAGTTCTATGCTATGGGACATCAAAGTTTTCTCTTTCTTAAATTTCTCTCGCATTTGGCGGCTGTATCTAGCTAGACAGGAGATGCTTATCCTTCCTGAGCACCCGGTCTAACTTTCTTAGTGGAAATTCACTGTTTTACTGAATAGCCAGTTCTCATTTTTTTTTTTAGTTTGCTTTTTGCATTTTAATTTGGACGTGGACCGTACGTTTATGATTGTTAAACCTCAGAATAATAAGTAAATAAATAGTTGTAAATTTTCTGATGTGACAAAAACAGCATTAAAACAACCAACCTTTCGAATCAGTCAAATCTATTTTTAAGAAAATTGTAAGTTTGCTTTCCGATTTTTACCTCCGTTGCATAGCTAGACGCTTCGATTGCAGTAGAAATATCTTGACTGGCGTAAAATTGATCAAAGAACTCAAGGGTTGGCAGGGAAATGTTTTGGCAATCTAATCAAAATTAACATATATTATTTTTCATGTATTTCCAGTTTGTAAAAGGAAATTTAATAGATCTTGTGACAACCTAAAAATTATAATGTTTTATGGCAAAGAGTTTAAACTTGTACAATTGTAAACAACTACCTGTTGCAATTATGTAATATTTACCTCTCCTACAGACAATTCTTCCTTTTTCTGTACATAACTGATGATTATTAATAGATGTACCACACTTGTCACCAATACTACAGTTTGTACAATACACCTTATACCTCAGCTCTACTCTAAAAGTGATAAAAACAGTTTGAAAAAGTATTTTATTTATTTATTTTTATTTTTATTTATTTTTTTTTTTTATTTATTTTTTTTTTTTTGGGGGGGGGGTCAAAGTTCTAATGCTCAGCTTCTACCGAGTCACGTTTGAGCATTTACTGTTTAATATATGTTTTTGCTTACAACATATTTCAGTTCTAATTTAAACAAAGATATATACTAAATTTAAGATTGATGTTTTCATTCTGAAAATATAAATTTCATACATCTTTGATAACTCTGTGGAAATATTCCGTGTTGTATCTAATATGCTCATCTAAACTTGATTTTTGAGATTTTTAGAGATAAAAATTAAAAGCTATTTAATTTTTGTTTCAATCAAAAATTTTAATTAGATGCCAAAACGTACCTGGCATTTGTCGTTATATCATATGCAAAGTACGGAGTCTTGTACGTACTGAGATCTTCCTTTAGCGCAATAGGAGTTAGTTGTATCAAGTTCTGACTGCTGTCATATATAATCTTATCATAACTACTAACGAAAGCCTTAAAGCTAATCTTTGTTTGAAATATCTACAAAAGGAAAATATATAAGAAATTATAGACATTTGTATTGGATATAATTATATTTAAGCTATTTACAATAATTTTCACAAGCTGCCAAACATATTTCAGGTTTGTAAAAAACCTTTTATCTTCTGTTGATTATAGTGAATTTAAACTGAAATCATTTTTCGCGATATTTATTTATAACCATCAAATGAATTGCAAAGTGCATTCGGATATTAAAATCCCTGCAACTGCAGTTTTTTTTATTTTTTTTTTTTAAATTTTTCTTACTTTTTTAAATGTTATTTTATTTGTATTTAAAATCGTACAACTTGAACACGTTATTGGCGCTTTAACAGACAGTTTTGCTTCAAATCAGATCCGATTCTTAAACAAAGGTTCGGTATTAACATAAAGATATATCTCGCATTATTTTTACAAGTAAAATATATTTTATTTTCAGTGTGAAATTCCCGTTTATCCAAGCTTGAAAGCTTTTGCATTCATATCGACTATAAATCATAACAACCACGTTCCCCGTGTATAAATATATATTAAATGCAATCCGGAACTTTATTATCATAGGTAAACAAAGGTCATGGGTGACAAGGCTTACGCGCGATATTCTGTTTGCTTGCAAAGTTTTTGCTTTTATATTGACAATGAACATCATTTTAAAACAGTTCAATTATTAAATAAATGCGAAGGAAATAACCAAAACCTCCAATCGATTCTGTTTTACTCAGTTCTGGTATGTTACACACATACAGAGAGAGAGAGAGAGAGAGAGAGAGAGAGAGAGAGAGAGAGAGAGAGAGAGCAAATACTCACATCAATTGCTCCTGGAACGTAAAATTTTATTGGATTCGTGGTGTTACCAAAATTACCCTTAAATATAAATGTTGAATTTTTTGTTGCTATTTGTCCAGTTCGAAGAGTCATCAATGTCTGGGACTTGATTCTAAAAACAGAAATGTAAATGTTTTCAGACAAAACCAATATACAGAAACCTTAAAAACGAGTTGTTACATTTAAATACGTCCTTTTGATAATAAAATTAACATCTCTTTTAAAAAGCTTTTTACAGATGAATAATTAATTATTACTATATACATACACTATATATATATATATACACTATATATATATAACAAACTTACTAAATCGGACATGAATAAATATTTATTAGCCAAAAGAATAAACAAATGAATAAATAAATAATTTACTGAATTGGAAGATTTTTAAGCAAACATTACACAAGAACTTAGATATCCATTATATACATGCATTTACAAATCTTAACTTACATGAGATTGATTTCAAAGATAAGAGGACTACAGGCAACTGAACAATCTTTGCTACAACATTTCTTATTGTTGAGAAATATAAATCCTTTTTGTTTGTAAGAGTTTGTTGGGTTGATAAATTTCTCTAAATGCACTTCTACGATGGCATCTGTAAAAACCTGAAAATAATAAAAATGACATAAAAATTAATCTATAAAAGTTAACTTTTTGACAGCACCTGAATATATGATATCAAGTCAAGTTTGATTCTCAATTGTTTGCTAATCTGATTGGTTTTTGATAACAAATACTTGATGCAACTGCTAAAACCAACAAGTGTTGTAAAAATATTTTCTTTCTCATATTTTTAAGCCAATTACATGAAGAGAAAACGTATCTCGTAAGTAAAAGATATAAGTTTGGAATGCATAGAAATGTCATGGCAAAAAGTATTTCTTTCTCAATGGAAACTATCATTTAAGTAAAGATCACAAATTTGGAATACATAGCATGCATTAAAATTCGAAGCCAAAAAAGTTAAATAGTTAATATAAATAAGTTTAAGAAAAGAACGAGGTATAACAACAAGAATAGATCTCAAATGTAATGTAATGTTTCGTTGTTTTGCTAAAAAAAAGACCTTATAACATTTCCTAGGCACTGACAATTAAAATCAAGAATACGAAACAGTGGTTATTATATATTTTTTCGGTAATAAAACCTAAAGCTGTTATTAGATCATGTAGCGCGCAAAAGGCAAAAATGTTACATAAACAATACGATAACATCATGCCAACGTCATAATTGTCCAAAAACATGGCTGTTATTACATGTATTGGCTTCATATAATCCCCCTGTCGTATTTGGTCGGGTAATCATCGCGTCCATCTGATTTACATCAGTATCATTTATCATATTAATGTATAGGCATTGAACTGACTTTTTTCAGATTGCCTGAAATATTAATAGCAGTTATAAGGCCACATTTATAATATTAATATTGAGACGATAAGTTTGATATAAAATTCACTGCTGAAGACAGACACTGTATACAGTATATAAATAACAGTTATACCATTTAACTGATGTAGTTTTTATACAAACAAAGCTTCAGATGTACGATCTTACTATACCGCTATTTGTCCTTCAGGAAAGACTTTGTTTATCATAAAGTAAACCAAAACGTGTATATAAAAATAATTCATTAAACCAGCTATTTATTTATTTATTTATTTATTTATTTATTTATTTATTTATTCTTTCATTCATTTATTTATTCGGTATTAGTTATGATGTTAGTATATACGTGTATACTGCGAAAATATGATTTATGGAACACAGACCTAATAAGTCGATACAGTGAGAACAAGAATCGAGACCCCATTACACGGAACGTCCAATGGTTTTTGTATTTTTATCAATCAATGTGCAATAAAATAGGCAAATTTAAGTTTGAAATTTAACTGCTTTAAACTATTAACAATATCTTTCTTATAACAATTGTATCATAATTACTATTTTATTTTTTTATAATTTTTAAACTTTATACTTTATAATTTTAATTGATTATTTTATTTATTTATTTATTTATTTATTTATTTATTTAGTTAATTATTATTTTTAATAGAACACAGAAATTGACACTTTTTGGTATGATATTTAATAGTAGTTTCATTTGGTATCCCTGATATCTGTCCGGACTTAAAATCTACACAGAGGTGTTGCAACAACGTCTGAACACACACACACACACACACACACACACACACCATTGTCTTTTTTAACAGTAAAGTCATTACATATATTTTATTCGTGCGGTACTCTTGATATCCATCCGGTCATTAGAGCGACAAGGCGGCGCGATGTGTCAAGAACGTTCTAATCATGTATAAATATCAGTTCTGATAAAGATAACAGTAGGTCAAGAACATACAAAGAATAGACCTTTTATCAGACATACCTAATAAACTAAAAATTATTTGCACCATTTTATCTGCCAATACGATACTTCGATATGTAAACAAAACATTTTCTGGACATTTACAAAATTGATTGACTCATTGATTGATTGATTGATTGATTGATTGATTGATTGATTCTATTAAATGTTTTTTTATCAGCAGTTTAAAAATTTTACTTTTAGAAAAAATGCACTTCTGTTACCCGTAATTTTTAAACTTATTAAAGATGCATTACAATTAATTACGTTTGTTATTATTAGAAATGTCTTTATATTTATTTAGCGGATAGACACCTTTAGTTTCGTCTAAATTTACCGTTATAAGCATACCAACAATTTATCTTTTTCATATATATATATATATATATATATATATATATATATATATATATATATATATATATATATATATATATATATATATATATACGTTATGTTGATGTAGAAAGGTATTGCAGACAAAAATAAAGGTCAAGGAGCTTTTTATAAATAATTAAAAGAATTTGGTCAAAATTCATAAATTTAATTTGCATCAACACAAGTCACCAAAAAAGCACTGGATAGAATATTTAAACAGAATTTCTGTTATTTTGCTTAAATTTTTATTATTATTATAATTGTTTTAATTATTATTATTTTTTTTTTTTTGGTCACAACTCTTAAAATCATTTATGTAAAAAAGCACTAAATGGAATATTAAACAGACATACTGTTACTTTGCTTAAAATTTATTATTATTATTATTATTATTATTATTATTATTATTATTATTATTATGAGATACGCATTAGAAAATAAATGACTTGCAACTTAATGACATGTATGAAAATAACTAAAACAACAAAGAACGTGTAACTTTACAAAGATTATGTAAAGAATAAATAACAGAATCAATTATTGTAATAGGTATTGATTAAAAGTCGCTTCAGTGGCCAATGGTCAAAAAGGCGCGCTAAAAGATCACGACCATTATTTCCACCTTTTTTCAATTCAAAATCGGGTAGATCCTAGTTTGAGAAAAGTTATAAATTTGCTTGCTAAAGATAGTTTCCTAAATTATCAAAAAACTTATATCAGTTAAACCGAATCTTTACTGGAGCATAAATTGCCATTCTCTATGCTTTTCGGCTCTTTGGAGACACCAGGCATCATTTGAAATTTTGAAAATTGTGAAAATCATGTCTTTTTTGTTAAACGTTCTTATTTTTACCTTTAAATAGTTAATAAAAAACAACTTGCTTGCAGTCAGTAGTTGTTATTATCAAGAATAATACTTACCTCTTGAAATTTCGAGACTACCCAAGTGAGATAAATAGCAAAACACAGCCCTGCGTATCCCATCTTGAAAAAAAAAGTATTGTTCCTCTATATACAATCTGTGATGATATGGATGATATAATGATAAACGTCACATATGGCCTGATGAATTGTTACATGTTGATACAGATTAAAAGATTTGGCATGTTTAACACGTTGATAAACTAGACTCACCTTAATTAATATATACCTGTAATCTTTTATCAAAATATAAAGGTCAAATAGTACAGAGTTTACATTCATTTGTAGGAGAAAAATAACACTTGTAAACATCGAAATTATTGAAACTTTTATCAAAACTCAGGCGGACAATGCAAAAGAGAGACTGAAAACTCGCGAAGCATAAGCCGGGCAGTACAAAATAACTCCATGTGTGTGTGTGTGTGTGTGTGTGTGTGTGTGTGTGTGTGTGTTATCGAACAATTATTTTTAATATCTTTTTTGAAAAATTTGCAGTGAAATGTTTGATAACAAGTATGATAAACTCAACGCTCATCAGATAACATAGGACTAGTATAGCATGACACAAACAATCGACATTCTACAGTTATTTATAGGATTTTAAAATGGCACTGACTGAATCAAATATGACGGATGATCTCTTTCCTATCTGTAATTTATTTATTTATTTATTTATTTATTTATTTATTTATTTATTTATTTAATTTTATTTTATTTTTTCGAACGTGAAAGTGGTTTGGTTAAACCTGAAAAGCCAAACATATTTGAAAAGATTATATGTTAATACATGTATTTCAGTTGGATTTATATTCAATGCTTTTTAGTACGAAGAGTGGTGCATGCAGATACAAAGAGCGAAATATATTTTCATATTTTCATCCAAATCTAGCTAAAATATACGCGTAGTTAAGACACAGTTATCACACGTGTTACATGCACTAGATAGTTCATAAGTAACAAAAATCTAAATGCAACACAGGTAAACTTTATTTAGGTTTTATTACTGTAAAATACAAGGCTGGTTGAAGGTTCTCTAGCAGTCCTACAATCACAGCACTGGACATTTACCCAAGTGCTCTGCAAAAAATTGTAAATTTCATAATCAGTAGGTTCATTATTTTGTTAATTTTTTTATTCATGTTTTTATTTATTTTATTTTTATTTATTTTTTTTTTGGCTATTTGTTTTACTTTTATAATAATAATAATTATTATTTATTTATTTATTTATTTATTTATTTATTTATTTATTTATTTATTTGTATTTTTTCATCTTCTTGATTATGTTGGCTTTTACAAGGTACACGTTTTCAGTTGTATTTCTTCTCTTTTCTTAATCATTTTCGTATTACAGATTTTTTGTGTAGCCAACAACATTACACAATATGTATATATTATAACTGTGTTACTTACCAGTTCTAACGGTTTCGTTTGTCAGTCTCTAAAGTCCTGTCTTGATATTTTAGGCACGTAAGTGTAATACTGCTTAACTGTCTAAATCAGAAAAAAATCTTCAATTTAAAAAAAAATAATTTCTTTGAAATACCAATCTTGAAATGTTAATATAAGTATTTTATTTAGGAAAATGGCGGAGCAAAACATGCGACCTTTGGCCAGCGAACTGACAAAACTGTCTGATACTCTAATCCGTCCCGATTGGGTTTCGAGTCTAGACATTTATAGGTACTGTGATCCGTATTCATGCGCTTTGGGCCACTCAACCACAGAAACCCACACGTACATTAGTTTATTCACATTAAATACATGCAAATTCCATCTTTATCATCCTGTAAGATCATTCGTTAAGCTATTGATGTCCAAGTTTGTTTTAAAAAATCGAAAAATGGAATGATAGCATGCAAAGTAATTTTTATTGAGATATCATTATCACAAATGCATAAAAACTGTTGGTTTATTGGATTGTAATGATAAATTACTGAAAAAAGAAATAAATTTAGTGAGCTAGAATTAAAAGAAGAATGTGAAAAAATAATTAATAAATTTTTTAAAAAAAATAATTAAAATAAACCTTATATACTTACATTGATGGTCTCTTTTGTTCTCCATTTCTTTAAAAGAAACGCGTTACTGAATTTCTCTCCGTTTAGAATAATGCATCGATTAAAAAATATATTAATATAATATATTTGTTTTTTATCAACATAAATTATCTATAATACATTATGTTCATATAATTGATAAAGTTATACAATTTTTTTGAAGATGATCAAAACTGTTCTAACAAATGCATTAATTTCAATTCGTGACACTAACGAGTATTTATAAAAAAGCACATGAAACGAAAGAAACAAGTCTAATTAAGGACAAATATAAAAGAAACAAAATAGAAATTAAAAACTAGTAAATACTCGTTTAATTGTGTTAAAACATATGCATATGATGAATATAAAGGCTTTACAATTCATTTTAAAAAGTTTAAGCAATGCATATGACAAGATGACACAAGAAATTTGTTCATATTGAAGCAGTCAAATGATTGCGACGTGAAACATTGACAAAAATATTTATGTTTAACTGAAAATTTCTAAAGATTCCTTATTAGTGTCATTCTCCTGTTTGAATGTTTTAGATTAATTGAAAGAGAAAAACAATGTTTTCTATAATGAGCGTAGCAAAACGCAACGTGCTGCAATAAATATCGTTCCAAACCATTATCAACCTCGATTTTATCAGAGAAACCTAAGGCAAGGTTCGTCTTATTAACAAAACATCCTAATGGTTATATATATATATATATTGAGTTTATGCAAAACTTATCGCCTAGAACGCAGCCCTGCCATATTTTCTTTTATTGCAGGAATGTACTGAGTATGAATATATTAAGTTTTATTATATCAAATAACGACTATAATGCTTACCTGTCATTGTTTTTGTAATTAAAGGTAATGTAGGTACATCGTTACGCGAAGTTGTCCCTGTTGGAGTTGTTAATCCTGTTGTGACAAAATTCTGTTTCTGCTGGTTGTTCGTTTCGCTTTTCGCAGTTGTGGTAGATCTTGCGACCAAATATTGCTTCGTTGTATTTTGCTTTTGAGTGGTAAACATCGTTGTTAATTCTGAAGCTGAATTGTGTTTTGGCAAATCTTGTGTACGCAGATGTGGTTCCTGCTTTCCTGTCATTGTTTTTGTAATTGAAGGTAATGTAGGTACATCGCTACGCAAAGTTGGCCCTGTTGGAGCCGTTAATCCTGTTGTGACAAAATTCTGTTTCTGCTGGTTGTTCGTTTCGCTATTCGAAGCTGTGGTAGATCTTGCGACCAAATATTGCTTCGTTGTATCTTGCTTTTGAGTGGTAGTCATCGTTGTTAATTCTGAAGCTAAATTGTGCTTTGGCAAATCTTGTGTATGCGGATGTGGTTCCGTACCGGATTCTGAAAACATGTGCTGATTCTGTTGAGCACGAGTTTCAGTAAACTCTTTTGTTGTTTGTTCTGTAACGAAATCTTGTTTGTTTGTAAATTCAGTAACCAAATTGTGCGTTTGTGTATTTTGAGTTTGTACATGTAATTTCAATTTTAAAGTAAAATCCGTCATAATCAGATTCTGACATAACTCTCCTGTCGATCCAGATGCACATAAACACAAAAATGTCCCATTTAAATTTTGACAAGTTGCATTATTTTGACAAGTATAAGTCAAGCACTCATTTATATCAATATTACAGTTCTGACCTTCCCATCCTACAGAGCAATTGCAAACATAACTTCCATGTGTATCGATACACGTTGCGCCGTTTTCACATACGTTTGTTTTGCATTCATCGATATTCTCATCGCAATGAAACCCTGTCCAACCAGAAGTGCAATTACAAATAAAACTACCTTGATTGTTTAAACAGGTAGCTCCGTTTTTACAAGGAAACTGCAGACATTCATTAATGTCCAACTCACAGTTGGCGCCATTCCATCCTCGGCCGCAAATACAGTTATAACCTCCTTTGGTGTTATTACAAATCCCGCCATTTTTACACGGCTGCCAGTTGCATTCATTAATGCCATATTCACATTCATTGCCACTCCACCCCTGTGGACACACACAAGTATATCCATCTATTGTGCTGTTACATACACCATTATTCTGGCAAGGATCTGAAATACACTTATCGGTGCTTGTTTCGCAGTGACTGCCTGTCCATCCGTCGGTACAAGAACACATGTAACTCCCCAGGGTATTGGTACATGTTCCTCCATTTTGGCATGGATGACTTGTTTTACATTCATTTATGTCATTGGCACAAGAATTTCCACTCCAACCTACAACAACACAGATATCCTTCCTTTATCGAAACAGAAATTTACTCTTACCTTAACGAAGTCTTATTCATGTTTCATACACTACCTACTGAACCAACTAAGCAACTGATTTCTTGCTGTATTGTAAACTTTGAAATGAAGGATGATGACGGACCAAGAATTTTCTTCGACATATCCAGAATGATCTGATTTCAATTAAAATGAAGATTTTAAAGCTTGAAATATAAAGTGACTTATTTCGGACTAAATAAAACGCTGTGAGATATCCAAAGTTTTGACTTTTGAGCAAAACCTTAACTAAGTAGTCAGTAATTTGTGCTGACAAGAAAATGTACCATGCACCTTTTTAGTCATCATCATACTGAAAATACGTTTAAAACTAAGGTTTGTCCCTTAGGCAAACTGTTTTGCTAGTTAAGGATTCTTTTGATTTTGAAACTTTAGGATTTTTTTCTATTTATTTATTTATTCATTTTTTTTTTTTTTTTTTTTTTTTTTTTTTTTTTTTTTTTTTTTTTTTTTTTTTTTTTTTTTTGTATCTATCAACTTTTTCAGCCCTTAGTATCACTGATAAGGAATGACTTTCCAAAATTTGCACGTACAGCACGTCAAAATTAAAAAAAAAAACAGATATTTTTGTTAGATATTCGAAGAACCAGTGTGCAATAACCTACAAGGAAAAATGACTACGATAATGGCTTAAGTTATCATAAGTCGCTTAGAAAACACTGAGAACAATTTACCTTTCCTACAGACAATTCTTTCTTTTTCTGTACATAACTGGTGATTATTGATAGATGTACCACACTTGTCACCACTGCTACAGTTTGTACAATACACCTTATACCTCAGTTCTACTCTGAAATTGAATGTGTAAAATAAACTTAGGTTAAAAACGCGAGTTTGACAAGAACAAGAACAGACAAAAACACGAAAACGCGAAAAACACAAAAAATAGATAGAATGCATTTATGAACACATGAATCAATTTGGATTTTGAAACTCTATATTTTGGATGGAAAAAGAAATATAATGAAAAAATACTTTGAAATCTAGTTCAGTGTTCACTTTAAGAACATTTCTAAAATGAAAATACAAAAGCTAACTTTTTCATTAACTTTGTTTAAAATTTAATGGTCATATACCCTTTTTACATTAACACAATAGCTGCAATACTGATGCCGTTGTAATCAACAACTCAATCACTCCTTTTTTTCTTGCAAAATAAATAACAATAGATCTTTTTTGAAAACGACTACTTCGTCATCGTAATGGTATAAATAGAAAAACAAATTACCTAGAATTGGTCGTTATATCATGTGCAAAGTACGGAGTCTTGTACACACCGAGATCTTCCCTTAGCGGAATAGGAGGTATATGTATCACGTTTTGACTGCTGTCATATATTGTCCTATTATAACTACTAACAAAAGCCTTGAATATGATCTTTGATTTCTATGAATGCAAAAAAAAGGCATAATAATATCTTATAAAAATCAGAAGTTTCATTTTTTTCAAAAAGTTTTAGTTTAATAATTATATCTTCCTAGGATTCTTGAAAAATAACCGCAAGTTTAAAGTCTATCAATTTTTTTTTATTTCATTCCCTCATGTTGTTTAACGTCGCATCAGCAGTTTTTCATCTATTCGCGACGAGAACAAGGTCATCAATCTCGATGGATTAATCTAAAAACATGTTATTGTGTATGCGTGAGATGTGTATTTATGTTTTGGTCTGTCATGTACTAGCGAGCAGTAAGATTGACTTTAAGTAAGGTGCTAGCTCACCGGGTCAATATACCACAGACGAAATAAATCATTTGTTAAAACGGCTTGAAATGTAAATTACTTTCCGAGATAAAATTTTCTTTTCAAACTTTTATAACGTATATAACCTATCTTACGGTAATGTTATATATATATATATATATATATATATATATATATACATACAATTACGTAATTACTAAAGATACACATGTGAAATAAAGATACCATAGCAACGTCCAGTAGTCGAATTTTCAAACAAGGTGTATATTTTGGAATTTTAAGAAAATGCACTTAAATGACCTGATAAAAAACTAAACTAAAAATCGATATTTTATGTTACAACATTTATTAGATTTTTCCCCAAATTTCTTTTGAACGCCAAACAAATGTTTGCAATAAATTGTTGTTTAACTGTAAGTAATGAAATGAAACCAGTGGACAAGGAGATGTGCTCACAAAGTTAAATAGCTTTATCCTTCCGATTTCCTCCACCGTCCCAAAAATGACCGTCTAAATAGACATGAGGGAATCTTGACTGGGGTGAAAACCCATAACTCCACGTTAAGGATGGTATTTTCGGGAGGACTTTCAATAACTTAGTTCGATTGATCTGTGTTTGCCCTAAATTTTCAGTTGCACACAGGAAGAATGATTAAACATGGAGAAAATAAAACATGTAATGATATTCTCTGTTTCTCTATTTATCTACTAAACATTTGCATTACGGCATTAGCTCGATGACTTAAACATGGATAGTATTTACATCAATATTCGTATTACTATTTCATTGCGCGCGCGCGTGTGTGTGTGTGCGTGTGTGTGTGTGTGAGAGAGAGAGAGAGAGAGAGAGAGAGAGAGAGAGAGAGAGAGTTACCGCTATATCAAATGCCCCTGGGACATAAAATTTAATTGGGTTAGTGATATTTCCAATGATACTGTCAAATATAAATGTTGAATTTACTGTCTCTATGGGCAAAGTTCTAACAGTCTCAATTGCTCCAGACCCTAACCTGAAAATAAATATCCTTTAAGTGTTAAAAAATATAAAACACATCCTCTAGAAATAGGGGTCTCAATGGACGATCATCGGTCTAAATTGCGCTTACGGATCACAGTGCCTTTCGACATCTAGGTTCTATTCTTGCTTGGGCAAATCCTAGTGTGAGAAAGTTTTCAAGTCGCTTGCAAAAAAATCAGATTTTTTTCCTGGATGATTTGTTTAACTTCCTCTACCATCCAACATCATACATCGTTATTTCACTTCCTTCATCTTAAGAGATACATTTATATGCATATAATCCATAAAAATGTTTCGGGAAATCGGTATCTTGTTATCAAACAGATAATTTTCACATCCAAAATTTTTCTTTTGAAAATAAATGGTTACAAACTTAAGTTTAACTTGACCAAAAAATCATGACAATTATTCGTTATTTGTTAAAATAGTTAAAAGAGTTTTATATCCTCTTTTTCAGACTGCTAAATTTTAAAAATGTCGGATTTTAACTAATTCTTTTTATTTTATTCTTTTTTTTTATCATTATTATTTATTTATTTATTTTTTTTTTTTTTTTTTATTTTTTATTTTTTTTTTTTTTTGTGGGGTGGGTTGTTAAAATGATATCTTTAGGAAAATATTAAGTACTTACATTGGTGATAAATATATAACACAAATACCAGTTAATAAATTTTGATGTGCCAGATGTACACATTTCGGAAATTCATTCCTCATCAGTGACACTAAGAAACCTCATTATCAAAACAAAATGGAAATTATATTACACGAAAAACCAAAATTTCATGTTTACAAAACAAAAGAATTTCGGATAAAGTACAATTTCTAAAATAACTTTTGGGGTATTTTCAAGTTATAAATGTGTGTTTTTTGTGGTTTTTCAATTCTCAAAGAATGTTTAACTCGGTAACTATCTGAGCAATGTTTATGTATACTTTACGCTTTAATATATTGGCGCTAAGTATTTGCAAGCGTTTACCGGGTTTCCAACCCTGTTTTGATACATACCAAACCGGCAAAAGTAAGTAGCCTTGTGTATTTTTGTCGCCCTTCAAAGAAATTTATCAGACTTGCCAGGTATGTACATGTACGTAAATACTTGCGATAATCAGTGGTATAGGGGAAGTAACATTTTTTATTTATTTATTTATTTATTTATTTATTTATTTATTTATTTATTTATTCATTTATTTATTTATTTTTATTTATTTTTTTTATTTTTGAAGTGCCAATAATATACACTATTTTCATTTATGAATAGTTACAACTAAAATATATTACAAACACGATTGATATAAATAATGACGCATGAGAAATATTTAATCAATCGCATTTAACCCAAAGCAAACTTGATCCACAAACGTACCTTGGCAACAAACCGTGGCATAATTTTTTTTATTAAGTGAAGTACCCGTCTACTGTAAATTATTGATTAGCAACAATTTGCATTTTTCATTCTGTGTTATCTATCTATGGTTACTTACATGATGCTGATTTCAAAGAGAAGAGGACTACAGGCAACTGAACAGTCATTATTACAACATTTCTTTTTGTTGAGAAATATAAATCCTTTTTGTTTGTAAGAGTTTGTGGGATTTATAAACCTGTCTAAATGCACTTCTACAACAGCATCACTATGCACCTATAATCAAATGAAAAATGATATTTAAAAAATGTAGAATAACAAATGGCCCTTTCATCGAAATATTTCTTTGAGAAGAAACATATATGGATATATATTTAACTATCTGTTTTTCATGATTGGAAAATAATATTCAACAAATATAAAAATTTAACTTGATTTTGGGGACATATTCTTTTTATAATATAACATTTTATCTCAAATAAATCACAAACATACCAGTCCATGTACAAATCATAATCTCTCCTAACCCCACCCCTTCCCACCACCCCCCGAAATAGAAAAGAAAAAAAAAAAAAAACAAACAAACAAAATAAAAAAAAAGAACCAACAGAGAAAGTAAAAATTTGAAAACTGGCTTATGCAGTTATACATGTGAACTTCAATCAAGGAAGTGAGACCGGGTGCCCCGAAAGGGTAAGCATCTCATGACGTCTAGCTAGCTACACCCGAGAAACGTGCAAAAAAACAAATTTGAGAATGAAAGGAACAAGGAACTATGGGAAGTCAAATATATCCAGTACAATGACTTCATATTAAGCAACAATTTTAAGGATCGTAAAACTATTTAAGGGCCTTGATTAGCCAAGGCTTGCAATATTTTTGAGTACTTAGTAATTACAACTACTGACGTGTGTTATGATGTTAAGAAGTTCATCATTCGTGACTGAAAAATCTTGGTTGAACTCAAGAGATTAAATGTATTAATTTTATGAACTGATGCCTACGTCATTATTTTTCAGTATGTATAGTGTCGAAACGGTTAATTCATCTCGCCCATTTATTTTAAATCAGGAAAAAATTTCATTCGTTTATTTTCGCGTAAACGCAGTAGTAGTAATACACGAAAATTAAACTTTCGCTATTATTTTAATATATCTGACTTTTATTTCCACAGGTAATCATTCGACGCGCGAAAAAAAATAAAACTGCGTAAATATAAAAAAGACGATACTTACGAAAATTGAATAACACGAAAATTAACGGAAGCAACAAATTTGTGAATTGTTATATTATTTTGGTTTACTAAACTTATAAATAATTAATTAATTAGTGTTTAAAATAATCCTACTGAAATGATTGACAAAAAAGTTCAACTTGCTTTTAAAAATTAAAAAAATTATTATTACCTTATCAAACAGGAACATCATGCAAATCATATAAATGATGCAACCGGATGTTGCATATCCCATTTTGTGACAATTCCGGTTTGCTCTCGTTGCATATAAATCAAATTATATTCCGTTGTGCAGAATGTTAAATAATGAATTTCAGTTTTAGAGTGTATATATATATATATATATATATATATATATATATATATATATATATATATATATATATATATATATATATATATATATATATATATATATAAGAACCAATAATTTTTTTTTTAAAATTATCTCTCCAAAATGATAAATTGACTTAAGAATACTAATTATTTTTATTTTGCTCACGCACCATATATTCGACCGTCAATTTTAATATTTAATAAAATGTATAACAAATGTTGAAACTACAATCTACTAAGAATGAAATTGCTATCTGAGTTGATAAATTGTTGTTGAAAGTTTTTCATAAGAACGTTTCGTTGTTGTTATACGTGTACATTAGGGCTCTTGAGATTTCAATTTTTTATACTATTTCAAATCAATTTAATGGGAGATACCTAAACATTTCTATGAGACAAACAGCTATTCATCACAGCCCAAATGTTCAGAATTGTCACGAAACGCAAACAAAACCGTAAACTGGTCCATATTTTATCTTGTAGTAAGAATAATTTATCACAAACCAAAGAGGCATGTTTTTGTTATCCCTTTTTTCAAAAACTTAATTTCACTAAAGTACGATTACAATAAATCAAAATTCGAGTTTGGTTATGCCATTAGTCAAATGCCATCTAAAAATCCAAAAGCGAGAGGTCCTAGATTTTAAAAATCCGAGTGGGAAAGGTCGTGGATTCGAAACCCCGTCCGCGTCATACGTAAGACTTTAAAACACATTTTTTTCTAACCTGTCTCAGTGTTGTAAATGTTACAAATTGTTTGATGTATAGCTTTTTGCTATTTTATTTCATAAGTCATGTGCTGATTTTGAATTTCTTTTTATAAATGCATTCAAAATCAGCACATGACACATATAATCGAAAACATCCATATGGCTAAATTGATGTGAGGATACAAAAGATTTATGATACATGGGAGATAACTCGTAAAGCTTTGGCATCTTTGATCATAGTCTACAGTTTGCTTTGCATCTCACTGACTTATAACCGATTTATTATTATTATTATTATTATTATGATCATCATCATCATCATCATCATCATCATCATCATCATCATCATTATTATTATTATTATTATTATTATTATTATAATTATTATTATTATTATTATTATATTATTTTTTGTATGGCGATGTATACGTAGTCTCAAATGTTATATTATGCATAATGCATATTTTGCTTTCAAAGGGTAGATTTTTTACTTAAAAATCATTTTGCCCTATTATATCACAACATATAACTTTATTACAAAACTAGATCGAATACTTAAGACAATCGTTTTGTACACGAGATCACAAAATCAAAAGACATAGTTTGTATCACAAGACAATTGTTTGTATCACAAGACAATCGTTTTATTAGAATACAATTGTTCTTATCACAAGACAATTGTTCTTTTTACAAGGCAGTCGAGTCGATCTTATCACAAGACATAGTTTGTATCACAAAACAATCGTTTTTATCACATGACTATCGCTCTTATCACAGCACATACATTGTAGTTTGCATCAGAATCAATCGTTCTTATCACAAGACTATCGTTTGTATTACAATACAATTGTTCTTATCTCCAGACATAGTTTGTAACATACGACATAGTTTGTAAGAAAAGACAATCCTTTTTATCAAAAGACTATCGTGACTATTGTATCACAATACAATTGTTCTAATCACAAGACATAGTTAGTAACACAAGACATTGTTTGTATCGCAAGACATAGTTTGTATTATAAGTCAGTCGTTACGAGACCATTATGCATATCACAATGTCATGAAATAGTGAGATTACTGATTATAAAATCTTAACGAATTATGCACGAATTTTTAAAATAATCCTGCAAATAAAAATAAATAAATAAACAAACAAACTACAGTCTTATTACACTTGTTATACGGTCAAATAATGAAAGACAAAAAATACACAAAGGAGGAAATCTATATTAAAAAACTAAATAAAAACATTTGAGTTTTAAATGTTAATATAACGAATTATGTATCTAATGTTATCAAATTCTTTTTTCTATCTCAATATTATTTAGAAACTACACACATGCACACACACCAACGCAAAACACACACACACACAAACACACATACATACATACATACATACATACATACATATATATATATATATATATATATATATATATATATATATATATATATATATATATATATATATATATATATATACAGCAATATAGGAAGGCTTAAATGTTTATGCCCAAATATATTGTATATTGCCTGTGGTGTATTTAATAAACAAGGTAAACTCATAAGGTTATGATACTGAAAGATAATAAACTAGTCTGTAACATTTTATAACGATTTGAAATTCAATATGAAATGGCTAATAAATGCTTAATATTAGAAACTCTTCGATTTTTAAATGCAGTGGATTTTTATTATTATTATTTTTCGTAGAAGTTACTGGAAGGTACTAAGTCGTATATTACCGGTTTACAATAAAATATTTAAATTAGTATATGGTATCAAGACAGTACTGTCAATGTGAATTCAGTCTATGTAAAAGAAATGTGGCGTAGCACGTGTAGCCGGCACATTAAAAGATAAACAGCAAACGATAAAACCACTAAAACTGTGACAAGATATATAAGCAACTAAGAAAATTGTAACTTTCAAGAGTAAAATAGGACGGAGTGATGTGGCCAGATTCTACAATTATTTTCACATTGGGTTACATTATAACATAAAAGGGAATTAAAATGACAGGTATATCAGTAAAGGTTAAATGATTGTATGGAAATATTCGTCTAAAGCAGCTGAATAACATATCAAAAGCTTGACCATGGTTGACCAGAGAAATGTTTTAGCTACCTTAGCAACAGGTAAACAGCGTGTGTATGAATACACCATCAGATTAAAATGGCTGTAATCAAGGTACTGTTTCTCATCGTATGCAACCACCTCTTCAAGGTGCACCAGACTCTTGACTCTTGCTGTTCTTCGGGTTTAAGGTTAATCCTTTCCATAAATGTCTTTATTCCATTCAAATTGTCCAGACAGATCCAGAGACAAAATGGAAAAAATAATTTGAAAAATACACTAGTACTACATCCGTAAAAGGAGCCTTCCACCTGGGGAGGATCTTTTGACCTGGAAGCACTAGATTCATGCCATGTTGTTTAACGCCACAGGCAATCAAGGCCCCTTTGCCTATATTGACATGGTCAGTTTTGAAGTTGAAAAAAGAATACCCAGAGAAAACCATCTAGATTCGGGAAGCTTACTCACAAGAGGTTAAAATTTAGGCGATTATAGAAGTCATCTTATCGATTGATTCATGTTTTGTTTAGATTATAATTAGCCATAAAACATTTTAATTAAGTATATTTAACAAAACTTGATATTTTGAGGGAAAAACCCCAAAGTATTCACAAGCTTAAGCTTATACAAAAATTAATCGTTTCTACACAACGATATCATAAATGGCCTTGGGGGCTCAGTGGTGAAGCGTCCGTGGGCGAGAAGTCTGGGGTTCGAACCCCGAAGAGTACACGTTTATATTACAATCAGTTGTGCATTTGGCTTTTCTTTGCATTATCTTGTTTGTTTGTTTGTTTGTTTGGTTTGTTTGTTTGTTTTTTTTTTTTTTTTGTTTAGGCATTTACTTGTATTGTATTTTGATCTCGTTGACTGTTGCCACTTATATGTACATGCGTTTTACCCAAACAAGAAGCGTTCTTTTGCGCCAATTACATATTTTTAGAGGTATTATATCTACCACTAATTTAAATTTCTGGTGTATTACCTCTGCCGGAATCTGTAGTCTACCTGTAAGTCTACCTGTACAGGTAATTTATGTATCAAGTGTTTCAAATACGTTTATGTTCTCTGTTCAAAAAATAATTACAAAAATTAATAATTAATAATAAGTAAAAAGAAAAAGATATGATATAGTTACATGTAGGTTAAAAAAAACAAGTACTCACTCGAATGAAATATAAATCACTTTTCAGAAAAAAACTTGAGAAAAAAATGTTTTTAAATGTGTTCGGCAGTCAATGTACAGAGAGAGGGGAAGTCAAAATTATTGTCTTTAAACACGAATATGTATCTCACATCATGTTACGATTTTTGTTCATAACTCCATATCATTTTTAGTAAAAGAGAAGCAATTGAGTACCGCATTGCCACAAAAGGACTAAAGTTTTTTAAAAAATAAGTGGCAGAAATGATATGGCGCAAAGAGGTTGTGGCATAAAAAGGATGCTAAACTGGCGCAAATGCATTTATCCCTATTATAACCGAATATGAAACTAACGTATAACAGTACAAAGTTTAAGAGTTTGACATTGTTGCTATTAAATTTTACTCCTTCCAAAATTTCTGAAATATTATATTGCGGTGATGTTCATATTGGCACCAAAAGGACTAAGAGTGTTTAAAAGAAGGTGGCAGAAATGATATGGCGCAAATAGGTTGTGGCAAAAAAAAGGACGCTTAACCGATGCAAACAGATTTCTCCCTCTTAAACAGTATATAGTGTCCTATTGTTTCATGTAATATGCTTGAAACATATTACTTAAAATGGAGTTAAAATCGAAATGCAATATTTGAACCTTGAGACTGAAAACAATTTTCAAAATCAAAATTACTGTAAATATACACTGTATAGAAATTATTATTTATTTCACACCTAAAACTGCCAATATCATTTTATTTAATTTTTTTCTGACTATCGTTCAACTGCAATTTTATATAAAGGATATTGATATTATTAATATGGGTTTAGCGCTTAAATATTGATATATTTATTTTGGTCCGTTAAAACACACAAAAAACCCTATTATGTACGCTCTGACACTTTTATTGTTATTGAAAATCTGTAATATTGATTGGAAATTTACATGCTTATCTGATATTTAAAAACGAATAAATAAAACTTTGACATTTTATAACACTAAGTGCATATTGTAGAATTCTTGGTCTGAAAAATTGTAATAATGTATTTGATAAACAATGAGGTACCTGTCATTTCTCAGAAAACAGCAAATAAGTTGAGTAATGGTGTTTAACGCCCTTATCAAATAGTTTTTCATTTTAACTTACACCGAGGCGGTCGGTTTTGGGGTCGTGAGGAAAACTGGGGTACTAGGAGAAAACCACCAACCTTCGTCATGTGATTCGAACCTAGATTCGTAAGCGCGCTTTAGATCACTCGGTCACTGAGGCTCCGAAAATTGCAATTATGCAAAGCTTTATAATTAGCTAGAGATTGTTAGATTGTAAAATTAGCCGGGGTGATCAGGGAACTATTAACCACAAAAGTAAGTTTTTGTAATTTAAAGCTGCAATATGTTTTGCCATCCATAATATATAAACGGCGCATTTATTTTTTTTCTATGCCTCTCAAGAAAAATGTAATACTTGGTTCCATAATAAAATCTTTACTTACGTTGAAACATTAGGGGAAACCTACTGCTAGTTTGATCTATCAATTTGAAAGATCTTATTTTAAAACTTTGAAAACGTGATTCTTTATCGAAAACGAGAGAAGGTCAACAAACACAGCTTAAGATTCGTGTTCAAGAGCGATTACTTTGTCGTGCGAATCTAAGCCAATCTTTTGTTTTTATAGCCATTTTTTAGCTCACCTGGCCAAAAGCTATGGTGAGCTTTTGCCATCACTTGGCGTCCGTCGTCGTCTGTCTTCCGTCCGTAAACTTTTCACATTTTGACTATCTCCTCTGAAACAACTGGACCAATTTGAACTAAACTTCACAGAAGTGATGTATGGATGATCCTTTGCTTAGATTGCCGAAATTTTCCGGATCCATCACAAAACATGGCTGCCAGCGCAGGACATAGTTTAACATTGGACCCTATGGGAAAAAGCATATATTGGCTCTCTTCTCTGAAGCTACTTAAGCAAATTGAATCAAACTTTGCAGGAATGATGTATGGATGGTCCTTTACTAAGATTGCCGAAATTTTCCGGATCCACCAAATAAACATGGCTGCCAGCGCAGGAAATAGTTGCCAGCGCAGGACATAGTTTAACATTGGACACTATGAGATATATTGGCTATCTCCTCTGAAGCTACTGATAAACATATTTTAAAACATTGTCTTTCAATAATGGTTAAACTTAATGCAGCTTTAACATGAATGCTCAAGTTTTATAATCAATATATAATTTTATCTTGTTTTGTTTTCTAAATTCTTTTGGTCCGTTCATAAGCGTGTTCGAGTCGCTAGTCTGCGAATTTATAAGCTGTAGATTTTAATATTTTTTATATGCCTGCTATCTATGGCACAATTAAAAGGACCAACTATAAATTACCATCTTATTGCACCTAGACTGTGGGTCACATAAGCTGTTCCAATCTTAATAAGTTTAATTTTTCAAAATCTCAAATATGGATTGGTTGGTTGAATGTTGTTTTACGTCACATCAGCATTATGATGTACAATTTTGGTTAGTTGAATGTTGTTTGACGTCACATCAGCATTATGATGTACAGTTTTGGTTAGTTGGTTGGTTGAATGTTGTTTTACGTCACATCAACACTTTTCAGCTTTTCTTATCGGGAAAAGTTTGTGTTTATTTAGATAATTAATCGTAACATAACCCCGTGGTATGCATGAGAGTACAAGTGTTTTTAATCTGCATTTTAGTAGTGCTAACTTATGGCGACCTCTAAAATGCTATTTGCCGCAGAGAAGAATCTGCAGATTATAATTAGTCAGCCCATAAGAATCGTGCCTAGCTAACCAGTAAAGGTCTACGACATGGGGAATCTTTTCTTCCTTGCACTTGACCGGGGTCGCAGCTTAAGCGATGAAACGCGTACGCCTTAGGTTTGCATGCTAACGCTAATAACCGCCTGGCAATCGCGGCCCCTTCAAATGAATTGTTAAATAAATGTTAAAATATTACAAAATTTTATCTCACTTAAGTAAATTGTCGTAAAAAATTTTTAAAGTAAAAATTTGTTAATTTGATACTTTGGTTTTATTTGTTTTAAAAAGTGTTTATAAAGCAATGTTTAAACTTTTCAAGCCCCAAACAACTTGTTTAAACGTTGAAAGATTAAGGCCGTGCAAGAAAAAATTATATTGAGCCCCCAACATAACACATTGGTGCCGCAATATAGTTTCTTGGGACCACAACTCAAGATATCTATGTTTGGGCCCTAAGATATTATGTTTTGGGCCACTAGATACTATGCTGTGGCCCAAAGATACTATGTTGTGGCTCTAAGATAATATTTGGGCTACTAGATACCTTGCTGTGGCCCTAAGATACTATGTTTTGGTCACAAGATAGTTTTCTTTCTTGCATGGCCTTAATTTGCCACCGTATGTTTCTGTAGTCGCAGCATCAAAGATTTAGTGTAGCTGTCGGTTTTATGAAAATTTCTCTACTCTTAAAAACAACTAAAAAGTGCAATGTATGAGAACAGTCAATGGATCAGGGAGACGCTTTGTGTTTTAGTATCAATTGACAACTGTTAAAACATTTACATGCATCGAGAAGATAAGATTTCGTTTAATATTGAATTAGTGTCGAATAATTTAAAAGTCCATTAGATCGAATATATGCTAAAAACAATCTCCCCAGCGATGCGAAGTCGTTAATGGTTGATTCTTTGTTAAAAGTGTAAACAAGGAAAAATTGCTAAAATCAATTTTACACAATGCTCAAAGACAGCGTCACATTTTCATTTACCATTCTGTTAACTTCAGTTAAGTTCATTTGGTTTTGGTTTCATGACAAAAAAAAAAACGCCATGCGCATCCTAAAAGATGTTGCCGTTTATGGGATTAAACATGTTAAAAAATTTGACGATCGAAAGTTCTCTTTTGTTTATTAGGCTTAATCATAATTATTATTTTTTCTTATATATAAAACATCTTTTCAAAACAATCATCATAGCCTAAATGAAGATACTCATGCACGTGGCAGATTTTGACGAAACAAACATGGCGTATTATGTGCGACGTCACAACCTAGCATGTGCCTCTGAATACGCAAATCTCCAAATATACATGAATTTCAATATATAAATGAAATTTTAAATTTATAGCAATTTATACCAAAAGTTTTGAAGATAAGAGATTATGCTTATATATATATATATATATATATATATATATATATATATATATATATATATATATATATATATATATATATATATATATATATACATGTATTATCGAACTCATCTTAGTAAATGTATATTTTATATCCGAGTATTTTAAGAAAATCCATATTTAGAAAATTAAATTCTGTTTATTACAAACTGCATCTTATGTACATAATCTATACGCTTTCTACATAAATGTCATGTCATGACAAAATTTATATGAAACCATTAAGCACTAAAACGTTTGATATTCAGATGATTTGCAGTGTCCTCTGACATATATCGGAAATGTCAATTTTTTTTACACTCACATTATTTGTGCAGATTCTAAGATGGAAAAATATAAAAGTACATGTTTATTGCAATTAAATTGCATTTTGTAAAGGTAATAGTTTTACGTGTGCATGTGATATTATTTTAAATCAAATAAAATTGAAACATATATATAACATAGGTAAACCGATATTTTCATAATCACCATTGAGATATTGGTATTTTTAACAGTAAAGTAATGGAATTTTCAATAATGTTCAAAATAACATAGATATTGAATCAATCAATCTCTTACCGATACAACATCAGATTGCATTGAGCTATTCAATACTGATAGAAGATGAAGAAGACGATTAACTGATGTTGCAAAATGATTAAAGTATAAAACGAACACTTTCAGATTGTCGCAAAATTGTTTTTTTGTAATACGTGAAGTATTCTTTTTCCGTTTAAGCATTTTGGATAGTTTGTCTTTCAAACAAGTAAAGAAGAGTAATGGACTCCATTTTTTTCAAAATTTGTTAGTTTAATTAAATTAGTCCAATTTTGTTTCTTGCTTTTTAAAAAAATAAGTGAAAAGATTTCCATTAAGCTGAAGAGCATGCGATATTTTTTTTCAATGTTGCTTTAAAAGTGTTGCAGTGATCTTAATTGATGTTTTCAATTTACGTTATGCATTGATTAAATTTATCCAGCTTTAAAAATCCGAATCTCTGTGATTTATGTTCCAATCAAGAATCGTTAACTTACATTATGGTAATCAGTTTCTGGCGTGACGTTGGAGGACACCGGCAGTAAAGCTCCGAATAGCGATCAACATTCCTACCTCTGTTATAACTGTCATGTGCTTTTTTAGAATTTTTATAAAATGATACAATTCAAAAGTAGCACATGCCAATTTACTTTTGAATTTTATTATTTTATGAAAATTCAAAGGTAGAACATGACATAACTACATACTGAGCTAGAAGGTTGACGCTGTTTCGGACTTTGACCGAGGGGTAAATCATCCCCCACTTCCAATCCCACGAGAGAGAGAGAGAGAGAGAGAGAGAGAGAGAGAGAGAGAGAGAGAGAGAGAGAGAGGTAAAATGTTTGCTAAACAAATTCACTGCAAAATAGGGAAAAAAAGGTTTCTCATAAACACCAAATGTACTGACAAAACGGGAGTTGAAATCGAAAACTAAAATATGCATGTACAAGAAATATATATAAATGAAAGCCATTAAACTTTGACCGTAAAAACATTCAAACTTACTTTGTTACAAAATTTCATAAGAAATTAATGAGACCAAAATCCAGTTAGTCTTTTATAAATAAAGCTCAGATACCAGATGTTGATTTTTCAACTAAATATTGTAGGCTTATGAATATGTATAAATGTTGTACTTCAACCAAGTTTTGAGTAAAAGAATTGTTTTGCTATAAAGTGGGTTTGACTACCGATTTTTAAAATAACGTGTTTGTGTTGATCGCTTTTGTCAAGATTTTTTCACTTACATCGAGACGGTCAGTTCTGGGATGATGGAGGAAACCAGAGTGCTCGTAGAATACAACCGACCTTTTGCAGGTGAGCTGTTTTAAAGACACAAAGGAGGTTAAACTTTCTTTTGTTGGTTTTTAGCTTTAAAAAATCCATTTTTGAAATCATCAACACTTATGACGTAAGCCTCGGACCTTATTGGAGATATATAAATTTGATATGGCCATTTTCATTTCCGGAAAAATGTCACAATATCCTTATACTGGATCATACACAAATATCATTAACTATTTTATTGGACATCATCAAATCTTATTACAGAAATATAACAAAGTTTAATTAATTTCTTATCTAAGTTAAGCTGTAAATTCATACACATCATGAAAAAAATCAAATTATCTCTTCCGAAATAAAAGTAAATCCCAAACTTATGATTATAGATAATAGGAGATTTGTAATAAACCACAGATTTATCAATAAATATATGACTATTACAATACTCATAATTCCTTGAATTAAAACAACCTCGGTGGCTTAGATGTTGAGACATCCACCTCGACAGCGAGAGGTTGTTGATTCGAACCCCGACCGGGTCAAATAAAAAATCATGTTTCCTTGCCTGATGTTTGGCATAATCAGGGGAGAGAATCGACTGGTTTAACTGATGCATGAAAAATGTGATCGGTGTAGTGGTATGCTTGTCTGCAGCGTGTAACACGTTAAGTCACCCTGGGCGAGCTTAATCACAAAGCAGACCATAATGTACCGTAATATACACTTGCAGCATTTCACCCAGGGCCACTGCGGTAGCTCAGTTGGTAGAGTGCTCGCTCTGTAAGTGGAAGATTGTGGGTTTGAACCCCCGCCGGGTCTGACCCAAGACTTGAAAGTGGGTAGTGACTGTTCTTTCGCCAAGCACTCGGCATTATCAAATGAAAGTCACGGTTCTTTTGGATGGGAACTTAAAATAAACGAAGTCCTGTGTCATGGCGTGGCACGATAAAGAACACTGCTGTATAATGCCATCAGCGCAACGCACAGGCAAAATATCTGCATTTTCGCCTATAACTGGCGACGTCTCGATATAAGTGAAATATTCTTGACTGGGACGTTAAACACCATTACTCAATTTAACTCATCTCACCCACACACGAACTTGTTCTTCGATTAATCCTTGAGATAAATACACTTGCTTTTGTAACAAACTCCTGAAAACTTGCTGATGCGACGTTAAACAACATTATAACCAGCGAACACACAAACCACTCTTTAATTTAAAAGAGATCGATATATGAAATTGCGAATCAAATATTTTAACAGTATCTATATGTACAAGATGAAAAGGAATGTTACTTTCATTTGCGGAATATATATATATATATATATATATATATATATATATATATATATATATATATATATATATATATATATATATATTCTGTTCACTTTTATTTAGTCAAATGTAATTGAAATGCTCATACTGTCTACAAATTGAAATGGAAAAGTATAAGCAGTTCAGATCAGTTTCATTAAACCGAATGTTGTTACAATACCAATATTTCTATCAAATGAATTGGGTTGCAGTTTGCAATTATGCTAATAACCATTTGGTTGCATTATTAATGACTATAATATACCCTGTATAATACAGAAAATAAATAAAATATATGAATATCGATTAAAATAGGGGGGTGGTTGGGTTTGTAAGTGTTCGTATACATCATTAAAAAATTCATTCATTTATATATGAAAGATATAGATTTGTACTACACACATACATATATCTATTCCTATCACAGTACTTAAATGTCTGGTTCAAATTGCTATTAATTAGAATATTAGATAGTCTTAAAATCTTTAAGTAGACCCCTTTGATCCATTCATTTATACGTTTACAACTGTAATAGATTTGTTCTACAACGCATCGCTATTAATGCAACTAATATATGGCCATCAATTCTATCAATTAATATCGGAAGAATTAATCACAATCCTTTCCTCTGAAATTACTTGGACTATTTCTACTTTCGATTTATGCATTTATACAATCAAAGAAATAACCGCTGTATAGATTTGTCCTCCAGCTGACATTAAAAAGTTCCGTGCTCTGTTTCGTTCGTTTTTCTATAAATTATTCATTTTAACTAAGCAATATACCGCTGACAATGTATCATCATTGCGATGATGAAGATCTAAAACAAACTATGAGTATTATTATATATACATACATTCGACGACTACGGCAACCAGGTGTGTTTATTGTCTCATTATTACCATGTGTTGTCAAATCATTTACAACGGGAGTAAAATATAGATCACATCATCTACAAAATTATATCAAAGGAAAAAAGGAAGGATATATATGTATTGTCAATATTTCATGCTATAACATCATCAACAGATATGCTACGAAATTCCGAAGATGACAGAATTTGGACAGGAAGAATATCCCTACCAGAAAACAATATCATGACAATCTGATTTATCAGATAATGTACCATCTGTGATCTCTCAATTAAAATAATCCTACGCATTCAGTTGTGACGTCACAGATTCAAATTTCGGAGGGAGACAGTATGATTGTATCGTATTTGGACATTGTTCTATCGTTCACGTGGATTATTTCCTGCTTCCAGGGTGAGTATTCAAAATATTTTATGTTTAACTAATAGCACGGTGTATTTTTAGAGCATATTATTGATTATAACATCCTTCATATCCTCATTATATTTTTTCCTGTGATGTTTTGTTCTAATTTTCGTGTTTTCCTTGTGTTGGGTTAGAAATTTGTTGATTTATGCATTTGGTAATATATATTTGTCTTATGTGGACATGTGCCATTCGTTACGTATTTGGGTGTCTTTACATTTCCGTGAAATACTAAGATTTCGTTATTGTTATTTATTTGTTGAAGAGTTTTAAGAAGAATGATGGCATTTTTAAAATTTAAATTAATTTGAATTTATTTTAAAAATCTTAATTTTTAATGTATCATTGCGTACTTTATTCGAGAAAGTATTTGATAACAGATAAAAAGATATGCCATGCTTTATCGAAAAGTTTAATTTTTTTATATCAAGATGTAAAATATGTAAAATATCATGTGTGTGTGTGTGTGTGTGTGTGTGTGTGTGTGTGTGTGTTAGAAAAAATATTTTAATTACCTTTTCCATTTCAATTATTTGGTCTGCGTATATGCAGTTACAGTTGATTTTTCGGATCTTTAGACAGTAATATTATTATTATTAACAAAAGCCAATATCTTCCGAGAGATAAAACATTTAAAGAATATTGAATGTGACCGACTGTCCTGTTCCATTTTCGTTACATACATGTTTATTACATAACGTTTTTCGCATCTCTTATGCATAAAATTTACAAGTCGGATTATAGGCTCATGGTTTAGTAAAAGAAAAAAATATATAAATAAATGCGATTTACAATCAGTGGTTCAATGGTTCCATTACCCAATTATTATTATTATTATTATTATTATTATTATTATTATTATTATTATTATTATTTGGTTGTTGTTGTTTCCTGTTCTCCTGTTCGAATTTGGGTTTTGGTTGCATTAGTTTATTTCATACACTGCTTATGTGTTCATCTTGGTGTCATTGCGACTTGTTCTCCGTTGTTTTGCCTATTGCTAAGTGCGTCTAATTCAGATTCAAATGTGTATATTGCGTTGTAGTAGAATAGGTAATCTTTGGTAATTCGACAATAAAACCTAACGTTTGTTTTAAACAGGGACTCGGTGGCCAAGTGTTCAAAAGCGCAAATCCAAGGATAACAGCGCCTTTCGTTGTTTTAATTTGAATCCAATTGATAGAACCGATAATAAAAGCCTTTGTTGTTTTTCGGGGAACTTCGGTTTTATTCGGCCATTCTTGAACTGACCGGCTCGTCGGTTGTTTTCTCCGGGGAACTCCGGTTTCCTGGACCATTCTCGAAATTACTTGGAATTAATTAGTCGTATCTTGGCTGGGTCGTTAACCTCGTTCACTCTTCTATAATCTTGTAATAGAAACTAAGAATAATACACTTTAAAAAATTCTTAATCTGATCTGATCTGATAGCATGAAACCAATAGACTAATTTTAAATTAACGGGAGGTTAAAAAAAACATTATTAGACATCGTATTTACGTGATCATAGTAATAATTTTAGATATATTTTGCTATATCTTTAATTAGGTATTTATACAAAACGTGTTATTAAGACTATCTTGCTATCTATACCCTTTTAAGTGTATATCTCAATCTATCAGGTTAGCTCTACATGAGTACAATCTTAAATAAATCAATTTTCATAAATATGTGTACACCTGGTGTTTAATATCAAGATTATGGCCGTCATCACAATATTGTTGATAAGCATGACGTCGTCGTATCCAAACTAATACTTGATATATTTGACGTCCCATAGTTCCATGTTCCTTTTATTCTCGTATTTAATTTTTCACGTAACGGATGTAGCTAGCTAGACAGTAGGTGCTTACCCTTCCGGAGCACCCGGCTTCAATTTTCTCATGTTAAACTAAATTAGCCAGTTCTCAAAGGTTTTACTTTGCTTTTTGGATGGTTATTTGGATTTGGATTTGGTATGTTTGTCTTTGATTGCAATCATTATAATGTAAAAAGTATTTATTAAAAACAATAATTGATATATTTAAAAAATTGTTTTTAGTAATTGAGCAAAAATGCAAACTAGGCCACAGATCATGCCGTCATAAGTACAGATGGTTCGTTAAGTGTTGTTTAACCACATCTGCAGTTATTCAGCTGTTTGTGACAAGACTGTTTGTCAATCTCGTCAATTTATCTTAAACACACATTCGTGTTGTGCGTGAGTGTACAAGTGTTTCTGAGAGTTTAAGAGCGTTAGTACACTCGCCGTCAATGTCATTGATAAACATGAAACACCACGCAGTGCATTGTCGAGCCAACAAAAAACCTACAACTAGGAAAATCCAGAGCCCGGTGCGCCATGATTAGAAACTTCTAGAAGTAGAAAAAGAACGTGAAAGAATTGAATTCCACCTTTTCCAATCGAACAACTCAGATAAGCTCTTCAAAAGGAAAGGGGAAAATGTAAAAAATATGGTCAGCTTCCGTTATGGGGTTTTTTGCTTTAAATGAGGTTTTAAATACATGTAGCTTTGAAAAAGATTTTATGGACCTTTCTCCAATGACAACGCGCATTTTTTATTGCTTTTAAATAGGCCAGTTTTTTATGCGTAGTAAACAGCTGTATCCACTGAGTCATCAATTTTCTAAACAGGTGACTGTTTTTCTCTTCTGAAATTCTGCTCGATTTTTAGAAGAGACAGAAAATGCTTCTGGGAAAAGAAGTTGTCCAATCGAACATACAGAAGGCATTAGACGCGAGTAAGTCACGTGGTTTTCTACTTCTGGAGGTTCCCAATCGCACCGGGCTCAGGTGAATCTATTTTCACTTCCGGTCAAAGTCTTACATCTTAACCACTCGGCCACGTCATCAGGATAGATCATCCGGGCATTGCTAATGAATCTGCATCGTCGTTTTTCTAGGGTTTTTTGTGTCCAACCTAATTATGTTGATACATGTATATGCATATTGAGTTTACAGGTATTAGAGATGATATACAGTCATGTTTTAAAATTTGGGAATAAAAAGATTTATAATTTTTACAGGCATTCGTTGACAGATTTTGACTTTGACAATGGTTTTTTCATATTATAATTTTTTTTTCAATTTTCTGAATGAAAAGTTAAATTTTTTTTTCAATTTCATTCATAAAACTCTTAGTTTATAATAAGAGATTTTATTAAAATTATGCATGATTATATCTCATTGATTTCACAAGTTGCTCGGTTAATCGTTCTGCCCTATGGTGTAACATCCATATCAAATTCATTTATGCATCGTCAACCCCGTTACACATTGGTTTGAACCCAAGTGGGATGTGTCCTCTTATAATTGTATTCAGCTTCTAATCCATTTTATTCGAAAATACAGCAGCTTTTGCATTTGAGAGGAAACCATCAAATCTAAAAATCACGTGACCGTTTAATCCTTATATCTGTACAGTCAGTATCTTAGTTTTTTTTTAACTTAGCCTATTGTAAAGAATATAACAATCAGGACCCGTATGTTTAAATCATATGATTGACCAAGATTTAAAGACACGTGCGTATCTTTTATATGAATATACATATATGTATTCTTTATCTTTGGTTGTAAAGATTATCTAAATATGGTTAGTGTTTAGATTACCATAATGCTGAATCAAATTCCATAATGCTGTATCATATTGTTTAAAAGTAATCGATAAAATTGTGATGCATGAGTTTTTAACCTTTTTCATATATATATATATATTATTTTCAGGTTTTCTATACATGCAACCGCCTCTATGACTCACTGGTAAAGTGTCTACATCGAGAGCGGGAGGTCATGGGTTCGAACCAACAATTTTTTATCTTCTTAACATTGTCCTGTTTTGGAACCAATATGTCCTTGAGCCGTCAAAATCCGTTTATGCTAGGGGGCTTAAAGAGTGCCACTGACTCTTTCTGGTGGGAAGCTTTCAAAGACTGTAAACAAAATGAAAGCATCACATTGGGGTTCTTGACCTGTCGATGTCCGTCAAAGCTATGACTACCAAAGTATGCCTTTTGGTGTTCGCGTCAAAAACGAATACGAAAAATTCAACATTATGATTATGCTAGCCTGTGCTTTATAATTATCATGACTGGTGCTTGTCTTGGTTGAAAGTGGAGTGGAGCAATAGTGTTTTAAGCTCCGGTCAAGATTCTTTCACTTATTTCGAGGCGTTCAGTTCTGTGATGGTGAAGAAAACCGAAGAACCCGTAAAAAACACCGACTTTAGGCAAGCAAATAGACAAATTTTTTTCACACTAGAATTAGTCCCGAGTGGGATTCAAACCCAGACTGTGAGAGGCGCTGTGATCCGTAAGCAAGCGGTTTAGACCACTCGGCTGTCTGGGTTGGAGTTACTAAATGTATCGCTCCACGATTTTGCCGAGCGGTGCCCGTCAAATGCATTGGCTGTTCACTCTTTTGTTTTGTTTTGTTGTGGATGTCCTTTATAACTCTGGCTATTAGTCTAGTAATTTAGCTACAGCTGTTTACATGTCGTCCTAAGTGTTGATTCTATTAAGTGGCACTTTCTTGTCTAGACTTGATGACTTTATGTTGACACTTGTAGAAAAAAATGTTTAACTACTTTTTTAGATTTGTCAATTAAGTGCTTTTAAGCGGGATACATGTATTTATTATTAATCACTAAAACCACTTCAATACTAGGTATTTTTGTTTTTCTTCAGTGCTCGTCCAGATTTGTGATTTTTATAGCAAATTTAAGGATTATTTTATTTTTGGAAATTCGTTAATTTTGATAGCATTTTGTTAGTATTGCTAGTTTGAAATATAATTATGTTTAATTCCATGTAATCGCAGTTTGAAAAATAATGTTTCATCAAATTCCATGCATACAACTTAGAAATTCAAAGAATAAATGTCTTCAGTGGCATGCAACAAATAAATAAAACTTGAAAGTGAAACGGTGTGGAGTGGAGTAATGGTGTTTTACGCCTAGTCAAAATTCTTTTACTTATATCGAGGCGGTCAATTCTGGAATGGTGCAGGAAACCGGAGTACCCAGAGAAAACCATCGACTTTGAGCAAGCGAATGGGCAAACTTTCTCACACTAAGCGCGCGCTTAAGATCACTCTGCTGTCTGGGTTGGAGTTACTAAAGGTAACCCATTGCTTGTCAGTTGTATTGGTATTTGTCGTTATTTACTCTTTTGTTTTGTTTTGCTGTGGATGTCCTTTATAGCTCTGGCTATCAGTCTAGTAATTTAGCTACAACTGTATACATTTCGTCCTAAGCGTTGATTCTATTAAGTGGCACTTTCTTGTCTAGACTTGATGATTTATGTTGACACTTGTAGAAAAAAATGTTTGTTAATATACTTTTTTAGGGTTGTCAATCAAGTGCTATTAAGCGGAATCTATTTTTAAACACTGAAACTACTCGCACGAATTTCCTCTTTATGCCTGACGTTTTGTGTAAGGGTCAGAAAAATTTCCATATAAAAAATCGGGATTATATATCCGACACTAGCTGGTGTCGAAAGGAGAAACGAATGTCTTAATTATGTTTATTAATTATTAATTATGTTAATTGATTTATGTTTTAATTTGCGTTCATTGTGACAGGTTTTTATGTGATTAAGGACGTTATTTTGTCCGCCATGTTGAACATGGCGGCCATGTTGGAAAATGAATTACAGGCTACGAACTATAATCATGCCAAATTTCATGCATTATATTTATATAAAAAAAATACAATTTGTCATCATTCTGCTGCACTAGTTTGACCAGTTTGAAAAACAATGTTTCATTCAACTTCGTCATTACAACTTGGAAATTCAATACTAAATGCCTTAAATAAAATCCAACAAATTGATAAAAATAAAAAACAGAAAAAAACCGCTTGAAAGTCTTTTAATAATCCTAAATTTTTTATCCAATCACGTAAGTGGAATTTGTCTATTTCCTGATCGATTTTCTTATAAATCAGAAAAAACACTCCAGAATTTGTCCTGGATTTTTTCCAAGAAGGCTGGATAGTTTTTAATAAGCTTGTGAAATTCAGTTAATTTTGTAATGCGCTGCTATATCCGTATGGCTATAATTGCCTCCGAGAATTCATAGGTAGTTAACACATATGAAGAAAGAAGAGAAAAAGTCGATATCAGCTCTACAAATAGGAAACATAACCAAAATTCATTAAATATTTATTTGCATACTGATACTTTCCATCTCTTACGCGTTTAACACACAGGCGTAACATCAGTTTATTGCTAAACTTGTCCCAAAGGCAATTCAAAATACTCCGTTGATCATGGCCAGACGGTTTGAATTTCCTGTATCTATTTTTAAATTAGATTGTTGAAATTAGGAAATTCTAAGAAAGTTATATAATCTCCGCTAAAGAATGGGAAAAGTTGTGCTTAATTTAGTGATTATAGATTGATATTTCTGGATACAAACCTATTATTAATGGGAATGTGTCTGTGTTTCTACGAAAATCAAATTTTTGAAATCATACAGCCTGCAAGAGTTTTCAATTACTGATGTTCATTCGTAATAGATAACGATTCTGATGATTGCTTTATGGGATTAACGAACCTTTATAATTAAAGTTTCAAATCTTATTTACAAAGAGCACTTGTTGAGGAAATAATGTTACGTCATCATGTGGTATATTGGACCGGAGGACATTTATGTCACGTCATTTTTATACATTTGTAGACTATGTATTAGGTCAATTTGTGTTTATGTGGACTAGAGGACCTAACTTTTACTTGGAGTTGTGGGCAAATCAACATTTACGTTACGTCATTTTTATACATTTGTTGACAAAGCTTGAGGTCAAGATTTTTATCATTGGAATGGGAAACTTAACTTTTCCTTGTGGACCGGTCGAAAAGTAAAAAATTATTTAAAAATAATTTTATTTCTAAATGCGGTCATGTCACACTGCAATACAAAATTAACGTAAACTCGCGCGATTGTATTTTGCGTTATACCTCAATTAACTACGCAACCATAGTTACGCTTTACATAAAGGGCGTGGCTTACATCTCGTTCCATTTCATTGGCTTAAATCGTTTGTTAATTACAGTTCCAACGCGGAGGAAATTTTATTTCAGTTATAAGAATATTACGAAAAATGAAACAAAACGTTGTTTTATGTTTAATTCAATTGTTTCAAATTAAAGTATATGGAATAATTTGTGTTTTTATCCAGTTTATTGATTGTGCACATTTTTTTTCATAACGTGCACATGTAATGTGCAAACCTTTTTTCACGTTATGACTCAAAAGACTTGTTAAAACACAAGTTATTCTAAAGTAAATAAGTTATTCAAAAACGTTTTAACTTAGAAAAGTAACGTCATTTTACACTAGTCAACATTAATGTAACAGACGTCATTTGTTGACTCAGTTTAAGAGCAACATTTGGAGCATTGGACCAACTGATTAAACTGTATTAAATTAAAGCATATATATATATATATATATATATATATATATATATATATATATATATATATATATTTATATATATATATATATATATATATATATATATATATATATATATGACAAACCCAGTTATGCTTTACGTTCAGTTTGGTAAATCTGTCATTGTCGCTCTTTTTCTCGATATTTTGCGTAGGATTAAACTACTTTACACGTTATGAAAAAAGTTAACTTATTTTTTAACAAAAATTTTTCTTTATTACAAAAGTTTCATATTTTATACTGGTATCATTTATCATCTATTTAAGAAATGTTTGATAAATACGAAATCATTGTAATCAAAGCATCAGCAATTTAGAAAGCTGTTTCTGATCTAGCTAAAAAAAATTATGACATTACATGTTTTATATCATCAACAACTCTACAACTAAATGGGGAAACACCCCAAAACAATCCGGAAATGATAAAGACTGCTTGATTATTTTTGTAATTTTTTTAAAATTTTATTATATTTTTTTTATTATTTATTCATATATCTATTATTATTAATATTATGATAATAATAATTATTATTATAATTACTATTATTATTATTATTGGTAGCACTTTCTGCTAAGCTTATATTTTTAACTCTTTAAAATTTTATTTTCAAAAATTTTTTTTTAGATTTAAAAATCCACTGATTTATTTATTTAAAGACAATGCCATGCGTTTAATCTCTACTTAGATGTAACCTATCGAGTGGAATAACCAAAATTTGGCAGGCAACACCATTAGAACATATAAATCGACTACCTGTCACATAACTCCATCAGTTAATACATAATGTCAGAGAAAACTTAATCACACGAATGTTTTAACTTGAACAAGTTCATTGCACTCAGAGAGGGGATATATTTGTTATAATGTAAGATAATTTTGTATTTGATGACATTAACTGACATCTTAATAATAAGATAAAGATTGTTTTTATTGACAAACCGCTTATAAGAAATAAAACTATTATAAAAAATCAAATCTACGAACATCATGATTGTTCTGAAAATAGCAGAACGGTATTGTTCTGAAGTATTAATATTATTGCTAACGCCAATGTGTTTTAGGATTATTGCTTATTTTAATCTCTTTTTTTGTTGGCATTATGATCAAATTATTTCAAAGCACTGATTATAAAATTTTGAAGTTGGAATGGAATAACTTCAGATATAATTTCAAAACATTCAGCAATTGTAAATTATGAATTAAAATCGGCTGGTTGTTTGTTTTGCTTGGTTTGGTTGATTGGTTAAATGTCATTATGTCACAAAAGCGATTTTATATTATTTTTAAACTAGACAATCAAGGATTAATTCTTACACAAGTTCACTTAGTACGCGACGTGCAAATGTCTCTGATCTGCAAAGCCAAGGTGACTTTTAGAGCGCTAGTACATTAATACTCATGCCCAACCTTCTGAGATAAAAATCAAAGACCACACAGTCCATTATCCTAAAAATGGAATTCATTACACTAAATTTTTAAGGCAATCATGTGATAGTTCTAAAAGCTTGATTTCTTCAAGAATTAAAACAGAATCAAACTTAACCGAGTAATTCGACGTTAATTGTCTCAGGGTTATTAGGTTAGGATCGTCTGATTAAACAAATCAGACATATGACAGACGTTTTATCCCATTTTATCCAATTTTTTACGTTGCTCGTTACATCATTCAACTATTAAATGCACATGTCGGAGAAAATCAAACTCCTGTATAAATTCAATTTGTAAAGAAAGAACACCGTCATTCCATGATTATTTTTCCTGCGTTAAGATTCTTTCACTTATATTTTGAGGCAATCAGTTTTCGGTCACCAAGGCCTCAGTAGAAATTAGCGGGAAAAGTGTGGATTAAATTTTGAAAGTTTTATATCTTATAACGTTAAACAAGTAAATCAGCCCTTTAAAGTGCTTACGTTTGATTGACAATCTACTTACAGATATTTAAAAAAGCTCTGTGGTCCTCAAATATATCTGCCTTATACCGCTTCTAAACTAATTTTATCTAATTTTAATTTAGCAAAATTTTCAGCCGTCTTTATTTTTTAAATTTTATTTAAGATTAAGGTTTGTTCCCTCATGCAAAGCATTCCTTAGCTAGATTTGGATTCAAATAATTTTGGAACTTTAGATTTACCAATTTTCAACTGTTTGGCTTATGTTTTTTATCCATCAAACATTGCGGCCCCTATTGTAACTGATAAGGAATGCGTTTCCGAAATGTGCACATCTGGCACATCGAAATTTAACTGGTATTTGTGTTATATTCGATTATTTAACTCTATCGTTTTGTGAAACCTATTCGTAATTTCTTAAACTTTCAAGTAATGAATACCTAGTTAGTTTCATCGTTTTGAAGTGTTTCTTGAGAGATAAGCATTTTTTTAAAGATTTATCAGTGTCCAAACAATGTTAAGAATGGTATATTTTTTTTCGAGCATGTATTCATATTATGACTAGGTCAAACACAAACAAACCAACTCACGTTCAATCACAATCCTAAAAGTAAAGTAAAACTATGTAAACTGACAAATAAAGTTGAACACGTGAACTTCCAAGATAAGAACTAAGAACAAGAAATAATCTGATTAAATATAAAAACTTGTAATTACAATAATCCTAGCGGAGCAATTGATTTTGTTAATCTAAAATCATTACTAATGGCTATGAATTTAACCTTTTTGCTATTTTGTAAACTTGCTGCAAATCAGTTTCGGCATTTCAGCAGCTGAATTATTTGTCAAATGTTAAAAGATCTATAACTTATTAAACATATAACACAAATACTTGTTAAATTTCGATGTGCCATAAGTGCACATTTCGGAAAATCATTCCTTTTCAGTGACAATAGGGGCCGAAAAGTGTGATAGATAAAAACAGTTGAAAATTGATAAATCTAAGGTTCCATAATTATTTGAATCCAAATTCAGCTAAGGAATGCTTTGCATTAAAGAACAAACCTTGGTTTTAAATAAATTATAAAAAATTAAGACGGCTGAAAATTTTACTCAATGGTATATTTTCAGACAGTACCAAATACTGCCTTCTGCGTTATGGATACCCTGGAGGAGTTCACTCCAGCACCAGCGGTACCCGCTCAGGGGTAGTAAATTTTTATCACCGTTTTTTTTATAGTTCAAAACGTAAGCCAAATAGTTGAAAATAAATGAATGTTATGGATTGAAAAATTGCAAGTATTTCATCAATGACTTCAAATGTCGGGGAAAATTTAGTCAAATAACTGTGTAAAGCAATATCAATTGAAACCATAGGAATAAAGTTGTAATATTTTTTTCAATACTAATAGTTGTAGTTTTTGAAACCTTAAAAAACGATGATTCGGCCAATGGAAAATTTAAACATTTATTACCAACCTTTTTTACAAACTATGTCCATTCTAAATAAATGTCAGATCGTTGAATAGCATCTTTGTATTCAAATTATGACTATAGTAATTAAATAACAGCACAGAGAAAACAGATTAATAATTAATCCTTATCGATTAGTTTATTCGTTTTTTCAGTTAAAGACTTACAGTGTCCTAAAATAATACTATACACGTAGTTCAAAAATACTATAAAAACTGTCAACACTACTTCACTATATAGCTTGTTCAAATTTGGGAATTTTTAACCTGGTACAACTATCTGTTTATTTTTCTTTTAACTGTATTAATTAGCTGATTTATCATTAATTGTATTGCTTTATAATCTTCATAACGTTGACCGTTACGCAATACACTTTAAGTTTTTTAAGAAGCTACTTTTTTCATTTGTTATGAAAAATATTCCTTTTATTTGCAGAGAAACAAATAAAATTGTTGAACGATTAACATTGTAATAGTCATTATAAGTGATAGATGTGATAGATTAGGAGTTGAGTAGAGCTGAGTAACGGTGTTTAACATCTCCGTCAGGAATATTTCACTTATATCGAGGCATCGCCAGCTATAAGCGAAAGTGCAGAAATTATGCCTGTGTGTTGCGCTGATGGCATTACACAGCAATGTTTTTAATCGTACCACGCCTACCGTGACATGGGACCTCGTTTATTTTTAGTTCTCATCCGAAAAAACCGTTACTTTCATTTCGTAAAACCGCCTACTTGGCGAAAGAACCATCACTAACAATTTTCTTCGGTAAGACCGGGTCGGAGTTTGAACCCACGACATCTCACTTACGAATCGAGCACTCTACCAACTGAGATACTGCAGTGGTAAATGGAGGAGGAATAAGATGTCAATGATTTTATAATATGAGACTCGAGAAAAGCGTATTGTTTTATGTAGAGAGAACTCCGTCTGAACCATGTTCTCCTGAGAATAAATAAATTGATTGTCATTAATGAGGCATAAAAAGTCTCTTGTTTTGTTTAATGTTTTCATTGTAATATTTGTTTATATTTAATTCCATGAATAATTTGTGATGCGTGTTGAACAGACAAAAAGAAAAGTAACTTGAATCAAAATTGATGAGAGTAAATGATTAAATAGATTTTTGTGTAAAACATTTATTATCAGGGCGTCATCTACTTTATAATTTTTTCTTTTTTACCAAAAAAAAATAATTAATGAATTTTTTTCTTAAATTTTACGTTTTATTTTATTCATATGTACAAATTATTTTAGTTGGAGATATGAGAAATTTTTGAAAAAAAAAGATTGCAGATATTCGGTTTACATTTTACAGTTATTTTCAAAGACCTATTTTTTTGTTCTTAAATGTGTGTAGATAACAACAAAACAAACTTGAATTTTGATGTGCACGTTTCGAAAATCATTCCACTTAGTGACACTAAAGGCCCAAAAGTTTTATATAAATAAACAAGCCAAACAGTCGAGCCTAATGAATCTAAAGTTCCAAAATTATTTGAATCCAAATCCAGCTAAGGACTGACTTGCATGAGGGAACAAACCTTAGTTTAAAATAAATTTCATAAATTAAGATAATTGCTGAATGGAATATTTTCTGAGAGCACAAAGTTCTGCCTACTGAGTAATGGATAACCTCGGGGAATACACTCAACCAGCATTTAGGAATTTTATAATCTGCTCCAAATATGTGTTTGTTTTTCTTTTTACTATCTTAATAAGCTGTTTTATCATCTATTGTATTGCTTCATGTTTTTCATTGCAATAACCGTTACTCAATGCACCTTAATATTTTAAATAACATTGTTTTATTTTTTTGTATTATATATTCTTTTTTAATTGCAGAAATACAAATAGAATTAATTTACGATAAGCATTATTATAGTCATTATAAGTGAAAGATGTAATAGATTAGGAGTTAAATAGAGTTGAGTACGCTGTTTAACATCTCCGTCAGGAATATTTCACTTATATCGAGGCATCGCCAATTATAGGCGAAAGTGCAGAAATTTTGCCTGTGTTGCGATGATGGCATTACACAGCTAAATTCTGAATCGTACCACGCCGACCATTACATGGGACCTCGTTTATTTTCAGTTCACATTTGAAAAAAAACAGTTACTTACATTTCGTAATGACGAGTACTTGGCGAAAGAACCATCACTAACAATTTTTCTTGGGTCAGACCCGGGTCGGAGTTTGAACTCACGACCTTTCACTTTCGAATCGAGCACTCTACCAACTGAGCTACTGCAGTGGTAAATGGAGAAGGAAAATGTCAATGATTTTATAGTATTAGACTCGAGAAAGGCATATTGTTTTATGTAGAGAAAACTCCGTCTGAACCATGTTCTCCTGAGAATAAATAAATTGATTGTCATTAATGAGGCATAAAATGTCTCTTGTTTTGTTTAATGTTTCCATTGTGATAAATGTTTATATTTACATTCCATGAATAATCTGCGATGCGTGTTGAACAGACAAAAAGAAAAGTAACTAGGATCAAAAATGGATGAAAGTAAACGAGTTCAATAGATTTTTGTGTTAATAATTGATCATCAGGACGTCATTTACGTTTAATTTTATGCATATGTACTTATTTCAGTCAAAGAAAAGAGAAAGAAAATTAAAAAAAAAAAAGATTGCAGGGATTCGGTTTATATCTAAGGTTATATCAAAAACTTTAATTTTTTGCTTTGAACGTGTGTGGCAAATAAAATAGTGCATAAGATGTTTCCTAAAAATTTTTTTTTAATTTTCATTGTTTGTTCAATTGTATGAAATCAACATTTATTTTTGTCGGGTTGTCATTTAATGCACATGTTCTGGTGCTCATTTGAGTCGAGAAGAACAGTTTTTTGGAGTGCAGATTGAACGATAAATATATATTAAAAAGTTATTTTTAAGTCAACAATTCATTCCTTCTGAATGCGTGTAGTTAATTAGTGGTACCTATGGATTTAGAAAAACATTATTAATTACCGGGTATTGTTATTTCAGGTGTTTGAGGTCCATATGTAAACTTTAAGTGTCTTCATACGTTGAACATTGCAATCGTCAAAGAAATTCTCTTTTACTACTTCACCTTATAACTATAGATACTTATTTGCTGGACCTTAGTTTCATGCTTTTCTACAGGTAGCAAATTACACTGATACCAAGGACTTTCATAATAATGCAGAAGTGAGCTTGTAGTTATATTTTTGTAATCTACCAGGACAAATATGTATTATGCAATTGCGAAAACACTGATGTTTTGACAATCAAGGACTTTCATAATATATCAAATCTTATCATAGAAAAATATTTTCATCAAGATATATGCTTAGAATGCTCTCTTTTTCCAGAAATAGGAGTTGCTAGCAAATTGTTTGATAAGACCAAGTAATGAGGTAACAAATGCAATTTAAAACAGCATCGTCGATTCAATAAGCCATTATCACCAATCAGAAAATAAAATCTTCGTTAACAAATTTAATTTAAAATTTCGTCGTATCTGATTTATTGCAGTTTTAGTATCTGATAGCATTATTTATTAAGTTAATCACAAAAATGTTGATACGAAACTAAAAAATATCATGTAATAAAAAACAAGCGTCTGTTTCATGCTGATCAATGATTCCAACCGGAAATAGACATGTCAATAATATTTCTCTAGGAGCTTTTTGATGATTTAGTCCATGTAAGTTAAAAGTAACTCACGATCCATATAAAAATGTCGATGGTTTATGTTTGACAACGGTCTTATATTTGAAGTCACGCTTTTTATTTTTTACCGTTTGTCAGCAAGATTTAGAGCCTGCTTCTTATTAACAATTTCGTTGTAGCAAATTTGTTGAAATCTAGCCTTATCGCTTCATTTATTAAATCGGATATTTCATTAAAAGCTGAAAATTACGGCTAGGTACACCTGCTGCTCTTTTTAATTTAAACAACTTGTCAACACAAAATCAATATATTCCCAATATAAAAAAATAAGAATTATAGTAACTCAGTAGCTTTTTCTTAATTTATATGGCTTATTTCTAGCAATTATTATTATTATTATTATTGTTGTTGTTGTTGTTATTGTTGTTGTTGTTGTTGTAAAATATTTGGGTGGTGCCAATGGGCTTTCTTAATTTTTAAAAATTAAACTTATTGCAAAAAATAAAATGGTTTTATATAAAATAAAATGAAGAGGATAAAGTTACGTTTTGTGACTGTGATGAAAACCACTATACTTCTATAAAATCACGCGGTATAGTGACTTTTGTTGTATTGAGTCAAATTCAATTCAAGTGGAAAAATGGATTTTATCAATGTATCAAAACGTTGACTAATTCTTAATATACTGCAATTTAGGAACAAAAATATGTGCAAATTATTCTGTATCATTCTTTTTTACCTGCATTATAACTAAAGAAGTAGCATAAAAATTACATATTTAAAACTAAACGTAAGGATTTCCTGATTATTTTTAGTGTATCATTTGCCTACAGCCTCACCTTAATTTTATTATCGGAAACCTATTAGTCAACAATGATTCTGATAGCAGATATGCTATTTTTTTTACAAGAAACAAGAAATCATGTTCAAAGGAAGAGGATATCTCCCTTTATCTTAGATCACAGCAATGTTAACACGCTTCACCAACTTGGAAATTACAGGTGATCTGTTATCATCAAGATTATCATCAAAATGTGTGAAGTTATTTTGTTGTGTGCAAAAACGAATTACCTGTCTTGTTAAGCTAGTAAAAGGTCTTTAAAGAAAAGCTGTTTTTAAACAAAAGAGTTCAGATATTTTATCAAATAGTGTTCACAATCAATCACATTTGTATCCAGTGGTTTTAAAAGAGAAGGGATTTGAAAACCCAGTAGATCAATAACTTCTTACTAGCAAATTCTGTTCATAAAACTGTCAACGGAAATTTAGAGAAAACTTTTACATATTTAAAAGTTTTATGTCTATTTAGATATTAGACTTTATCTTAATGTATAAATCTGTGAATAAATCTGTAACAGCTTTTTATCTAAATTCTTTTTTTATTCAAATTAATGGCTTTTATATTCAATGAAGATCATATACATAATCTATGAAAATTGGGTCAACTAAGCATTTCTGAAGAAAAAAAAAACAATAAACACGTTAAATGGTTATATATTTATTTTGTATAGATCTGTTTATCAGATTTAAACTTGATCGGTCTATCTATTAATATGTAACAGATAAGTATCTTTTTTTTTTGTTCAAAGTAAAGGCGGGTATCTAAGATATCAGATGACCATGACGAACACAAATTTTTAATCAGCATCACTAAACGACATATCTCATTAAGTTTAGTCCCATTTGGCCCAATGAATAAAGTTAATTAAAGGAGAAAATAGTTTATAGTCAGTTGACCTCATTTGTATAGGGACGGATTTAGAGTATTTTATGGGGACTTTCTACAACAAAGCCAACTGCTTTCAATTAAGTTGTTGACGCAAGGATATTGAAAACCTAGGCTAATCAAGGCCCTTAAAAAGTTTTATGGCCGTCACCACAATATTGTTGATAAGTATGTAGTCACTGTATCAAAACTTATACTGATTATATTTGACTTACTATAGTTCTTTGATCCTTTCATTCTCAAAATTGACTTGCACGTGACTGGTGTAGCTAGCTAGACATGGGGTAAATACCTTTTCAGGAGCACACAGGCCTCACTTCCTTGATGGAAACTCACTTGTATCACTAAATTTGCCAGCTTTCAAAGATTTTACTTTGTTTTTGGGATTATGATTTGGATGATGTGTATGTTTTATGTAGAGCGTTGTCGCTACAAAATAACGTATGTTTTGTTATACTAATTGTTGTAGTTATTTAAAATTTGTTTAAACAATCTGTGACCAGATTCCTAATTATTATTCACTTGATGTTTCTGTTTTTATATAGAGTGTTTTGTTCTGAATGTTAAAATGAATTCTGATATATCACCACGCAGGTTTATAGGCATTAAATACAATATCTAACAAAAATACCTGTTAAGTTTTGATGTGCTATATGTGCACATTTTGGAAAGTCATTCCTCATTAGTGACATTAAAATACTTATAATATAGAAGTCATATTTCAGGTAAAAATATTTTGTTTACAAGCAAGCTGTCACTGTTAGTATATTCAAAGTTCTCATATCATTGTTGAATGTGTAATTGTTCTCAATTCCGTTTTCCACGTGTCTGTAAAAGCGCTGGTTTGACCTAGCCGGAAGTACGTGTACGCCAAAATGGTCGTGTTTATGACCCAAACATAGCAGTCCATGTCCAAATCACAAGCCTAGAAAACAAAGTTAAAATTTTGTTACACGATAACTTCCATCAAAAAAGTGAGGCCGGGTGCTCTGGAAGAGTCAGCACCTCCTGTCTAGCTAAGATAAGTAATATTTAAGCAACATTCTGTTTCTTTATTACGAACCTTTAAGCTTCTCTTATTATTTTAAAATAGTGAACCAAAGTTTAACCAATTTCATATAGAATGTGGATAGTGTATCCTAATACTATACTGAAATAAAGATTGCTTTGCAAAAATATTACAAATCTCCAACATTCTTGAAGGTAATTGAGGATAATAATGTACAGATGTTACATAAACCTTTCTTTTCTGTAGTCGTCGTCATTACTTCTATGCACCACAATATTTATTTCAATAAACGCATTGTATTGACCCGGCTTACACTTTTCATAACAATAAACTCGGGTATTAACCCGAATAAAATTGTTCATAAAAGACGATTAAAGCTTAAACTAGATGCTTTAGAGATTCTTTAGATAATGATCCTTATTCCTAATTTAATAAAGGGAACAGTTTTATATTCATTCTTGTTTACCTAAAATACGAATGTTGTCCGAAAAATGCGAGATTGTTAGTCTGTTAACGTTTTCATGGACACTTAATTTAAGAGTTTTTCAAGTGTAATTGTTTTGAAATGTAAGTTTAAAGCTATATGTCAGAATGAATTAAACAAAAACATTTTGTTGGTTTGAGGCGGTTAGTTCTCGAATTCTAGAGACAATTTGAATGCACAGAGAAAACTGTCGATAATCTGTATGTAAATTAATAACTTGCCATACAGGGATTTGCACTTATTGTAATTCGAGCATAGACAATTAGAAGAACTGCTATTTGTTAGCTATTTATAGATCACCCAGTCACCTAGGCCCGGCTAATTATTTGCAACTATTTTGAGGAAGTGGGTTAGCTTTTAATTCCATGTAAAAACTCTTTACTTTATCGATACACCAACGATGCACTTTTTTATTCATTTTGTTTTGATTCTTTTTTGCAGATATTTCAGTTGATCATTAGCGTGATAATACATGTAAATGTGAACAACATTTGTTATTCGTGCAGGTAGTTTCAGAAATGTAAGATTGCATGTAACAGTAGTTCAGGGAGTTATTAAAATAATCGCAGGTATCTTAAATTATTTATAGAAAGAAGTAAAACAAATTATTTGAAGCTATCGTCAGATGTAAAAACATCGTCGTTAAATAAATGCTGTGAAACAACTGTCATAAGACACTGGTTCATGAATAACAAAAAAGTAACACTATACTGAGACATTTATTTTAGCAGCAGCTAAAAATAACAAAATTATCTTATGTTGTATACAATAACGCTTTCTTAAAAATTCCGGTTTCATGTAGGAAAGTAAAGTAAATCAAATATAATACTTTGCTCTGTGATTAAGTACCTGTTTTATACAATAACGCTTTTTAAAGAAATCCCGTTGCAGAAGAACTAAAGGGAAACAAATATTAGGCTTTTACGTTTTTACAAAATCTAAACAAAAAGAGTACCAATTCAGCGTTTTAGCCACTCTAAGATCTGAGTTTTAGTTCTTAGATTTAATAAATATCGGAATTTGAACCTTAATAGAGTATACTTGTAGTAGTAGACATTGGTGTTGCTTCAATATCTGATATGCCTGCTAACTACGATTCAAATACTTATGTAAACACAGATCATGGCACAAAAGAAAGTCATATGTTAACGATGTAAAATTGTCTCGGTGTCACAATGGCGTGACGTAATCTAAAACTCGGAGCACTTATAGTAATTAGTGTATAAGCAGTTTCGAATGTGATAAAACAAAAAGGCTGAAAATTTGATAATGGTTAAAGAATAATCAATAAATAACTCCAGGTGTTTAGTTTGGCATACACGCAAAGAAATAAGTATAAGCGTAAAGTTGTAGTACAATGTATACAAAAATCATCAGTCGAACCCATTATCATCTTAAACAGTTGAGGGTAATCAATACACGTTTCAGGAAATCTAGTTTACACATGCAAACACTTTGCAAAATGAAGCAATCGTACAGCCACTTACTGTTTTTCTTCTGAAATCAGAAATTCTACGTATGTACACTTTTCACAATGAAACAACCTAACCAAAAACATTTATGTATACTGTGTTTCTTCTGAAACCAGGGCTTACACATTTTAAAACAACGTACTATTTATGACTTCTTTTTATGAAAATTTAATTTACATGTAATAACAACTTTCACTAAGAAACAAGTTAAATGTCGTTAATTTAAACATACATATCTCTTCTGAATTCATTTTACACATAAGAATACTCTGCGAAATAAAACAACCTAAAAACTTCTCTTTTTTTCACAATTCATAAATGTTCTGTAAAAAGAGTAATACAATTACTATTGGAATGATCGTATATATTTGATTTTCAGTTACATCCTATCTTTTTTATAAAATAATTTTTATATTTTTTTAATTTTATTTATTTATTTATTTATTCATTTATTTATTTATTTATTTATTTATTTATTTATTTATTTATTTTTGTTATTTTGCTTACCGTTTCGTTAGGCCGATTGAACTTTGACAATCACTTTTATATACGTTCTTGTCATTTAGATTTCAATTCTTTAGCTTATCATGGCCCTTGACTACAATAATTGCGGCCTAGATTTCTATCATGATAATTGTTTTTTATTATGTCGACTTGGATTCTAATCAATGCTGATGTTTTACATATTTCAATCTGGTTCTTTTCATGGCGTCATATGTGATAAAACTACTTCTTAAACGTGTGAGTTTTTCACAGGAAAATCCGTTGGCGAGTGCATATTCTAAGGATCACATTTCTGTCACCTATATTCATATAATTAGGAACTTTAGATTCATTTATTTTCAAATGTCAGGTTTATCTTTTTACCTATTAACTTTTTGGCACCTAGTATCACAATTGGAGAATGAGTTTTCGAAATATGCACATATAACACATCAAAATTAAACAGGTATTTTTGTACAATTTTTTAAAAATGTTTAATAAACCATCCGCCGTTTCCGTAAATACTTGAATATAAGCGCTTAATTTGTAAAGTCGTAGTCATTATTTAAATGCACTACGTTTTCTTGACTAAAATAAAAACAATGACTCAACTTAGAATATAGCATAATCTCGTTACTGTTAGGATCCTTCAGTTGATGATCTTTATTATAATGTAAATAAATGATTCTGCTTTATGTTCATTTTGGTAGCTAAAACACCGATGAATCCCAATGAATGCGAGACAGACATACATGTAGTTCACCCTTTTCCCCCGTTTGCTTAGGCTTATTTATTTTCAAGTTTAAGTTCATGAATTATTATATTTTTAATGCTCATAATTTAAGTCTGAAGTTTTTTTGCCGAAATGAGATAGAAGAAGATTGATTGTTTGGAGAGAGGATAGTAATAGTTTTTCACGCAATAATTTTTCAAGATTTTTTGTTGGATCGACATGCCACTGATCTAACGGTGACACTAAGTAACATTAACAAGGTGTCTTCCCTGCTGGTTTTTTAAAGAATAAGCGTAGTTTATATGTTGAATCAATAGTTTGATAGAACTGGATGTTCGATGTTTTTTCTACGGTTAATATAACTTTTAAATAAGCGTGACATTAGATTACGAGATTTGTCTTTTATACAGGTAGTGAGATTAGATTACGAGATTTGTCTTTTGCGCAAGTAGTTTTTAGAATGTTAAAAAGCAGGGAACAAAACGTCTTAGAGATATATTAAATTGATCCACAAATCTTCACTATATATAAGAATAAATAAATCAGAATATAAGAAGCCTTAAAGATGTGTAAAAACAGTGTTAAATTAGCTCTCTCATGACACTTGTTTATTGAAAATGAGAAAACTCGCGCCATATTGTTGAAATTATATTTCATTAAGAACAGCAACTACAAATCCTTTGTTTTATACAAAAATGCTTTGATCTTAAACACTCCCTATTAAATTTAAGAAAACTTCAACAACTCTAAAATTTGAAATTTATTTAAATTGAAGGTTTGTTCCCTCATGCAAAGAAATCCCTAGCTGGATTTGGATTTATATAAATTTGGAACTTTAGATTCATTATTTTCAACTGTTTGGCTTATGTTTTTTATCTATTAAACTTTTCGGTCTTAGTGTCACTGATAAGGAAAAAATTTCCAAAATGTGCACATTTGGCACATCAAAATATAACTGGTATTTGTGTTATATATTTAGATTACATCTTGAAAAACTGAACATAAATGTAACAATTTAGAGCACAAGCAAATCTGGTCTACGACTAAAATCTTGAGTATGAACTTGATGCAGTATAATAAGCTCAAGATTTGCTAAAAGGCATTATCTGATATGCCAGTTCGCCACAATTTGAAATACTTGTGTAGACACACTCATTACACAAGAATGAAGTTGGCTGCCATGCAAATTGTATTCTTTTTAACAGATTTGTATGTCATGATGCTGTGGTGTAATCTAAAAATAGTACATATACTTGTATAGTAACAAGTTAATACGCATTGCAAATGTGACAAAACAAAAAACCCGAAAATTTGATAATTAGTGATAAATACATGGGTAATAGAATGATCAATAACTTAACCCAGGTGTTTAGTTTGATTTTTACGTACTGGTAACACAAAAAGGTATATAGTAGAATTGTAAAATCGTTAAACAATATTTACTAGTCGATTCATTCATTAATGGAAAACAAGTTTAATCTTTAAGAACAATGAAAGAATGAATTGCTTTTAAAACGAATTCATTAAGGTAACATATTATTATCTAAAACAAGCACAAACAGTTGTTAGTGAATCAATTAACTTTTTTTTTTTAATGGAAATTTTGTTTACACATACGAATACTTTATTTGTAATTACAAATAGTTCATCTAAGAATTTTTATGTGGCAAGTACGTAATTTCTATATAACTATTCGTTCATCTAAATATTTTGATTCTTAACTTTGTACCGATGTTTAGAATTGTCTTCAATATTATTGACAGTTAAACTCCCCGAGGGTATCCATTACTCGGTAGGCAATACTTTGTGCTGTCAGAAAATGTACCATTTAACAATAATTTCAGCTGCCTTAATTCTAAAATTAGTTTAAAACTAAGGTTTGTTCCCTCATGCAAAGCATTCCTTAGCCGGATTTGGATTTATTAAATTTTGAAACTTTGGATTCATTAACTTTCAACTGTTTGGCTCATGTTTTTCATTATGAAACTTTTCGGTCTAAGTGTCACTGATGAGGAATGAATTTTCGAAATGTGCACATCTGGCACATCTAAATTCAACTGGTATTTGTGTTATATCTCTTCGATATAATTGACAATATCAGTATTAATAAGAACTTGTTCGTCAAAAGTTTGTATTTATTCTATTCTAGACTGTTTTATTTATTAAACTAATAATTTTTTCATTAAATACAAGTTGTTTATCTAAGATTTTACTAATATATCCACTTTTTACAGTCCCCTTTTTTCAATTTATTTATTACAGTAACCTATTTTCTAAGTACAATTTGTTCGTGAACGATTTTTATACCTTTTTACTCGTTATACTGTTCTTTTTTATCTGTTAGAAAATTTATTTGTCAAATTTTATGTGTATATAAAAAACTAGTTGTTCTTTAAAGGATTTTATTGATTCTGGAATTTGTTTAATTCTTGTTAGTTTTTAGGACAAGTTTCTTTGTGACACTGAAAAACATTGCATTCATTGTAAAAATAAAATCAAGTTACTAGCCAAGAACACTTCAAATCAATCTTGATATTGTATTGAAATGTCATCAAACACAAACAGACAATTTTTAAATTCTTTCAAAAAATACATTTCAAAGTACGGTCATAAAATACATAATACTCAAATAAAAAATTGAGCTTTCACCAGACAATAAAATTTCAGACTTCACACATGCAAACTTGTAAATGAATTAATAGAAATCCTTTTTTGAAATCTTTTCAATTTCAAATACATGTTCTGCTGTAAGAGAACAATTGTAAGTGAAGTATGGACGGACGTAGGATATGACTGATAAATCTTATTACATATTGCTGTCAGGATCAGGAGAAAATCTGTATTTTTTTTTATTTTATAAGCTTTACTTTTTGGAAAGGTATTATTTATCATGCTTTGTTAAGTTTATTTTTGGCTTATTTAGGACTTTTTTTATTTGACTTTAATCTAATGTTTAATTTTTATGGAGAAATTTGAATAATCGATTCATTTACAGTTTGATTTTTTAGAAAAAAAAATGAATTGACGAACGCAAACATACCGATCAACGTTCATATCACAAGCCTTAAGGCAAAACAAAAACAATGAAACTGACAAACAAAGTTTAACACGCAAACTTCCACAAGAGAAGCTAGGTACACCTGCCAATTTTGAAATACAATTTCAGAATGAAAGGAATTTAGAACTATTGGACGTCAAATACATCAAAAAATTTCGGACGTCATACATCATCAATGATATTGTGATTACAAACATAAATGTTTTAAGGCCTTGATAAGCCTAGGCTTGCAATAATGGTGTGTGAGCTATTTATTTGTAAGCAAGAGTTTTATGTTTTTTCTTTGTAACCAAGCTTGAAGCCTTAAATTGAACATTTTCTATCGACTTTTTTCTAAATACACTAGTATATAGTATTAACTTTTTTGCATTGTAGAAATCATTTGTATTTTGCACTTAATATGATATATGTCATATTCTGCAAATAGTAAAGTTAGAAATAACAGCTTGTATAGATGTTTTTGACAACATTACTTGATAATTGGACATTTGTATCACAGGTGGTATAGACAGTTTCTGTTGTAATCAAATATATACATTATTGTGTGACGTTAACAGCACACTTACAAATGACAGTTTAAATATTAAAAATTGTTTACGTAAATGAACAAATATCACAAAAATGGGAGAAATTATGTTATTTAATATATTATATTTTATAAATAAAATTGTTTTCAAGAATTTCAGCCTTTTAGTAATTAGATAATCAAAGAATTTAATAAGATGCCGATTAAATTATTTAAAAAGGCTCTATGGAAGTGACGGTATCAGCAGTTGCGTTTTAATTGTTACTGAAATCTTGTTGCTAAGCACTAAAGTAACATAAAATTGAGTTAAATTTTCTTTTGCGTCATTAAAAACAATGTTGGAGTTTATTAACATCAGAAAGTCAAACCACGCGAGTTTTCAATAACATCGAAAGCAAGGTTTTTGTAAATGGACATTTATTGTATAATTTAACAAATTTAATTCAATTTTAGAACACTGGTTCTTTTCTTCAATTTGAATTAAAATTTAGGCAATCAAATAAAGAATTTCTTTTTATATTTTTTGATAGTCGAAAATGTTAGGTGACATTTTAAAAAGAAATTATGCGGCCAATAGTAAATTGTCAAATTATTAATGCGGAATACAGTTAGTGGTTGCTGAAAAATATCTTAAATATAAGGATCAGAAAATGGTACATATAGTTCAAAAATGGTTGTGAAAACTGCTCTTTAAACAACCGATATCGTGGTAAAGTGGCAATAATGAAATATTGCAAAAATAAGATGTTTACAAATCCTTTACAGATGTTTGTTTTTAAACTTAATTATTTACTATTTAGAACTTAAGCTTTGTTTTTATTGCTGTAAATGTCTAGTTTTTAAATTATTAATTTTAATTTGTAGCAGCATAATTTTACCCAAGGATCATGACGATTTGAGTACTTTTGTACAGAAGTAATCTGTAGGACTTTTTATGGTGAATTGGATTTGTTTAATACATAAGGATATTTTGTTTATTAAAAAGAAGCAGGACAAATCTCAAATACCTACGTAGAAGCTGTCAATTAAGCCAAGAAAGGTTATGGTTTTTAATTGCAAAACATATAATTTACTTGTTCGAACAATTTTTTTCAGTTGATTTTCCACTTAGACGTTTTAATATTAAACATGTAATAAATTCAAATAAAATCAACTGTCAAGACTTACTTCAGAAAAATTAAAACACTTGTTGAAAAATAGGTTTATTTCAATATATCTTTGATTTTGTACAAAACAAATCAACCTGTACTAGTAGACATTATGTTGCAATGCCAAGTACGGGAAATTTTATTATCAATGGGTTTTTAAGAAATTAAACCATCAATGGATATCCTATGTATCATCATTTTTACTCCGTGTGTGTGTGTGTGTGTGTGTGTGTGAGAGAGAGAGAGAGAGAGAGAGAGAGAGAGAGAGAGAGAGATCTTGTTGCTATGGCTTTTTCTTTTTAGCAATTTATCTCATTTGGTATCGGGTTTCTTTTAACTCTGGCTTTTGTAAAGTTCAGTTAAAAATTATTGTATTGCTTTATCTAACTTTGCCAATTCCGTATGTAATATTATTCCATCGATTCCTTTGTGTAACCCCAAATATAGCGAAAGAAATTGAAGGAACAAATCGTTGCAATAAATCGCCGTTAAATTGCATATTTTTCCTCACCTGTAACTATTCATTTCAAATCCAAAGCACTAATGGAATTTTTTAATCATCTTTCCGGATATTCTTAAGCCTAAACATGTCTAAAATTTATGTGGAATTAGTTTCCAGAAATCCTAAGATTGGACAGATCTTTATGTGAATAATTTAAACAACACGCGCTTAAAACGCTACTAATTCCTTCAATATGAAACAACTTATCACTTTTATGCAAAATGTGCTGAGTCAGCAATATTGTCAGATCCATCTTTACACCAAGAAGAACGATAATGCTTCAGTTATTGATTAAACACTTTAGAACTACTAAAAACTTGTTAATATTTAATACTTCAGAGTAAAGAATGTTTTCTCTGTTATTAATCAAGAAAGAAATATCAATAACATGACATACAGTTTATATTGGTTCACTGAAAATTTAATGATGAAACACTTAACAAAGACAGTGATATTTTCATACAGAGGTTTTCATTTTGTTTGATGTTGCTATGACTCGGACAGAATACAAGTGTTGCTCTGGTTGATGCTGCTTTCTTGATACAAATTTTGTAACTTTTATTTATTTATTTATTTATTTATTTATTTATTTATTTATTTATTATTTTTATTCGTTTATTTATTTATATATTTATTTATTTATTTATTTTTATTTATTTATTTTTATGCATCTCAGTTCGAAAAATCCATATACTGGTTATCTTGCAACCTCCCTCCCCCCCCCCTCCCTACGTGCAAGATAACAACTCCTCTCTATTTCCCGAAAATATGTATTAGTAAAATCGGAGTTGTATCATAATGTGAAAGCCTCTTCCTTGACCAAATATACTTATATTCCGGTACTACAAGTACTGATTAATGCTTTTTAATCTCTCTTCTGTAAACATAATGCTTTTGATTTTGTGATAGTTCTAATCTACTTTCATAAATTCGAGTGTTTTTATGTTTGAAATGAAAACTAAGGAAGCATGTATCACTAAAACTTTAAATCGAGTGCGAAGTTTCTTCAGGAAAGGTACATGCACTAAATAGAAAAGTAGGTCACAAAGACATTATTTGAGAAAGTTAAAACGACGTTATTTGGTAAGTAAGAATCAAAATAAGTAAATAGTCACTTTTTAGTAAAGGCCAAATTAAATACTATACTGAACCAACAGAATGTATTTGTTATTATTGTGTCATATACCATTTTTTGAATTTAATCATAAAATACATTCAAAAAATGGTATATGACAATATGTCATATACCATTTTTTGAATGGATTTTATGATTAAATTCAAAAAATGGTATATGACAATTGTATAACAATAGTACCTCTACAAAATCACCATTGTTATTGAGTTAAGACTTTTATTTCAGGCGATACATGCTATTTGCTGATTTACGGAGCACCAGGCCTCACTTCCTTAATGGACGTTTGCGTGTATTTATTAATTGGCCAGTTTACGAAGTTTTTACTCTTTTTTGGGGGGATGTGATTTAGACATAGACTGGTTTGTGTTTTATTTCTTGTTTCAAATGAAAGCAGGTTCTGTACAAGATAAATCCGCAAGAAATATCAATATATCCTATTTATTTTTTTTTTATTAAAAAACTTTTTCTCGAATTTTATTGACAACGCATTCTATGGGGCTTTTAAAATCTCGACAATTATTGAATGTCCTTCATTTTCCTATTTAATTTAACTTCTTTTTGCTCTAAGATGGGCGCTTTTGCAGATAAGAAATGACGTTCCGCCACGAACAAATAATTTGGAAATCAATAAATTTCGTTTAGAAAAACTGTGCGAGTTAAATGTCAAAAAACTTCTAAATACCCATAGAATCATAAAATTCAGCAAATAAACATTTAAAAAACCAATAAGACTGTTGTTTTAGGCAGATATACGCATTGTTTGTTGTTAACTCGGTATGCTTAAACAACTTTGTGTCTTTATTGGTTTTTTTAAACAAGACTTTCAAGACTGAATTTCGGATTGCTTGGATTGATGAAAAAAGATTTTCCGATTGCAAACTCGGATTGATTCTGTGATTGTTATTAAGAATGAGCTGGTCACACTGTAAGTAACATGTGTGTGTGTGTGTTTTAAATTTTTATTTAAAAATAAGTTACATAAATGGGTTACTATTTAAAAAATATTAAAATAATTAAGACTTAAAAATGGAAAAAGTTAAGTGGTCCTAAGCTTAAAAGTAATGATGTTTCTAAGAATTGACAATTTATTTTTCTATGATATTCACAAGCTGAGAGCGAACATTAGTATGGTACCACGACAAATATGTCATTTATGAAGAAATTGATAAGAATAAATTTTATATGTGTGTGTGTGTGTGTGTGTGTGTGTGTGTGTGTGTATGTGTGTGTGTGTGATCAGTTTTCATTATATCAATATTTTATTAGAATAGAACAACGACAAAAAAGAAATCGTTATAATTTTCGTTACTATTTCTCTGTTCCATGATGGTTTTAATTATACATCATTTCCCCTAAAGAGTTATTTATATCTTTGAAACAAGATCCTTGTTGTAAATACAATCCTCGTTGCGTGACTAGATGACGACGAGAAAAAACCCAGTAGAATTTCACACAGAATAAATATATCTTCTATTTTGATCCGAAAAATTGAGATATGTCAATTATTTGCAGGATTTGTCTCTGGTTTTAACCATGCATTAAGGATTTAGATGCAAAAAAATGAAAGATAGTTGTCAATCTAAAACATAAAGAAACCAATAGATATGGCTAATAGAACGGAAGATTTTACTAGTATACCTTCCTGTTACTTTCGGGATATTTTTTAATTCAAGCTTTAAGTAATCGATCAAGCCAGAATACCTCAAAAATTAAAAAAGAGATATTAACCTCCCCTGTCTTTTATTTTCATTCGTATTAAAAGGGGTTGTTCTATATTTCAAGTATTGATCAAACGATAGTTTCAAAAAAAAATAATAATAACATCTTCAAATCTCGAAAAAGTTTCTTTGTATCTTAAAAGTGTGCCATTATTTAAGAAAGCATAGTTCTGACTAAACCCAGTTTTCTAAAATAAAAATGAAAGGCAACATCTGTTCTCTCCAAAAAATATACTTGTTTCTTGTATTTTCTTTTAAATACAAAACTATTAGGATGTTTTATAAATTGATGCATCAGGGTACTGTTCCAAACCAGTCAACTAATTTAATAAGAAACTCTCTCTCTCTCTCTCTCTCTCTCTCTCTCTCTCTCTCTCTCTCTCTCTCTCTCTCTCTCTCTCTGAGTGTGGGTGTGTATGTGTGTGTCTCTCTTTCTCTCAAAAATGAACTACTTGTATCTTTATTGCTAATTGGGATGTTTTAAGAGACATAAGAGAACTATTCAAGGGCATTAAGCCCATTTATCCACAAATTAAAAATTAAATATCTTAATCTCTCGAAAATGAACTCTTTCGAATACTACTAGATGTTCTATAATTGAGCCAAATGTGTATTGCTGAAGCCGAATCCTCTACAAATTAAACTTGAAAGAATCATCTTCCTTTGGAACTGTTTTTAATGTTTACTTAAACAGCTGAAGAATTGTAATGTTTAAGGCCAGCGGTAAAACACTAATATTACTACATTTTAGGCCAACAGAAAAAACCTAATATTACTTCATTTTAGGACAACATGAAAAGCTTATGCTACTTCATTTTAGGCCAGTAGTAAAAAAGCTAATACTACTTCATTTTAGGCCAGCAGTAAAAAAGCTAATACTCTTCATTAAGTCTTGTATAATTTAATTAAAACGACTTAAGCAACGTCGAAATGTAGCTAGAAAACCGTACATAATTAAGTCGATAGGAGTTATATATGTAACTATCGCTAAAACTAGCTCAATACAAGAAAACCATTAAGTAATCAATTTAACTGATTACATAAAAGGCTTAAATGTTCCTGAAAAAGTGACAGATTTCATTAGCAATAAACAGACATATAAGAAAATGTATTCTGTATAAAAAGATGTTAATTCAGGAAATGTTCTTTTTTATTGCTAAGGCATTATTGTAAAAATTGCTCTTAGATTTTTTGTGGTAAAATTGATTTCGTAAAACAAAAAAGAAAGACATTGTTAGAACTTAAGAATATTGCCTGCATTTTTTTAAAGCCGTAAAATTATAAGCTTTAAAATTATAGCGCAACATGAGAGTTATATAAGTGAATTTAATCCAGATCGTCAATCAATCTATTAAAGTGTTTAGTAGAGAAAAATGTCAAAGTTTACCTAAGTGATTTGTCTTCTGAATAAAATAAATAAACGACTGTGCGCTAGTCCATGAAATGAACTAGAATGTTGAAGGTTAATTTCACAACTAATTTAGTTCTGGGCCATTTTGTGCATTAACTTATTTTAGTTTTTTTTTCGGTTGTACGTTAGAGTCATTCAACCTGAAGTGTTATTACCAATTTCATTCTATTTTCAATTCACTCAGCGGCTCACTTGTATTGTCATATATATATATATATATATATATATATATATATATATATATATATATATATATATATATATATATATATATATATATATATTTATTTATATCGAAGTTTGACCAGCGTCGCACCTGTTTTGATTCAAATCTTTTTAGTAAAAGAAAGGACTTGTACTTAGGATTATTTCTTATTTAGATGTGTACAAAATCTAATTAATGTATTTTCTTTAATTTAACAGCTGTAAAAAAAAATAATTGCAAGATTGCATTTAAAAGATAGACTATCCTTTTGGAAATTTAAATATTTGGAATTTTACAACCTAAATTTTCAGACGTTTTGTTTAAGTCTAAGGGGTGTCTTTAAATATATGTTAAGCAACGAAATGCAAGTTACATTATTCTTAGGACTATTTCACTATATGGTAAGTATAACTGAAAATTCAAATTTAACGAGCTCTTATTAACAATTTTTCGTACATTCGATTTAAAAGTTTTGCGAAATTACTAATGGTTGGAAAAATTCGCGAAATACTATTCAGCTATCCTAGACTCTATCGGGTTTATTTTTCAGCACAATGAACACGGAAAAAGAATCTAAGAAATTCAGTAACTAATTAATTCGTGTTAAACTCTCTATGTTTTTAATAAAATCAAAAAATGAGCGCTTATAAGCATAAAGCATATTACTAGCATAAATGCATACCACATGCAAATGTCATGATGTCATGTTTTTGAAATAAATAACTTTTTTTTTAAAGTTGCAAAAATGATAAGGTACATATGTCTAGACAACAAATATATATTTCTTGTTTATTAATGCATATGTATGAAATTATTCTTAACTTAATACGATAAGTGCTATTGCAGGCAGAGATTCAATAAACCTGAAGGGTAAACACATCCTGTCTAGCTAGCTACACCCACTACGTGTGAAATTAGAATTTAGAATAAAAGACCCAAAAAATAATTTCTTGTTATTCGGCAATCCTTACAAAGAGTGATTTAGTCAGAAATTTTCATTCGTTGTTTGCCAACCAAACAACCCAAAAAAGAAATCACAGTAATTACATTATTTTTCAGGACTACAATGGATCTTTAAAATGAGTTTTCTGTTAATAGGAAAAGAATTTTTCTGGAAAAATCAATGAATGACTGAAACAATTACAGCTTTCAGAAACAAAATATATCTGTACCAGTAATCATATGATGATAATTAATATAATTATTGTCATTGTCTTTTCAGTGTTGATGGTTCACGCTAACGTTTGCTATAATATCCTCGAAAAAAGCACTCACAAGTATTGTTCCAGTGGCTGTTGTGGACCAGATAATGAACAATACTGCTGTTTGTAAGTAATTGTGTTTATCTAGCACCTAGTATTTATTTTATATCGAACCCCAGGTAATATATATTTTATGCCGTTATTACGGCTTGTTATTTCAATTTCCGAAAAATTTCACATTCCGATGAAGATGTAGGAAATATATAACAAAAATAACTGTTAAATTTTCATGTGCCATATGTGCACATTTCGGAAATCATTCCTTATCATTGACAATAGAGGCTTAAAAAGGAAAAAAAAAATATTTAGAACCAAATTTCTCTATTTCCTTATTTCTAAATTAACTTATGTGCATTATGCATAAAAGTTTTCAAACTCTATGAACATTCTCCCCAAAAAAAACTGCAATTTGAACGCTTTTTAGAATTATTATTATCATATTTTGTTTATTTATTCATTAATTTATTATTATTATTATTATTATTATTATTATTATTATTATTATTATTATTATTATTTTACGATGTCATATCTTAATATCCATATTTCAGTATAAAACTTTCTATTATGGCATTTACTGGCTTCCATACGAAATATAACAATAAAATTAATGATATTGAAGAATGTAACATTTAATCGAGTAATTTAACTTTGTCTTCTTAAAATTCTTTTTAATTCAGTAAATACGTTGAGTAATTTATAAATCAAAATCGATATGATTTTTAACACATACGCTTTCTTCTGTTATATCATGAGAAAAAGAATTCATCAAAACAGTGAAATCAATTCGATGAAATTGATTTGGAACAGATGTGTGTACCTTTCTGTTGTAATGAGACAATTAAAAAAGAAATGTAAACTACTGACATTTAAAATACCCTAGTGTCACTGATGAGGAATGATTTTTCGAAATGTGCACATCTGGCACATCAAAATTTAGCAGGTATTTGTTATATATTTACTACCCCTGAGCGGGTATCGCTGCTGGTGGAGTAACACTCCCGAGGGTATCCATAACTCAGTAGGCAGTACTTTGTGCTGTCAGAAAATATACCATTTAGCAAAATTTTCAGTCGTCTTAATTTCTGAAATTTATTCAAAACTAAGGTCTGTTCCCTCATGCAAAGCATTCCTTAGCTGGATTTGGATTTACATAATTTTGGAACTTTAGATTCATTATTTTCAGCTGTTTGGCTTATGTTTTTATCTATCAAACTTTTCGGCCTCTGGTGTCACTGATGAGGAATTATTTTCCGAAATGTGCACATCTGGCACATCAAAATTTAGCAGGTATTTGTGTTATATATAATAACGAAATAAAAATCTTAAAATTGTTGGATGAATCATAACTATAGCTAATAATGTTTAATTATCAATTATCATCCTCGATTTAATTGGAGATGTTTATTCAGTTTTCTTTCCGTATGAAGTTAGATGTCATATTTAATCAGATGCTTATCATTTGACAAAAAATCCAAACAGATTTATTAAACATTTACATTTAATTAAGACTTTAAAGTCTAATCAAATTTTGTACAAATAGAAAATATATTCAAGTTATTAATATACATTTATGTTAAAAAAGATAGCAGTAGCATACTCGTTGAATGTTCAGTCCGGAAGCAGGAAGTCTGTCATGTTTCAGGTCGCCTTTAACATCGGAATAAAAAATAGTGATTTTTCTGTAACAAAGTTTTTAGCATATTGAAATTAAAAATTGGAAAAAGACTTTAAAATTATTAGTTTATTTGATTTATTTTGCTACTTATTTTCATTTGCATTCAAAATCTGTTTGCTCTTAGTCAAATTCCAGATTTTTCTAGGTCTATGCTGAAAAGAGTATCAAGAGCTTCTTGGAAAACCCGTAATGGATGAAATTTGATTTTTATACCTTAACATTTTAAATTGAACGCCATGCATAGCTGTCTTATATGGTACAAAAAAATTTATTTTTTCATGATATTATTTGCTTTCATCATGATATGTTTTATTTTTATCATTTAGTTATGGTACCATTATGTTATTTGGTCTGATCATTATATGATTCAGTTTTGCGAATAGATGTTTAAAAAGCATACGTACATTTTACATACATTACACATTTTTAACATCTACTAAAAACCATATTTTTGTTTTTTCAGAAGTACAGTTGCAATTATAGGAATCGTGATAGGAATTGTTGTAGCCATTGTAATTGCAGTAGTCATTATAATAAAATGTTGTAACAAATCTCAAGGTGCCAGAGGTCGTGTAAGGTATGGTGCAAATGCAGCGCAAAATCAACCAATTCCCCAAATAACAATTATACAAGCATCAAGTAAGTTTGTATATTATAGTCGTTCTTTACCCCCCCCTTCTTTCTTTCTTCCTTTCTTTCTTTATCTTACTTTCATTCCTTTCTATTTGCAGATACAACAAACCCCTCCGCCGCTGAAATCCCGTGCATATTGAAAGAGGTTCTCTACTTTTTCGGAAATACGTGCATTGGCATTTATAAAAATACAGAGACAATGGCGAAGAATTGTCAGGTCTTAAAACTGCGAATTTTAAAGAAATCTGGTGAACTCAACTTTCTGTAGTAAAATCTGACTGAAAAAATGGAATTGAAACAAAGCGAATGTTAAAGCATACCCCTTATATGAAAACTTAACATATGTGGAAAGTATCGTCCCAGAATAATTCAAAAAGCGAAAAAGTAATATACTAGTATAAGTTGCATGAATAGACCCCTTTCACATTCCAATACGCATGCGCAAATGTTTACAAAATGCAATTATTTCCCTCGAAATTAGAACTCAAATTAAAAGCGCCATGATAAAAAATAAGTACATGTACTTGTTTTCAAGCAGTAAACAGATATAATAAATAAATTACAGATGGTCAAAAAGTATTTTAGTAATACTGAACTTGCTTTGATTTAAACGGTGTACAAGCCGCCTGCTTTAAAATGCACTAGCGAGTTATATAGATTTCATATTGACTGACTAGATGAACATTTCCATTTAAACCAGATAAGTTAGGTATTTTGTTTACATAACAGCTGTGATGGTGGTCTATTAATATAAGTGCTGCCTCTGGCTCCTCGAAGATTTTGATAAACATATATTTTATAATTGTTAAAAAAAATTCCAGTATAATTTCGTCTTATTTTGCAACTAATTCTCTGAGCTGTATTAATTTTGTTTCTTTAAAATAAAACAGCAATCTGTTTTGCACACGATATTTAAGAGATCATCATTTATAACCGAAAACGGTTTTAAAACACTATAAACTCTGTCATTGATATATACGTTATCTACTAAAACAGCGAAAGTGTTCCGTTATCTACTTAATATCTTAAAACAATAGCTGCACATGTATATACACTTATTGTGAATTTTTATTCTTTTAAAAGGGCTTTTAAAGCTTAGAAACATTTTTTTTACTATATGAACGAATAGAACAAATTAAGTGTATTGTTTGACATGCACATATTAAGACATCGGAGCCTATAATTATATAACAGACACATTTGTCATTCTGTTATGTTTCCTGCTCATTTTTGTAAATCTACTTCAAAGAAATAAAGTTAAGGTTTCTACTAAAGAGAGGGGTAGGATGTCTAAAAACTTACTATCTATCTATCTATCTATCTATCTATCTATCTATCTATCTCTCTCTCTATCGATCGATCTCTCTATCTATCTATCTATCTATCTATCTATTTTTTTTTTATTTTCATTTTTATTTTATTTTACATGTATTTTATTTTATTTCATTTTATTTCATTTTATTTTATTTTATTTTATTTCATTTTATTTTATTTTATTTTATTTTATAATATTTTATTTCATTTCATTGTATTCTATTTGCAAGAAATTGAAAGCATCATAGCTATCTATATATAGTTTAACTTGAATTGCACGACATTGGTAAGCAAATTCTTAGACAATTAAAAAAAAGTTTTCTTTAAGTTAATATAATTCACTTTGACATTTATGCTCATGCTAAAAACGGATGCATTTTGATCTTTTTAAATTTACATATGAAGTTGGGAATTTAATCTAATTTTGGTAGGGAGACGATTTTTTCTTTGTGAATGCTCTTTTTCAGTATGTCTGGCAATGTATGAAGTGATTTTCGGCTTGCAGTCTATGTTTAATAGTTTATTTCTTACAAAAATGTCTTTTTAAGTCATTTTATTGTTTTTATTCTGTAGCGAATCAGCTTGATGAGATTGTAGGGCAGACATGTCCGGAAGCCGAAGCTTTATCTGCGCAGCAGTCATTTCCGTCAATAATACCAACCGTTGCTATATATACAGACGAACCAGATGAAAACCAAAATGAACCTTGCGAGGAGGAAAGAGAAGAAAAACAGGAATCTAATTTATGACAAAAGTGACCTTAGACATTACTGACGCATGATGTAACTTACTACGGAAGCCCATTTGTGCCACTCAGAACAATTTTGTTTGTTTCACATAAAACAAAGGGACAGAAAAGATTTTATTGTTCCATATCGTAAAAGGATAACCATTGCCTTAATGCCACTTACATGTAAGTGGGTGACTTCTTGGTTTAATTTTGATTGGATGTTCGAAAAAATTTATCCGTCATATTTTTTTACACTTTTTTCGGACGCTATTTTGCTAATATTAATTAAACTTCATATGTTCAATTGTTTGTTTGTGATAATAAAGAAGTTCTTTTTTTAAATTTCGTTTCTTTGGGTACTGGCGACATCACTAAAGTAAGCAAATCTGATTGGCTGAAATCTGGTTGGTAAGATGTAAATTTAAATTAAACTTTGTTTTCTTGCTTCAGTTTTGTGTTTTCATATACCATCTGACATTTGACCTTTTTATCATACTTGATTTAATAAGATGATAGTGAGAGATGGTTGTCTTCGTGCTCGATTTAATCGCGAATTTAGTCTCGAACCATGCGTGGAGGGTGTCTTAGACCTTTTTCTAAACATATTCTTCAAAACCAATCCATACGTTAATTTTAGCACGCTCATTTCTATATTTGCATTTTAAACTTTTGCAAACCATTGGTTTAGCTAATCAAGCTTTGAAAAATAGAGTCCAAAATTTTTTTTTATGTGGTTGATTTTTTGATACTTGATGCTTTATAACAGAAGAGGAAGTATAAAATACACATGTTAATCCACTTGAGATCTATGCTAAATGTATACGCCCTATAATTGTGTTTTAGATTGTTGTTTTTTGCAAAAAGAAAACATCTACTCTTTGATTGTTTGTCAGATTTTAATTGTACTGAAAAAAAACTCGACGGAGATTTGAAATTATTCTCTGACATAAAAGGTTTAAAATCTTTTTTTTTTTTTTTTTTTTTTTTTTTTTTTTTGTGAAAGGTTCCAAATAATGTTCTGAAATTTCTGCATGGTCCGAAATCAAACTCGACGTGTGCTTGTAGTGTTATACGTTACGATAAACCAGTCTTCAATTGCCTAGTAGTATTGTCAAAATATATCAAAGTGACTGAGGATTATGTAGAACGGGTGGTGTCTTACGGCCTACATTTTATTTATTTATTTATTTATTCATCTTTTTTATTTATTTATTTATTTATTTATTTATTTATTTATTTATTTATTTATTTATTTATTTTACGAACCTATGTCATTTTGGTCTCGCCTGTCCGAAACACGGAAGTGAGCCTTCTAACCTGGACCAAACTGTGATTATCGACATCCATTACTGTAGCACATGGGGCCATATAGATGTTAGGAAACTGCCAATTAATGTTTCTATGAAGGAGTTGAATTTTTTTTTTCTATTCAGTATTTTAAAATGTTAATTGATGTTTACTTATTAATTTTCATTTGAAAATATTATTTGACTGATTTGGTTGTATGTAGAAAACTACATAAGTAAGTATTCAATAATGCTTTATTTGCATATTCATGGGCACCAACGACTTAGTTAGTTTATAAAATAAACATTTTTCATGATCTCTGCAATTGGCATTTTTTGCAAATATCTAGATCATTATACAGATGATTACAGTTAGGTTACAATTTCGACATTTTTATGCTCTCTTTAAATGCCTAATGCATTTTGCAAAATATTTACACGATAATTCATATAGTTGCCAAAATAAAAGTGATTTAAAGCTGCATTAAGTTTACCAAATTTCTGAATTTTTTTTAATTTCTAAAAAGATATTTTTTTAAAAGTAGATATCTTCTAACCACGATCCGTGACATTCATTTTCTAAAATTTCATTTCTTTTAGCTGTAAATAAACGGAATCCTCTGACCGATTGGTCAGTGTTCTACGATGGTAATTATGAGCTTGGAGCAGGCGCACGGATGTACGGAAAAGCCTAGATCGAAAGTGAAACATGACAGATTGCATTTATGTCCTTCATTAATATCCTGATGTATTTGAAATGGTGTTATTTTTTCCCTTACTAAGTCCCAAATGACAATTCCACGAAGTTCTGTGTTTAATTTATCGTATTTCAACATTTTGAAAGTTGTGTTTAAAGACCCGGGTTTTGATGACGTAACCATGCTCTAATATTAGACCCCAAATGCTGCATCTCGCTGGGTAAATACTGTTATTTCTGTATTTATTCGAGCTTTTATCGTTGAACCAAATGTAACATGTTCATGAGGAAAATCATTTATTAGATTAGCACCGTTTATTTTTTTTTCTTTGGAAAACTTAATGCAGCTTTAACGTTATATCCCATTACCGAAATTTTCCAAAAAAGAATATTGCTGAAACAGCAAGGTTAAAAAAGGTGAATTGTAAAAACAATCAATTTCATGAAGCTGTTTTATTATTATTATTATTATTATTAT
>CM056599.1:32117936-32173625 GCA_029721355.1 Tegillarca granosa | reverse complement strand
CACAAAATTTGTGAAATTAAAAGTATGCGAATTGATGTTCATGTTGTCTTTCGGGAATATTAACTGACGTAAAAATTGTAGTATTTTTATGAATAAATTGTAAATATGTATTATAGTTATAGAATGAGTTAATTCTTTGTCAAAAACCTGGAGGTGAATCATCTTTTCTCATTGTCATGTACATATTGCAGACCTGGTAAATACCACCAGTATCACCTTTCATTGTCCTAAGGAATTATAGCAAGCTAAGTGATAACTAAAGTTTCAGCTAAGGCTGGTGAAGAATCGATTTAAGTGAAATAATCAGGACTGGAAGATTATCCCATTCATTCACTTGAAAGGCAAGAGAGATGTATTTGCATTTTTCATTCCACTTTGGTAAACCTGTATTGGTTATTCTGGTATATGATAAATGGTTAGGTGAGGGTAAACAACCGAACAATGAAATGTGTTAATATCATTCTGCGTAACCATCTATATTACTACTTTCTTTTCAAGGTAATAACTATATTTTTCTTCTCCCTCTCTCTCTATAGGGATTTTGTGACTGAATGGTCTAGAGTGCTGGCTAACATATCACCTCCTAGGTTTAAATTTGTTTCGGGCAGATCCTAGTGGTTGTCATTTTGCTTGCTGAAGGTTCACTTGATAGTTTTCTCTCTCGTTTCCTTCACCACCTCAGAACTGCCAAACTCAATATAAATGAAAGAATCATAACATGGGCTGAACACCATTACTTTTTCACTTCCTTCTCTCTGTCTTCATTACCTGTTCCTGTCTATAAATACAGAATTCTGCCTGCAGCACCAAGAGTTCAATTTCTCTGTTTCTGTTTTTTCTAGTAAGATTTGACAAAACAATTAGCATATTCTCTAAAACTTGATGAGCCTGAAATACAGAAAAAAAAAAAACAAACATAAATTATCTTCTACACTAAGACAATTTTTAGTGAGGTTATGTCAGGTATAATCATTATTTCTAAAAATATTTAAAATTTGATTGGCTGGTCTGTTTAACGTTTAAACCAATTCACTCTGTATTAAAAGGGGTCTATGAAATTTACACAGGGTGTATGAAATTTACACAGGATGTATTAAATTTACTGTGTGTATGAAATTAACACAATGGATTTTACTCCGGGGTATGAAAAAAACCATGGTGGATGACTGCTATTTACTATTCACTTCAAATCTAAGATTAACCAAAAAACTCACTGATTAAATGCACTTTTTATGTAAGAGATTAACGAATATAAGCAACAAATGCAACTTTTAAAATAGATATGGTACATTGACAAATTGGAAATTCCCATACACCCTGATTAAAAACTGTGCAACTATTAATATCTCTAAATTAGATGTCAATAATTGTACCCAATTGCTTTTAGAACATTGACTTACATTCAATTTGTGGTTGTGCGATGTTATGCCACCAAAAGAAATTCAAGACCTAAAATTTTGACTATGCAATATAGTGCCACAATGAAAAAACTGAAGACCTGAAGATTTTGATCAAGCAATTCAATGCCCCCCCCCCCCCCCCCAAAAAAAAAAAATAAAAATTAAAAAAAAATTTAACATTTAAAGACTTTGACCATGCAATATAGTGCCCAAATAAAGAAACTGAAGACCTGAAGATCATGCTATATCAAGCCACAATAAAGAAACTGAAGACCTGAAGATCATGCTATATCAAGCCACAATAAAGAAACTGAAGACCTGAAGATCATGCTATATCAAGCCACAATAAAGAAACTGAAGACCTGAAGATCATGCTATATCAAGCCACAATAAAGAAACTGAAGACCTGAAGATCATGCTATATCAAGCCACAATAAAGAAACTGAAGACCTGAAGATTTTGATCATGTGATATTGTGCCACAATTGTAAAGAAACTGAATACCTGAAGATCATGCTATATCAAGCCACAATAAAGAAACTGAAGACCTGAAGATCATGCTATATCAAGCCATAATAAAAAAACTGAAGACCTGAAGATCATGCTATATCAAGCCACAATAAAGAAACTGAAGACCTGAAGATCATGCTATATCAAGCCACAATAAAGAAACTGAAGACCTGAAGATTTTGATCATGTGATATTGTGCCACAATTGTAAAGAAACTGAATACCTGAAGATCATGCTATATCAAGCCACAATAAAGAAACTGAAGACCTGAAGATTTTGATCATGTGATATTGTGCCACAATTGTAAAGAAACTGAATACCTGAAGATCATGCTATATCAAGCCACAATAAAGAAACTGAAGACCTGAAGATCATGCTATATCAAGCCACAATAAAGAAACTGAAGACCTGAAGATCATGCTATATCAAGCCACAATAAAGAAACTGAAGACCTGAAGATCATGCTATATCAAGCCACAATAAAGAAATTGAAGACCTGAAGATCATGCTATATCAAGCCACAATAAAGAAACTGAAGACCTGAAGATTTTGATCATGTGATATTGTGCCACAATTGTAAAGAAACTGAATACCTGAAGATCATGCTATATCAAGCCACAATAAAGAAACCGAAGACCTGAAGATCATGCTATATCAAGCCACAATAAAGAAACTGAAGACCTGAAGATCATGCTATATCAAGCCACAATAAAGAAACTGAAGACCTGAAGATCATGCTATATCAAGCCACAATAAAGAAACTGAAGACCTGAAGATTTTGATCATGTGATATTGTGCCACAATTGTAAAGAAACTGAATACCTGAAGATCATGCTATATCAAGCCACAATAAAGAAACCGAAGACCTGAAGATCATGCTATATCAAGCCACAATAAAGAAACTGAAGACCTGAAGATCATGCTATATCAAGCCACAATAAAGAAACTGAAGACCTGAAGATCATGCTATATCAAGCCACAATAAAGAAACTGAAGACCTGAAGATTTTGATCATGTGATATTGTGCCACAATTGTAAAGAAACTGAATACCTGAAGATCATGCTATATCAAGCCACAATAAAGAAACTGAAGACCTGAAGATTTTGATCATGTGATATTGTGCCACAATTGTAAAGAAACTGAATACCTGAAGATCATGCTATATCAAGCCACAATAAAGAAACTGAAGACCTGAAGATTTTGATCATGTGATATTGTGCCACAATTGTAAAGAAACTGAAGACCTGAAGATCATGCTATATCAAGCCACAATAAAGAAACTGAAGACCTGAAGATCATGCTATATCAAGCCACAATAAAGAAACTGAAGACCTGAAGATCATGCTATATCAAGCCACAATAAAGAAACTGAAGACCTGAAGATCATGCTATATCAAGCCACAATAAAGAAACTGAAGACCTGAAGATCATGCTATATCAAGCCACAATAAAGAAACTGAAGACCTGAAGATTTTGATCATGTGATATTGTGCCACAATTGTAAAGAAACTGAAGACCTGAAGATCATGCTATATCAAGCCACAATAAAGAAACTGAAGACCTGAAGATTATGCTATATCAAGCCACAATAAAGAAACTGAAGACCTGAAGATCATGCTATATCAAGCCACAATAAAGAAACTGAAGACCTGAAGATTTTGATCATGTGATATTGTGCCACAATTGTAAAGAAACTGAATACCTGAAGATTTTGACCAATATATTTTCTTGATCCAATCACAAAAGAAATTCTTGAATGAAAACATATTTACTATGTGTTTATTATATCATATTTTTATCCTTTATTTAAAAAGCACCCTTCACTGATATTGTTACATTGTTATCTAACACATGTTCATGCATCACATGCTAAACCGACGCTAAAAAAATGTAAAAATAACTTATTGTTTACCTGTTTAATGAATATGTAGTACTGTATAAGTTCTTTATTTGGAGTAAAATAATTTGGAATTTCCAACCCTGCTCTTCTTTTTGGTGTATAATGACGGGCCTGGGAAAAAACCAAAGATTTCATTTTTTTTATTTTATGAAAAAATTAACAAAATATTGATAAGAAGGAAGAACTGCATTTTTTTCTGCTATGAGAAAATCTATGATGTGGAAAGGACAATGATTACATCAACAGGCACTGACCATGACACCCAGATGTTATTGTAACATAATGAATCTGTATACATGGATATATAAAATCCAATATGGTTTTTCTGTTTACAGGTAGGTACCCCGATGCTCTACATGTAGGTGAGAAGATATTGGTTTGGTAAGACTGCATGTCGCAATTAAAATTAACCTAAAATGAATTCTGTTAAAGGTGTGAGTGAATGATGGTCAAGAATATTTCACTTATATCAAGATGTCACCAGATATAGACACAAGTGCTGAATTTTTGCCTGTGTTTTGCGCTGATGGCATTATACAGCAGAGTTCTTTATTGTGCCATGCTTGTTGTGGCACGGGACTTTGTTTATTTTTAGTTCCCATCCAAAAGAACCATGAATTTCATTTGGTAATGCTGAGTGCTTGGTTAAAAACAGTCACTACCCACTTTCAAGTCAGACCCAGTCAGAGTTTGAACCCATGACCTCCTACTTACGGAGTGAGCACTGTATCAACTGATAAATTTGTCAAAAAAAAAATTAACAAGGCTGGTTATGATTTGGTATAAGAGTGAGCATTTTTTAAAATAAATATTTTTCTCCTTGTTAAGATCTGAGAGTCAAAATTGGAAAAATATTTTCATAAAAACTTTTTCAGCATTTTCTACCTTCCTGTTTGCTTCATGTTGATAAACCTTTCTTCTAATGTTACCCCGACCAAGACTTTTCCACTTGTAGCGATGGCTGACAGATCTTTTGTAAAACTTAAGTGGCAGAGGATGAAAAATTTCACTATCTAATTCCATTGTCTGTAAATAAGAAAAAAATATGTAGGTATATTGTACAAAATTAATGTAACATATATAATTCCGATCAGTTCTGCTACAATTCCATCTATTTATATTCCTATCAAGCATTCTTAGATTCCTGAAAATCGGTTTTCTTTCTACAGAAATATTAATTTTATGGTAATCACAGATGCGCATAGTGATTTTCAGTTATGACTAGACACAAGTAAGTAAAAAAATACCAAACTTAATTCAAGTAAGTTGGATTTTTAAAGTAAACAGTGACTTAAACAGTAATATAATTTTAAGACACTGACTGTGTCAGAACTTCTATGTAAAATCATAAGCTTTCATGTTGTTCCACTTTTTAGTATTTCTGTGGTCAACCTAACCTATGAATTTGTGTGTCAATGAAATAGAATGTATATAACAATCTCACCTTAAACAATAACCACAAATCACAAACCTAATGCCCTATCAAAAAGTTTTTTTAGAGGCACAATAACTGAACACCCCCCCCCCCCCAAAAAAAATGGTTTCATGATAGTGAAAAGACTCATATTTTCTCAATTCTAACTTTCCTATTTTCTTTCAATTAAATTTCTTTAAACTTTGTTTACTTACAATTTCCTCAACTTTTTTGGTACAATGCAGACCATTGGTTACATGATAATTCCAATCTTCCAAACATTCCCAACAAAAATGGTGTTTGCATTTACAGGTCATGTGACTGCAGCCACCATCTTTTTCCATTGGGTGATGACAATTTGGACATTTTTTCACATGAGCAAAGTAAGATTTTGTGGGTGTCATTTTCTTTCCAGATTCATCTCCTTTAAAATAATAAAAAAACTTTTTAGAAATCATTTTGTTGTAATATACAAATATTATCATAGCATGTTACATGTATATGCCACTGGATAGCTGGCCAGTATGGAATGGATCAAGTAAAGTAATGATGTTTCAGGTTCCAGTCAAGATTTTTTCACTTTCATAGAGATAGTCAGCTCAGTGGAGGAAACCAAAGTGCCTGGAGAAAACCATCAATTAACCTTTGTAAAGAGAACTGAAAATTTTTTCACAGTGGGACCTGCCTGGGATTCAAACCTAGATGTGCTGTGTTCCATCAGCAGGCACTGAAGACCACATGGCCACCAAGGACCTTGGCCAGTATCGATGTATCATTTTATGGTAGCTTGGTCCAGGGGTCCAACATAAGTTGCCCTAAAACTCATTCTTTAAATGTTTTGTAATACCTTTTCTCATTATTATTTATACTAGCCTCAAATAGCTGCAATAACACTGATGCGGCTTTAAACAAAAACTCACTCACTCACTCACTCACTCATTATTTATAATTTAAGATGCAATGAATGTTCTATTTAACTTTTTAATTTATTATTTAACTATCATTAACTTTTGAATTAATCTTGATAATGGAAGTTTACTTCTTATGTCAATAACCCCCCCCCCCCCAACACAAAGGGTTTAACATATTGATTGTGAAATGCACAGAAATAGAAATATGGCCTCAAAGTTTATGTAATGTTGATCAAGCAGTTGAACATTGAAAAAAAAATCAACTACCGGTAGTCAACATTTTTTTCTGTACTAACATTTGAAATACTAGACTTTTTTTATTGTAGTGATTCATATAAGGAGTAATTCATAAAGGAATAATAGTCCCCATTCTTTCCCTACGCTGACATTAAAATAATGGCCAAAAATTTGTACCTGTAAAATAAGCATTTGGCAACAGCTAAAAAAATAACAACCAAAAATGTGAGGTAACAGAAACAGTAAAATAAGGTAAGAAAAAACAAAACACATACTGGGACCACCATGCAATTATAAAACTATTGACTTTGAACGGGATCTGGAGCAAATGCAACTGGTAAGGTTATTATAGTACTTAAAAGAGACCAAAATATCCTTTTTAGTAAAAAAAATCCTGTTGTTCATAAATATGCAAAACTAAATTTCAAAATAAGTTTTATTAAAAACAAACAATCTCTATCTCTCTCTCTCTCTCTCTCTCTCTTCTCTTTCTCTCTCTCTCTCTCTCTCTCCTCTCTCTCTCTCTCTCCTCTCTCTCTCTCTCTCTCTTGTGTGTGTTATTTCACTGTAATAGTTACCATTCTGTTCCAGCATTTTCCTGTATACTGTAATCTGTTCACATGAAGCTGGCCAGTGGTCAGGTTGTTGACAGTCCAAACACCAATTATTGTCACACTTACACTGGACTGATGACCTGACAATGTCTGTTGTACCTATGATGAATAATAATAGATTATTATTATATGAATATATGAAGTTGTAGCTAAATAACCTTCAGTTGGCAATAACAAGAACACCCAAACCATGTTACAATGAAAAAACCACACACACAAACAGACACACAAAAGAAACAGAAGTAGAAGACAATGAAGAAGAAGAAGAAGAAGAAGAAGCCTGCCCAATAAAAACCAAAAGGAAGAAAAAATAAAAGTGACCATACTAAGGCATAGACTATTAAGCTCCTGCTGTGAAAATTTGGGCAGAAACTCATGGCAAGAAGTGATATGGTTGAAGTGCATTTGGTAAATATTTCAGCGATTCAAGCCAATCAAATATAAATAAGGGATGAAAAAGTACATATTCATCCATGATATAATATGTATCACAATTCAAAGTTGCATTTAATTTTTTTAAATGATACAAAATAAAACTTGAGTGACAGTTTTTTTTTAATGATTCTGAAACATCAGTATGGCATTCTACCTTTTAAATTAAAATACAGTTTTTGCAAATTTTTTTTAAACAATATAGTTGCTTCAAAACAGGAGTTTATTTGTTATTGGATTGTTGAAAAAAATTATAAAAACTTAAGCTCAACTAGGCATTGAGTAGCTAAAATACAACATACCTGTATTTGTTCTGGCAAGATATGTACATGAATTATTTGGACACCATTTCCATTTTCCAGATTTTTCTACCAAACTTTCTTGTTTTCTCCGTTTCCAATTTTCGAACATTCTGGATGTTACAAATGACATGATCGTAACATCATCTATCACTTCCTTACAGGAATAGCTCTAAAATAAAATTAACATATATTATAACTATACTGGGTTAGTCTTATGAAAAATGGGTCGCAAGACACAAAAAAAGTAGGCATCCATGTATAATTAATCGAACTTATAATTAGTGCCCTTTGTGGCAGTGTGGTCAGAAGAGCAAAGTTTGGGATCAATGTACCTCACATAGACTAGACTTGATTCCTACTTGGACTGATCTGTGTGTGTGTGTGTGTGTGTGTGTGTGTGTGTGTGAGAGAGAGAGAGAGAGAGAGAGAGAGAGAGAGAGAGAGAGAGAGAGAGAGAGAGAGAGAGAGTTTATCATGTGCTTGCAGTAGGTCAGCATTTTCTTTGGGCACTCTGCTTTCCTCCACCATCCCTGAACTGACTATCCTGACTGCAAGTAAACCTCTTTTACACCATTATACCGTCTCCATTCATTGAAGTAATTCTTTATATAAAGAAATATAAAATATATACTTCTGACTCACCAAGCAAGGTATGACATCATCGCCCTGTCTTATTCTTTCTATGATGTAGGTCATCCAACACTGGTTACAAAATATGTGTTGACATGGCAACAAAGTTGTCATCTCCATGGTAACATCCGTAAAAGGTATTACACAGATATCACAGTAATCGGGTATATCCTCGACCCCAAAGTTTAATTCATCTACAGAAATAACATCAAATGATGTCATGGTGTCCTGCAATGATAAAATACAGTCTAGTTTAATACAAGTAACACTCAAATGATAAAATACAGTCTAGTTTAATACAAGTAACAATCAAATGATAAAATACAGTCTAGTTTAATACAAGTAACAATCAAATGATAAAATACAGTCTAGTTTAATACAAGTAACACTCAAATGATAAAATACAGTCTAGTTTAATACAAGTAACACTCTCTATTTTAAAAATATAAAATCTAAATCCTGTTTTTAAAGTAATTATCCTGATCTCCAAAATTTTAACACTATGTTTTGGCTTATCTGACATTTATTCACAAATTTTCGAAGTTTTTTACTTTGTATTTTTTATAATACATGTATACTGAAATTAGTAAACAAGTCTTTATTGATTTTATATAATTCTGAATGATTTAACTTCATTGAAAATCATCAGTTTCTGTAAATTCACTTTACCAAAATCAGAAGGAATACTGGTATTTCTCAAAGTCACTGTTCAGCAGTTTATCGAATTACTACCACTAAAGTAGCTCAGTTGATAGAGTGCTCGTTTCATATGTGGGAGGTTTGGGTTTGTTTTTTTCACCAAGCAATCTGCATTCAGAGATGAAAGTCACAGGGTCCTTCGAATGAGACCTTAAAAACAGAAGTCCTTTGTCATGGCAGAATGTCACATTAAAGAACCCTCTCTGCACATTGCCCTAAGCACATTGCAAAGGTAAAAATTTCTGCCACCTCACCTATAGTTGGTAAAGTCTTGATATAAGTGAAATATTCTTGACTGCCAGGGATGTAAAACCCCATTTTCTCAACCTGATTTACTACAAATACATGTAAATGGGTTTTCATGTAACGCTGTGCATCTTCAGTTATATCCAATTAAAAAATTTTTTTTTACCTATATTAGGACATAAAAATTACATCTTAATTTGATGGAAAAAGATCATTTCAAGCTTTAATAGAATTCCCCAGAGCTCATAGCATTTGTGTGGGACACTTATTTCTATTGGCAATGGAATCGCATAAAATGATAATTTCCCATAATAACAATGTTTTTTGGGAAAGTTTACGTAAACATTATCCATTTCATTCCATACAATCATTAGGAAGTATTGATCAAATGGTACACTGGCGAGATCCATTGAACATCATGTGCCATATGAGAATTTTAACATCTAACATACCTCAGGAGATTTATCTCCCTTTTCTCCTACCAACTCACTATGAACTTCCTGTATTGACTTCACATCAATCTGTGACCCGTTTAGTCTCATAGCAAGGTCAAGGTCATTTTCTAATGTGATAAAATCAGACCATTGCTTCTTCATTTTATTAAATGAACTGAAAGAGAAAAATTAAAAAGTTATCAAATCATTGAAAAAAAAAAAAAACAAACAAAAAACATGACCACACTGAGTGCCCCGGCTGAGGATCGAACCCAGCTCTTCTGGGTACCGGTAATAAGCGAGTGCTCTACCACAAGGCTAAAAGACAAGGGCCCCACTACACAATAATAAACTGATAAATAATTTTAACAGAATGAATGTAAAAAGTAAATGCAGATAATCAATACACATGTCCTCTATATAAAAATTTTAAAGATATATATATTACTCCTTATATTTATTAAGATGTCAATCTCACAATTGTTAAGCCCAGTCAAACAGAACCAAACCTAAATGAAACTTGAAGTGAATACATGTACATGTATATCAAAAACATGATCAATATACTGTATATGTACTAATTTTAGCATGTACATATTTTGGCACTATTTACATTTTGACTAATTTGCATGGATTTAAATTAGAGCAAAAAAACTTTTGAGAAAGAGACTGTAAGTCAAACATGTATTCTAGTGGTGTATTTAATTATTTAAATCATTATTAGTATTTAAATTAACACTACAGTCCTAACACGAAAAATCGCTAAAATTAATATGCTGCTAAAATTAGTATGTTTACAGTAATTGGTTAAAAGCAGTAATTGTCACTTTGGAGTTTGTGGGTCCTCTATTAGTACTGTAACAAAACACTACTTGACATAAAATCCAGTACCAGTCCAAAGTCAAGAGTAAAGAACTTTATAGTAAATATGTAATTTGTTGAGCCTTTACATCATTTACTTGTATTGCTTTTGTTTTCTTGATCTTGTTGGTTGCTGTCAGGAAATTTTTTTAAGTTGAAAATTTATTCTTCTGTTTTACTTAGTTATCTTAGATAGGATTGTTTTATGAAAATGTATCTGACCGAAAATATATAGAAAAGCAAAATCAAGTAAAAAAAAACATGCATACATAAAAAAATTCATACTTTTTTTTATCAATGCACCTTTATCCAATGATTATAGTTGCAATAAAAAATTTTAATGTGACCTTTTCAATCAAAATTAAAGTGATTTTATCATTGCTATCTTTCCCCTAGGAAACTGTTTACTGCCTTGACAGGTGTTATTTATATTCAGCACTATATTCTGTGGAATTTGTAATTATAGATAATGTTCCAGGATATGGGTGCCTGGTTGGTTGTAATGTTGTTTTACGTCACATCAGCAAATTTTCAACTTTTTATGTCAAGGTCAAGTTTATTTTTCTCCAAAGATTAATTCCATGAAAAAAGTTTGTGTAAGTGTGAGATGTGCAAGTTTGTATTATGGTCCGTCTTGTACTAGCACTTACTCAGTGCAATTTTGAAGGTGCTAGCTCACTGAGTCAGTATGCTGTAGACAAGCACAGTACTCCCTGAGTCACATTATCTTGACACTGGGTGGACCAGTTAATACTCTATCCTTTTAATGCCCAGGACCAGATGAAGGAAAAGTATCTGAAATTTTAAAGTCTAATGTATGAGCAAGCCATGTTATTAACACATGAACAACTGCTCTAAAGACAGAAGCTGTGCCACTTGCCACCATGACAGTGTTTCATAACATTAAAGTGTTAACTGCAACATGATTGACGGTGTCCAGATGAATGCTGACAGTGATAAGTAAAGCGAACGGTTATTTTGTGGTGTCATTTGACACAATTTATAATTGCACCTATTTTTCTTTTTTTTTTTGAATCCAGAAATAACAAATTCATGCTGGACATATAATGAGAGATACAGCCTTCATGGCAGTAAACCTAAATCTGACCCCACCACAATCACCTTGAAATAGATGTTAATCCATCAAAAAGGTATTCATCCCTATCCTTACCCATTCAATTTTTCTATAAATTAAGTAGAATTATTTTGCACCTATACTCAAGGAAATATAACCTCAAACACACTTTTTAAAATCAAGTTATTTGTTTTTTTTGAAAATAAGTCTAATACTATAATTAAGTGATGTGCACATATTAACTATAAATAAAAAATGTCCACAAAGTTTCCAGGTTTACATATTTAAAATGTATATTGAAAATGTCCACAAAGTTTCCAGGTTCTTGTTTGAAAACGGTCATATGAGTTGATTTCACGAATAAGAGGCCCAATTTTTCCACCCACATATTAAACATCACCCAGTTTTGCAGCTGTGCAATCTGGCCAAACTTTCCAATGACTTATAAAGTCAAAACTGTAAACAGAATTATCTTCATGGTCATCTATTGGTCAATTTGCCCTTTAGTCAGTGGTTACAAGCTGAACAGGTGTTGATAACTAAACGTTGTAAAATGGTAGTAAAATCATTTCATCCAGAATCAAATGTTCACAGAACTGTCTTATCAAGCATCTAATCATAATTATTAAAATTTTTAATATATTTATTTTTATTTTAATAAATTAATCAATATCAGATATTGATCGTGGATTTTTCCATTTTTTTTATTTATTTACTCTGAAACCATATACATGTAAATTATGTGCAACAGGACAATAAATATGATTGTTTCAACTGAGAAAATAATCAGAGAAAAAAGCTGGTTTCACAAGTGGATTAGATCAAAAGATTATGGCCACTTGTAGTTCTAATAGCTAACCAGAACTTTTTTACATATGTATGCTATATACCTATACATCACAAATATCTTATGCTGTTTATGAAAATATTTTGCAAAGTGTTTATAATATTGATCAGTTCATCAAAAAACAGATGTTGTACCATGCAATTGGCTTAGTGTACCTATCACTGCAACTATAAGCTAGGGTTTCAGGTTTCTGTTGATATTTGTCAAAATTAATTGAAAGTTTCCTCTCAATTTAGTTTTCAATAAATTGCTTCAGAATTAATACCCTTTTTCGAAAATGTAAAATCATGATGCTTGAAAAAATTGGTACATGACAGGAATAGGTTCAATGACAAAAAGGTTAATGGACTTTACGTTATAATAAAACATAAGTGGTTGTCAAGAAATTTAGACATGACAGCCAACTGGATTTTTTAAATTATTCTTCCAAAACATGGTGGTTGAATTGATCATTTTATTTAAAAAAATTAATCAAAATTAAAAATTAATGTACTTTTACATATGATTACTGAATACATGTAGATGCAAAAGGTGATGCCACATAATTTTGAAATTCAATGGGTTCATAATGTATGTAAGAGTGGCTATTTAAAAAGTTGAATAATATTTAAAGCAGTAAAAGTTAAACAGGCAACACAAACAAGATACGAGAGCCTGATCAAACATGCATGCAACATGGCAACCACCAAAATCAATACCACACTCTCCCCCTCAATGCAAAAATCACATAACTGATTGTACATATATGCATATATTTTAACAACATTTTAATTTTTGTAAAAAGTATAGTTGGTTGCTTGTTAAGAATGATGTTATTAACAAGAATTTATATCATTTTTATCAGTTTACTGAGACAGTCAGGTCAGAAATTATGGCTGCAGGATTAAGAACTCGGAGTAGCTTGAAGACTATGTGAGTCAAACCAAAACTTTCGGAAAGGTAAATTGAAATTTTTGTCACACTAAAAAATATAATTCTTAAAGTAATGTGGATTTCTAATATTTGTGCTTTATGTGCCACCACTTAACCCCCCCCCCCCCTTGAAATTTTCAAGTGACATGAAAAACTTACTCTGATTTTGCAGTACTGTTAAGTTGATTTATTACATTCTCCGACATTGATATCAGCTCATTAAGAGTAAAGACATCATTGGATTTTGAGTCTATGGTGTGTTGAAGTAATCTATGTAGATCTGTAGACTTAAGCCTGTTGTCATGAACTCTAAAGCTGCAAAAAAGTATAGTACAAAATGATGATGACTGTATGTTTACTTAACTATCGCTGCAAAGAGAAGTATGGTACAAAATAATAATGAAAGGGTGTTTAATATTGCATACTGTGAATCAGAAAAAAATTTGATTGTTTTTGTTTTGTTTTGTTTTTGTTTCTTTGTTTGTTTTTTGTTTTTTTTTTTTGTTTTTGTGTTTTTTGGTTTTTGGTTTTTTTTTTTTTTGTTTTTGTTTGTTTTGTTTTTTTTTTTTTATAATTTGAGAGAAGTAATAAGATCTGAAAAATATTTTCAAAATTTTTAATTTTGAAATTATTCGATTGCATCTGCACTGAACATCATCTGACAATACGGAAATAGGAATACAGAAATGTTTTGAAATACAGTGTAACAATACTGATGATAAATTAACTGAAGTAAAAAAAAAAATCCCAATTCTCATTCATTGAATTTTAAATCAAATATTAGAAAAAGTAAAAGTAAACTTATTTGTTTTACTTGTATCTTGAGGGGATCAGTTAAAGAAACCAGAGAAAACCACAAACAACTGAAAAACCTTCTCAGGCTAGAGGAATTTGAAGCTAGACACTGAAAAGGAGCTGTGATTTATAAGTGTGCATTTGGTCAACTATGCCTCACTCTGCATAAGAATGGAAGTTGGCGTACCAACAGTTTTTCTCAAACGGTAATAACCAGAAACAGTTTTTTTTTTTTTTTTTTTTTTTAGAAAATTTAAATAAATAAATAAATAAATAAATAAATAAAGATATAATGAAGGCAAATACATTTTAAATAAAACTATTAAGATCTAGCAGACTTTACAATTTCAATTTCACTAACCTAAAATATAAATTTCAATGATATTTTCGAGCTGTCAACAAAAAGCACTATATGCTTCTGCATATACATGTATTCTATACATGTATGTTAGTTTTGTCTATATATAAACTATTTATATAGTTTCACTAACCTGTACTCTTTATATGCAGGATAAGAATCAGCAGAACTTCTTTCCCATAACAAAAGGTAGCATGAGGCATGTAAATCTAATAGAGTTGTCTCCCCTGAGAGTTGTATAATGTAACGGACTGGTTTACATTGACTAAATCTAATATTTTTATTACAAAGTCCATTTTGTAGAGCAGATATGATACTGTCAGAAGAAATATTACAAGATAAATAGGTCTCCTCCAACATTTGCCCATCAATGCTAGTAAATTCCTCAACATCTGCCTGGTGGTTCACCAAATCTTCAAAATCCTCCTCATCAGATGTTGACTCTTCCACTGAAAAAGTACTGTTTTCTGGTCTCACTGTATAAATTACTTTCTCTTTTCCATAAAACTGTGAATTTGTTCCCATGGCAACATTTGGATGAACATTTTCAATTTTTTGTTTTGTTTTCTTTTTGCATTTTCTTCTCTTTTTAGAAACTTTTGGCTTTATCAAATTAGCAAGATTGATGAAGTAGCCTTCTGTTTTGTTAAAGTCCCATATATAGTCCTCAACATCCCTATTCATATTCTCATCATCATCATCATCATCATCAAAGTCTGTAAATTCACCAGAGAAAAAACTTTCTTCACATAACCCTATGCTGTAAGAGCCAACATATTTATTTTCATTTTGTCGGACACAATTCAATGATAGTTCGTGACGGTGTTTTATACACTCTTGAATAGTTTTGGCACAAGCTCCTCTGTAATATTCATCAGCCCAAGGCTTATCCCTCTTCCCTTTTGTTTTTGTAAGGGATTTTAGTTTTCCCAACCCATGGTGACCATACATAGCTTGTCTTGTCCCTGGATACAAATTTGGAAGATTACCTATTATACATTAAAACAAACAGTTGCCTTTTATGTTTGTATATACAGTGGAATCTGTCTAAACTGAAAAACTCTCTAAATTTGGTAGCATTGATAGTCGAGTGGATTTAAGCACACGCTTTATGATCACAGTGCCTCTCACCACCTGAGCGCAAATCCCGCTCGGGACAGATCCTAGTGTAAGAAAGTTTCTCAGACTTGCCAAAGGCCAGTGGTTTTCTCCAGGCACCCCAGTTTCCTCAACCATTCCAGAACTGACTGCCTCAAAAGAAGTGAAAGAATCTTGACTGTAGCGTAAAACACCATTACTCAACTCCATTCCATGACTAAATTTGAATTTTTGTTTAGGTTTTCGGTGCATTTTTAAAAATTTATAACAAGCTACCATAACTTTTACTAGCTAAGAATGTTACTTCCTTATTTTTTTTTTTTTTATTTTTTTTTTTGGGGGGGGGGGGGGGGGGGGGGGGTTTATAGACAGTAAAATGACAAAAAATATATTTTGGCAGATCCTAGTTTTAGGAAGTTCACTCTCTGGTAAATCTCGTCCTAGAGTAGAACTATATGGCCAAATAAAAAACAAATGGTTCCTTGTCCTTGATTGTAAACCCCAACTGAAATAAAACCCTTTACACTAAACTAATGATAATTTTTCCTATTATGTTATTGTCAACAAAAACAATATGATTCTATATTTCTGCATCACAAGTTGTTTTTTTTTTTGTTTTTTTTTTTTTTTTTTTTTTGTTTTGTTTTGTTTTGTTTTTTTTTAAAGGCCAATCTATATAAAAAAGTAAAAATTTAAAAAAAAAAAAAAAAAAGCAATGACATCACAATGACTAAAGTATCATCAACCTAAATTCTTGTGATATCTAAATGATGATTCCCAAATTCTTAATGTACTGTATGTATTCATTTATGAATGATGCTTTTGGTTATAAAAATAGAATGAGGAGTAATAGTGTTTTATGCCCAAGTCAAGATTCTTTCACTGTAGTGTCCTGAGAAAACCACAAACCTTCGCCAAGTGAACTATAAAACTTTCTCATACAAGAATCTGTCCATGCAGGATTTGAACCTAGGCACTGAAAGGCACTGTGATCAGCAAGTGTGCAATTTAGACCACACACCCACTAAAATAAAAAATAAGTTATAATGGTTATAAACCGAATCTCCCTTCTTCACCCCAAAGGATTTAGATAATCTTTTCTTGCACCCCACATAGTAATTTCCATATAAAGAGTGGTGCAAGATATTTCAATCTTGCACCCCCCTGTACAAGATAGCTTACAGGCTCTTTTTCCAGCGAAGATTTATCAATGAAATCAGAGGTGTATCAATACTTTGAGAACCGCTTTAAACCCAAGAATCTTGCATACCTTTGCACAAGCCTCATTCTGGACCAGATATACTAGTATTAGAACTCTGGTTGAGATTTCCATATCTGGCACCACAAATAGTGATAGATTCTTTTAATCCCACACATAGGATTCTAGAAGTCTCCAGTTTCATTGCCAACCAAATTTTGAAAACACTTCAGTTGTGTCTCAATCAAAAAGTTTCCAACTGTCATCTAGCAGGCTTTCAACTTGAAACAATTTAAAAATATAAACACACAGCTGACCGTTAATAGAAACCTCAAAAGTGGATATTATATGGTACTTACATGGTCTTGATTTCAATTGCTTAGCTGAAATAAAAATAAAAACAATTTTAATGAAGTACATATACATAAAATGTGAATAGTATACCAATTCTTAGCAACCATTTACCCAAGGAGAATTAATCTGGTTTGATGTTTCTAATAACATAATACTGGCCATTTCTATTAATTCTACAGTATTATATAAATGTGTGTGTGTGTGTTACTTCAAAAAGTACAACCCCTCTCTCTCTCTCTCTCTCTCTCTCTCTCTCTCTCTCTCTCTCTCTCTCTCTCTGTGATGTGTATGTATGATGTATGTTTGTGTTCATGTGTGTGTCAAATTTGGTACATTAACCTTTTTTTGCTTGTTAATTTTTTAAAATATTGTGTACTAACTTACAGCCATATATTAAAGACTTTGCTATTGGTAATGGTGAATAACACACTTCATAACGTAGTTCTGGAATGTTAGGTTCTCTGTCATCAGGAAAACCATTAATCACCCTAAATATATTATATAATGAAGATATGGTAATAAATTATTACTCGATAAAAGATGTTTCAAACAAGATTAAATCCACTGAGTCGTATTAGGAAATCTATTCAAAAATCTTTTTAAAAATGATAAAAATTGGTGATTGCTGCAAAAAAAAAAAAAAAAAAAAAAAAAAAAAAAAATTAAAAAAAACAAAAAAACAACAACAACAGCAACAACAACAACAAACAAACAGCACTATCCTGTGATTAAAAACTAAACAATATCATTAAAATGCCATAATAAAAAAGTTCATTTTAGATAAGTTGCACTTTACTGAAAAACATTGTAATGATTGCAGTCTGTGACTCCAGGATGAACCAGTGTGCAGGGTCAAACTGCCATATGTATGGAGCATCAGACCCAATTGGACTCTGTGATGCTGGCTATTACTGCCAATATGGAGTGAACATGCAAGTCATCATGGCCAACAGAAAATACGTGTATTTCACTTGTCACACAACTTTCACAATTTTTTTTTTTGTGAACACTGACCCAATTTTGCTTAAAATACAAAGATATATGACAATTTTAATATGAGTCTATATAAACCTTTTTTTATACTTAACTAGTCATCCAGACTAGTCAACTATGAGCATCTGATAGTATGACTGAGGGGATACTAGTCTGATCATTATCAACATTTTTGTTCATATTTTTCTTTAGCAAATGGTGCTTATTGATTCACATATTCGAACAATCCCCATTTCAGATATTTAAATGATGCTTATTTCACAGAATCAAATGACGCTTATTTCTCATATTCAAATGATGCTTATTTCTCATATTCAAATTCATATGGTACTTATTTCATATACATGTATTCAAATTCAAATGATGCTTATTTCAAATAATGCTTATACCACATATTGAGATATGCTTATTTTGAACTATTCAAATGATGCCCTTTGTTACATATAACAATAAATGTTTAATGTATATCAACAGTTTTGCATGTAAAGCATTTCTTTGTATTGTAATAAATGTGTATAGTAAGTAACCATAGTATGTACATGGATGTGGACCTTCTAGGGTTCACTCAAAGCAGTAAATTCAAGTAAAATTTTAGTTACCAATATTTCATCATTCAAAACAATAGTTAAGTAACTTGACATTACTATTTATTTTGGATTCAATAAGAAATCATTGCTTACCCTCCTCTTCTTTGATGGATCTGATTCCACTGCCTGTTATTCTGGTGTTCCGCAATCCGGTTATTTTCCAGTAGATTTCTTTGCACTCCACGGAAATGACGATGAGATTTCTTTTTCTTAGCATTAGATTTTTCAGAGTTATATTCTATGTTATATATTCTGTCCTGATCAGCCAATCTCAAGTCTGTAAGAAAACCAAATGTTCTGTTTCTAGGATATCTATGTTTACAATTAACATCCTGGTCATTTAATTTGCTGTCATGGTAACCAATACAGTCACCTGTGATAAAACCGGATAAAACTCTTTCATACAACACAACCCTGTATTTTTCATCAGCCAAGTTTTCATCATCCACAACAGATTTCAAGGTATCCACTAACATCCAGCGTTTTTGTTTGTTTAATGAAAACCATAATTCTGGACTTCTGGTAGCTGGTAATTCTCCGTCATCAAAGTATTTCCAATAATTCAACTCTGTTCCTGTGTCATTGTTCAATAGATGCTTTTTTATAAAACCCATTGACTTTTTGTCTTCTAAACAATTATACCTTACTGTGTTGCCATTTCTAATGCCAAGTTTTCCATGCTTCAAAACCATGATGTTATTTTGTTAATCTTGCCTGTTTGTCTTAGGATATAATACCTGTGAAATAATATAGTCCATAATTATGAATTTTAATACACCCTATTGACCTGTAATGGTTAAAAATCTTTAAATATATAGAAATCTGTAAATCTGTACATTAACAATATACATAAACCACATTAGGTGAAGTGAGTTTGGGTATATAATTTATATACTACATTTATATCCATAGCCAATTTTTTTTCTCAAATAAATTTTAACATATTTAGGCAAATGTAGCAGATCTATTGATGTGTTTTATATAGTAGTTTACTGTAAAACTTTCTGGTCTTGAACTTTTAGCCTTGTGGTAGAAAGTACGCTTATCACCCAGAAGGACTCTTTGATCATCAGTCGGGGCACTTGGTGAGAAGAGTTTTTTCAGGTGTTTTCTCCCTAATGTTACAATTGGCATCCAACAAAATAACTCATGGAGGAATGGTTGTGTGAGAGTTTCCAAGGTTGGAAATCTCAAATAACAATGGAGGAATAAAACGAGAATGAGCTAGTTGTGGTGTTGATGTGTTGTATATAGAGGATATCATAGAGTGATTAACTGGAACCTTTAGCCTTGTGGTAGATTGCTCATCTATCACCCGGAAGGACTGGGTTCGATCCTCAGTCGGGGCACTTCAGGTAGAAGATTTTTTCAGGTTATTACTCTCTCCTCTTACACTAAAATCACAAGAAATCACATGAACAAAATTTGCCTGAATACATACAAGGTGTTTTTATTTGCATTATGTCATGGTCATATTAACCCCAAAGGGAGTTCATTATGATCTTCTGATACTAGTTACATGTACACTGCAATAACACTATTGGTTAAGTACTGTGCCATGAACAAAAAGTAATAGTATGGGGATTGTATAATAATCATATAGTAATAATAATAGTAAACTTTATTTGAAAACTGAGTTACAGTGTTCACCTATAATGAAAGATCATGAATATATATCATATATATCACAACATTACAATGTCAAATACTTAATTAAATATGTACCATTATAACATATCATCATGATAAAATGTATTAATTTTTTTATCAACATATATATGATTGAACAAGAAAGAATGGGACATAGTAAACCCTACTTATCTTATATTACCTAATTTTTTTTATCCAAGTATAAAAGGTTATACTTGAATAGAAAGAAAACTACAATAATATCACATTCGGAAATATATTCGCCATGAAATGTTTTCAAATTCTTAACAATGAACTTGGGTTCTTCATCCAATAAAATTCATGTATATACATAGTGTATATTGGGTGTTTATGAAACTCTTGAAACACCTGTGAATATTGAGTTCAATGCCAAATGTTTTTTCAACATTGATTAAAATTTACAGAAACAATAACAGAGTATTTTATAGACGTGATAAACATTTGATGAAAAAGTTTTCACAGTGTAGAAAACAAAAACAAAAACAAAACATTCATGGCTAAATATTGACCTCCATATTACGATATTTAATGTTTTTATAAGCTATCTGGGAAATAACTACATCGTGTAATGCTATTTACATGTATAAGCGTACATAAACATACATACCTGTATTTAAAGAATTAAACAATCAACTGTTCTTCTATTGCAAAACTTATTTTTATAAGTACACACATTGCACAACAAGTTGACAGCTTGATGTTTGTTTACATTCGAGACATTAGCTCCGTCACCGAGACGCTTAACTTCTTCGATCTGTAGTTCCTACCATTTTATAGAACACTTAAATTTGCTGTAAACTAAGCGATACTTCAATCGTTGTTGTTGTTGTTGTTGTTTTCTTTTCCACCAGATCATTCAATTTAGTTCGAAAACTTACAAGCTAAATTAATTTTCTATTAACAATTTAAAGAAATTAAAAAGCTGAATGAACTCAAGCTTTCAGTAGCGATGGAAATCTCGCCGCATCTTTCGATTATGTACACCACAGACTGGTACAGGTAGACTGTGACAAGCGAAAATTAAGTAACAAAGTTTTTCAAAAAAAAAAAGTACAATAAAAGCTACTTATTCATTTTTGTTTTTCTGAAAAGATGACCGTATTAAAAAAAACTTTAAAAAAGTAAGTTAAGTATCTGTTTTGTACACTTCTTCTTTTTTTTTAATAAAGTTTTATTTTTTAAGATGGTGTTTTCTTTTAGGTGAGGGAATATCTTTGAAATAAATAAATAAATAAATAAATAAATAAATAAATAAATAAATAAATAAATAAATAAATAAATAAATGAATAAATAAATAAATAAATAAATAAAAGAATGAATGAATGAATGAATTGGGTGTGAAGGTAATAGGTCCTGGTCACGAAGTCAAATCAGATAATGCAATAAATAAATAAATAAAAAAAAAAAAATAAATAAATAAATAAATAAATAAATAAATAAATAAATAAATAAATAAATAAATAAATAAATAAATAAAATAAACAGTGTCAGCTCCATAACTTTCAAAGATATGGGTGTATTTTGATCAAACTTGACACAAACGTATACCATCAAGAGATCTAGATGATGTTTCATATATCGAATTTAGGCGAAAAATAACAAACTCGGCTATAATGGGGATGGGGTATTCATATCTAAAATGACTGGTCTAGTTTAAATTGGGTTAAAACTTTTAGTCCAAATTATTTCACTCATGTACCGGTTTACAGAACATGCATGGTAATTTTTTTTTTACTTTTTAACTTCTAACCTGTTGAATGACGCAGTGAGCAGAGACGACTGTTTTGTATGAAGCATTGAATTTACTAAATAATATAAGATGAAATAATATGCAATTGGGTAGACCGAGAACGAACTATGGAAAATTTAGGCATAGCACCGAATTATTGCAAACTTGTAAATACACAAAACTGTGAAATTTAATTGTAAAATTAACTTTATTTGTTAATTTTTAACAAAAATACGTAATTTTTAAAATCTTGTAGATATGGCGTACCACAATAGCGCAAACTTATAAATAGTCACAATTGCCAAGTGTTGCCTGGATAAAGCGGTGATAATAATGATGTCAGGGAAATTTAATTGTAAAATTTAAAGTTAACTTTTTTTTTTAATTTTTAAACAAAAATGTGTAATTTTTAAAATCTTGTAGATCTGGCATACCTTATTAGTGCGAACTTGTAAATACTCAACATCACTGTCAGTTAATAAAATGGTAATAACAACGTCAATAAAAAATTATTTTACATTTTTCTTTTCCTTTTTTTATTTTCTATTTTTTTTTACGAAAAAAAGACAGGTTAGTTATTGTAGATCTGTTATATCGAATCGGGGCAAACTTGTAAATACTAATCACCGTCAGTTGATATTTCAAACGGTAATGATTTATGACGCCAGTGAACATTTTCATCGTCCTTTTTTATTTTTCTTTCCTTTTCTTCTTTTTTAAGAAAAATGTGTGGTCTAATCTTGTAGATCTGTTACACCGAATCAGTGCAAACTTGTAAATACTCAACACTGTTAGGTCATGGTATTAATGACGCCAGTGTAATTTTTATTTTACACTTTTTCTTTCTTTCTTTTTCAGTTTTCTTTTCTTTCTTCCTTCTTTTTTTTGAAAAAAAAAATATTTTCTTTCTTTTGTATTTTCCTTTTTTATGGACAATGTATGGTTTTAATCGTGTAGACCTGTCACCAAATTAGTGCAAACTAGTAAATATACGCATTACTGCCAAGTGTCGGATGAAGCGGTAACAATGACGTCAGAGGAAATTTAATTTAGACACTTTTTGTGTATTTTATAATCTCAATGATGTCATATGATAAAAATTGAATAAATAATCATATAGCCGTGACTATACTGAGAAAATAATCAGTAAAGCTGATTAACATGTAAAATTATTGGTCAGTAATTTTGTTAACCCGTGGGTTATTTTCGTAGGACGTCACCAGACCGTGATGAAAGAACTGACGCAATCAGAATTTACTCATGCAAGTCTGCTCTTATTAATCTAAATAAATTATTTATTTATTTTTCCATTACAGAAATGTTACAAACATGTTTCAATTTGTAAGAAAAACAGTTTATCAGTATATATGAACATCATATAAATAGTTGTTAAATTGTCAAAATAAAATTAAGATGTTATTCAAAAGACAGCTAAGAAAGGTACCACGAAAGTAGATTTAAAGAACTTGTATTTTTTTTCCTGAGGATATTCAATTTTTCTACCTGTAATTCTTAAGTTTTGATAACATTAGAGTTGTTACTTATTTAACCTTTAAAATAGTACCATCAGGTGACTATATATATAGTGGAAGAAGAAACTAAAAATCACATCAGTTTTTTAATAGAAAAATCCATAGCAACGTAGATATTTACAAGAAACATATTTTGCTGTTGATAACTGGTCAGTGCGTCAACTGCTAAACGCAATTTATGAAGTAAGTTTTAAAGATGGAGATTGACAGTTTAATATTAGTGTCAGTGGCCGCTTTACTTTTTTCGATTTGTGATGTCAATGGACATGGGAGGTTAATGGAACCGCCACAAAGATCTACATTATGGAGATTTTACAAAAATATTAGCGCCCCCGTAAACTACAACGATAATGAACTGTTTTGTGGAGGATTAGGGGTAAGGTTTTGAATTTTGGAATTTTTATTTTCTAGTTGTAAATTTCTAAATGACGTTATATTTGTAAAAAAAAAAAAAAAAAAAAAAAAAAAAAATCCATTGCCAAACTACAAAGCTTAAAGGTTACTATGCAAGTTTTGTAGTTAATAGTAAAAAAACGAAGGGCTCGTCCAAAACACAAACTTATATATATATAAGGCTGTATATATATATATATATATATATATATACTGGCTGATTTGAACTGTAAGAAAAAAGTTAAAGATTAAAATATTTATTTACATGGTCGTATATATATATATATATATATATATATATATATATATATATATATATATATATATACGACCATGTAAATAAATATTTTAATCTTTAACTTTTTTCTTATAGTTTTAAACATATTAATAACTTCAAATCAGCCAGTCCCTTTGAAATGTTCAATGAACATACATGCATGTCGACATAGAAATATAACAAAAACGCTAAATTAGTAATATCAGAATTTTTTTTTTACTTTGAAAATCGGAAAGTTACTCACTCCTATAAACTCGAGAATGTATTTTTTTTACTAAGTTATGTAATTGATTGGGGTAAAATATAATACTAGTATTATAAAAAAAACTTTCGAATTATGAAGACGTTTCGCCGCTTTTTAACTGCGTACCTATTAAACGGAGTATTATTTCTTAAGATTTCGTTTTTAAACTGGTAAAAATACAATTTTGATCTGAAAAACAAATCAGTCTAGAACAACAAAGTGGTTTCATTTAATCCATATATGTATAATTTTTTTGTGTGTGTTGCATCCTCATACGAAATGTCAAATATGAATTGGTATTTTATATATCACTCATCAACCATCCATATTTTTATCCATATTCTGTCTTTCTTTTTATCTCTCTCATACAAAGTAAGAAAATGATCACGATTCCAGAAAAGCTACTGCATTTGTTGTGTTTTGATAAAAATTATTGCATTTTTTATTTCTATTACAAATATTTTTCATGCTAGCTATTTAAACAATAGGATATAAAGAAAATTTGAATGTTTTTGAATGGCTGTTTTATTAATGGATTGTGTGGTGTTGGTTGTTACCAAGTACGTTTTTTCGGTTGCATATTTTTTCTCATATTTTCAATGTTTCAGTGTAAAGGATCTGCGTCAAATGCGCGAGTTCTAGGTAAATAGCGTCAAATAACGTGATGCTTCATTGATAATTTCGTGAACTTTGAGGAGTTTTTTTTTTCTCCATTAAAGTCTTTAGAGACAATTATTCCTCCGTTTCCGTTTGCCCAGTTGGTTATTTTGACCTGGTTAGTTTGACCTTGTCCTACACAGTTTAATGTGGTCTGGGACACATCGTCTTTTATGTCAATTTTGTTCAAAATCAATTCTTAGACGTGGAAGTGATGAAGAGGACATGAGACAGGCGGACATGGTAATACCTAAACTTCGTTTTCATTGGAGGATGTTGTTGTTCATAAATCAGAGATGGCGATATCTTTGACTCCAATTTATACGATAACTAAATAATTTTTTTCAGACTAGACCAGACCCCATCTTTGTCGAAAACACCATTGGCTATAATTCGTATGTAATAAAAATTAGTTTCAGAATAAGCAGCTTATATTATATAGGAATTTTTTTCTTCTTGTAGATTCAAACGCAAAATGACGGTAAATGTGGAACCTGTGGTGATCCGTATGACGGAGAACGTGAAAACGAGGCTGGAGGAAAATACGCCATCGGATTTATTTCAAGAACATACAGAAAGGGACAAGAGATTCCTATTACAGTGGAGCTAACAACGGCCCACAAAGGGGCATTCTGGTTCAAGCTATGCCCTCATAATGACATCACTACTCCCGTGTCCCAGAAATGTTTAGATATGCATCCATTAGAAATTGTTGGGCAAACAGATGACAAATATCGTTATAAAGTTGGATATGCAACTGGTTTTTACCACCTCTCTTTAAAGTTACCTGCCGATGTAACATGCTCCCAGTGTGTTTTTCAGTGGCATTATAGGGCAGGTAAGACAGCTTTTGTTTGGAGCAAAATACTTATATCGAATTTTTATTAGAAAATCGGTGGCAAATTTCAGGGAAATACAAATAAAAATATTGTGCTCCGATTTTAAGCGGAAAAAAGTTTTATGCCCCAGTCAAGATTCTTTCACTTGTACATCAAAGCGATCAGTTCTTGAATGGTAGAGAAAACCGGAGTTTCTTGGAGAAAACCACCAATATTCGACAAGCAGACTGACAAATTTTCATACACAAGGATCTGTTCCGAGCGAAATTCAAACCTAGACAATGAGGGGTATTGTGATCAGTAATCGGGCATATGAGACCATTCGGCCTTCAACGATAATGAGTACACCACTGATCTTGCTAATGGAAGGACACGAACCGAACATTACCCAATAATGTTGTTCAATTACATGGATAGTAAAACGTGTTTCACGAGTTCTCAATTGTTTTTGGTCAGGTTTTACAAAGGAAATTGCACCACAAGATATATGACCATATGCCGATAAGTTTATTAGCGGTCTTTTTCAACGAGAGCGATAATTTGTACATAACCATTGCTGTTAGAAAGCGTTCGAATACAAGGCACTGCATAAATTGTATAGTTAAAAGAAGGAATCTCCATTAGATAGATATTGTTACCGTAAATGTAACTAAATTATAAGTTTAGATTTAAAGCTTTGCCATGTTGTTTACGAGCATAAGTAGCGATTTTTGCTTCGGTGCTTTTGAAATGTTTTCCAAAACGGCAACATAAGCACTTATTACCTGTAGAATATCAATGTAATATATGTACTTTGTATAGTATATTCACAAGTTTATTTTGGTTTAATTCACAACTGACAAAACATTTACTTGGCAAAAGCTAACGCAACCAAGAACACGAAACAAAACAATATAAATGATAAAGCAACCGAACAAGAAAATACAAAGAAAAAACAAACATATAATAAATCCATTATTAATAAATTCCCCAACTTTAGTTGTATACACTGTGGTAAATGCCCAGATATGTGGTTTGAATAATATTGGATGTCCCTCTCCCTCAGCTATCCTGTGTGTTTTAAAACCAGCTTTATTACAATACAAGTATAAGTATCGTCATATTTTCAATTCTATAAAAGAAATATTCCAAAATGCAAAATTTGTTGTCATGTTAAAATTTTTTGAATATTTTATTTACAAAATAAAATAAAAATCTTTAAATATGGCAATATGCTAAAATTAAGCTATTCATTCATTTTGAGAAATAATTTATTCCACCTAATGATCTGAACGATTTACTTTTGTTTTATAATGCTCGTATTTGTGAATTAAATAGTGACGTATTTTAATCAAAATAATTTTCATGTTTGAAGAAATGATGTTTATCAGTTTTATATTTTTTATTTGATTTTAGGGAACAACTATGGTTGTGACCCTAATGGCACATGCTGTACAGGATGTGGTCCACAGGAAACTTTTATAAACTGCGCGGATATAAGTATTGATGGAAATGATGGAGTAACAGGACCAACAGCTTCTGTACCGGTAGTATCAACATCTTCATGGATACAACCGTCAACTTCACCAAAAACCGTTCCTATTACAACAAGGACACCCACAACGAAGGCGCCACCAGTGACAAGTTCAAAAATTACAACAGTTCCACCAACGAGCAATGTTCCAACAACGCAACAGCCACCGGCGCCAACAACTACAGTAGCACACGTTATAATGATATGTGATCAGCCTGATTATGTCCCCGACTGTGTTGGCGTTGGTATTGTTCCTCCACCCGATTTATGGTGCACTAAAATCTGTAGGGAAGGACAAGCCGGATGTACAGCAGATAGATGTTACTGCACATGCGTCAAGGAAGTAAAATGTGTTCCGGTCGGAGATTATAATCTCTTACCAGGAATGACCGAATGGTGTAACAACAATTGTGCAAATGGCGCTTGTCCAGATTCTAGCATTTGCGATTGCCAATGAAGAAAATGAAAATGATTTAACATAGACTTGTATTTTGTATCAAAGCTCTTATTAAACCTGTTGATTTGCATTATTTTACCTGTATTTTTATATGTGGCGTTTCTTACTCGCAAATATACGACCAGAGTCATTTATGGTTTTGCTGATGCAATATTAAACCTGAAATACAATGCTTACTAAAACTTTCGTTTTCGGTTACATTACTAGATATTTTTAAGACGCTTTTTAGAACGAGTTATGGTTCTTCCTTATGCACTTTTAACATTACATGTACATGGCAATAGCAATTTCATTAAAAGTTAATTCATTGACACAACAGGTGTTTGGAATCATAAAACGAGATAATTTAAAACAGTGTCCAGAGAGAAAGAGAGAGAGAGAGAGAGAGGTTGTTTCTGACTGGTCAATAAAATTTTGGGAACATTTATAAAACAGGGAAATTCGTTAAATAAGGATCTAATAGGTATTGTTTGTGATTTGCAATTGTTTTCAATAATAGGCACATCGTATCGCTGTTTATACTTTCCACACAGATAAAAGGCATTGGAGAATTACTCCTGATTAAAAACTTCACTATGATGCGTTGTTTATAACTAAAATAAAATAAAACTCAGGATCACCTTTTAACTGTTGATACTTTTCTCTAAGGTTTGCAAAAAGTAAACCAAGGAAAAAATATCGTGTTTAGAATATGCACATGTTCTGTTATTATTTATATTGTCTACTAACCAAGTTATGAAAATTTTGAAAAGAAGTTGGAGAAGTAGGAGATTTTGGAAGGGCGAAATTTTGAATTTTATTTCCCCCTATTTTTCAAAAGAAACAAATGAAGACAACCATTACTTGTCCTTGAAAGCACATGATATAACATATATCGACTGCTTTCCCATACAATACATCGAATTTGAAACCTACCAAAAGCAAGTCTTGCATGAAAAGGAGATTTTATGGTCATTTTGATTGTCACTGTATATATTATTTTCCTGCAGTCTGTTTCAGTCGATTCTAGTTGTGAATATCCTATGTAGCGGCCATAAGTGGTCCAATCTTTCTCGAACTCTTGTCTAAAGACTACAATTGTAACGGGCTTCATCATTTCTGAGATGGTGAAAAAATCCGGAGTACCCAAATAAAAACACCGACGAAATAATCAGATCACTGATTTTAAAACCCCCCATCTTAAATGGACATTGATCATGACGAAAAAATATGTACCACCTGCCCATTTGTAGGATCTAATAAAAAGAGTCAGCGGAAGATTTTGTGACTTTTAAAGCACCAGATGACAAAAATTATTTATTCTGAAATCTTGGAACAGGAAAACAAAATGTACTTGAAAACAAACGTAACGGGCTTCATCATTTCTGAGATGGTGAAAAAATCCGGAGTACCCAAATAAAAACACCGACGAAATAATCAGATCACTGATTTTAAAACCCCCCATCTTAAATGGACATTGATCATGACGAAAAAATATGTACCACCTGCCCATTTGTAGGATCTAATAAAAAGAGTCAGCGGAAGATTTTGTGACTTTTAAAGCACCAGATGACAAAAATTATTTATTCTGAAATCTTGGAACAGGAAAACAAAATGTACTTGAAAACAAACGTAGTTGATGAATGCACAGATGGTTCAATATTAGTGGCATAATCAAGATTGGCTGTGTTTAAATTTTTATTGTTTTAGGTGACATATGTCCTACATTTCCGAATGACATCGAGTAATAAAAATTTTATGCAATTGTAATGAAAATAAACTGATTTTAGCTAACACTATGGAACGCCATAGCTATCTAATATGGATCAAAAATAATTTTTTTTAATCATGACATTATTTGCTTTCATCGTTATTTGATATGGTTTTAACATAATATTATTTGGTCTCATCATTATATGATTTGGTTTTATCATTATGTCATATGCTGATTTTGATTGCATTATTTTAATATAAGTTCAAAATCAGCACATGACAATTATATAATTTGGTTTTATCATTATATGATTTGGTTTTATCATTATATGATTGGGTTTTATCAATATATGATTTGGTTTTATCATTATATGATTTGGTTTTATCATTATATGAATTGGTTTTATCATTATATGATTGGGTTTTATTATTATATGATTTGGTTTTATCATTATATGATTGGGTTTTATCATTATATAATTTGGTTTTATCATTATATGAATTGGTTTATCATTATATAATTTGGTTTTATCATTATATAATTTGGTTTTATCATTATATGATTTGGTTTTATCATTATATAATTTGGTTTTATTATTATATGATTGGGTTTTATCATTATATGATTTGGTTTTATCATTATATGATTGGGTTTTATCATTATATAATTTGGTTTTATCATTATATAATTTGGTTTTATCATTATATGATTTGGTTTATCATTATATGATTTGGTTTTATCATTATATGATTGGGTTTTATCATTATATGATTGGGTTTTATCATTATATGATTTGGTTTTATCATTATATAATTTGGTTTTATCATTATATGATTTGGGTTTATCATTATATGATTGGGTTTTATCATTATATGATTTGGTTTTATCATTATATAATTTGGTTTTATCATTATATGATTGGGTTTTATCATTATATGATTTGGTTTTATCATTATATAATTTGGTTTTATCAATATATGATTTGGTTTTATTATTATATGATTTGGTTTTAGCATTATATCATTGGGTTTTATCATTATATGGTTTAGTTTTATCATTATATGATTTGGTTTTATCATTATATGATTTGGTTTATCATTATATGATTGGGTTTTATCATTATATGACTTGGTTTTATCATTATATGATTGGGTTTTATCATATATCATTGGGTTTAATCATTATATAATTTGGTTTTATCAATATATGATTGGGTTTTATCATTATATGATTTGGTTTATCATTTTATGATTGGGTTTTATCATTATATGATTTGGTTTTAGCATTATATAATTTGGTTTTAGCATTATATGATTGGGTTTTATCATTATATGATTGGGTTTCATCATTATATGATTTGGTATTAGCATTATATGTGAATTCATATACCATTTTTGTACTATATAAGGCAGCTATGACGTTCCATATAATACACTGCCAATGGATACATTGTGACCAGTTATCTTAAACTTCAGTTATGTCCTATTAAAATCAAATGGCTTTTATTAATGAAAATGACCACCTGATATATGAGCATATATATACTTGTATATAATCTCCACCTGGACACTACAGACCAGTAAGTCCGAAATGGTTTGTTTAATACTAGCCGCTGTGTCTGTGTTAGTTTCAATAAGCAACGTTAATGGACATGGCCGATTGTTAGATCCTCCTTCGAGGTCTTCGTTATGGCGCTTTTACAAAGACATTGGCGCAGCTATAAATTATCAAGATAATGAACTGTTTTGTGGAGGATTTGCGGTAAGGGTATAAGTATAAATTATATATACATGGTTTAATTCAGTAAAGCTCTTTTCTTTTTAACTATAAAATTTACCTCCTTAACCCGTCTTTACTCATTTCTGATTGCTTTCTTTCTTTCTTTCTTTCTTTTTGATAGTCGGATCTTTTAGGTTCAAGGGCCAAGGTGACCAGTGGTCAAAAGTGGTCACTTGCACTAACCGATTCAATTACTGATCTTGCAGGTCTTTGTACAGAACAGTTTGCAAAATGGTCAGCGTTTTTCTCAGAACACTTTGGTTTTCTCAACGATCTCGGAACTGACCACCTTGGTATAAGTGGAAAGGTTTTGACGTCAGCACCCCACTTTATCCGGATCCGGTTTACCATTTTAATTGTGTAATAAATTATTTGTCGCCTCCATCTCTGGTTAATGCATCACGTTTGTTCTCAAACTTGGAATTCTTAGTAAAGCAAATATCAGTTTTTAAAAAAGTTCCAAAATATACAGAATACAGTTTTTTAGCAGTAAAATAATAAAGAAAAAGTAAAATAATAATAATAATAATAATAATAAAATTTAAAATAATTAATTTAATTTATGAGCATTGTTTTTGGTTAAGTCATAGTTGCAAAAAATTATTTAACAACATTCGAAAAATGAAATAGCAGCTAATCTGATAACTAATGAATACTTGAAATGCCTGCACAAGTTGCCAATTAACATCCAATGTATTGTATTTGAAGATTGTAAAAATCTAATTATAAATCAATTACAATGTATATTCTCTAGCAAAATATCTATTATAAAAAGCAAACCACTAAAATGAATATATTTTATTCAAAAATAGTTCTTTATTATGAAAATGGTCATCTAAATCATGAAATTGGAAAATATAACATAGTTTTTTAATTGGCTTTGGAATAAATTTATAAATGGCACAAAGTGTTACAAAAGCACCAGTCATAACTTTTAAACTTTTGAAGATAATTTTTTTTATTAAATAAAAACTGAAAACTCCCAAAAAATTAAATATATTCGAGATACAGCAATTTAAAAATTAATATTATTAACATTAGGCAGGGGTGTCAATAAAAAGCAATTTAATTCCGTCATCTTGGAAAGTAATGCTAATCTGGTTTTTAGCTCACCTGACCGAAAGGTCATGTGAGCTTATGGCATGGCGCGGCGTGTGTATGTGCGTGCGTGTGTGCGTTTGTGCGTCGTTAACACCTATTTACGACTGCTGGACAGATTTCAATGAAACTTGGTCAGAAGCATATATGGGCTGGTGCAATTCAGACTGGTTCATGGTGTTGCCATGGCTACCAAATCTAGGTCAAGGTGACCTAGGGGTCCAAAAAATCTTAAAAAATCTTCTTCTCCGAAACCGATGAGGGCAAAAAATTTGAGGTGATATTTGGCTTTTCTAAGGTCTTAAGCCTATAGTTTGTTTATTTCGGGAAATTTGGTCGAAAAATGGGTTACGCGTTTTTGCGTTTAATTTTAAAAATTTTGTAAAATGGCTTCAAATTGTTATAACTTGACTATTTGAACAGATAATGACATGGGGCTTTCAGTTTTGACTTTTGCTTGAAAATGACATTTATAATAGGGTCAAGGTCACAAATCAAGGTGATGACCTAATTTGTGATTTATGCAGTTTTAGGCAATTTTCTTGCAAATATTAAGAGATATATGAATTCAAAACGTTGTTAAAATGTTCAGCATGACAAAATATAACAAGGTACTAGGTTTTGATACTATATGATAATTCATGTAGGAGTTGTTGCCCCTGAAGTGTTATTTTGGCTTATAAATACTAAAATTGTACATAAGCTTGAAAACTATAAACTTTTTGTATGGGCATGTATATTAGAATATTGTAAGTATTGATATGATGATCATTTTGATATATGGTTCAAGGTCATATGTTGAAAGGTCAATGTCATAGCTCCATAAGTGTACTGAAATTGTGAATTATCTTGAAAACTATGAACTTTTTGTATAGTCATATAAAGTAGAATATTGTTAGTATTGATAAGACGATCCTTTTGATATATGGTTAAGATCATATGTTCAAAGGTCAAAATCATAGCTATAGAAGAAGACTGAAATTGTGAATTATATTGAAAATCATTAACTTTTTGTATAGGCATGTATATTAGAATATTGTAGGTATTGATATGATAATAATTTTGATATATATGGCTCAAGGTCATATGTTCAAAGGTCAAGGTCATAGCTGCATAAGTATACTGAAATTGTGAATTATCTTGAAAACTATTAATTTTTTGTAAAAGCATGTATATTAGAATATTGTAGGTATTGATATCATGATCATTTTGATAAAAGGTTCAAGTTCATATGTTTAAAAGTCAAAATCATGGCTGCATAACCATATGGTTAATGATTTGTTCATAAGTTATTCATTGTACTATAGTTAAATCATGAATATGAGCTATTTATAAAAAATGTGACTAGATATTTCTGAATAATTATTGTGGGATTTCCAAACTTGAGGAATTTTGTAAAGTTTTTGTAATAAAGTTCTTTGCAAGTTTTTTGACATTTCCTCAGGTGAGCGTTAAGGCCCATGGGCCTCTTGTTAATTTGTATCTTGAATGAATTTTAACACTAATAAGTAATGGTGATATCATTAGGTTCAACAACAAAATGACGACAAATGCGGAACATGTGGAGACCCTTATGATGGAGAACGTGAAAACGAGGCTGGAGGAAAATATGCCATTGGTTTTATTTCCAGAACCTACACCGAAGGTCAGGAGATAGACGTTACGGTCCAATTAACAGCTTCCCATAAAGGATCCTTCTGGTTTAAAATATGTCCTCATAATGACGTCACTACCCCAGTATCCCAGCAATGTTTAGATTTACATCCGTTAGAAATTGTGGGGCAAACAGAAGAAAAATACCGGTACACCGTTGGTCCAGAAAGTGGCTACTACTACATAACTCTAAAACTACCTGACGGTGTAACGTGTTCCCAGTGTGTGTTCCAGTGGCATTATAAAGCAGGTGCGTAATTTGTCACCATGTTTGTGCGTTCCTTATTCGTTCCTAAATTCTACAAAGCTTTAAACGTCATTTTGCTTGATTTAAAACGTCTTATATACAGAAAATTCAATATGACCGACTAGATCATATTAAATCTCATAAAACTAAAAATCATAACTTAAAAAGAAAGATTCTGACCCATCAAACATGAAACTTGTAACAAACCTTAGATTTTTATTTCAAATTGCCACAGTGACGCCATAATACCAGACGAATTAACCTATCACTTTAATGTTTCAAGATACAATTTCACCATAAAGCGATTTTTCGTTTACTGCTTCAGTAATTCGCTGTCAGCATTTTTTGTTCAAATTATAATTTTTCAACAATTACGGTTTGTCGACCTGTAACCGTATAACGACCACCTTTCAGTTTTGATCACTGTTTGAAGCTTTTTTCTCTCTTACCAAAACACACCTGTCTATAAAGTCAATGTTGAATAAAATCTTTAATTACAAGAATTTGATTGGAGTCTCTGTGTTTATGACAGTAAATTGTGTAAATCGTTTGTAGAAAATCCAATTAAAATAGCTAAAGTCTGATATTTTTCATTTGAGTCTAAACGTAACCGAAAACCGCTATCCGCATCCCAATTACCGTAGAATTTTTCTGTAGAAAGGAAACCGTTTCTGCTATGGGGATATTACATTTTGGTGACGCATTACGTTGTACGCGAAAGAATGCACCATTTGCCTATCTTTAACATGTAAAATCCATATCAATATAGCGACAATTTTGTCCTGTGTTAAGTAATATGCCATAGTAATCGCGGATGCGCATAGCGTTTTTTTTACCCAAGAAAGTAAAGAAGTATACCGGAGCCTTTTTTTTTTTTAAAGCATAATTCATTGTCTTAAAGTAGTTATTTCATATACAGGTTTTACTGTATTAGCAAATCCAGTTAATTTTTACCAGCAAAAATCTACCAAAGTACTTGTATATTAAAAACGTCTTGCACATGCGCCGAACCATACACGTTATATTTCTGAATCCGGTTTGGTATTTTATATCTATGTAAATATTTTGTTATTTTTTGCAATTTCTTTTTTAAGTCTATATTATAACCATGAATTACGTCATGAAACTCGCTTTGATTCGGAAAAGGATAGGGAAAACAAAACACACAATTTACATGGTTAAAGTTACATAAATGTACCTGAATCAAACATGTCGTACTGTATTCCACAAAAGTAAACTTATGCTTATATTGTTTTTATGTAGGAAATAGTTATGGTTGTGACCCGGATGATACTTGCTGTATAGGATGTGGACCACAGGAAACATTTATTAATTGTGCTGATGTTAGTATTGTAGAGAAAGGCGGAGCTACAGATGCACCTTCAACTTCTCCAACAATCACAGCAACTCCATGGGTACCGGAATCAAGTACGCCCCAAACAGCTGCTCCAACAAGTAACCCGAATACAGTTGCTTCTACAAGTAATGTCCCTACAACACATGAGCCACCAGTAACCACAACACAACCGCCTGAGTCTACCACTTCCGTGACTGGGTGTATAGTGTCATGCGATGAGCTCGATACTGTTCCGGAATGTGTAGGTATAGGAGTTCCAAGTCCAACAAATGAATGGTGTACTCAAGTCTGCAGAGCAGGATTACCGGATTGTTCACCGGAAAGATGTCACTGCACATGCGTAAAACAAACTATATGTGTTCCGGTTGGGCAGTATGATGAGATGCCGGGTATGATTGATTGGTGTAATCAGAATTGTGCTAATGGTGCCTGTCCGGATTCGAGCGTATGTGAGTGTACATAAATCGCGTTAACTTGTCCTGCCGCGCATGTCATGTTGTCTGAACAAATATAATCATAACAAAACTACATTTAATTCACAAACTTGTGTTTTTTGTTGTTGCTATGTAACTCCTTTCAATATTTTAAATTTTGGGTTTGGTGTTATTTTTGACAATTTCCACTTTTATCAATTGATGATGAAATCTATACACACTAGTTTGATTACTACATTTGTGTAACCAAAAAAGTTCGGGACGGTGGATCGCTGGTATCGTCTGCCTCACATGTAATACGTTTTTGTATGGAAATTTACATGGAGCGCGGCGGTCTAAGGGTTAAAATTAAAGCGTTAGCTTTTAAACTCGAGTCTTCTTATCGACCTGGTATACAACAAGTCATAAAGTATTTTCTCTGTCGTAGGGTTTCAATAATTGGCTAGCTAGGTTTAAGCTTACATTGTAAAGATCGCAATTAATGCGCACTACTACAGCATCAAAATGTTTGTTTTTCTTTCAGTAGCATCTTGCGTTTGACACTTCAGCAATTTTTTTTTTTGGTCTCTTTGGAAGCAAGAACAGTGAAGATAATTTCGAACGCAAGTGCACGTTACTCTAACTTCTGTTGAATGGAAGATTTAGAACGGTGAAGCTCCGACTTCACAAAGGATTTCAAAATTTAATGCACAACAAAATTATATGGAGAGAATGGCTTTGGTTGATACCGACAATGCAGTTTAAAAACACACTCACGCACCACACGACCTTGTGTGAAACCTTGAGGTTAATTATAATTATCTGAAAAACGAATAGATGAAAAATACTAATGTGAATCAAACGAAATCCAATAAGCATTTATTCAATTAATCAATCAATCAATCAATGATGATGAGTTGAGTTTAGTAATGGTGTTTAACGTCCCAGTCAAGAGTATTTCACTTATATCGAGACGTCGCCAGCTATAGGCGAAAAAGCAGAAATTTTGCCTGTGCGTTGCGCTGATGGCATTGTACAGCAGGATTCTTTATCGTGCCATTCCTGCCATGACACGGGACCTCGTTTATTTCAAGTTCCCATCCGAAAGAATCGTGACTTTCATTTCGTAATGCCGAGTGCTTGGCGAAAGAACAGTCACTACCCACTTTCAAGTCTTGGGTCAGACCCGGTCGGGGTTCGAACCCACGACCTTCCACTTACGGAGCGAGCACTCTACCAACTGAGCTACCGCAGTGGCTCAATGATGATGATGAGGATAAAGATACTTCCATTCTAGCACCTAGACAAGTAGGCTTCTGTTGTTGTTTTAAACGTTGTTTAATATTGAATTAGCATTTTTTTTAGGTATTCGCGAGTTAAAAAAGTATATAAATCTCTATAGATTAATCTAAGAACAAATTTGTATATACGTGATATGTGCAAGTAAGTGCAAGTGGTCTTCCGCGAACTAGCGTGCACTTAAGGAGACTTTTTGGTAAAGTGCTAGCTCAGTATGCCGTAGACAAGCATACCGCTTTCTTAGTCAGTTTTTCTGGCAACAGGTAAACATGTCGACACTCTGCTTTCCTAAAGTCTAGCGCTGAACAAGGAAACAATATCTTAAATCTAAAAGTCTTATGTAAAAGCTAATCAGGGTTCGAACCCACGACCTCCCGTTCGACATGGACTCTAATCAAACCGGAAATAGTAGGCTGTTTGATTTATATTTTCACTGCGGTTCTGATACAGCAACAATTTTCCAAAATTTTAATTACAGTACCTGATTTATCTCTTGATATTTGTGCATTTCGTTCTTGCTGGCATTACCTCGCGAAATTATGAATTATAAATGAATACTTAATATATATTTTGGTGTCTACTTAGTTTTTAAAAGTTTTCAACCAAATGTGCCTAATTGTAATATGGTTTCAACCCGTTGCAGAGTTATATACATGTAATAATCAACATTTTCCGTTTGGCTACGTACACAAACTTCATTAAAATATTTACACAATGAATTGATTAAACATAGGGACAAAAACGTATTATATGTTTAGTATTTTTAGAATTTATTCCGATCTTTAAGTATTTGTTTAATGAATGTGCAATGAAAAATTACCATTTATGGCGTGCATTAAGAGTCGGATTATGCAAACAGATATATTCGGGATTAGTCAGACATTTTTAGATTTATGTAAATAAAAATGTAACCACTGCAAATTTCCATCCTTCTTTATTCACAAGATCGTTCCATTAATAATAATCCTTGTTAAAAATTTAGGCGTATTTGCTAAGAACTCGACCGGTACTAAATATCATCGTGAAACTTATTATTTTTCTGTTTTGCTTGCAAACTTGTATTCAGAGGTGTTCCGAAAATTGTATTCAGAGGTGTTCCGAAAATTGTATTCATGGGTGTTCCGAAAAGCTCCGAAACAACTTCTGCTACAATTCTACCGGCGCAAAACAAGTTAAGCAGAATAAAAAAAAATTCAATTTTCTAATTCATTCTGTTAGTTTATTATGCAATGTTAAATTTGAAAAAAAAAACACAGGTTCTTAAAATGACTGTACCTGGCAATAGCAAGAGCAACAAGCAGCATGTAGCAACAAAAAAAGCAAACCATAACATAAGGTTCATTGAATGCATATTGAGACCACAACTACCGTGCATCATACAATAATCCAGCGACAGCCATAATTACGAAATAGTATTTTGAGTCGTGGTTTAATTTTGTTACATTAATTCCAGAAAAATACATATTGTCTACTATAACCATGTGCATTTGCGACTATTATTCTAATAAACATTGGGTTAAAATAAGAAATACATGTGTTGTTTTTTTGGTTTTTTGGGTTAATTATTTTTTTTTAATTATATACATTTTATAAACAAATTGTTTTAAAAAGTCAGAATCATTTCAGAGTCTTTTGTTTAACACTTTGTATAAACTTCAAAAACTTCTTCTTTATTTTGGTCTACCATTGTCTGAAACAAGAAATCATAAAAGAAAATCGTTATAAAAGTTATATTTACAATACAATACAATACAATACAATACAATACAATACAATACAATACAATACAATACAATACAATACAATACAATACAATACAAATAATTTAGGTCAAGAAAAACACTAAAAAACTAAATACATGTATAAAAAAAGTTTTTTGTTTACAGATAAGCAAAACGATCAGCTAATCTTGACAAAGATACGAAAGATCAAATATTGGTCAAAGGTACAAAGACGTGTAATATTAAACCCCAAACTGGGCCAAAGTATGCAGGGAAATGAGTCCAGCAGTTTCGTCGGAGAAGTCGAAAATAAGTGTTAACGACTCACACACGCACGCACATCCCCCCTCCCACACACACACCTTCACACGCACAGAACACAACAAAACAATTTTTTTTTAATTTTAAAATTGTTTTAGAAAATTTAAATCAATATTGACAAAGATATTTAGAGTCATAAAAATCATAGAATATTGAATAAATGTGTCCGCCAGTGTTCCATGTGAGCATTACCCTCTAAATATTTGGGTGGAACGTTTCGGATAATATACATGTATATCTCGAAAATTCTTGGAAAACGTCAGTTCAGTATTGGATAATTTCGAATGATCCATTGATCAAACAACCAGTAGAAATGATTGGTTCAAACATACTGGGGTATCACGCTGACCAACCTATTGAAGAATATGTTTCTTACCCTTTCCATGCAGTTCCCATTTATTTTAGATCTAACGGTGATTTCTATTGGTCCTTTTGGGGTTGTTGCCGTTATTTTTTCGACTAAGCAATCTCCATCCATGCTTGCAACACCCTATGTAAAATAAAAGTAAAGTAAATCATATTATTTAATTAAATATATGAAAAAACATATTGAACTTACACTGAAAATATACGTCAAGACATATGCAAAAAGTTTAGCCATAAATATTTCGATAACTCATTTGCCATTTTTCGAATTTGACTTTCATATTGTTTTGAGAAGATAAGGTTCTACTTTAAAAGAATAAGAGGAAATTTCGATTTTAAAAGGCTGCATTACCTATCTTGTCTTCAGATTTTTTTTTATATATACACGTGCTTGTTGTTGAATTACATGGACATGAAACTAGAACAAAAATTGTCAAAAAAAAAAAAAAAAAAAAAAAAAAAAAAAAAACCTACAGAATAAAAGACAAGACAAAAGATTAAATTCAGACTTGGACGAAAATCCAACTATATAACAAAATGGTATTTACTGGTATTGTGATAATTGTCATGTAAAATTTTTTGAATATTTCCTTTTATAAAAATTCAAAATTCTTCACATGACAGTATTCTCAATAGAACTTGAAGCACATCATTGACAATTACTGGTGTACGCATAAAAAGTCAGGAGTTATAATCAGTAACCGCAATATGTGTTTATGTCTTGTCTTGTTTGGATGTATCTTCTATATCATTGTACTGTCTCTTGTTTTCAATTTCAATGGCCGTTGTGAAGTATATTTTTTAAGTTACCAATGTTTTCTTCAAATCAAAGTTATTAGAAAAGAAAACTAAACGCATTTTTTTAAAAATCGGATATTAGATGTAGAGTAGAGTGGTGTAATACTTATGACGTTTTACACCAAGATTTTTTTTACTTATTTCAATGCAGTCAGTTATGTCTGTAATGGTGGAGAAAATCGGAGTGTCCAGCTAAAAAACCTCCAACCTTTGTCAATCAAACTAACAAACTTTCTCACACTAGGATACGCATTCAAGTATAATTCAAATCTATGTAGGCGTTGAGAGGCATTGTGATCTGTAAGTACGGGCTTAAGACCACCTGGTCACCGATGTCCGTATTTTAGATGTATTTATCATGATCAATCATCAATTATTTACTTTGGCTGGATTTCCGAACAAGTCTTCTGTTTCGAACTGTTCTCCAAATTTCCATGGCACAACTTTGTTATAATTTTCTCCTGCAGATACTTTGGATTTCCATCCATCACCATCCTTCTCAATAGTAAATGTAACATCTACACTCCCCATCTGCTTGGTTTGTTCTTCTGTGTATCCTGAAAAAATGTACATATAAAGTATAACCTCATCACAAGGGCCATAACTCTGGAAATACATGTATGATGTCAAGCTCCAATAGGATCACCTCGGATGTCTCGCACACTCAACAAATATTTGTTGATTGTGCGAGACATCCGAGGTGATCCGATTGTGTCAAGCTCAGCAACAGCGTCAACCTTCTAGCTCCGTTCATCAATTCAATTCAAATATTGTTGTCATATAGGTCAAAATATACAAAAAAGAATACTAAAAGAAAAGAAAACACACAATACTTGGAAATATAATACAAAGAAAAACTACTACATGTATCATAAATTCTATATTCAACGAGTTAGTTAAGATGCTTTCAGGGGAAGTAATTGACAGTGATAGGTGCAGAATTCTGAACTTTTTTACGAAAAGAAATATTCAAAATTTTGTTATATGTGCAGAATTATGAATCCTTCATTTTGTAAAAAGTCAAAATTCTGCACTTGACAATTGTACAATGTTTGCCCTCCTTCTTTAATGTTTGACGAAATAAATATTTGCTGTTCAATCTTGTGTGTTCATTTAACGTAAAAACTCAAATTTAACTTGGATGTTGGCTTTTGCTTTTTAGAATACGAGAAAATTAAAACACGACTTTAAAAAAGCCAGCTTCGATTCTTTAAAATAGTCTTACAAACTTATTTGGAAGGGATTTTCATTTTTGTTCAAATGCTTATGAAAAATAGCAATGATGTTTCATATTTATCACGAATAATATTTTATCATAATTTCAACCTCTGGTTAAGGTAACACGTGGGTGTAAGGCTCCTTACAAATTTTGAAAATACTTCTTTCTGCAATTTTTCCTAAATAAATTAAGCGTGTATATACCAAAGCGTAAACACTTTGTTTTAGAAAAAGCATTATGTAGAAAAAAAAATTTCGGAACATACAATTAACTTGCATTAAAAAAACAACGGGCGTCATCAATGGCATTTGCATTTATATACTCCCTAATTTGTTTTGAAATTTAGGTACGCGTGTACATGTATGTACGTGATCACGCACAATTTGTTTAAGAATGAATTTATAAAATAAAATAAATCCATGGGCGTCTTCAATAGCGATTCTAATAAGAAAGAGGATTTTCCGTCAGCGTCAATATAACCCGCATGTCAAGGTCAAATGATAATAAACGCAAACAAATTGATTAAATAAGCATTGTTTAAATATGGCGCAGTAAACCTTCACTCATGATAATAATGACGATAGTTATACACTCACAAAAAAGCCATTTTGTCAATATTTGATATTTAAACAATATTAATTTTAATATTAAAGTAAACTTTTCTCACAACACTAGATAGCAACTAATGGTATTTTATTACAAATATTTTTATATTTGTCTGGTCGTGAATGCGGTGGTATTTGCGTTATACAAGTACAACAAGTAAAGCCACAGAACAAAAAAATTTGATTAACCGTCTATTATTATTATTATTATTATTGTTATTATTGAGTATTTGGTCCGTTTAAAAATGTTATGATACAACACTTTTCAAGGTTATACTCTTGTTTTCAAATAATTCTGCTGATATTGCTAATGTCATATACATGTACTATTTTTGAATGCATTTTATGATTAAATTCAAAAATGGTGTATGACACTAATATTGTTTATGTCAAATTATTTCTTCCCAAATTAAAGTTGCCTTTTGGCAGTGTTCTATTATAGAAAATAACCGAGTTTTTATTTTATTTTATTCTACGACTACATTGTATTTTTGTTCTATACCTAAAATTTTAGAAAAGATTTTAAAAAATTCAATGTAGGTTTACTTCTAGCATATATATAAAATAAAATTTAGAGATATCTATCTATCTATCTATCTTCAACATTTACATGCTTGATACTGTTAATAGATATACATGTACTTACGATACTAACGAAAATGAATTAACGGAATTTCTACTAAACGATCGTTAAAGTATATTATCGATCGTTAATGCACTTTAACGAATAAAAGTGACTTTGGTGCACATTTTTTGATAAAGTACATTAACGACCAATATCATAAGTATATCTATAAACAATGATAGATAGATAGATAGATAGATAGATAGATAGATGATAATAATAATAATAATAATAATAATAATAATAATAATAATAATAATAATAATAATAATAATAATGATAATAATAATAAAATAAAAAGTTTTTGACATAAAACATAATTTTGAAAGCACATTTTCTTTGATTGTTAATTATTTGTTAATACAACAAAATTTGCCAAATGAAAATTAAAAATAGGTCTTACCATATTTTCCCATAAAAGCTTCGTATCCCTTTCTTTTGCTTTTGTCAGCTTTCCATGTACCAATAAATTTTTCGCAAGCCATTATAGTTTAACTTACAGAGAGCTTGGTGCAAGCGTGTGAATAGGTCCGTTATAGATTGTCCTAGTACCGGCTTTAAAAACCCCAGTACCTTTTATACAGGGGATGAATAATTCAATATATGGAACGCATTGAGCTCTTTATTGAGCAAATATTTAACGGAAAAGTAAAGTTTGCTCAAGGTTAACACTTCAATATTGGCATCATTATATTCGTAATGGAAAATTTTTACTTTATTTAAATATATTTGACCCATATATTTTCTTTAACCATCCGATGTTAATTAATAACAGTGGACAAAATTTCTGTATCGATTTTGTGAATTTGGATTGATTTTAACAACTTTAAAAGACTACAAATAAATGGTTTGACAACAAAGTTTAAACATTTAGGTCACACATGTATTTGATATTTCTTGTCTTGAACCATGTAAAGTTGTAGCGTCCGAATTATACAACCTTAATCAATATGTTTGCGTTAGTTTACAAAAACTCTCACCTACATCAAACTATGCAGCCAATTTCATTAAATGGTGCCCAAGTGGTCTAAAGCTGGCGTTTATGGATCACAGTCCCTCTTGGTGCCAAAAATTGAATTGTAGTTCGCTTGCGGATGGTCTTTTTTAATATCCGACCACTACGATTGCCACCACCATCCCAGAACAGCCTGCCTCGATAAAAGTGACAATATCTTGACTGGGGTCTTAAACACGATTGCTATACTCTTAAAATGTCAATTGCATAAAGATATTTGCACGGAAGTGCAAGTAATTTCTATAGACAACAAAGAACGACCAAGTTATCAGATTCATTGTCGTTGTTCGTGCATTTTGCTCGTAAAGGAATGTAAAGTCAAATGTTGCATACAGTCAAAAATTTGCAAAAACATCACGTTTTTTTTAAAAAAATAAATACTGTCATTTAAAAATAAATACTGCGACAGATTTTGAGGAACAAATAACAAGATACACAGTTATCGAAAAAAGGTTTTGATTTAAACGCATTTCAAGCATTATTTTTATTGTGTAAAATTTTAAAAAATATTCTGAAAACTGCCAAGATTTCTGCATTTAAATGAACCGTTAGCTTACAATAAAAGATAGTATAAATAGTGTACAATTTTTTTTATCACAAATTACTAAAACATCTATTTTTTTTATGAAACCTATAATTTTGCACGAACTTTTCTATAGAATCTGGATCTGATTAAAAATTCGGAAAGAAGTTGATGCACAAGGACTTGTTTTTCGAAAAAGAGAGACATTTTCATACAAGTGTCATATAAATTTTTTAATTTTCTGAAAGAAATATTCAAAAATTTATAATATGACACAAGGTTCAATCGTCTAACGGCTAATACATCTTATTTTAAAAACACCAAACAAATACCCAGGCCTTTAAGGGCAAGGAACACACACATACACACACACACACACACACACACACACAATAATAATAATAATAGTAACTACAATAATAATACTGGCTTAGAATGTTTTAACAACTGAATCTTGTAATTGTGATTAGAAAGAGATAACGTAAGGCTGCTAAACAATCACATTGCTGTTTTCTAGGGCGAAATCGAACAAGTTGACCCGTAATGTTCATTTCACTATTTGAGTCGATTGCTTTTGAGATATCGTACAATACACAGTATTTATCGAACAAACCTCTCTTGTATAGTTATTTGTATTTGTAGATCTTGAGCTGCCAATGAATTTGAAAAACTACAGCTTGATATTCCAGTAAATGGGTAGTATTGTTCTATGAATGGACATATTTAATTAAGCACATTTATAGAAAAGTTTTTAATGCAAATTATCTTTTTGTTAGAAGTACATCAAAATCACATCATCAAAAATACGCGCACATAAAAAATAACATCAACATTATATATAAGTCATCATACGCAATTGAGATGAAAAAATATTGGCTGGTAAGTTTATAGAGGAAAACTGGATTCGTTCACATACAAAGATTTGGCCAACTTGGGAAAAGAAGAAGAAGAAGAAGAAGAAGAAGAAAATAATTATAACCAATCTAAGTTACACGTTCGACAAAAAGTCTCTCGAACCTTTTTCCCCCATGTATGTACAGTTAAATACATTGCTAATATATATACCGCTGGACTGTGTATTGCTAGAATTTGCAAGAAACAATGTATAATTTTCAACAAAGGTGAGCTATTACGGCATTATGTAATTAACTTCCAAAGTCGATAAATAAAAATAGAGTTCGATTTAATTAATTAAAACGTGTATTATTTAACCAATTATTTTAGTAAAATGCAAAAGATGTTAAAAAATCTAACTGACACAGAAAAAACGCACATGCTACCAAACTAATCACAAAGAAGACAAAATGTCGCATTAAAATTCAATTTAGTTGAAAAAGATTATGCTTCAGTCAAGATTAATTGACTAATATCGAGACGTAACCGAGAATAGACGAAGCCAAAGTTTGTGTTGTCAGCGATAGAGCGCCCGACTCAAGGGCGGAAGTTCGGGTTCCCGGCAGGTCATACAAAAGATATCAAATTTGAGACACTGCTGCTTTGCCCTTGTGCTCGACATTAAGATGACAGAGTATTGACTGGTTCAGCCGGGGGCGAGGTATGCTTGTCTATGACAAACTGACTCGGTGAGAAAGCGCCTTAACAGAAAGTCGCCATTTGTGCGCTAATACAAAGCAGACAAAAATACACAACTGCACGTCACACGCATTTATACACGAACTTGTTCTAAGATGAATCTTTGGAGATCAATAATCTAGCTATCGTCGCAAATGGCTGAAAAATTGATGATGCGACGTTAAACAACATTACAACCAACCGTATTTTGTATAGTGTGTATTAAATGAACAAATAAAGGATAGCTATTGAAATTCGTCTATTTTTAAATTCATCAACATTCCAAAAACTACATTCGGTGTCTATTGTAAAAATTTTGACCTGAATTAAGCGGATGTGTAAAATCTTTTAAACAAATATTTGGTATTCTTGTAAAAATCATACTAATATTCAACAAACTAAGAGGCAAAAAGTCAGAAGGTCACACTTCCTGAATACAAGAATATCTGTAATTGACACCCAGACACACTTGACATTTGGAAGCTTCAAGAAAACAGACGATACTTGAATTCCATTATTCTTAAAAACTCTGTTTATCTAGTGGTAAGAAATTAATCAGACCCCCGCCAAAAAATCGATGGAAAAATTTAAGATCTAAATATATGTGTTGAATTCTAGTTCAGGTAGTTTCAAATTTTAACATGATGAAAATGTTAATGTTGGGAAATACAAATGTTTCTATTTTTAGTTGTTGTCATGGTTACAGAAGTTTTATTTAAAAATGTTCAATTTTAAGAATATTGTTTTAAAAATGTGTTCCATGATTTTTGTTACAAAACCTAAAAATAATGTTTTTTTTTATGAGACCACTTCAAAGATTTTATTTTATTAATATTCTGTCAATCTGTGTTCTGTTTTACATTCAACATCCTTTACTGAATTGAGAGAGAGAGAGAGAGAGAGAGAGAGAGAGAGAGAGAGAGAGAGAGAGAGAGAGAGAGAGAGAGAGAGAGAGAGAGAGAGAGAGAGATTGAATGATGAAAATACCATTTGTGAAATCCTTTTTGAAATAATCTTATAATATTGTATCTTTTGCATGTATTTGTATTTCTGTTTATGATATGCTGTTTGTTTGTATTGCTTCAACCTTTGTAAAGGTAAAAATGCAATTAATAATAATAATAATAATAAAAATAATAATAATAATAATGATGATGATGATGATGATGATGATGATGATGATGACGATGATGATGATTATAATAATAATAATAATAATTTACGGTCTGAATGTGTTTGTTCTTACTTGTTTGGTTCTGCAATAAACTTGTATTGTATCGTTTTCTTAATTGCATGGGTTGATACCAAGTTCGTGAAATAAAGCTACATTTTTTCTGTCTTGAATGGCGAGCGCTTTTCCACATCCTGCCGGAGAAATACATTTGTATAAAAAATGCCTATACATGTACATTGAAACGTTTGAAAAAAAAACTGGTCATAAGAATTACTTAAAGCTGCATTAAGTTTTCCAAAGAAAAAATTAAAACGGTGCTAATCTGATTAATGATGTTCCTAATGAACAATGTTACATTTGGTTTAACGATAAAAGCTCGAATACATACAGAAATTACAGTATTTACCCAGCGAGATGCAGCATTTGGGATCTAATATTAGAACATGGTTACGTCATCAAAACCCGGGTCATTTAAACACAACTTTCAAAACGGTGAAATAAAATAAATTAAACACAGAACTTCGTTGAATTTGTCATTTCTGACTTAGTAAGGGATACATAACACCATTCCAAATACATCTGAATATTAATGAAGGACAATTAATGCAATCTGTCATGTTTCACCTTCGATTCTAGGGTTTTCCGTACATCCATGCGCATGCTCCAAGCTCATAATTACCATCGTAAAACACTGACCAACCGGTCAGAGGATTCCGTTTATTTACAGCTAAAAGAAATGAAATTTTAGAAAATGAATATCACGGATCGTGGTTAGAAGATATCTATTTTTAAAAAAACATATTTTTAGAAAATAAAAAAAATTCAGAAAATTGAAAAACTTAATGCAGCTTTAAATTGAGTTAAAATTAAAAACTGTTACGTACTATAAAATATGGCAAGGGTTATGCTAACTAGGGATATGTAGAAAACTTAAAAACTGAAAAAAACAACTAATAACAAATTATATATTTAAAGCTGCATTAAGTTTTCCAAAGAAAAAATTAAAAACGGTGCTGGTCTAATTAATAATGTTCCTAATGAACAATCTTACATTTGGTTCAACGATAAAAGCTCGAATAAATACAGAAATAACAACAATTTCGCAGCGAGATGTAGCATGTGGGATCTTATATTAGAACATGGTTACGTCATCAAAACCCGGGTCATTTAAACACAACTTTCAAAACGGTGAAATACGATAAATCAAACACAGAAATTCGTTGAATTTGTCATTTATGACTTAGTAAGGGATACATGACACCATTTCAAATACAACTGGATATAAATGACAAACAATTAATGCAATTTGTCAGAGATTCATGGGTTTTTCTGTATATCCGTGCGCATGTTCCAAGCTCATAATAATCATCGTTAAACATTGACCAACCGGTTAGAGGATTCCGTTTATTTGCAGCTTAAAGGAATGAAATTTTAGAAAATGAATTTACAGATCGCGATTAGAAAGTTATTTAATTTTTAAAAAAACATCTATTTTTAGAAAAAAAATCGGAAAATTGAAAAACTTAATGCAGCTTTAATACCATTTGGTGATAAAATGTACGTCAGATGACTATTCAAAAACCATACTCAGAACAACTATAAGGTGCTAGCTCGCTAGCTAAAAAGTTGCAGAGGTTGCTTCCCCACCTGTCAATGATCCTGAGTTGCAGAAATACTTTTGTAGTGCGCCAATATGAAGGCACAGTCATGTTAATTTTTCCTTGTCAACAATTTCATTTCAGTTGAAGTTGTTAGGTTCCGAATACGGTTTCTGAGTGGTCTAAAACGCGTTTATTGATCACAGTGCTTCTCACCGCTCAGGTTCGAATCCCATTCGGGAAAATCCTTGTTTGAGAGAGTTTGCTTGTCAAAGGTAGGGTTTTCTCTGAGCACTCCGAAATCCTCCACCATCCCAGAATAGACCGCCTTGATATACATTATTGGCTAAATCGTTAAACATATTTCAAATTAAGTTAGCCTCGATTTAAATGTTGTGTTACATAGATTACTACAAAAAACATAATAAAAAGTCTCGTTGCTAAGCGACGCAAATGAGGACATTCGTTACATTCGGTTAGTTTTGAAAATTTTTTGGTCCATTCATAAAATACACACCTAAAACCATGCGAATTTGTATTTTGATCACGGCACTAAACATAATAAAAAACCCCATTGCTAGGCGACGCAATTTACGACATTGGTTACATTCGGTTAGTTTTTATGAGATATTTACAGAAAAACATGCGATTTTGAATGAGTTTAAAAAATTAAAAATTAAGCAAAATAATTTCGTTGGACAATGTGATCAAAGCATGCCCCAAGTGTTGTTTAACATGCGCAAGATGTTTACACATCGCAAGGACATTACGTAAGTTTTCAGTCTGCATTTTTAACAAATATTTTTCTGCACTGCACAAGTACATTGATCAAGGTTCAGGACGGATCCAGGAATTTACATGGGGAGGGGAGGGGGCGTAAAAACCGAGAAATGAAGTCTCGAACCTTTTCGTGTGTTTCGGGGGCATGTTTCCCCGAAAAATTTCGAAAAAATGACGCAAGAACCTGCATTCTGGTGCAATCTAAGCTGCATTAAAAAGCAATAGATATCTTTTTTTCAGAGTGTCTGAATTATAGTGTAAAGAGCTTTTTAAGAAAATTACACAAAAAATGAATTTCATCAGCGACAGAAAGGAGGGTGGGGTGGTGGTTGTGTACGCCCCTCTAGATCCGCCGCTGAAGTTGAATTCATTACAAAGTCATTTCTTCAACACCCAGAAACATGACTTTCAAACGTTCATAATAAGCGAGAATGACAGTATGTAGCAAATGATTGGAATGGATTGGATTGTTTGGTGTCACTTTTTGTGCCTCAGTCAGGATTCTTTCACTTATAACCAGGCGGTCATTTCTGAGATGTAGAGGAAACCGGAGTGTACAAAAAACCGCAAACGCGTGCGAACTGACATACTTTTTTCGAACTAGGATCTGCACGAGCGAGATTCAAACCTAGGCGATGAGAGGCATTGTTATCCGTAAGTGCGCACTTAAGACCGATCGGTTTACGATCTTTACCGACAAATGTTCCAATGGCGACAATGTATTTATGACAATTAAAAAAAAACAACACATACCGTTTATTTATAATAAACAGAAAGTATCCGCGTAAAACACTGTAAAAATAAATAAATAAATAATAAAAATAAATAAATAAATAAATAAAAAAATAAATAATAAAAATAAATAAATAAATAAATAAAAAAAAATAAATAAATAAACAACAAAACGCTATTTGAAGATTGAAAATTTTTACCCTTTTAATATCATTGTCTCTTGTATAAGCAAGAATTTCAAAGGTGTATAAAATGAATAAATAGTAAAAATATCATACAGAAATACGTGTAAATGGGTTTTTGGTAAAAAATTAAACCCAGTATATCGAGTATCTTCATTAACTTTCTTGTTATCTGAAATGAGATTTTTATAACAGTCGATTTTGAAAATTGTTACAGGTTTTATGATGATCTTACTGTAATGGACTTAGACTTTTTGTGTAATTCATAGAAACAGTTCTATTTCGATGTTATATAACCCTACTAGTCCGTTCACAACTTGTAAAATATATTTTGTTCATTACATAATTTAATGTGTTTGCAATGTAATGTGTTTGTAACAATATAACCGAACATCTTCTAGTATCTGAATACGAAAATGTCCTAGAAACAATATTAGGAATAATATCTTTAAGTAAAATAAGATGAAACTGAAGCAAGATAGTCATATATTATTGCGATGAAATTCTGCATACAGGTGCTAAACATGAGCAACACTGCTTTAAAATCCGAAGGCTGGATTTGTTCTTTTAGCTAAATATTCTTTGACCTTTGGGAGCTCTGACACTTTCTGTTTAAAGGCCTTAAGCGGTGCCCTCTCGGGTTTTTCCAATAAGTCCCCTTTCAAATTCATCATCAGTTCAAGGACATCAAATACAGCAAAATCTGCGACAGTTGCCTAAAAGATTAAATGATTAAATGATTGAAATACGAAAACTTTAGCACAAAGTTAAGCAGCACACGAACGTTCTGAAGGATTAATCTTTCGGCTTTTGTTTTTAGAGATTTGAAAAAAAAATACAAATAAGCGGATAAGGTTGATAAATGTTAAAGGGTACCTAAAACCAAATATTTTCATTATCATAAATGTTTTACATATTATTTAAATAAAACAATATTGAAAACCGCATCAAAATTGGTGACAAAATAAAAAAGTTATTGCGATTTGAAATCCACATTTTTTAAACAGTTTTCCCTTGATCGCAAAGTGAAACGCCTCGTTTTGAGTTATTACCTATGTCCGACGTCATGGCAGTATTAGAAGTAGTACCTAACATAATAGACAGTAGTAACAATGATGATATATTCACGTATGTAGAAGAAAGAAACGACTCTGACATGTACCTAATTATATTTTAAACATAAATGAATAAATAATTTATTGTTATAAAATCGTCATGAAACAGAATGTTTCGATGCAATGCAATTCTATTCAGCTTTTATATATTTACACAATATTTAAAGGAAACAACTTTTCACTAATACATGTTGATATAAACATCCTTTGATATATATATAAGTTTTGGACGCCGTAAACAAGCTTTAAGTTTTTAATACAAACGCCTCGTTGCAAATTAAATATGCTGTGACGAATCAGAATAGATCTTCATTTTAAAAAGTCAGAATTGTCTGATTTGATCATCGTGTCATATACCACTTTTTGAATTTAACCATAAAATACATTCAAAAAGTGGTATATGACAATCAGATATGTAATAACATTGAAGATAGCTACATAGAATCACGATAACATATACTTACAGAATTTCCAACCATGAATCCATTCTTTTCATTTGCCTTGAGTCTATTTAGGAAGAAAACTAAATGTGCCTGAACGTCATCTGTTAGTTTTTCTGTAACATTTATCTGAAATTGAAGAATATATATGTCTAATATTTCATTTTTTTAAAATATTCGGTAGGAAACTTTATGGTGAAAAAAGAAATCATAATACCATAAATCTTTCGTTAACGGCTATGTAACTAGATAAGCTGCCCGAAAAACCACAAAACGCGCGACTTGAAATGTTTTCTGGATCGTGAAGTGTAGGCTAATTATTTCGTTCAAAGTGAAAAAAACAACCCTAAATGTACAGCTGGAATAAAACAATGGAGTGAAATGTACAGCCTGAATAAAACCATGTAGTGAAATTTACAATCTAAATAAAACAGTATAGTGGAATTTACTTGTTTAAACATTTGACTATTCTATTCACTGATTACGGACAAATTCAAATTAAAAAATATCAAAAATATTCTACATCAAAAATGATGCAAGATATAGTTATGAAAGAAGAAGTAAAGTTAAAATAAAGGGAGGTAATCCCTTGAAATATTGCATACCGCGCCAGTTTTTAAGTCGAAGGCTCGATAAATGGATTCTCTTATATCAGATACTGCTTCTAAAACTTCACTGACTCTTAATTTTTCACTTTCAGTTTTACCGGCTAAATCTACAAGAAATGAAAAAAATATTACATCTAAATGCGTAAATTTTAATCCAGGCCATTTGAAATTCGAGATTTTATTGTACCCAGTATCTTAAAAAGAAATTTATCTGTCTGTTACAATATAGTGTTTCTTAGAGATTGTGAAACATGTCTAGGGGAAAAAGCAAAAAAAAATATATTGGTTTTTTAACTTGAAATTTGCATATCTTGCTGTATCGTAAAGATAAACTCTTTTCTGGTATTGAATTTCATAATAATAATAATAATAATAATAATAATAATAATAATAATAATAATAATAATAAATGATAATAATGTTAAAAAAATATACAATTCTTACCAAATTTTTCTGCAAGGTATCTCGCAATAGCCATACTTTGGGTATAGCATTCTCCATCTACGTACAACAATGGAAGAGCTCCAAGTGGTGTCTCTGGAAAAATAAAAAAAAGATTATTCTCAAGGTCCTTAACTTAGGACACATCATCTTTAAGAGTCAAGCACATGTTACAGAAAGGGGACAAAATTCAGCGGCCAAACCGGGATTAAAAAACTCGGGACCTTACCGATACTAACGAGTTGCTCTAATGACTGAACTACCCGGCCCGTGACACATAAATAGGTCCGCCACACATACAACCTTTAATGTCCAAACTCATTTAAAACTCGTTTGGGGCAGGGTAATAATTCTACTGATCTGAGGTATCTCTATTTCACGCTGTTATCTTTATAGGATTCAAATAGTCACACGATCCAGCTTGTAACATATCTTTAACACAATATAAATGAAAAACTGAAAGGGAGATAACTGCTGTTGGCCTGTCATTGTGCAGATTTCACAATAATTTTCCTTAAATCTGGCAAAATTGATATTTTGATAATTGTTTTAACTTTAAAAAATTCAAGAATTTAAGGTGTCAAGATAACCTCAAGCTTGTAACATTTGTATTTAGTTTTATCAAAAATGTATATTAGTAATTGAAAAAGAGATTGATAAAATTTACTAAATCTAAATTAAGGAAAGTGATATTTAAGGAATAATTGTGAAAATGGTCCTGAATTTTCTAAATCTCTTTATGAAACTCACATAATATTAAATACGTGCCGCGAGAGTGTACAAAATAAATGAATGAATGAATGAATGAATGAATGAATGAATAAACAAACAAACAAACAAATAAATAAATAAATAAATAAATAAATGAATGAATAAATAAATAAATAAATAAATAAATAAATAAATAAATAAATAAATAAATAAAAACCAAGCTGACATACTTTCTCGCATTAGGATCTGTTTCAAATGGGATAAAATGGCACTTAAGCCCGTAAAGTACTGCTCAGTAGAAAATTGAAATAAATATTGATTTAGAAAAAAGAAGAAATACATCAGGCTACTGCCCACTTTTTAAAAATACATGTACATGTACAATATGAAATTCATCCGAATTATTTTTTATGCATTATTTAGTTTAATATAATTTACAAACCACCATAAAAACAAGAAAAAAAAGTAAAACGTTTCTCTAGGCTTTGGTCTGTTTGGATGCAAGTCGTTAACGCCGCATCAATAATTTTTCAGCTATGCGTGACGAGAGCAAGGTCATTAACCTCTAAAGATAGTTTGGCTAGTGTGCGTTTTGGCCCGTCGTTTACTTGCGCACACCTAGTGCGATTTTTTTTTTTTTTTTTTTTTTTTTTTTTTTTTTTTTTTTTTTTTTTTTTTTTTTTTTTTTTTTTGGTAGAGAGCGGAATGTAAAAAGATGAGGTTACGTGGAATGGTATCTATTTCTGTCAATTCTCTTATTTATGTAGGAAACGTGAGTGCTCTTATAACCACCGACTTTCGGCAAGAGAGCTGACAGAATTTATCAATCATTAAAACACGGAAAAAATGTAAACGGTTGTTTAGGCTTGGATACATACATGCTGACTTGTATTTAAATGTTTAAAATGTTGAAAAATAAAATAAAATAGATAAATTGAATAGTGACGGAAAAAATAACACAATACCTTTCCTTTTTCTAATTTTATCATTGTTGCGTTTCATCTATTAAAATTCAAAAAATTCTAGTGATACGACATTTTTTTCAAATAAATATAATTAATGAAGAAAATCTTAAAAATTGCTTTAAAAATACATACTAGGTTTCATATCTTTCCATTGTCCTCCATTTACTCTTTGATCTTCATATGCTTGTCCCTTTGCAGCAAAAAGCAGTCGTGCAAGTTCTGCCCTTCCTCTACCGTCAAAATAAACCAATTTATATGAAGGCATTGTGAAGCTGTTTTCTGGTTATCTTGTCACGCTGTGTCTTTACCACTTTGAACACACTGACTTCTTGCAACAGGTTTGTTCGCTTATATACGCTATTATTGTGAAATTTCTATTAATTTCATATTCTTTTGTATTTTAAAATTTTGACGCCAATCAGAGAGAGCGAGGGGCCCAAACCGAGGATTTTTAATGTCAGCAAGAAGGACGACTGAGGGTGTACCTAGGGTAGAAATAAATGATGTAAAAAAAAAAAA
>CM056599.1:32105436-32112936 GCA_029721355.1 Tegillarca granosa | reverse complement strand
ATTCATTGACCCTTTATTTTAAATTCAACAACTTAAAGTACCATCAATGTTCAATTGATGTCAGTAAAACCACTATACACTATTGAAAACACAAGGTCGAACTTTAAAATCTTTTGTCCAAAAATTTCTAAAAATTGTACTAAATTTCGCAAGTTTGTTTAAAACATCATAAGTATTTTAATTTTAACGCCCGGATCAAAAACTGACGTTTAAAAATGAGTTGTTGTGTTTGACGTGGGTTTTATGTCACAGTCAATAATATTTTACTTATATCTAGAATTGCCCAGCTATAGGTGTTTTGGCAGAAATTTGGACTTTTGCAGTGCACTTAGGGTAATGTGCAGGGAGGGTTCTTTAGCGTGTCACGACTGCCGTGACACGGGGCATCGGTTTTTAAAATCTCCTTCAAAAACCCCCATGACTTTCATTTCTAAATGCCGAGTAATTGGCGAAAGAACAGTCACTACCTTTTTTCAAGTCTTGGTCAGAACCGTCTGGGGTTAGAACCCCGACCCCAACATACGAAGCGATAACTCTATTATCTGAGCTACCGTAATGTAGTATATTACTAAAAATGTTATGAGAAATGTCAGTTCGTGGACTGAGGATTGGTGTTTTTTTTATACTTCGGTTTTCTATACCTTTCAAGAATTACCTGTATCGATTTAGGAAGAGAATTTTGATTGAGGCGTCTAACACTACATTATAACTTATGTACATGTACATGAATATTTTTATTAAACACGAATACAAAAGGTCGGTTTTCATTTTTTTACATGGCTTTTCACCTCGTTAAATAAAAGGTAGATTGTCCGCTTTAAGGACGAGAGGTCGTTGGTTCAAACCTATGCCGGGCTAGACATTTGAAATACTGCATTATCATCTTGCGCGCGACATTTAGAAGACCGGGTATCAACTTGATTACCCGACGTCGGGAAAATGTAACTTGATAATGGTTGGTACATGTATGCTAGCACGTAAAGGTTGTCCAGAGTGCGCGCTAATGCAAGGCAAACAATTAAACAGACTAGTACATCTAACATTTACACGATTTTAAGCTTGTTTTTACAACAATTAATCCTTGTTCTTGTTGCATATAGCTGAAAAATTGCTGAAGAGACGTTAAATAACATTACAACCACCTTACAACACAGCCATCATACACTTTTCGTCAAACAAATCAATTCTTCTTGTTTTGTTTTTAGTTTAATACAGAACTTGCCAGACAAGGTCAACTGTAAAATGTGTAACGGCACTACCCTAGCGGTCATCATAAGAAATCCTTTTAAAAAGACTTTGAATCCGTGTGCACAGTGACATTTTAAAGTTGGTGAGCCTTGAAATACCGTCGTTTTGTGTGATAATGCAATGATTCTTTTATCTATTTGTCAATTTCCATCAAACAAAGTAACCTAATGTCATATTATAAATTTTTGAATTTTCTGAATGAAATATTACTAAATTTATAATATGAAGTTGTCATATTATATATTTTTGAATAATTCATTCAGAAAATTCAAAAAATTATAATATGACAATACTCTTGTTCCTAAAAATTAAATATTTCGTTTCAGTATCACCTCGAGATACACTAAACACTTGTTTTAGGTTGTACTCGTCTACACTGGATTACATGTAATCTCTACACGTACTCGTCTACACTGGGTTACATGTAACCTCCTCACGTACTCGTCTACACTGGGTTACATGTAACCTCTACACGTACTCGTCTACACTGGGTTACATGTAACCTCTACACGTACTCGTATACACTGGGTTACATGTAACCTCTACACGTACTCGTCTACACTGGGTTACATGTAACCTCTACACGTACTCGTCTACACTGGATTACATGTAATCTCTACACGTATCGTCTACACTGGGTTACATGTTACATCTACACGTACTCGTCTACACTAGGTTACATGTAATCTCTACACGTACTCGTCTACACTGGGTTATATGTAACCTCTACACGTACTCGTCTACACTGGGTTACATGTAAACCTCTACACGTACTCGTCTACACTGGGATATATGTAACCTCTACACGTACTCGTCTACACTGGGAATATATGTAACCTCTACACGTACTCGTCTACACTGGGTTACATGTAACCTCTACACGTACTCGTCTACCACTGGGTTACATGTAACCTCTACACGTACTCGTCTACACTGGGTTACATGTAACCTCTACACGTACTCGTCTACACTGGGTTACATGTAACCTCTACACGTACTCGTCTACACTGGGTACATGTAACCTCTACACGTACTCGTCTACACTGGGTTACATGTAACCTCTACACGTACTCGTCTACACTGGGATATATGTAACCTCTACACGTACTCGTCTACACTGGGATATATGTAACCTCTACACGTACTCGTCTACACTGGGTTACATGTAACCTCTACACGTACTCGTCTACACTGGGTTACATGTAACCTCTACACGTACTCGTCTACACTGGGTTACATGTTACACTGGACCGTCTACACTTGTACATTACCTACGTACTGTCTACACTGGGTTACATGTAACCTCTACACGTACTCGTCTACACTGGGTTACATGTAACTTCTACACGTACTCGTCTACACTAGGTTACATGTAACCTCTACACGTACTCGTCTACACTGGGTTACATGTAACCTCTACGCGTACTCGTCTACACTGGGTTACATGTAATCTCTACACGTACTCGTCTACACTGGGTTACATGTAATCTCTAAACGTACTCGTCTACACTGGGTTATATGTAACCTCTACACGTACTCGTCTACACTGGGTTACATGTAACCTCTACACGTACTCGTCTACACTGGGTTACATGTAATCTCTACACATACTCGTCTACACTGGGTTACATGTAACCTCTACACGTACTCGTCTACACTGGGTTACATGTAACCTCTACGCGTACTCGTCTACACTGGGTTACATGTAATCTCTACACGTGCTCGTCTACACTGGGTTACATGTAACTTCTACACGTACTCGTCTACACTGGGTTACATGTAACCTCTACACGTACTCGTCTACACTGGGTTACATGTAACCTCTACGCGTACTCGTCTACACTGGGTTACATGTAATCTCTACACATACTCGTCTACACTGGGTTACATGTAACCTCTACACGTACTCGTCTACACTGGGTTACATGTAACCTCTACACGTACTCGTCTACACTGGGTTACATGTAACCTCTACACGTACTTGTCTACACTGGGTTACATGTAACCTCTACACGTACTCGTCTACACTGGATTACATGTAATCTCTACACGTACTCGTCTACACTGGGTTACATGTAACCTCTACACGTACTTGTCTACACTGGGTTACATGTAACCTCTACACGTACTCGTCTACACTGGGTTACATGTAACCTCTACACGTACTCGTCTACACTGGGTTATATGTAACCTCTACACGTACTCGTCTACACTGGTTTACATGTAACCTCTACACGTACTCGTCTACACTGGGTTACATGTAACCTCTTCACGTACTCGTCTACACTGGGTTACATGTAACCTCTACACGTACTTGTCTACACTGGGTTACATGTAACCTCTACACGTACTTGTCTACACTGGGTTACATGTAACCTCTACACGTACTTGTCTACACTAGGTTACATGTAGCCTCTACACGTACTTGTCTACACTGGGTTACATGTAACCTCTACACGTGCTCTTCTTGTCTGTTGTTGTTTTAATGTTGTTTAACGTAGCATCAGCAATGAAGTTTTTTTTAGCTATTCGCCACGAGAGCAAGGTCATTAATCTCTATTGAATAATCTTAGAACAAGTCCGTGTATGCGTGAGATGTGCTATTGTGTACTTTGGTCTGTCGTGTTTTAACGACTTTTATGTAAGGGTCTAGCTCACCAAGGTCAGTATGCCACTGACAAGCATACCAGTCCCCCAGTCTATTATCCTGGTACAGGGTGAACCAGTCGATACAGTGTCCTTTTAATGCCGAGCACCTGTCGAGAATCGAAGCAATATCTCAAAATTTAAAGTCTTACATATATTCGAACCCATAACCTCCCACTATTGGAACAGACGCTCCACTACCAAGCCACCAAACACACCAATTCGTTGCTAAAAACATGTACCAGAAAAATCAGTACTCTGCAAATAACATAGTACTATAGTGTATATGCTACCAAGAACAAGAAAACGCAATATTTCATCTTATATATTTTAAATGTTTTATTTTGAAACAGTCAATTCTCTGTATTCAGATGCATTATGAAATATATTTTGGTTAAAGGGAGGTAACCCAAAGAACAAATGGGTTGACAAAGTACGGTGAACTTAATTATACATGTACGTAAAGCTTCGTTCAGCACTTGATGTATACGTCTTTGATTTTGTTACCATCAGAATCTTCCCAGAACTGAAAATATAATAATAATAATAATAATAATAATAATATAATAATAATAATAATAATAATAAATAAATAAATAAATAAATAAATAAATAAATAAATAAATAAATACAAACCCATGCATTCTATAAATATAGATATGCTAGTTACAAACCCATGCATTCTATAAATATAGATATGCTATATACAAACCCATGCATTCTATACATATAGACATGCTATTAGAAAAATGAAAAAAAAGTCAAACATTTAAAATCAAACATAGTTTGAAATATTTAAGGAGATTTCAACGACTTATGTCGTGCAATCTCACTATGATTTTGAAATAATATATATTATGTCCATTTACATGTCAAACAATTGGCAAATGACTTAAAGAACGAGTAAGTCGCACAACAAACATAGGCACAAAATTTCCTAACACAACATCAAGAGGAATGTTAAATATCTGAAAATGGGTAAAAAGTTAACTACTTACCCTTTCCATGGTATTTCCTTTTATATATGCCTTTATCGTCAATAAACTCTTGCCTTTCGGGGTATCCAATTTGCAAGTCTCTGATAGGCAATCGCCATCTAATGTGATAGTGGCCTTAAAAAATATAGAAAATTGAGAATTATTTTGAATTTGTATACACCTACATGTAAAACATGTATATAAAGAGCACCAAAATCACACACACACACACACACACACACACACACACACACACACACACACACACACACACACACACACACACACACACACACCACGGGCGTCTTTATGGTTAAAATATAAAACAAAAGGACTGATAAGATGGTATGCGAAATGTTGTTTTACGCCACATCAGCATTTTTTCAGCTGTTAACGACGAGACATTAATCTCGAGGATTAATCTTAACACAGATAATGTGGCGCGTTTACAGCGTGTCAGTGTTTCTGATCTGCATTGGAATATCGCGCACCTACGACGAACTGTAAAATGTTAGACACTCGCCCGCAATATCGCTGATAAACATCGCAGACCACTTGACCAATTTACTGGTACCGAGCCAACCAATAAGGGACTACAACAAGGAATCGAAAAAAAACTACTCCTCTCACTTTAAACTTTAAATCATATTAACAGGTTGACTGTTAAGTTCACTAAATCTTGATAAGTTTTTTTTTTTTTTTTTTTTTTTTTTTTTTTTTTTTTTTAAATTATTCAGCGGTCTTAATAACATTTCTCGTATGTGGTTTTTTTTTTTACATCCTGGCACTGTTATAACCAACTCCCATTGTATTATTAACCGTCTCGCGGATGGCTTATTGGTAGAGCGGGAATTCGTGGGTTCGAACCCCGGACGGTTCAGAAATATAACTGATATACTGCTTTTTGTCTGGCGCTTGGCATTAAAATGGCAGAGTATAGATTCGTTCGCCAGATAGCAGAACAAGGTGACCGGAGTATTCGACTGGTTGTCTGCGGCTATTACTCTGGAAGCTATCACCTTGACAAAATATCGCACTAAGTGTGGTTTTGCAAGACAGGCCATAATTCATACTCGCACATCTCAAAGCATACATGATTTGTTTTCAGACAATTTTTTTGCTTTCGTCTCTAATAGCTGAAAATTGCTGATGCGAAGTTACTCAACATTCCCCCAACAATCAATGAATTATACTACATGTTTTATCAACTGTAAAGTGTAAATTTATGTAACTTTACATTTACATCTAAATACGGGTGAAACATTTTTGACTACGTTACGGCATTAATCCGTTTGCTAGTTAACTCGAAAATTGTCTTCTTTTATCCAAACTTCTGCCTTCAAAATAATGCTTGTCAAAATCCTTGACTAGACAGATGTACACATGTCTATTCACTTCCGTAGTTGTTAAAGCTTTGTTTTAAGAATGATAATAGAAAGACTTGCTTGAAAGCTTTCACTTGACAAGCTAATAAAAAATGACAAATCTAAAAATGACAACTGATTATTTACTCCTGATTTGAGAAGACAATTATTTTAAAAAATACTGTGTTGAGTTAAAGCTGCATTTTATATGCTTAATATAAAACGGCGCATTTTTCTTAACTATGCCTCTCATGAAAATGTAACATATGATTCCATGATAAAATCTTTACTTATGTTGAAATTGAAGAGGGAACCTTCTGCTAGTTTGATCTACATAAATCTTATTTTAGAACATTGATCACGTGATTCTTATCGAAAAACAACAAACAGCAAAAGTGTATGTGTTCAAGAACAATGTGACCTCTTTTCCATGCGTACCCAAGCAAAACTGTATTTTACATTCATTGTTTCCTTCTGAGTCTGGCCGGAACGAATCCTTAGAGTGAGTTTGTCCCAGTTGGCCCTTATTCTTTTCTCTTGCAGATTGTTTCGTTCGCACTATCACGTTTTCTTTTGCCACACCATTGTTTACATACATGTAAACTTCCGCGCATGCTCCAGATGATAAATTGCATTTTATCGAGTTGCCCAACCTTTTAGGATTTCCGTTTTTATGGCCTTATAAGAGTGAACTAAGAAAATGAATCGCACAGATCGTAAAATATTGATAAAAATATTTTTAGAAATCTTTTTTTTTCAATAATGGGTAAACTTAATGCAGCTTTAATCGATATTATATAAAATGACAAAAACTTCTACTAAATTTATAAAAATATACTTTTGCTGGGTTTCCAAATAAATCTATTAATTCAAACTCCTCTCCAAATTTCCACGAAAGTGTGGTAGAAAATTCTCCAGCCTTTATGGTTGATTTCCATCCATCTCCTTCCTTCCAGATAGTTGTTTGTTATATCCGCATCCAGCGCCTTTGCAGCTTTTTCCTTTGGATATCCTGAAAAAAAACATAAATGATTTAATAGGTAAGCAAACATAATAGTCCATATGATTAATGGGATTGTATCGAGTAAAAGACCCATAACAGTCTATTTCAGTTTGGATTTATGTGATTTTGGAACTTTGGATTCATCTTTTTTTAACTGTTTTATATGCATCAAATTTAGATCTCAAAGTGGCCACAGATGAGGAATATTTTCCGAATGTGCACACATGGCACATCAAAATTTAACGGCATTTTTGTTATATTT
>CM056599.1:31773789-32105336 GCA_029721355.1 Tegillarca granosa | reverse complement strand
AAGACAGTAACAATTAAAGATTGACATTTTTTATTGAATCGATCATCAAGGTATGAACTGTTAAAGTAGACAAGGGGGCAAATCACATAAACCGCGAAGCTGTTTATGATTGATTTGCCCCCTTCTCTACTTTAACAGTTCATACCTTTATGACCGATTCAAAACAAATGTCAATCCTTATATTTACAATCATGTCCATTCATAAAATAAAAGAATAAAAGAACAATTTTGGTTTCATTTTATTTTTGTTGTCAAATGCATTTTTTAAAACTTTCCCCTGCAAACGGGCCTACAGTTTGGCCACGCCCACTAAAATTGTCTTTGTTTAATATGGTTTTAAAAAGGTACAAATTAATTCTTAATGTTTAAAGTAAAATTTCAATTTGAGAATGATGAATTCGTAAGTAGACCAGACTGAATAGAAGATAGGGAAATGGAAATAGCAACTGGGATTATTTGCTGGTGTTGCAAATAATCAGATATTCCTACGCCATTCGGAACTATTTACGCTTTAACCGTTCATCGAAAAATAACGTCAGTCAGTCGTAAAAGGTTCATCTAGGCAGTGATAATTAGATTGTAAATATTCATCGATGAATGTGATAGTCTTATAATTTGAATTATCAATTTATTCTCTATATTTGAGCATTAGGTGGTCTAAAGTGCACCTGTACACTTATTTACCACAGTTCCTTCCCTCTTGATTCTAATCCCTTTGTGAAGACCATAGTGTATTATAGTTTCTAAGTTCGCTTTTCAAAAGTTGTTGTTTTTCTCTGGGAACTCCAGTTTTCTCCAGCATCCCAGAACTGGCTGCATCAATATAAGTTGAAAATTGTGAATGGGGTATAAAACACTTTTACTCAAATTTTCCAGTTCTTAATTATTTTTCTGAAAGCTCAATTTATCATTCAAGTAAATCGATTAAACAACTGCTATTTGAGCGTTATTTTAACATCATTTTTATACAAAATGGAAACCATGATACATTTATTATTGTAAGCTAATTGAACTTTTTTGATAAACAGCAATTCTTCAAACAATAATTTTTTTTGCTTAACATCCCTAATCATGTTTGCTGTTTGTTGTAAAAACAATTTGATCGGCTGAAGCATTTTGATTTTTCAAGTATTCAATTTTAAAAAATAGCAAGTGTACCAAGAAGATAAAAACCAACCACTCGATCATTTGATTGACGTGTGATGACTGATATGTAGCTAGAAGCTACATATGTAATGGATAATTGACCAGATTAAAGCAATTATACCTGTGAAAAAATATATAATTTTGCTATTCAAATTGTTTTAAATTCTTTGTTCAGGACGAACAGGACTTTAATCTTATAAGCTTGCCTTTAGGATAGAAATCTTTGACTAAGGTTGGAGGAATTCCGGCCGTACAATCACTCTTTTAAATTTCCATAATCAACCAGAAAATATACAGTTAAGGGGTGGGGATCTCAACTATTCAAAAAGTTAAACGTGTACATAACACCACCCAGTCCCATCCCACAGTGGGGAATGATCTTTGGAGTATATCACCATTCAACATATAGTTTATATCTTAAGAACCAGGTTATATATAGCTTAGGGGTTGGGATCTCAACCAGTTTAAAAGTAAACATGTATACAGACCCACCCACCTTCACCACAAAGGGGAGAATGACCTTGGGAGTTTTTCGTTTTTATCAATCTTTTCATTTCATTCTAAGGAACCAGAAAATATAGAGTTCAGGGGTGTGGATCTCAACAGTTTTAAAAGTTATGACAATGCCCCACTTGGCACTACCCTTCGTGATAACCCAGAATAAAATGTTTTATATGAATTGATACGCCTTGAGATGCTGATTACAAATATATAATTATTGGTTTGTGGTACACAGCAAAGTATTTATAAAAAAATTGGCGATTTTTGTTTTAAGACCCCACCCTCCTACCCCTTCGGACTTGGAAATTTAAGATCCGGTAACACAACTCCCACAATACAAGACCCTACCCTAAAAATTTGAACAAGATTGAATGAAATGTCTAGGAGAAATCCTGCGGACAAAAAGTGATCAGGTGAAACTAATAATGATAATAACAATAATAATAATAATAACTAGAGATTGTAACCGGGATACCAGATAAGTATGATTTATCACCATTCATAATTTATATATTTGTCTAAAATATACACCTGCTGATGGACTAATCTCGTGATGGATCGACAGTATCCATTACTAATAAACGAAAGCCGATTAGGAGAGAGGGGAAGACAAGTAGATTTCAAGTTAACATCGAATTGCACAATTATAAATCGAGTCATCTTCATTTCTAATATTCACTTTCATTCCCTCATACCCCATCGTTGCAACAATGTTTTTGTTAAAAGAAACCAATTTATCGCAAAAGTCTATTTTCATGAACTGTGAGGCATTTAACCAACCAATTTGATTGACGTGTGTCATGACTGTGAAGTTGCCATATATTATTAGATGATTGACAAAGAGATTAAAGCAATTATACTTAAAAATGCGTAATAACGCTATTGAGTTTGTTTTCAATTATTGAATAGAAATTTAATCCTGTAATCCTGTAAACTTGCCTTAAGGTTTTTTATCACACTTTTCAAAAGTCCATGATAAACAAGAAAATATACAGATACGTGGAAGGGATTTTAACTATTTGAAAGCTATATATGTACCACCCAGCACCACCCACAGTAGGAAATGACCTTAGGTGCCCCTTTTCAATATCACTCTATTCAACTTTTCATAAGGAACCAGAAGATACATAAATTAAGGGTGATGGTCTAAATCGTTTAAAATTAACTTAGCACCACCCAGCTCTACCCAACAGTTAGAAAGGACCTTAGGTGTCTTTCATTCTTATCATTTTATCATTAGGAACCAGAAAAGTGTTTAGGGGTGGGGATCTCGACAGTTTAAAAGTTATGACAAAATCCTACCAAACACCACCCCTTAGTGGTAACCCAGGGAAAAATGTTTTATTTGAATTGATGCGTCTTGTGATGCTGATTACAAATATATGTATGATTTTATAGTACACAGCAAAGTGTTGAAGGAAAATTGGTGATTTTACTTTTTAAGACCATGGCCATCCTCCTGCCCCTGCCCCATTGAATACTTATGGATGTAAAAACTTGAATGGTGCAGGAACCTACCCTAAAATTCTGAACGAGATTGAATGATGCATTTAACTTGTTTGACACTGCTGATAAAAATTTGATATATTTTAAACCATTTAATACATAGTACCTATCTTATCTAAAACAAATTCTGTATGTAAGAAAGAGGTAAGTCACTTAATTAGCATGTAGTTCATTAACATTGAATCTTTTTTGTTTAGTGCTTAACTTTAGACATAAATTCAGATTACCCATTTTTATCGGGCGCTCATACATCTGAGAAACCGAAGAAGAAAACAGAGGATTCTGTAAGAGTTAGCTCTCTTTGTATGTATTGAACAGAAAGATGTTTGGAATTAAATTGAACAATTTACACCAACCGACCGTCGAGATAGAAAAAAAATCGATCATTTGATATGCTGAGGGTCATCTACAAAGACAGCAGATTGTTGTTATCAAATTTCATCGAAACCCATTATCTGCACCAGACAAATATTTTAAAAAAAAAAGAAAACATAAATTAATAATGATAAAAATAAAAATAATAATAATAATAAAAATATGAACAAACAGAACGAAAACAATGATTCCCCACCTTTGGTGGTGGGGAATAATAATAATAATGGAGAACCGGTAAATATATATCACAAATACCAGTTAAATTTTGATGTGCCAGATGTGCATTCCTCATCAAAGACACTAAGGCCGAAAAGTTTGATAGATAAAAAAACATAAGCCAAACAGTTGAAAATTAATGAATCTAAAGTTCAGAAATTATATAAATCCAAATCCGGCTCAGGAATGTTGTGCATGAGGGAACAAACCTTAGTTTTTAATAAATTTCTAAATTTATGACGACTGAAAATTTTGCTAAGTGGTATAATTTCTTATAGCACAAAGTACTGACTACTGAGTTATGGATACCCTCGGGGAGTTTTACTCGACCAGCAGCGGTACCCGCTCAGGGGTAGTAAATATATATCACAAATACCAGTTAAATTCTGATGTGCCAGATGTGCACATTTCGGAAATTCATTCCTCATCAGTGACACTAAGGCCGAAAAGTTAGATAGATAAAAACATAAGCCAAACAGTTGAAAATTAATGAATCTAAAGTTCCAAAATTATATAAATCCAAATCCGGCTAAGGAATGTTGTGCACGGGGAAACAAACCTCAGTTTTTAATAAATTTCTAAATTTAAGACTGCTGAAAATTTTGCTAAATGGTACAATTTCTGATAGCACAAAGTACTGATTACTGAGTTATGGATACTCTCGGGGAGTTTTACTCCACCAGCAGCGGTACCCGCTCAGAGGTAGTAAATATATATCACAAATACCAGTTAAATTTTGATGTGCCAGATGTGCACATATCGGAAATTCATTCCTCATCAGTGACTCTAAGGCCGAAAAGTTTGATAGATAGGTAACGGAAGGAAAGCAATACGTATTCCAACTAGTAAGGTGGACGACTTAATAATTTTCACAATCTTCACAATAAACATGTATATGTGAAACTCCGTATGAATTACAGAGTGTATTGGCGTATTCGAGTCCTCGAAATAACAGTTTTTTATATTTTTTCATCTCCTAAGCGGACGGCGAAAATGTGCTATTGCTAATCATCTTCGTCCATCGTCCGTCGTGCGTAAACTTTTTACATTTTAATCTTCTCCTCCAAAACCACCGGGCCGAAATGATTCAAACTTGGTAACCTTCATGCTTTGGTGAAGCCCTTAAAGATTTGCACACTTGAAGGAATTATGTCCCCTTGGAGCCCAATAAGGGGGAAAATAGTTTAAAAAAACAAAAATCTTCTCTTCTGAATGTTCAAAAGACATACCTTAGTTTTTTCATTTATAACATTCTTAGGTTATCTGGTTTTAGATTTGCACAAATGGTAGCCATGGGGGCTCAAAATGGGGAAATGGCAAGGCACTAAGTAGGGAAATTGCTAAATATTATATATTTGTCACTATATCTTGAAAAGTATTAACTTTTTGTATAGGCATGTGTATTAGAATATTGTAGGTATTGATATGACGATCATTTTGATATATAGTTCAAGGTCATATATCCAAAGGTCAAGGTCACAGCTGTAAAAGAAGACGTAAATTGCTAATTATTTTGAAAACTATTAACTTTTTGTATAGGCATGTATATTAGAATATTGTAGGTAATTTGATGACGATCATTTTGATATATGGTTCAAGGTCATTTGTTTAAAGGTCAAGGTCACAGCTGCAAAAGAAACTATTAACCTTTTGTATAGGTATTAAGGCAATTAATTGTTGATGTTACAAATATGCACATAAAACACACAGAGAGAGAGAGAGAGAGAGAGAGAGAGAGAGGAGAGAGAGAGAGAGAGAGAGAGAGAGTTTAAATATTCACATTTATTGCTCCCGGAATGAAGAACATTATTGGATTTGTGAGGTTTCCAATACCATGTTGAAATGTGAATGTTGAATTTGTTGTTAATATTGGTCCAGTTCGAAAAGTCATCAATGTCTGGGAGTTTTTTCTTAAAATAGAAATGTAAATGTTTTCAAATAATATAAACAATGCACTATAATCTTCTAAAAACCAAATGTCAGATATAAACGTGGTCTTTTGACAGTTAAATAAACATTATTTAAAAATTTTTCACAGACGAATAATTATCTATCAACAATTAAATTAATAAATATATAATAAATTACTAAATTTGGAGGATTTTTTAAAAAAAGAAACCATAACACGAATAATTATTTTTTACCAAAATAAATAAATTATTTATTAATTAAATATTGAATAAATTAATACATTAATTAATTAATTACTTTGAAGATTTTCTAAGCACCATTACACAAAAAATAGGTATTCCGTATTTACAAATCTTAACTTACATGAGACTGATTTCAAAAGTAATAGGACTACAGGCAACTGAACAGTCACTGTTACAACATTTCTTAGAGTTTAAAAATAGAAATCCGTTTTGTTTGTAAGAGTTTGAAGGGTTTGTAAATCTGTCAATATTCACTTCTACGATGGCATCTGCTAATACCTGGAAATGATAAAAATGACATAAAAATCAATCTATAAAAGTTAACTTTTTGATAGCACCTGGATATATGATATCAAATCAAGTTTGATTTTCAATTGTTTGCGAATCTGATTAGTTTTTTGGTAAGAAATACTTAATGTTGAAACTGCTACAACCAACATGGATCGCAAAAATCTTTTTTTTCTCCTATTTCTTTTTCAAGCTAACTACATGAAAAGAAAACGTATCTCGTAAGTAAAAGATATAAGTTTGGAATGCATGGCAAAAAAGTATTTCTTTTTCAATCAAAATATATTTGGAAACTATCACTTAAGTAAAGATCACAAATTTTGAATACATAGCATGCATTAAAATTCGAAGCCAAAAAAATTAAATAGTTAATATAAATAGGTTTAAGAAAAGAACGGGGTATAACAACAAGAATAGATCTCAAATGAATGTAGTGTTTCGTTGTTTTGCTAAAAAAAAAAGACCTTATAAAATTTCCTAGGCACTGACAATTAAAATCAAGAATACGAAACAGTGGTTATTATATATTTTTTCGGTAATAAAACCTAAAGCTATTATTAGATCATGTAGCGCGCAAAAGGCAAAAATGTTACATAAACAATACGATAACATCATGCCAACGTCATAATTGTCCAAAAACATGGCTGTTATTACATGTATTGGCTTCATATAATCCCCCTGTCGTATTTGGTCGGGTAATCATCGCGTCCATCTGATTTACATCAGTATCATTTATCATATTAATGTATAGGCATTGAACTGACTTTTTTCAGTTTGCCTGAAATATTAATAGCAGTTATAAGGCCACATTTACAATATTAATATTAAGACGATAAGTTTAATATAAAATTCTCTGCTGAAGACAGACACTGTATACAGTATATAAATAACAGTAATAATCATTTCACTGATGTAGTTTTTATACAAGCAAAGCTTCAGAACTATGATTTTATTATACCGCTATTTGTCTTTCAGGAAAAACCTGGTTTATCATAAAGTGGGCCAAAACGTGTATATAAAAATATGTCATTAAACCAGCTTTTTATCTTTTTATTTATTTTTTTTTATTTTTTAATCATTTATTTATTTATTCAGTATTAATTATGATGTTAGTATAGATACTGCGCAAATATGATTTATGGAACACAGACCCAATAAGTCGACACAGTGGCTGTCTTTGGGCGACACGTTCTCGGATCAAGAACATTGTTCTTGTGTCTGAATTTCGCCATAACATCAAGAACGTGTACTAAGAACATTGTTTGCGGAACAAAATATCACACTACTTATCTAGCAATCTGAGCGTTAAGAACACAAATGGTGGCAAAGTGATAAAGTCATACTAACGTAAAAACACATTGCGTATTTGCATAAGTTTTTAATAAATGTTACAAACCGCATGTATAGGGGAAAATATATCTCCACCAAAGACACCTAGTGAGAACAAGAATTGAGACCCCGTTACACGGAACTTTCAATGATTTTTTTAGTCCTATCAATCAATGTGCAAAAAAATTGGCAAATTTCATTTGAAATTTACCTTTAATTAATTAATTAATTATTATTTTTAATAGTACATAGAAATTGACACTTTTTGCTATGATATTTAGTAGAAGTTTCATTTGGTACCCCTGATATCTGTCCGGTTTTTAAATCAACACAGAGGTGTAGCAACAACGTCTAACACACACACACACACACACACACACACACACACACACACACACATATATATATATATATATATATATATATATATATATATATATATATATATATATATATATATATATATATATACTTAGTATATATGCCATTGTCTTTTTTAACAGTGAAATCATTACATATATATTTTTCGTGCGGTACTCTTGATATCCATCCGGTCATTAGAGCGACAAGGCGGCGCGATGTGTCAAGAACGTTCTAATCATGTACAAATATCAGTTCTGATAAAGATAACAGTAGGTCAAGAACATACAAAGAATAGACCTTTTATCAGACATACCTAATAAACTAAAAATTATTTGCAACATTTTATCTGTCAGTACGATACTTCAATATGTAAACAAAACATTTTCTGGACATTTACATAATTGATTGACTCATTGATTGATTAATTGATTGATTGATTGACTCATTGATTGATTGAATCTTTTAACTGCTGTTTTTATCAGCAGTTTAAAACCTTTAATTTTAGAAAAAATGCACTTCTGTTACTCGTAATTTTTAAACTTATTAATGATGCATTACAATTAATTACGTTTGTTATTATTAGATATGTGTTTATATTTATTAAGCGGATACACACCTTTAGTTTTGTCTAAATTTACCGTTATAAGCATACTTTTCATATATATATATATATATACGTTGATGTAGAAAGGTATTGCAAACAAAAATAAAGGTCAAGGAGCTTTTTATGAATTGGTCAAATTTTGCATCAATACAAGTCACCAAAAAAAAAAGCACTGGATAGAATATTTAAACAGAATTTCTGTTATTTTGCTTCAATTTTTATTATTATTATTATTATTATTATTATTAAATCACAATTCTAAAAATCATTTTACGTCAACACCAGTCGCCAAAAATCACTAAAAAGAATATTAAACAGACATTCTGTTACTTTGCTCAAAATTTATTACCATTATTATTATTATTATTATTATTATTAATATTATTATTAATATTATTATTATTAGATATGCATTAGAAAAGAAATGACTTGCATTGCAACTTGATGACATGTATGAAAATAACTAAAAAACGAAGAACGTGTAACTTTACAAATATTATGTAAAAAATAAATAACAGAATCAATTATTGTAATAGGTATTGATTAAAAGTCGCAAAAAGGCGCGCTTAAAGATCACGACCATTCTTTCCACCTTTTTCAATTCCAAATCGGCGAGACATTAGTTTGAGAAAAGTTATAAACTTGCTTGCTAAAGATAGTTTCCTAAATTATCAAAGAACTTATATCAGTTAAACTGAATCTTTACTGGAGCATAAATTGCCATTCTCTATTCTTTTCAGATTTTTGGAGGCACCAGACATCATTTGAAATAATGCAAAATGGGAAAATCATGTCTTTATTTATTTATTTTTTTTTATTTTTTATTTTTTTTTTATTTATTTGTTTTTGTTGTTAAAACTTACTTATTTTTACCTTTAAATAGTTAATAAAAAACAACTTGCTTGCAGTCAGTAGTTGTTATAATCAAAAATAGTACTTACCTCTTGAAATTTCGAGACTACCCAAGTGAGATAAATAGCAAAACACAGCCCTGCGTATCCCATCTTGAAAAACAACGTATTGTTCCTCTATATACAATCTGTGATGATGATGGATGATATAATGATAAACGTCACATATGGCCTGATGACTTGTTACATGTTGATACAGATTAAAAGATTTGGCATGTTTAACACGTTGATAAACTAGACTCACCTTAATTAATATATACCTGTAATCTTTTATCAAAATATAAAGGTCAAATAGTACAGAGTTTACATTCATTTGTAGGAGAAAAATAACACTTGTAAACATCGAAATTATTGAAACTTTTATCAAAACTCAGGCGGACAATGCAAAAGAGAGACTGAAAACTCGCGAAGCATAAGCCGGGCAGTACAAAATAACTCCGTGTGTGTGTGTGTGTGTGTGTGTGTGTGTGTGTGTGTGTTATCGAATAATTATTTTTAATTTTTTTTTTTTTTTTTGAAAAATTTGCAGTGAAATGTTTGATAACAAGTATGATAAACTCAATGCTCATCAGATAACATAGGACTAGTATAGCATGACACAGACAATCGACATTTTATAGTTATTTATAGGATTTTAAAATGGCACTGACTGAATCAAATATGACGGATGATCTCTTTCCTATCTGTAATTTATTTATTTATTTATTTATTTCTTTATTTATTTATTTATTTATTTATTAAATTTTTATTTTATTTTTTCGAACGTGAAAGTGGTTTGGTTAAACCTGAAAAGCCTAACATATTTGAAAAGATTATATGTTAATACATGTACATGTATTTAAGATGGATTTATATTCAATGCTTTTTAGTACGGAGAGTGGTGCATGCAGATACAAAGAACGAAATATATTTTCATATTTTCATCCAAATCTAGCTAAAATATACGCGTAGTTAAGACACAGTTATCACACGTGTTACATGCACTAGATAGTTCATAAGTAACAAAAATCTAAATGCAAAACAGGTAAACTTTATTTAGGTTTTATTACCTCAAAAATTTAATGTAAAATACAAGGCTGGTTGAAGGTTCTCTAGCAGTCCTACAATCACAGCACTTGACATTTATCCAAGTGCTCTGCAAAAAATTGTGAATTTCATAATCAGTGGGTTCATTATTTTGTTAATTTTTTTTAATTCATTTTTTTTTTTTTTTTTTTTTTTTTTTTTTTTTTTTTTTTTTTTGCTATTTGTTTTACTTTTATAATAATAATAATAATTATTATTATTACTTATTTATTTATTTATTTATCTGTATTTTTTCATCTTCTTGATTATGTTGGCTTTTACAAGCTACACGTTTTCAGTTGTATTTCTTCTCTTTTCTTAATCATTTACGTATTACAGATTTTTCGTGTAGCCAACAACATTACACAATATGTATATATTATAACTGTGTTACCTACCAGTTCTAACGGTTTCGTTTGTCAGTCTCTAAAGTCCCGTCTTGATATTTTAGGCACGTAAGTGTAATACTGCTTAACTGTCTAAATCGAAAAAAAAAATCTTCAATTTAAAAAAAATAATTTCTTTGAAATACCAATCTTGAAATGTTAATATAAGTATTTTATTTAGGAAAATACTATACAGGAATGGCGGAGCAAAACATGCGACCTTCGGCCAAAGAACTGACAAAAATGTCTGATACTCTAATCCGTCCCGAGTGGGTTTCGAGTCTAGACATTTATAGGTACTGTGATCCGTATTCATGCGCTTTGGGCCACTCAACCACAGAAACCCACACGTACATTAGTTTATTCACATTAAATATATGCAAATTCCATCTTTATCATCCTATAAGATCATTCGTTAAGCTATTGATGTCCAAGTTTGTTTTAAAAAATCGAAAAATGGAATGATAGCATGCAAAGTAATTTTTATTGAGATATCATTATCACAAATGCATAAAAACTGTTGGTTTATTGTATTGTAATGATAAATTACTGAAAAAAGAAATAAATTTAGTGAGCTAGAATTAAATTATATGAAGAAAATATAATTAATAATTTTTTTAAAAAATAATTAAAATAAACCTCATATACTTACATTGATGGTCTTTTTTGTTCTCCATTTCTTTAAAAGAAACGCGTTACTGAATTTCTCTCCGTTTAGAATAATGCATCGATTAAAAGATATATTTATATAATATATTTGTTTTTTATCAACATAAATTATCTATAATACATTATGTTCACATTATTGATAAAGTTATACAATTTTTTTGAAGATGATCAAAACTGTTCTCACAAATGCATTAATTTCAATTCGTGACACTAACGAGTATTTATAAAAAAGCACATGAAACGAAAGAAACAAGTCTAATTAAGGACAAATATAAAAGAAACAAAATAGAAATTAAAAACTAGTAAATATACACATGTAATTGTGTTAAAACATATGCATATGATGAATATAAAGGCTTTACAATTCATTTTAAAAAGTTTAAGCAATGCATATGACAAGATGACACAAGAAATTTGTTCATATTGAAGCAGTCAAATGATTGCGACGTGAAACATTGACAAAAATATTTATGTTTAACTGAAAATTTCTAAAGATTCCTTATTAGTGTCATTCTCCTGTTTGAATGTTTTAGATTAATTGAAAGAGAAAAACAATGTTTTCTATAATGAGCGCAGCAAAACGCAACGTGCTGCAATAAATATCGTTCCAAACCATTATCAACCTCGATTTTATCAGAGAAACCTATGACAAGATTTGTCTTATTAACTAAAAAAAACTAATGGTTTTATAGAGTTTATGCAAAACGTATCACCCAGAACGCAGCCCTGCCATATTTTCTTTTATTGCAGGAATGTACTGAGTATGAATATATTAAGTTTTATTATATCAAATAACGACTATAATGCTTACCTGTCATTGTTTTTGTAATTAAAGGTAATGTAGGTACATCGCTACGCGAAGTTGCCCCTGTTTGAGTTGTTAATCCTGTTGTGACAAAATTCTGTTTCTGCTGGTTGTTAGTTTCGCTATTCGCAGTTGTGGTAGATCTTGCGACCAAATATTGCTTCGTTGTATTTTGCTTTTGAGTGGTAAACATCGTTGTTAATTCTGAAGCTAAATTGTGTTTTGGCAAATCTTGTGTACGCAGAAGTGGTTCCTGCTTTCCTGTCATTGTTTTTGTTATTGAAGGTAATGTAGGTACATCGCTACGCAAAGTTGGCCCTGTTGGAGTCGTTAATCCTGTTGTGACAAAATTCTGTTTCTGCTGGTTGTTCGTTTCGCTTTTCGCAGTTGTGGTAGATCTTGCGACCAAATTTTGCTTCGTTGTATCTTGCTTTTGAGTGGTAGTCATCGTTGTTAATGCTGAAGCTAAATTGTGCTTTGGCAAATCTTGTGTATGCGGATGTGGTTCCGTAGCGGATTCTGAAAACATATGCTGATTCTGTTGAGCACGAGTTTCAGTAAACTCTTTTGTTGTTTGTTCTGTAACGAAATCTTGTTTGTTTGTAAATTCAGTAACCAAATTGTGCGTTTGTGTAGTTTGAGTTTGTACATGTAATTTCAATTTTAAAGTAAAATCCGTCGTAATCAGATTCTGACATAACTCTCCTGTCGATCCAGATGCACATAAACACAAAAATGTCCCATTTAAATTTTGACAAGTTGCATTATTTTGACAAGTATAAGTCAAGCACTCATTTATATCAATATTACAGTTCTGACCTTCCCATCCTACAGAGCAATTGCAAACATAACTTCCATGTGTATCGATACACGTTGCGCCGTTTTCACATACGTTTGTTTTGCATTCATCGATATTTTCATCGCAATGAAACCCTGTCCAACCAGAAGTGCAATTACAAATAAAACTACCTTGATTGTTTAAACAGGTAGCTCCGTTTTTACAAGGAAACTGCAGACATTCATTAATGTCAAACTCACAGTTGGCGCCATTCCATCCTCGGCCGCAAATACAGTTATAACCTCCTTTGGTGTTATTACAAATCCCGCCATTTTTACACGGCTGCCAGTTGCATTCATTAATGTCATATTCACATTCATTGCCACCCCACCCCTGTGGACACACACAAGTATATCCATCTATTGTGCTGTTACATACACCATTATTCTGGCAAGGATCTGAAATACACTTATCGGTGCTTGTTTCGCAGTGACTGCCTGTCCATCCGTCGGTACAAGAACACATGTAACTCCCCAGGGTATTGGTACAGTTTCCTCCATTTTGGCATGGATGACTTGTTTTACATTCATTTATGTCATTGGCACAAGAATTCCCACTCCAACCTACAACAACACAGATATCATTTCTTTATCGAAACAGAAATTTACTCTTACCTTAACGAAGTCTTATTCATGTTTCATACACTACCTACTGAACCAAGTAACCAACTGATTTCTTGCTGTATTGTAAACTTTGAAATGAAGGATGATGACGGACCAAGAATTTTCTTCGACATATCCAGAATGATCTGATTTCAATTAAAATGAAGATTTTAAAGCTTGAAATATAAAGTGACTTATTTCGGACTAAATAAAACGCTGTGAGATATCCAAAGTTTTGACTTTTGAGCAAAACCTTAACTATGCACCTTTTGAGTCATTATCATACTGAAAATACGTTTAAAACTAAGGTTTGTCCCTTACGCAAACCTTTTTGCTAGTTTAGGATTCTTTTGATTATGACACTTTAGGTTTTTTTTTGTTTTTTTTTTTTTTTTTTTTGTTTTGTTTTGTTTTGTTTTTTTTTTTTTTTGTTTGTTTGTTTGTTGTATCTATCAACTTTTTCGGCCCTTAGTATCACTGACAAGGGATGACTTTCCAAAATTTGCACGTACAGCACGTCACTGAAATTTAAAAAAAAGATGAAGCAGATATTTTTGTTAGATATTCGAAGTACCAGTGTGCAATAACAAACTGTGTATGACCTACAAGGAAAAATGACTACGATAATGGCTGAAGTTATCATAATAAGTCCCTTAGGAAACACTGAGAACAATTTACCTCTCCTACAGACAATTCTTTCTTTTTCTGTACATAACTGGTGATTATTGATAGATGTACCACACTTTTCACCACTGCTACAGTTTGTACAATACACCTTATACCTCAGTTCTACTCTGAAATTGAATGTGTAAAATAAACTTGGGTTAAAAACGCGAGTTTGACAAGAACAAGAACAGACAAAAACACTAAAACGCGAAAAACACAAAAAATAGATAAAATGCATTTATGAACACATGAATCAATTTGGATTTTGAAACTCTATATTTTGGATGGAAAAAGAAATATAATGAAAAAATACTTTGAAATCTAGTTCAGTGTTCACTTTAAGAACATTTCTAAAATGAAAATACAAAAGCTAACTTTTTCATTAACTTTGTTTAAAATTTAATGGTTAAATACCTTTTTTACATTGACACAATATCTGCAATACTGATGCCGTTGTAATCAACAACTCAATCACTCCTTTTTTTCTTGCAAAATAAATAACAATAGATCTTTTTTGAAAACGACTACTTCGTCATCGTAATGGTATAAATAGAAAAACATATTACCTAGAATTGGTCGTTATATCATATGCAAAGTATGGAGTCTTGTACGCACCGAGATCTTCCCTTAGCGGAATAGGAGATAGCTGTATCACGTTCTGACTGCTGTCATATATAATCTTATCATAACTACTAACAAAAGCCTTGAATATGATCTTTGATTTCTATGAACGCAAAAAAAAAAAAAAAAAAAAAAAAAAAAAGGCATCAAAACATCTTATAAAAATCAGTAGTTTCAATTTTTTTCAAAATTTGATTTTGATAATTATATCTTCCGAGGATTCTTGAAAAATAACCGCAAGTTTAAAGTCTATCAATTTTAATTTCATTCCCTCATGTTGTTTAACGTCGCATCAGCAGTTTTTCATCTATTCGCGACGAGAACAAGGTTATCAATCTCGAAGGATTAATAAAAAAAATGTTATTGTGTATGCGTGAGATGTGTATTTATGTTATCGTCTGTCATGTACTAGCGAGCAGTAAGATTGACTTTAGGTAAGGTGCTAGCTCACCGGGTCAATATACCACAGACGAAAAAAAATCATTTGTTAAAACGGCTTGAATTGTAAATTACTTTCCGAGATAAAATTTTCTTTTCAAACTTTTATAACGTATATAACCTATCTTACGGTAATGTTATATATATATATATATATATATATATATATATATATATATATATATATATACAATTACGTAATTACTAAAGATACACATGTGAAATAAAGATACCATAGCAACGTCCAGTAGTCGAATTTTCAAACAAGGTGTATATTTTGGAATTTTAAGAAAATGCACTTAAAAGACCTGATAAAAACTAAACTAAAAATCGATATTTTATGTTACAACATTTATTAGATTTTTCCCCAAATTTCTTTTGAACGCCAAACAAATGTTTGCAATAAATTGTTGTTTAACTGTAAGTAATGAAATGAAACCAGTGGACAAGGAGATGTGCTCACAAAGTTAAATAGCTTTATCCTTCCGATTTCCTCCACCGTCCCAAAAATGACCGTCTAAATAGACATGAGGGAATCTTGACTGGGGTGAAAACCCATAACTCCACGTTAAGGATGGTATTTTCGGGAGGACTTTCAATAACTTAGTTCGATTGATCTGTGTTTGCCCTAAATTTTCAGTTGCACACAGGAAGAATGATTAAACATGGAGAAAATAAAACATGTAATGATATTCTCTGTTTCTCTATTTATCTACTAAACATTTGCATTACGGCATTAGCTCGATGACTTAAACATGGATAGTATTTACATCAATATTCGTATTACTATTTCATTGCGCGCGCGCGTGTGTGTGTGTGCGTGTGTGTGTGTGTGTGTGTGTGTGAGAGAGAGAGAGAGAGAGAGAGAGAGAGAGAGAGAGAGAGTTACCGCTATATCAAATGCCCCTGGGACATAAAATTTAATTGGGTTAGTGATATTTCCAATGATACTGTCAAATATAAATGTTGAATTTACTGTCTCTATGGGCAAAGTTCTAACAGTCTCAATTGCTCCAGACCCTAACCTGAAAATAAATATCCTTTAAGTGTTAAAAAATATAAAACACATCCTCTAGAAATAGGGGTCTCAATGGACGATCATCGGTCTAAATTGCGCTTACGGATCACAGTGCCTTTCGACATCTAGGTTCTATTCTTGCTTGGGCAAATCCTAGTGTGAGAAAGTTTTCAAGTCGCTTGCAAAAAAATCAGATTTTTTTCCTGGATGATTTGTTTAACTTCCTCTACCATCCAACATCATACATCGTTATTTCACTTCCTTCATCTTAAGAGATACATTGATATGCATATAATCCATAAAAATGTTTCGGGAAATCGGTATCTTGTTATCAAACAGATAATTTTCACATCCAAAATTTTTCTTTTGAAAATAAATGGTTACAAACTTAAGTTTAACTTGACCAAAAAATCATGACAATTATTCGTTATTTGTTAAAATAGTTAAAAGAGTTTTATATCCTCTTTTTCAGACTGCTAAATTTTAAAAATGTCGGATTTTAACTAATTCTTTTTATTTTATTCTTTTTTTTTATCATTATTATTTATTTATTTATTTATTTATTTTTTTTTTTTTTTTTTTTTTTTTTTTTTTGTGGGGTGGGTTGTTAAAATGATATCTTTAGGAAAATATTAAGTACTTACATTGGTGATAAATATATAACACAAATACCAGTTAATAAATTTTGATGTGCCAGATGTACACATTTCGGAAATTCATTCCTCATCAGTGACACTAAGAAACCTCATTATCAAAACAAAATGGAAATTATATAACACGAAAAACCAAAATTTCATGTTTACAAAACAAAAGAATTTCGGATAAAGTACAATTTCTAAAATAACTTTTGGGGTATTTTCAAGTTATAAATGTGTGTTTTTTGTGGTTTTTCAATTCTCAAAGAATGTTTAACTCGGTAACTATCTGAGCAATGTTTATGTATACTTTACGCTTTAATATATTGGCGCTAAGTATTTGCAAGCGTTTACCGGGTTTCCAACCCTGTTTTGATACATACCAAACCGGCAAAAGTAAGTAGCCTTGTGTATTTTTGTCGCCCTTCAAAGAAATTTATCAGACTTGCCAGGTATGTACATGTACGTAAATACTTGCGATTATCAGTGGTATAGGGGAAGTAACTCATACATCACCCTTTAACCTTCCATAAACACGCAGTTACAGAAGATTAGAGCCGCTTTGGATAGCAACAACTGTGCTTTACATGTAGGTAACCGACAGGTTACACGGCCCTTTGTACCTTGTTTGTTTTTGCTATTGAATATCTGCATTTTCCATTGAAGGAAATTCGAGATAAATAATTCCATTTTATGTTTAATATAATATACTCGATATTTGTTTTTAAATGTAAGGTAGCATCAAAGTTGATTTCATTTTTTATTTATTTATTTATTTATTTATTTATTTATTTATTTATTTATTTATTTTTATTTATTTTTTTTATTTTTGAAGTGCCAATAATATACACTATTTTCATTTATGAATAGTTACAACTAAAATATATTACAAACACGATTGATATAAATAATGACGCATGAGAAATATTTAATCAATCGCATTTAACCCAAAGCAAACTTGATCCACAAACGTACCTTGGCAACAAACCGTGGCATAATTTTTTTTATTAAGTGAAGTACCCGTCTACTGTAAATTATTGATTAGCAACAATTTGCATTTTTCATTCTGTGTTATCTATCTATGGTTACTTACATGATGCTGATTTCAAAGATAAGAGGACTACAGGCAACTGAACAGTCATTATTACAACATTTCTTCTTGTTAAGATATATAAATCCTTTTTGTTTGTAAGAGTTTGTGGGATTCATAAACCTGTCTATACGCACTTCTACAACAGCATCACTATGTACCTATAATCAAATGAAAAATGATATTTAAAAAATGTAGAATAACAAATGGCCCTTTCATCGAAATATTTCTTTGAGAAGAAACATATATGGATATATATTTAACTATCTGTTTTTCATGATTGGAAAATAATATTCAACATATATAAAAATTTAACTTGATTTTGGGGACATATTCTTTTTATAATATAACATTTTATCTCAAATAAATCACAAACATACCAGTCCATGTACAAATCATAATCTCTCCTAACCCCACCCCCACCCACCACCCCCCAAAAAAGAAAAGAAAAAAAAACAAACAAACAAACAAAATAAAAACAAAGAACCAACAGAGAAAGTAAAAAATTTGAAAACTGGCTTATGCGGTTATACATGTGAACTTCAATCAAGGAAGTGAGACCGGGTGCCCCGAAAGGGTAAGCATCTCATGACGTCTAGCTAGCTACACCCGAGAAACGTGCAAAAAAACAAATTTGAGAATGAAAGGAACAAGGAACTATGGGAAGTCAAATATATCCAGTACAATGACTTCATATTAAGCAACAATTTTAAGGATCGTAAAACTATTTAAGGGCCTTGATTAGCCAAGGCTTGCAATATTTTTGAGTACTTAGTAATTACAACTTCTGACGTGTGTTATGATGTTAAGAAGTTCATCATTCGTGACTGAAAAATCTTGGTTGAACTCAAGAGATTAAATGTATTAATTTTATGAACTGATGCCTACGTCATTATTTTTCAGTATGTATAGTGTCGAAACGGTTAATTCATCTCGCCCATTTATTTTAAATCAGGAAAAAATTTCATTCGTTTATTTTCGCGTAAACGCAGTAGTAGTAATACACGAAAATTAAACTTTCGCTATTATTTTAATATATCTGACTTTTATTTCCACAGGTAATCATTCGACGCGCGAAAAAAAATAAATAAAACTGCGTAAATATAAAAAAGACGATACTTACGAAAATTGAATAACACGAAAATTAACGGAAGCAACAAATTTGTGAATTGTTATATTATTTTGGTTTACTAAACTTATAAATAATTAATTAATTAGTGTTTAAAATAATCCTACTGAAATGATTGACAAAAAAGTTCAACTTGCTTTTAAAAATTAAAAAAATTATTATTACCTTATCAAACAGGAACATCATGCAAATCATATAAATGATGCAACCGGATGTTGCATATCCCATTTTGTGACAATTCCGGTTTGCTCTCGTTGCATATAAATCAAATGATATTCTGTTGTGTAGAATGTTAAATATGGTTAAATTCAGTTTTAGAGTGTATATATGCGATATATATAAGAACTAATCGATTTTTTTTTAATTATCTCTCCAAAATGAAAAATTGACTTAAGAACACTAATTATTTTTATTTTGCTCACGCACCATATATTCGACCGTCAATTTTAATATTTAATAAAATGTATAACAAATGTTGAAACTACAATCTACTATGTATGAAATTGCTATTTGAGTTGATAAATTGTTGTTGAAAGTTTTTCATAAGTGCGTTTCGTTGTTTTTATACGTATAAATTAGGGCTCTTGAGATTTCAATTTTTTTTACTATTTCAAATCAATTTAATGGGAGATACCTAAACATTTCTATGAGACAAACAGCCATTCATCACAGCCCAAATGTTCAGAATTGTCACGCAACGCAAACAAAACCATAAACGGGTCCATATTTTTTCTTGTAGTAAAAATAATTTATCACAAACCAAAGAGGCATGTTTTTGTTATCGCTTTTTTAAAAAACTTAATTTCACTAAAGTACGATTACAATTAATCAAAATTCGAGTATGGTTATGCCATTAGTCAAATGTCATCTAAAAATCCAAAAGCAAGAGGTCCTGGATTTCAAAAATCCGAGTGGGAAAGGTCGTGGATTCGGAACCCGTTCGCATCATACATAAGACTTTGAAACACACAGCTTACTAACCTGTCTCAATGTTGTAAAAGTTGTAAATTGTTTGATGTACATGTATAGCTTATTGCTTTTTCATTTCATAAGTCATGTGCTGATTTTGAATTCCTATTTAAATAATGCATTCAAAATCAAGTACATGACAACTGTGATTTTGAATGCATTATTTTAATGGAAATTTCTATACAGAACATGACACATAATCGAAATCATCCATATGGCTGACTTGATGTGAGGATACAAAAGATTTATGATACATGGGAGATAACTCGTAAAGCTTTGTCATCTTTGATCATAGTCTACAGTTTGCTTTGCATCTCACTAACTTATAACCGATTTATTATTATTATTATTATTATTATTATTATTATTATCATCATCATCATCATCATCATCATCATCATCATCATCATCATCATCATCATTATTATTATTATTATTATTATTATTATTATTATTATTATTATTATTATTATTATTTATTTATTTATTTTTTTTTTTTTTTTTTTTTTTTTTTTTTGTATGGCGATGTATTCGTAGTCTCAAATGTTATATTATGCATAATGCATATTTTGCTTTCAAAGGGAAGATTTTGTACTTAAAAAATCATTTTGCCCTATTATATCACAACATATAACTTTCTTTTCCGATATATTGCATTCATTTGTAGTCTTACCAAAATTTAAAAAGGATATGTAAATAATTATGTAATTTACAAACAAAATATAGTTGAAAACGTATTAACGAATTATGCACGGAATGTTTAAATAATCCTGCAAATAAAAATAAATAAATAAATAAAAAATTACAGTCTTAATACACTTGCTATACGGTCAAATAATGAAAGACAAAAAATACACAAAGGTGGAAATCTATATTCAAAAACTAAATATTCGAGTTTTAAATGATGATATAATGAATTATGTATCTAATGTTATGAAATTCTTTTTTCTATCTCAATATCCTTTAGAAACTACACACATACACACACCCACGCAAAACACACACACACACACACACACACACACACACACACACACACACACACACATATATATATATATATATATATATATATATATATATATATATATATATATATATATATTCAGCAATATAGGAAGGCCCAATTGTTTATGCCCAAATATATTGTATATTGCCTGTGGTGTATTTAATAAACAAGGTAAACCCATATGGTTATGATACTGAAAGATAATAAAGCAGTCTGTAGCATTTTATAACGATTTGAAATTCAATATGAAATGGCTAATAAATGCTTAATATTAGAAGCTCTTCGATTTTTAAATGCAGTGGATTTTTTTATTATTATTTTTCGTAGAAGTTACTGGAAGATACTGAGTCGTATATTACCGATTTACATTAAAATATTTAAATTAGTATATGGTATCGTATCGAGACAGTACTGTCAAGTGAATTCAGTCTATGTAAAAGAAATGTGACGTAGCATGTGTAGCCGGTACATTTAAGAATTGACTGTCATTTTTTCCTGGGTTATCAAGGAATGAACCAGATTTAAAAACTAGCAAATTAGCAGTTTATTTTAGATTTGCTAGTTTTAAAATCTGGTTCATTCCTCGAAGCAGTTCATTTTAGATTTGCTAGTTTTAAAATCTGGTTCATTCCTTGATAACCCAGGAAAAAATGACAGTCAATTCTTATATTTACAATATTTTTCCTAACATTCTTTTTACAAACTTCTCGATTGCGTCATACAAATAAGAAAGAAAAACCGGTATATACCGAATCTGTCGGCAATGTAAACATTCTGGGAACAGCCAATATGTCAATCAAAAAAATTCCCGCCTTCTCACTGATTGTGTGACGTAATAGACGGCTTAAAAATAGTACGCTGGAAACAAAAGAACATTTCATACAATTTTATTCGAATAGACAAACAAAGTTACAAATTCATATTGATTGTTAAATTAAAGCTATTAAACGTTGAATTTGTCAAAAATCCCGATTGTATGGATGACAGGGTATTGGAAAAATCAATGCGCGACGTTTTGTTTGACTGGGTTGTGCACAGGTCAGAGTATGAACGTTGAATTTGTCAAAAATCCCGATTGTATGGATGACAGGGTATTGGAAAAATCAATGCGCGACGTTTTGTTGGACTGGGTTGTGCACAGGTCCGAGTATGGAACCATCACGTGGTTATCAGTTGCTGGTAGAGAAGAAGAAGCATGGTCAGAGGCAGAGGGAATTACGGCAGAAGTATTATCAGTGATGAAAGAAGCGAACTTAAAGCATGTTTTTGCATGGTCGAACAGTTGCGAGTGTAGCTCCTGACAGAAGCCTCATTACGATGACCGCTCATAAACATTATCTGTCTGGTCTCAACACCGGCATCGCTCATAGCTTGAGCATGGTAGTGACCCGCAAGCAGTGTAGCGTTTAGAATACCCTGACGATGGAAATATTTTTAAGTATACAATAAAACTCGAAACAAATAATTTATTTATTTAAAATTCAATATTTTTTATTTCATTTTCAATGTATATTTAATTAAATAACAATATAAAATGTGATGGCTTGAATGTTAAAAATAGATTGATAATAGTAGGTCACGGGAATCTCCATCTTAAATTTAGGTGTATTCATACGCACAATGTATGTGAAAAATAGTGTGTCATTGCCTTATGTTTTAAATTTTCTACAATGAGTTCATCATAGAAATTCAATAGGTATTGTAAATATTAAAAGATATACAGCAAACGAAAAAAACAACTAAAACTGTGACAAGATATATAAGCAACTAAGAACATTGTAACTTTCAGGAGTAAAATAGGACAGAGTGATGTGGCCAGATTCTACAATTATTTTCACATAGGGTAACATTATAACATAATAGGGAATAAAAATGACAGGTATATCAGTAAAGGTTAAATGATTGTATGGAAATATTCGTCTAAAGCAGCTGAATAACATATCAAAAACTCGACCATGGTCGACCAGAGAAATGTTTTAGCTACCTTAGCAACAGGTAAACAGTGTGTGTATGAATACAACATCAGATTAAAATGGCTGTAATCAAGGTACTGTTTCTCATCGTATGCAACCACCTCTTCAAGGTGCACCACACTCTTGACTCTTGCTGTTCTTCGGGTTTAAGGTTAATCCTTTCCATAAATGTCTTTATTTCATTTAAATTGTCCACACAGATCCAGAGACAAAATGGAAAAAATAATTTGAAAAATACACTAGTACTACATCCGTAAAAGGAGCCTTCCACCTGGGGAGGATCTTTTGACCTGGAAGCACTAGATTCATGCCATGTTGTTTAACGCTACAGGCAATCAAGGCCCCTTTGCCTATACTGACATGGTCAGTTTTGAAGTTGAAAAAAGAATACCCAGAGAAAACGACCTAGATTCGGGAAGCTTACTCACAAGAGGTTAAAATTTAGGCGATTATAGAAGTCATCTTATCGATTGATTAATGTTTTGTTTAAATTATAATTAAGAATAAAATATTTTAATAAAGTATATTTAATAAAGCTTGATATTTTGAAAAAAAAAACCCAAAGTATTCACAATCTTATAGAAAAATTAGTCCTTTCTACCCAACGATAACATAAATGGCCTTGATGGCTTAGTGGTGAAGCTTCCGTCGCGAGGGCGAGAAGTCTGAGGTTTATATTACAATCAGTTGTGCATTTGGCTTTTCTTTGCATTATCTTGTTTGTTTGTTTGTTTGTTTAGGCATTTACTTGTATTGTATTCTGATTGCGCTGTCTGTTGCCAATTATATGTACATTCACATGCGTTTTACTCAAGCGGGAAGCGTTCTTTTGCGTCAATTACATATTTTAGAGGTATTATATCTACCACTAATTTAAATTTCTGGTGTATTAACTCTGCCAGAATCTGGAGTCTACCTGCCAGTCTACCTGTACAGGTAATTTATGTATCAAGTGTTTCAAATACGTTTATGTTATCTGTTCAAAAAAAAATTACAAAAATAAATAATTAATAATAAGTAAAAAGAAAAAGAAAAAGATATGATATAGTTACATGCAGGTTAAAAAAAAACAAGTACTCACTCGAATGAAAGACAAATCACTTTTCAGAAAAAACTTGAGAAAAAAATGTTTTTAAATGTGTTCGGCAGTCAATGTACAGAGAGAGGGGAAGTCAAAATTATTGTCTTTAAACACGAATATGCATCTCACATCATGTTACGATTTTTGTTCATAACTCCATAGCATTTTTAGTAAAAGAGAAGCAATTGAGTACCGCATTGCCACAAAAAGACTAAAGTTTTTTTAAAAACTAGGTGGCAGAAATGATATGGCGCAAAGAGGTTGTGGCTTAAAAAGGATGCTAAACTGGCGCAAATGCATTTATCCCTATTATAACCGAATATGAAACTAACGTATAACGGTACAAAGTTTAAGAGTTTGACATTGTTGCTATTAATCTTTACTCCTTCCAAAATTTCTGAAATATTATATTGCGGTGATGTTCATATTGGCACCAAAAGGACTTAGAGTGTTTAAAAGAAGGTGGCAGAAATGATATGGTGCAAATAGGTTGTGGCAAAAAAAGGACGCTTAACCGGTGCAAACAGATTTCTCCCTCTTAAACAGTATATTGTGTCCTATTGTTTCATGTAATATACTAGAAACACATTACTTAAAATGGAGTTAAAATCGAAATGCAATATTTGAACCTTGAGACTGAAATCAATTTTCAAAATCAAAATTACTGTAAATATACACTGTATAGAAATTATTACTTATTTCACACCTAAAACTGCCAATATCATTTTATTTAATTTTTTTCTGACTATCGTTCAACTGCAATTTTATATAAAGGATATTGATATTATTAATATGGGTTTAGCGCTTAAATATTGATATATTTATTTTGGTCCGTTAAAACACACAAAAAACCCCCATTATGTACGCTCTGACACTTTTATTGTTATTGAAAATCTGTAATATTGATTGGAAATTTACATGCTTATCTGATATTTAAAAACAAATAAATAAAACTTTGACATTTCATAACACTAAGTGCATATTGTAAAATTTTTGGACTGAAAAATTGTAATATTGTATTTCATAAACAATCAGGTACATGTCATTTCTCAGAAAACAGCAAATAAGTTGAGTTGAATTGAGTAATGGTGTTTAACGCCCTAATCAAATAGTTTTTCATTCTAACTTACACCGAGGCGGTCGGTTCTGGGATCGTGAGGAAAACCGGGGTACTAGGAGAAAACCACCAACCTTCGTCATGGGATTCGAACCTAGATTCGTTAGCGCGCGTTAGATCACTCGGTCACTGAGGCTCCGAAAATTGCAATTATGCAAAGCTTTATAATTAGCTAGAGATTGTAAGATTGTAAAATTAGCCGGGGTGATTAGGGTACTATTAACTACAAAAGTAAACTTTTGTACTTTAAAGCTACAATATGTTTAACCATCAATAAAATATAAACGGCGCATTTATTCTTTACTATGCCTCTTATGAAAAAGTAATACTTGGTTCCATAATAAAATCTTTACTTTCTTTGAAACATTAGGGGAAACCTACTGCTAGTTTGATCAACCAGTTTGAAAGATCTTATTTTAAAACTTTGAAAACGTGATTCTTTATCGAAAACGAGACAAGTTAAAAAAAAAACACAGCATAAGATTCATGTTCAAGAGCGGTTACTTTGTCGTGCGAATCTAAGCCAATCGTCTGGCCTTTTTTCATCTTAGTCTGGCCGATTTGAATCCTTGGAGTCAGTTTGTCTAAAACTGAATGCTTGGAGTCAGTTTGTCTCAAACTGAATGCTTGGAGTCAATTGTCTCAAACTGAATGCTTGGAGTCAGTTTGTCTCAAACTGAATGCTTGGAGTCAATTGTCTCAAACTGAATGCTTGGAGTTAGTTTTTCTCAATCTGAATGATTGGAGTCATTTTGTCTTAAACTGAATGCTTGGAGTCAGTTTGTCTTTAACTGAATGCTTGGAGTCATTTTTTTCTCAAACTAAATGCTTGGAGTCAGTTTGTTTCAAACTAAATGCTTGGAGTCAGTTTTTCTTAATCTGAATGATTGGAGTCAGTTTGTCTCAAACTGAATGCTTGGAGTCAGTTTGTCTCAAATGGTCCTTGTTCTTTTCTTTGCAGAATCTGGTGTCGTTTTCGCATGAACGACGTAATTGTTTACATACATGTAGAACTTCCGCACATACTCCAAGCCTATAAATAACATTTTATGCTTTTAGGATTCCATCTTTTATGGGTGGGCTAATAAGAGTGAACTTAAAAAACAAACGCACAGATCGTAACAATAACAAATTCATAATGATAAAAATATTTTAGAACATTGTTTTTCAATAATGGGTAAACTTAAAGCAGCTTTATCATGAATGGTCAAGTTTTATAATCAATATATAATTCTATCTTGTTTTGTTTTCTGAATTCTTTTGGTCCGTTCATAAGCGTGTTCGAGTCTCTAGTCTGCGAATTTATAAGCTGTAGATTTTGATATTTTTAAATATGCCTTCTATCTATGGCACAATTAAAAGGACCAACTATAAATTACCATCTTATTGCACCTAGACTGTGGGTCACATAAGCTGTTCCAATCTTAATAAGTTTAATTTTTCAAAATCTCAAATATGGATTGGTTGGTTGAATGTTGTTTTACGTCACATCAGCATTATGATGTACAATTTTGGTTAGTTGAATGTTGTTTTACGTCACATCAGCATTATGATGTACAGTTTTGGTTAGTAGGTTGGTTGAATGTTGTTTTACGTCACATCAGCATTATGATGTACAGTTTTGGTTAGTTGGTTGGTTGAATGTTGTTTTACGTCACATCAACACTTTTCAGCTTTTCTTATCGGGAATAGTTTGTGTTTATTTAGATAATTAATCGTAACATAACCCCGTGGTATGCATGAGAGTACAAGTGTTTTTAATCTGCATTTTAGTAGTGCTAACTTATGGCGACCTCTAAAATGCTATTTGCCGCAGAGAAGAATCTGCAGATTATAATTAGTCAGCCCATAAGAATCGTGCCGAGCTAACCAGTAAAGGTCTACGACAAGGAAAAATTTTTCTTCCTTGCACTCGACCGGGCTCGCAGCTTAAGCGATGAAACGCGTACGCCTTAGGTTTGCATGCTAACGCTAATAACCGCCTGGCAATCGAGGTCCCTTCAAATGAATTGTTAAATAAATGTTAAAATATTACAAAATTTTATCTCACTTAAACAAATTGTCGTAAAAAATTTTTAAAGTTAAAATTTGTTAATTTGATACTTTGGTATATTTGTTTAAAATAGTGTTTATAAATCAATGTTTAAACTTTTCAAACCCCAAACAACTTGTTTAAACGGTGAAAGATAAAGGCCGTGCAAGAAAAAATTATATTGAGCCCCCAACATATAACACATTGGTGCCGCAATATAGTTTCTTGGGACCACAACTCAAGATATCTATGTTTGGGCCCTAAGATATTATGTTTTGGGCCTCTAGATACTATGCTGTGGCCCAAAGATACTATGTTGTGGCTCTAAGATAATATTTGGGCTACTAGATACCTTGCTGTGGCCCTTAGATACTATGTTTTGGTCACAAGATAGTTTTCTTTCTTGCATGGCCTTAATTTGCCACCGTATGTTTCTGTAGTCGCAGCATCAAAGATTTAGTGTAGCTGCCGGTTTTATGAAAATTTCTCTACTCTTAAAAACAACTAAAAAGTGCAATGTATGAGAACAGTCAATGGATCAGGGAGACGCTTTGTGTTTTAGTATCAATTGACAACTGTTAAAACATTTACATGCATCGAGAAGATAAGATTTCGTTTAATATTGAATTAGTGTCGAATACTTTAAAAGTCCATTAGATCGAATATATGCTAAAAACAATCTCCCCAGCGATGCGAAGTCGTTAATGGTTGATTCTTTGTTAAAAGTGTAAACAAGGAAAAATTGCTAAAATCAATTTTACACAATGCTCAAAGACAGCGTCACATTTTCATTTACCATTCTGTTAACTTCAGTTAAGTTCATTTGGTTTTGGTTTCATGACCAAAAAAAAAAAAAAAAAAAAAAACGCCATGCGCATCCTAGAAGATGTTGCCGTTTATGGGATTAAACATGTTAAAAATTTGGCGATCGAAAGTTCTCTTTTGTTTATAGGGCTTAATATAATTATTATTTTTTCTTATATATAAAACATCTTATCAAAACAATCATCATAGCCTAAATGAAGATACTAATGCACGTGGCAGATTTTGACGAAACAAACATGGCGTAGTATGTGCGACGTCACGACCTAGCATGTGCCTCTGAATACGCAAATCTCCAAATATACATGAATTTCAATATATAAATGAAATTTTAAATTTATAGCAATTTATACAAATAGTTTTGAAGATAAGAGATTATGTTTATATATATATATATATATATATATATATATATATATATATATATATATATATATATATATATATATATATATATATATATATATTATCAAACTCATCTTAGTAAATGTGAGTATTTTAAGAAAATCCATATTTAGAAAATTAAATTCTATTTATTACAAACTGCATCTTATGTACATAATCTATACGCTTTCTACATAAATGTCATGTCATGACAAAATTTATATGAAACCATTAAGCACTAAAAACGTTTGATATTCAGATGATTTGCAGTGTCCTCTGACATTTATCGGAAATGTCAATTTTTTACAATCACATTATTTGTGCAGATTCTAAGATGGAAAAATATAAAAGTACATGTTTATTGCAATTAAATTGCATTTTGTAAAGGTAATAGTTTTACGTGTGCATGTGATATTATTTTAAATCAAATAAAATTGAAACATATATATAACATAGGTAAACCGATATTTTCATAATCACCATTGAGATATTGGTATTTTTAACAGTAAAGTAATGGAATTTTCAATAATGTTCAAAATAACATAGATATTGAATCAATCAATCTCTTACCGATACAACATCAGATTGCATTGAGATATTCAATACTGATAGAAGATGAAGAAGACGATTAACTGATGTTGCAAAATGATTAAAGTATAAAACGAACACTTTCAGATTGTCGCAAAATTGTTTTTTTTTTTTTTTTTGTAATACGTGAAGTATTCTTTTTCCGTTTAAGCATTTTGGATAGTTTGTCTTTCAAACAAGTAAAGAAGAGTAATGGACTCCATTTTTTCAAAATTTGTTAGTTCAATTAAATTAGTCCAATTTTGTTTCTTGCTTTTTAAAAAAATAAGTGAAAAGATTTCCATTAAGCTGAAGAGCATGCAATATTTTTTTTCAATGTTGCTTTAAAAGTGTTGCAGTGATCTTAATTGATGTTTTCAATTTACGTTATGCATTGATTAAATTTATCCAGCTTTAAAAATCCGAATCTCTGTGATTTATGTTCCAATCAAGAATCGTTAACTTACATTATGGTAATCAGTTTCTGGCGTGACGTTGGAGGACACCGGCAGTAAAGCTCCGAATAGCGATCAACATTCCTACCTCTGTTATAACTGTCATGTGCTATTTTAGAATTTTTATAAAATGATACAGTTCAAAAGTAGCACATGCCAATTTACTTTTGAATTTTATTATTTTATGAAAATTCAAAGGTAGAACATGACATAACTACATACTGAGCTAGAAGGTTGACGCTGTTTCGGACTTTGACCGAGGGGTAAATCATCCCCCACTTCCAATCCCACGAGAGAGAGAGAGAGAGAGGAGAGAGAGAGAGGAGAGAGAGAGAGAGAGAGGTAAAATGTTTGCTAAACAAATTCACTGCAAAATAGGGAAAAAAAGGTTTCTCATAAACACCAAATGTACTGACAAAACGGGAGTTGAAATCGAAAACTAAAATATGCATGTACAAGAAATATATATAAATGAAAGCCATTAAACTTTGACCGTAAAAACATTCAAACTTACTTTGTTACAAAATTTCATAAGAAATTAATGAGACCAAAATCCAGTTAGTCTTTTATAAATAAAGCTCAGATACCAGATGTTGATTTTTCAACTAAATATTGTAGGCTTATGAATATGTATAAATGTTGTACTTCAACCAAGTTTTGAGTAAAAGAATTGTTTTGCTATAAAGTGGGTTTGACTACCAATTTTTAAAATAACGTGTTTGTGTTGATCGCTTTTGTCAAGATTTTTTTCACTTACATCGAGACGGTCAGTTCTGGGATGATGGAGGAAACCAGAGTGCTCGTAGAATACAACCGACCTTTTGCAGGTGAGCTGTTTTAAAGACACAAAGGAGGTTAAACTTTCTTTTGTGGGTTTTTAGCTTTAAAAAATCCATTTTTGAAATCATCAACACTTATGACGTAAGCCTCGGACCTTATTGGAGATATATAAATTTGATATGGCCATTTTCATTTCCGGAAAAATGTCACAATATCCTTATACTGGATCATACACAATTATCATTAACTATTTTATTGGACATCATCAAATCTTATTACAGAAATATAACAAAGTTTAATTAATTTCTTATCTAAGTTAAGCTGTAAATTCATACACATCATGAAAAAAATCAAATTATCTCTTCCGAAATAAAAGTAAATCCCAAACTTATGATTATAGATAATAGGAGATTTGTAATAAACCACAGATTTATCAATAAATATATGACTATTACAATACTCATAATTCCTTGAATTAAAACAACCTCGGTGGCTCAGATGTTGAGACATCCACCTCGACAGCGAGAGGTTGTTGATTCGAACCCCGACCGGGTCAAATAAAAAATCATGTTTCCTTGCCTGATGTTTGGCATAATCAGGGGAGAGAATCGACTGGTTTAACTGATGCATGAAAAATGTGATCGGTGTAGTGGTATGCTTGTCTGCAGCGTGTAACACGTTAAGTCACCCTGGGCGAGCTTAATCACAAAGCAGACCATAATGTACCGTAATATACACTTGCAGCATTTCACCCAGGGCCACTGCGGTAGCTCAGTTGGTAGAGTGCTCGCTCTGTAAGTGGAAGATTGTGGGTTTGAACCCCCGCCGGGTCTGACCCAAGACTTGAAAGTGGGTAGTGACTGTTCTTTCGCCAAGCACTCGGCATTACCAAATGAAAGTCACGGTTCTTTTGGATGGGAACTTAAAATAAACGAAGTCCTGTGTCATGGCGTGGCACGATAAAGAACACTGCTGTATAATGCCATCAGCGCAACGCACAGGCAAAATATCTGCATTTTCGCCTATAACTGGCGACGTCTCGATATAAGTGAAGTATTCTTGACTGGGACGTTAAACACCATTACTCAATTTAACTCATCTCACCCACACACGAATTTGTTCTTCGATTAATCCTTGAGATAAATATACTTGCTTTTGTAACAAACTCCTGAAAACTTGCTGATGCGACGTTAAACAACATTATAACCAGCGAACACACAAACCACTCTTTAATTTAAAAGAGATCGATATATGAAATTGCGAATCAAATATTTTAACAGTATCTATATGTGTACAAGATGAAAAGGAATGTTACTTTCATTTGCGGAATATATATATATATATATATATATATATATATATATCTATATATATATATATATATATATATATATATATATTCTGTTCACTTTTATTTAGTCAAATGTAATTGAAATGCTCATACTGTCTACAAATTGAAATGGAAAAGTATTAGCAGTTCAGATCAGTTTCATTAAACCGAATGTTGTTACAATACCAATATTTCTATCAAATGAATTGGGTTGCAGTTTGCAATTATGCTAATAACCATTTGGTTGCATTATTAATGACTATAATATACCCTGTATAATACAGAAAATAAATAAAATATATGAATATCGATTAAAATAGGGGGTGGTTGGGTTTGTAAGTGTTCGTATACATCATTAAAAAATTCATTCATTTATATATGAAAGCTATAGATTTGTACTACACACATACATATATCTATTCCTATCACAGTACTTAAATGTCTGGTTCAAATTGCTATTAATTAGAATATTAGATAGTCTTAAAATCTTTAAGTAGACCCCTTTGATCCATTCATTTATACGTTTACAACTGTAATAGATTTGTTCTACAACGCATCGCTATTAATGCAACTAATACATGGCCATCAATTCTATCAATTAATATCGGAAGAATTAATCACAATCCTTTCCTCTGAAATTACTTGGACTATTTCTACTTTCGATTTATGCATTTATACAATCAAAGAAATAACCGCTGTATAGATTTGTCCTCCAGCTGACATTAAAAAGTTCCGTGCTCTGTTTCGTTCGTTTTTCTATAAATTATTCATTTTAACTAAGCAATATACCGCTGACAATGTATCATCATTGCGATGATGAAGATCTAAAACAAACTATGAGTATTATTATATATACATACATTCGACGACTGCGGCAACCAGGTGTGTTTATTGTCTCATTATTACCATGTGTTGTCAAATCATTTAGAACGGGAGTAAAATATAGATCACATCATCTACAAAATTATATCAAAGGAAAAAAGGAAGGATATATATGTATTGTCAATATTTCATGCTATAACATCATCAACAGATATGCTACGAAATTCCGAAGATGACAGAATTTGGACAGGAAGAATATCCCTACCAGAAAACAATATCATGACAATCTGATTTATCAGATAATGTACCATCTGTGATCTCTCAATTAAAATAATCCTACGCATTCAGTTGTGACGTCACAGATTCAAATTTCGGAGGGAGACAGTATGATTGTATCGTATTTGGACATTGTTCTATCGTTCACGTGGATTATTTCCTGCTTCCAGGGTGAGTATTCAAAATATTTTATGTTTAACTAATAGCACGGTGTATTTTTAGAGCATATTATTGATTATAACATCCTTCATATCCTCATTATATTTTTTCCTGTGATGTTTTGTTCTAATTTTCGTGTTTTCCTTGTGTTGGGTTAGAAATTTGTTGATTTATGCATTTGGTAATATATATTTGTCTTATGTGGACATGTGCCATTCGTTACGTATTTGGGTGTCTTTACATTTCCGTGAAATACTAAGATTTCGTAATTGTTATTTATTTGTTGAAGAGTTTTAAGAAGAATGATGGCATTTTTAAAATTTAAATTAATTTGAATTTATTTTAAAAATCTTAATTTTTAATGTATCATTGCGTACTTCATTCGAGAAAGTATTTGATAACAGATAAAAAGATATGCCATGCTTTATCGAAAAGTTCAATCTTTTTTATTTCAAGATGTAAAATATCATATATATATGTGTGTGTGTGTGTGTGTGTGTGTGTGTGTGTGTGTGTGTGTGTGTGTGTGTGTGTTAGAAAAAATATTTTAATTACCTTTTCCATTTCAATTATTTGGTCTGCGTATATGCAGTTACAGTTGATTTTTCGGATCTTTAGACAGTAATATTATTATTATTAACAAAAGCCAATATCTTCCGAAAGATAAAACATTTAAAGAATATTGAATGTGACCGACTGTCTTGTTCCATTTTCGTTACATACATGTTTATTACATAACGTTTTTCGCATCTCTTATGCATAAAATTTACAAGTCGGATTATAGGCTCATGCTTTAGTAAAAGAAAAAAATATATAAATAAATGCGATTTAAAATCAGTGGTTCAATGGTTCCATTACCCAATTATTATTATTATTATTATTATTATTATTATTATTATTATTATTATTATTATTTGGTTGTTGTTGTTTCCTGTTCTCCTGTTCGAATTTGGGTTTTGGTTGCATTAGTTTATTTCATACACTGCTTATGTGTTCATCTTGGTGTCATTGCGACTTGTTCTCCGTTGTTTTGCCTATTGCTAAGTGCGTCTTATTCAGATTCAAATGTGTATATTGCGTTGTAGTAGAATAGGTAATCTTTGGTAATTCGACAATAAAACCTAACGTTTGTTTTAAACAGGGACTCGGTGGCCAAGTGTTCAAAAGCGCAAATCTAAGGATAACAGCGCCTTTCGTTGTTTTAATTTGAATCCAATTGATAGAACCGATAATAAATGCCTTTGTTGTTTTTCGGGGAACTTCGGTTTTATTCGGCCATTCTTGAACTGACCGGCTCGTCGGTTGTTTTCTCCGGGGAACTCCGGTTTCCTGGACCATTCTCGAAATTACTTGGAATTAATTAGACGTATCTTGGCTGGGTCGTTAACCTCGTTCACTCTTCTATAATCTTGTAATAGAAACTAAGAATAATACACTTTAAAAAAATTCTTAATCTTATCTGATCTGATAGGATGAAACCAATAGATTAATTTTAAATTAACGGGAGGATAAAAAAAAACATTATTAGACATCGTATTTACGTGATCATAGTAATAATTTTAGATATATTTTGCCATATCTTTAATTAGGTATTTATACAAAACGTGTTATTAAGACTATCTTGCTATCTATACCCTTTTAAGTGTATATCTCAATCTATCAGGTTAGCTCTACATGAGTACAATCTTAAATAAATCAATTTTCATAAATATGTGTACACCTGGTGTTTAATATCAAGATTATGGCCGTCATCACAATATTGTTGATAAGCATGACGTCGTCGTATCCAAACTAATACTGGATATATTTGACGTCCCATAGTTCCATGTTCCTTTTATTCTCGTATTTAATTTTTCACGTAACGGATGTAGCTAGCTAGACAGTAGGTGCTTACCCTTCCGGAGCACCCGGCTTCAATTTTCTCATGTTAAACTAAATTAGCCAGTTCTCAAAGTTTTTACTTTGCTTTTTGGATGGTTATTTGGATTTGGATTTGGTATGTTTGTCTTTGATTGCAATCATTATAATGTAAAAAATATTTATTAAAAACAATAATTGGTGTATTAAAAAAAATTGTTTTTAGCAATTGAGCAAAAATGCAAACTAGGCGACAGATCATGCCGTCATAAGTACAGATGGTTCGTTAAGTGTTGTTTAACCACATCTGCAGTTATTCAGCTGTTTGTGACAAGACTGTTTGTCAATCTCGTCAATTTATCTTAAACACACATTCGTGTTGTGCGTGAGTGTACAAGTGTTTCTGAGAGTCTAAGAGTGTTAGTACACTCGCCGGCAATGTCATTGATAAACATGAAACACCACGCAGTCCATTGTCGAGCCAACAAAAAACCTACAACTAGGAAAATCCAGAGCCCGGTGCGATTAGAAACTTCTAGAAGTAGAAAAAGAACGTGTAAAAATTGAATTCCACCTTTTCCAATCGAACGACCCAGATAAACTTTTCAAAAGGAAAGAGGAAATTGTAAAAAATATGGTCAGCTTCCGTTATGGGTTTTTTGCTTTAAATAAAGTTTTAAATACATGAAGCTTTGAAGAAGATTTTATGGACCTTTCTCCAATGACAAACGCGCAGTTTTTATTGCTTTTAAATAGGCCAGTATTTTATGCGTAGTAAACAGCTGTATCCACTGAGTCATCCATTTTCTAAACAGGTGACTGTTTTTCTCCTCTGAAATTCTGCTCGATTTTTAGAAGAGACAGAAAAGGCTTCTGGGAAAAGAAGTTGTTCAATCGAACATACAGAAGGCATTAGACGCGAGTAAGTCACGTGGTTTTCTACTTCTGGAGGTTTCCAATCGCACCGGGCTCAGGTGAATCTATTTTCACTTCCGGTCAAAGTCTTACATCTTAACCACTCGGCCACGTCATCAGGATAGATCATCCGGGCATTGCTAATGAATCTGCATCGTCGTTTTTCTAGGGTTTATGTGTCCAAACCTAATTATGTTTAATACATGTATATGCATATTGAGTTTACAGGTATTAGAGATGATATACAGTCATGTTTTAAAATTTGGAAATAAAAAGATTTATAATTTTTACAGGCATTCGTTGACAGATTTTGACTTTGACAATGGTTTTTTCATATTATAATTTTTTTTTCAATTTTCTGAATGAAAAGTTAAATTTTTTTTCAATTTCATTCATAAAATTCTTAGTTTATAATAAGAGATTTTATTAAAATTATGCATGATTATAACTCATTGATTTCACAAGTTGCTCGGTTAATCGTTCTGTCCTATGGTGTAACATCCATATCAAATACATTTATGCATCGTCAACCCCGTTACACATTGGTTTGAACCCAAGTGGGATGTGTCCTCTTGTAATTGTATTCAGCTTCTAATCCATTTTATTCGAAAATACAGCAGCTTTTGCATTTGAGAGGAAACCATCGAAACTAAAAATTACGTGACCGTTTAATCCTTATATCTGTACAGTCAGTATCTTAGTTTTTTTTTTTAACTTAGCCTATTGTAAAGAATATAACAATCAGGACCCGTATGTTTAAATCATATGATTGACCAAGATTTAAAGACACGTGCGTATCTTTTATATGAATATACATATATGTATTCTTTATCTTTCGTTGTAAAGATTATCTAAATATGGTTAGTGTTTAGATTACCATAATGTTGAATCAAATTCCATATTGCTGTATCATATTGTTTTAAAGTAGTCGATAAAATTGTGATGCATGAGTTTTTAACCTTTTTTTAAAAAAAATGTGTTGATCAAACAAAGCAAGGTTGGAACTACTACTTAATGGTAAGTACAAATTTATACGTTTGAGATGATAAAATTTCATATATATATATATATATATATATATATATATATATATATATATATATTATTTTCAGGTTTTCTTTACATGCAACCGCCTGTATGACTCACTGGTAAAGTGTCTACGTCGAGAGCGGGAGGTCATGGGTTCGAACCTACAATTTTTTATCTTCTTAACATTGTCCTGTTTTGGAACCAATATGTCCTTGAGCCGTCAAAATGTCAAAATCCGTTTATGCTAGGGGGCTTAAAGAGTGCGACTGACTCTTTCTGGTGGGAAGCTTTCAAAGACTGTAAACAAAATAAAAGCATCACATTGGGGTTCTTTGCCTGTCGATGTCCGTCAAAGCTATGACTACCAAAGTATGCCTTTTGGTGTTCGCGTCAAAAAGGAATACGAAAAATTCAACATTATGATTATGCTAGCCTGTGTTTTAATTATCATGACTGGTGCTTGTCTTGGTTGAAAGTGGAGTGGAGCAATAGTGTTTTAAGCTCCGGTCAAGATTCTTTCACTTATTTCGAGGCGTTCAGTTCTGTGATGGTGAAGAAAACCGAAGAACCCGTAAAAAACACCGACTTTAGGCAAGCAAATAGACAAATTTTTTTCACACTAGAATTAGTCCCGAGTGGGATTCAAACCCAGACTGTGAGAGGCGCTGTGATCCGTAAGCAAGCGGTTTAGACCACTCGGCTGTCTGGGTTGGAGTTACTAAATGTATCGCTCCACGATTTTGCCGAGCGGTGCCCGTCAAATGCATTGGCTGTTTACTCTTTTGTTTTGTTTTGTTGTAGATGTCCTTTATAACTCTGGCTATTAGTCTAGTAATTTAGCTACAGCTGTTTACATGTCGTCCTAAGTGTTGATTCTATTAAGTGGCACTTTCTTGTCTAGACTTGATGACTTTATGTTGACACTTGTAGAAAAAAATGTTTAACTACTTTTTTAGATTTGTCAATTAAGTGCTTTTAAGCGGGATACATGTATTTATTATTAATCACTAAAACCACTTCAATACTAGGTATTTTTGTTTTTCTTCAGTGCTCGTCCAGATTTGTGATTTTTATAGCAAATTTAAGGATTATTTTATTTTTGGAAATTCGTTAATTTTGATAGCATTTTGTTAGTATTGCTAGTTTGAAATATAATTATGTTTAATTCCATGTAATCGCAGTTTGAAAAATAATGTTTCATCAAATTCCATGCATACAACTTAGAAATTCAAAGAATAAATGTCTTCAGTGGCATGCAACAAATAAATAAAACTTGAAAGTGAAACGGTGTGGAGTGGAGTAATGGTGTTTTACGCCTAGTCAAAATTCTTTTACTTATATCGAGGCGGTCAATTCTGGAATGGTGCAGGAAACCGGAGTACCCAGAGAAAACCATCGACTTTGAGCAAGCGAATGGGCAAACTTTCTCACACTAAGCGCGCGCTTAAGATCACTCTGCTGTCTGGGTTGGAGTTACTAAAGGTAACCCATTGCTTGTCAGTTGTATTGGTATTTGTCGTTATTTACTCTTTTGTTTTGTTTTGCTGTGGATGTCCTTTATAGCTCTGGCTATCAGTCTAGTAATTTAGCTACAACTGTATACATTTCGTCCTAAGCGTTGATTCTATTAAGTGGCACTTTCTTGTCTAGACTTGATGATTTATGTTGACACTTGTAGAAAAAAATGTTTGTTAATATACTTTTTAGGGTTGTCAATCAAGTGCTATTAAGCGGAATCTATTTTTAAACACTGAAACTACTCGCACGAATTTCCTCTTTATGCCTGACGGTTTGTGTAAGGGTCAGAAAAATTTCCATATAAAAAATCGGGATTATATATCCGACACTAGCTGGTGTCGAAAGGAGAAACGAATGTGTTAATTATGTTTATGAATTATTAATTATGTTAATTAATTTATGTTTTAGTTTGCGTTCATTGTGACAGGTTTTTTATATGATTAAGGACGTTATTTTGTCCGCCATGTTGAACATGGCGGCCATGTTGGAAAATGAATTACAGGCTACGAACTATAATCATGCCAAATTTCATGCTTTTATATTTATATAAAAAAATACAATTTGTCATCATTCTGCTGCACTAGTTTGACCAGTTTGAAAAACAATGTTTCATTCAACTTCGTCATTACAACTTGGAAATTCAATACTAAATGCCTTAAATAAAATCCAACAAATAGATAAAATTAAAAAAAAAAGAAAAAAAACCGTTTGAAAGTCTTTTAATAATCCTAAATTTTTTATCCAATCACGTAAGTGGAATTTGTCTATTTCCTGATCGATTTTCTTATAAATCAGAAAAAACACTCCAGAATTTGTCCTGGATTTTTTCCAAGAAGGCTGGATAGTTTTTAATAAGCTTGTGAAATTCAGTTAATTTTCTAATGCGCTGCTATATCCGTATGGCTATAATTGCCTCCGAGAATTCATAAGTAGTTAACACATATGAAGAAAGAAGAGAAAAAGTCGATATCAGCTCTACAAATAGGAAATATAACCAAAATTCATTAAATATTTATTTGCATACTGATACTTTCCATCTCTTACGCGTTTAACACACAGGCGTAACATCAGTTTATTGCTAATCTTGTCCCAAAGGCAATTCAAAATACTCCGTTGATCATGGCCAGACGGTTTGAATTTCCTGTATCTATTTTTAAATTAGATTGTTGAAATTAGGAAATTCTAAGAAAGTTATATAATCTCCGCTAAAGAATGGGAAAAGTTGTGCTTAATTTAGTGATTATAGATTGATTTTTCTGGATACAAACCTATTATTAATGGGAATGTGTCTGTGTTTCTACGAAAATCAAATTTTTGAAATCATACAGCCTGCAAGAGTTTTCAATTACTGATGTTCATTCGTAATAGATAACGATTCTGATGATTGCTTTATGGGATTAACGAACTTTTATAATTAAAGTTTCAAATCTTATTTACAAAGAGCACTTGTTGAGGAAATAATGTTACGTCATCATGTGGTATATTGGACCGGAGGACATTTATGTTACGTCATTTTTATACATTTGTAGACTATGTATTAGGTCAATTTGTGTTTATGTGGACTAGAGGACCTAACTTTTACTTGCAGTTGTGGGCCAGTCAGCATTTACGTTACGTCATTTTTATACATTTGTTGACAAAGCTTGAGGTCAAGATTTTTATCTTTTTTCCTTGTGGACCGGTCGAAAAGTAAAAAATTATTTAAAAATAATTTTATTTCTAAATGCGGTCATGTCACACTGCAATACAAAACTTTACGTAAACTCGCGCGATCGTATTTTGCGTTATACCTCAATTAACTACGCAACCATAGTAACGCTTTACGTAAAGGGCGTGGCTTACATCTCGTTCCATTTCATTGGCTTAAATCGTTTGTTAATTACAGTTCCAACGCGGAGGAATTTTTTTTTTCAGTTATAAGAATATTACTAAAAATGAAACAAAACGTTGTTTTATGGTTTATTCAATTGTTTCAAATCTAATTATACGGAATAATTTGTGTTTTTATCCAGTTTATTGATTGTGCACATTTTTTTCATAACGTGCACATGTAATGTGCAAACCGTTTTTCACGTTATGACTCAAAAGACTTGTTAAAACACAAGTTATTCTAAAGTAAATAAGTTATTCAAAAACGTTTTAACTTAGAAAAGTAACGTCATTTTACACTAGTCAACATTAATGTAACAGACGTCATTTGTTGACTCAGTTTAAGAGCAACATTTGGAGCATTGGACCAACTGATTAAACTGTATTAAATTAAAGCATATATATATATATATATATATATATATATATATATATATATATATATATATATATATATATATATATATGACAAACCCAGTTATGCTTTACGTTCAGTTTGGTAAACCTGTCATTGTCGCTCTTTTTCTCGATATTTTGCGTAGGATTAAACTACTTTACACGTTATGAAAAAAGTTAACTTATTTTTTAACAAAAATTTTTCTTTATTACAAAAGTTTCATATTTTATACTGGTATCATTTATCATCTATTTAAGAAATGTTTGATAATTACGAAATCATTGTAATCAAAGCATAAACAATTTAGAAAGCTGTATCTGATCTAGCTAAAAAAAAAAATTATGACATTACATGTTTTATATCATCAACAACTCTACAACTAAATGGGGAAACACCCCAAAACAATCCGGAAATGATAAAGACTGCTTGATTTTTTTGTAATTTTTTTTAAATTTTTATTATATTTTTATTATTATTTATTCATATATTTATTATTATTTTATGATAATTATTATTATTATTACTATTATTATTATTATTATTATTGGTAGCACTTTCTGCTAAGCTTATATTTTTAACTCTTTAAAATTTTATTTTCAAAAATTTTTTTTTAGATTTAAAAATCCACTGATTTATTTATTTAAAGACAATGCCATGCGTTTAATCTCTACTTAGATGTAACCTATCGAGTGGAATAACCAAAATTTGGCAGGCAACACCATTAGAACATATAAATCGACTACCTGTCACATAACTCCATCAGTTAATACATTATGTCAGAGAAAACTTAATCACACGAATGTTTTAACTTGAACAAGTTCATTGCACTCAGAGAGGGGATATGTTTGTTATAATGTAAGATAATTTTGTATTTGATGACATTAACTGACATCTTAATAATAAGATAAAGATTGTTTTTATTGACAAACCGCTTATAAGAAATAAAACTATTATAAAAAATCAAATCTACGAACATCATGATTGTTCTGAAAATAGCAGAACGGTATTGTTCTGAAGTATTAATATTATTGCTAACGCCAATGTGTTTTAGGATTATTGCTTATTTTAATCTCTTTTTTTGTTGGCATTATGATCAAATTATTTCAAAGCACTGATTATAAAATTTTGAAGTTGGAATGGAATAACTTCAGATATAATTTCAAAACATTCAGCAATTGTAAATTATGAATTAAAATCGGCTGGTTGTTTGTTTTGCTTGGTTTGGTTGATTGGTTAAATGTCATTATGTCACATAAGCGATTTTATATTATTTTTAAACTAGACAATCAAGGATTAATTCTTACACAAGTTCACTTAGTACGCGACGTGCAAATGTCTCTGATCTGCAAAGCCAAGGTGACTTTTAGAGCGTTAGTACATTAATACTCATGCCCAACCTTCTGAGATAAAAAACATAGACCACACAGTCCATTATCCTAAAAATGGAATTCATTACACTAAATTTTTAAGGCAATCATGTGATAGTTCTAAAAGCTTGATTTCTTCAAGAATTAAAACAGAATCAAACTTAACCGAGTAATTCGACGTTAATTGTCTCAGGGCTATTAGGTTAGGATCGTCTGATTAAACAAATCAGACATATGACAGACGTTTTATCCCATTTTATCCAATTTTTTACGTTGCTCGTTACATCATTCAACTATTAAATGCACATGTCGGAGAAAATCAAACTCCTGTATAAATTCAATTTGTAAAGAAAGAACACCGTCATTCCATGATTATTTTTCCTGCGTTAAGATTCTTTCACTTATATTTTGAGGCAATCAGTTTTCGGTCACCAAGGCCTCAGTAGAAATTAGCAGGAAAAGTGTGGATTAAATTTTGAAAGTTTTATATCTTATAACGTTAAACAAGTAAATCAGCCCTTTAAAGTGCTTACGTTTGATTGACAATCTACTTACAGATATTTAAAAAAGCTCTGTGGTCCTCAAATATATCTGCCTTATACCGCTTCTAAACTAATTTTATCTAATTTTAATTTAGCAAAATTTTCAGCCGTCTTTATTTTTTAAATTTTATTTAAGACTAAGGTTTGTTCCCTCATGCAAAGCATTCCTTAGCTAGATTTGGATTCAAATAATTTTGGAACTTTAGATTTACCAATTTTCAACTGTTTGGCTTATGTTTTTATCCATCAAACATTGCGGCCCCTATTGTAACTGATAAGGAATGCGTTTCCGAAATGTGCACATCTGGCACATCGAAATTTAACTGGTATTTGTGTTATATTCGATTATTTAACTCTATCTTTTTGTGAAACCTATTCGTAATTTCTTAAACTTTCAAGTAATGAATACCTAGTTAGTTTCATCGTTTTGAAGTGTTTCTTGAGAGATAAGCATTTTTTTAAAGATTTATCAGTGTCCAAACAATGTTAAGAATGGTATATTTTTTTTTCGAGCATGTATTCATATTATGACTAGGTCAAACACAAACAAACCAACTCACGTTCAATCACAATCCTAAAAGTAAAGTAAAACTATGTAAACTGACAAATAAAGTTGAACACGTGAACTTCCAAGATAAGAACTAAGAACAAGAAATAATCTGATTAAATATAAAAACTTGTTATTATAATTATCCTAGCGGAGCAATTGATTTTGTTAATCTAAAATCATTACTAATGGCTATGAATTTAACCTTTTTGCTATTTTGTAAACTTGCTGCAAATCAGTTTCGGCATTTCAGCAGCTGAATTATTTGTCAAATGTTAAAAGATCTATAACTTATTAAACATATAACACAAATACTTGTTAAATTTCGATGTGCTATAAGTGCACATTTCGGAAAATCATTCCTTTTCAGTGACAATAGGGGCCGAAAAGTGTGATAGATAAAAACAGTTGAAAATTGATAAATATATAATACAAATACCAGTTAAATTTTGATGTGCCAGATGTGCACATTTCGGAAATTAATTCCTCATCAGTGACACTAAGACCGAAAAGTTTGGTATAAAAATATATAAGCCAAACAGTTGAAAATTGGTAAATCTAAAGTTTCAAAATTATATAAATCCAAATCCAGCTAAGGAATGCTTTGCATGAGGGAACAAACCTTAGTTTTAAATAAATTTCAAATTTTAGACGACTGCAAATTTTGCTAAATGGAACATTTTCTGACAGCACAAAGTACTGCCTACTGAGTTATGGATACCCTCGGGGAGTTTTACTCCACCAGCAGCGGTACCCGCTCAGGGGTAGTAAATATATAATACAAATACCAGTTAAATTTTGATGTGCCAGATGTGCACATTTCGGAAATTAATTCCTCGTCAGTGACACTAAGACCGAAAAGTTTGGTACATAAAAATATATAAGCCAAACAGTTGAAAATAATGAATCTAAGGTTCCATAATTATTTGAATCCAAATTCAGCTAAGGAATGCTTTGCATTAAAGAACAAACCTTGGTTTTAAATAAATTATAAAAAATTAAGACGGCTGAAAATTTTACTCAATGGTATATTTTCAGACAGTACCAAATACTGCCTTCTGCGTTATGGATACCCTGGAGGAGTTCACTCCAGCACCAGCGGTACCCGCTCAGGGGTAGTAAATTTTTATCACCGTTTTTTTTATAGTTCAAAACGTAAGCCAAATAGTTGAAAATAAATGAATGTTATGGATTGAAAAATTGCAACTATTTCATCAATGACTTCAAATGTCGGGGAAAATTTAGTCAAATAACTGTGTAAAGCAATATCAATTGAAACCATAGGAATAAAGTTGTAATATTTTTTTCAATACTAATAGTTGTAGTTTTTGAAACCTTAAAAAACGATGATTCGGCCAATGGAAAATTTAAACATTTATTACCAACCTTTTTACAAACTATGTCCATTCTAAATAAATGTCAGATCGTGAATAGCATCTTTGTATTCAAATTATGACTATAGTAATTAAATAACAGCACAGAGAAAACAGATTAATAATTAATCCTTATCGATTAGTTTATTCGTTTTTTCAGTTAAAGACTTACAGTGTCCAAAATTATACTATACACGTAGTTCAAAAATACTATAAAAACTGTCAACACTACTTCACTATATAGCTTGTTCAAATTTGGGAATTTTTAACCTGGTACAACTATCTGTTTATTTTTCTTTTAACTGTATTAATTAGCTGATTTATCATTAATTGTATTGCTTTATGTTCTTCATAACGTTGACCGTTACGCAATACACTTTAAGTTTTTTAAGAAGCTACTTTTTTCATTTGTTATGAAAAATATTCCTTTTATTTGCAGAGAAACAAATAAAATTGTTGAACGATTAACATTGTAATAGTCATTATAAGTGATAGATGTGATAGATAAGGAGTTGAGTAGAGCTGAGTAACGGTGTTTAACATCTCCGTCAGGAATATTTCACTTATATCGAGGCATCGCCAGCTATAAGCGAAAGTGCAGAAATTATGCCTGTGTGTTGCGCTGATGGCATTACACAGCAATGTTTTTAATCGTACCACGCCTACCGTGACATGGGACCTCGTTTATTTTTAGTTCTCATCCGAAAAAACCGTTACTTTCATTTCGTAAAACCGCCTACTTGGCGAAAGAACCATCACTAACAATTTTCTTCGGTAAGACCGGGTCGGAGTTTGAACCCACGACATCTCACTTTCGAATCGAGCACTCTACCAACTGAGATACTGCAGTGGTAAATGGAGGAGGAATGAGATGTCAATGATTTTATAATATGAGACTCGAGAAAAGCGTATTGTTTTATGTAGAGAGAACTCCGTCTGAACCATGTTCTCCTGAGAATAAATAAATTGATTGTCATTAATGAGGCATAAAAAGTTTCTTGTTTTGTTTAATGTTTTCATTGTAATATTTGTTTATATTTAATTCCATGAATAATTTGTGATGCGTGTTGAACAGACAAAAAGAAAAGTAACTTGAATAAAAATTGATGAGAGTAAATGATTAAATAGATTTTTGTGTAAAACATTTATTATCAGGGCGTCATCTACTTTATATTTTTTTCTTTTTTACCAAAAAAAAAATAATTAATGAATTTTTTTCTTAAATTTTACGTTTTATTTTATTCATATGTACAAATTATTTTAGTTGGAGATATGAGAAATTTTTGAAAAAAAAAAGATTGCAGATATTCGGTTTACATTTTACCGTTATTTTCAAAGACTTTTTTTTTGTTCTTAAATGTGTGTAGATAACAACAAAATAAACTTGAATTGTGATGTGCACGTTTCGAAAATCATTCCACTTAGTGACACTAAAGGCCCAAAAGTTTGATATAAATAAACAAGCCAAACAGTTGAGCCTAATGAATCTAAAGTTCGAAAATTATTTGAATCCAAATCCAGCTAAGGACTGACTTGCATGAGGGAACAAACCTTAGTTTAAAATAAATTTAATAAATTAAGAAAATTGCTGAACGGAATATTTTCTGACAGCACAAAGTTCTGCCTACTGAGTAATGGATAACCTCGGGAATACATTCAACCAGCATTTAGGAATTTTATAATCTGCTCCAAATATGTGTTTGTTTTTCTTTTTACTATCTTAATAAGCTGTTTTATCATCTATTGTATTGCTTCATGTTTTTCATTGCAATAACCGTTACTCAATGCACCTAAATATTTTAAATAACATTGTTTTATTTTTTTGTATTATATATTCTTTTTTAATTGCAGAAATACAAATAGAATTAATTTACGATAAGCATTATTATAGTCATTATAAGTGAAAGATGTAATAGATTAGGAGTTAAATAGAGTTGAGTACGCTGTTTAACATCTCCGTCAGGAATATTTCACTTATATCGAGGCATCGCCAATTATAGGCGAAAGTGCAGAAATTTTGCCTGTGTTGCGATGATGGCATTACACAGCAAAATTCTGAATCGTACCACGCCGACCATTACATGGGACCTCGTTTATTTTCAGTTCACATTTGAAAAAAAAACAGTTACTTACATTTCGTAATGACGAGTACTTGGCGAAAGAACCATCACTAACAATTTTTCTTGGGTCAGACCCGGGTCGGAGTTTGAACTCACAACCTTTCACTTTCGAATCGAGCACTCTACCAACTGAGCTACTGCAGTGGTAAATGGAGAAGGAAAATGTCAATGATTTTATAGTATTAGACTCGAGAAAGGCATATTGTTTTATGTAGAGAAAACTCCGTCTGAACCATGTTCTCCTGAGAATAAATAAATTGATTGTCATTAATGAGGCATAAAATGTCTCTTGTTTTGTTTAATGTTTCCATTGTGATAAATGTTTATATTTACATTCCATGAATAATCTGTGATGCGTGTTGAACAGACAAAAAGAAAAGTAACTAGGATCAAAAATGGATGAAAGTAAACGAGTTCAATAGATTTTTGTGTTAATAATTGATCATCAGGACGTCATTTACGTTTAATTTTATGCATATGTACTTATTTCAGTCAAAGAAAAGAGAAAGAAAATTAAAAAAAAAAAAGATTGCAGGGATTCGGTTTATATCTAAGGTTATATCAAAAACTTTAATTTTTTGCTTTGAACGTGTGTTGCAAATAAAATAGTGCATAAGATGTTTCCTAAAAATTTTTTTTAATTTTCATTGTTTGTTCAATTGTATGAAATCAACATTTATTTTTGTCGGGTTGTCATTTAATGCACATGTTCTGGTGCTCATTTGAGTCGAGAAGAACAGTTTTTTGGAGTGCAGATTGAACGATAAATATATATTAAAAAGTTATTTTTAAGTCAACAATTCATTCCTTCTGAATGCGTGTAGTTAATTAGTGGTACCTATGGATTTAGAAAAACATTATTAATTACCGGGTATTGTTATTTCAGGTGTTTGAGGTCCATATGTAAACTAAGTGTCTTCATACGTTGAACATTGCAATCGTCAAAGAAATTCTCTTTTACTACTTCACCTTATATTTATAGATACTTATTTGCTGGACCTTAGTTTCATGCTTTTCTACAGGTAGCAAATTACACTGATACCAAGGACTTTCATAATAATGCAGAAGTGAGCTTGTAGTTATATTTTTGTAATCTACCAGGACAAATATGTATTATGCAATTGCGAAAACACTGATGTTTTGACAATCAAGGACTTTCATAATATATCAAATCTTATCACAGAAAAATATTTTCATCAAGATATATGCTTAGAATGCTCTCTTTTTCCAGAAATAGGAGTTGCTAGCAAATTGTTTGATAAGACCAAGTAATGAGGTAACAAATGCAATTTAAAACAGCATCGTCGATTCAATAAGCCATTATCACCAATCAGAAAATAAAATCTTCGTTAACAAATTTAATTTAAAATTTCGTCGTATCTGATTTATTGCAGTTTTAGTATCTGATAGCATTATTTATTAAGTTAATCACAAAAATGTTGATACGAAACTAAAAAATATCATGTAATAAAAAACAAGCGTCTGTTTCATGCTGATCAATGATTCCAACCGGAAATAGACATGTCAATAATATTTCTCTAGGAGCTTTTTGATGATTTAGTCCATGTAAGTTAAAAGTAACTCACGATCCATATAAAAAAGTTGATGGTTTATGTTTGACAACGGTCTTATATTTGAAGTCACGCTTTTTATTTTTTACCGTTTGTCAGCAAGATTTAGAGCCTGCTTCTTATTAACAATTTCGTTGTAGCAAATTTGTTGAAATCTAGCCTTATCGCTTCATTTATTAAATCGGATATTTCATTAAAAGCTGAAAATTACGGCTAGGTGCACCTGCTGTTCTTTTTAATTTAAACAACTTGTCAACACAAAATCAATATATTCCCAATATAAAAAAATAAGAATTATAGTAACTCAGTAGCTTTTTCTTAATTTATATGGCTTATTTGTAGCAATTATTATTATTATTATTATTATTATTATTATTATTGTTGTTGTTGTTGTTGTTATTGTTGTTGTTGTTGTTGTAAAATATTTGGGTGGTGCCAATGGGCTTTCTTAATTTTTAAAAATTAAACTTATTGCAAAAAATAAAATGGTTTTATATAAAATAAAATGAAGAGGATAAAGTTACGTTTTGTGACTGTGATGAAAACCACTATACTTCTATAAAATCACGCGGTATAGTGACTTTTGTTGTATTGAGTCAAATTCAATTCAAGTGGAAAAATGGATTTTATCAATGTATCAAAACGTTGACTAATTCTTAATATACTGCAATTTAGGAACAAAAATATGTGCAAATTATTCTGTATCATTCTTTTTTACCTGCATTATAACTAAAGAAGTAGCATAAAAATTACATATTTAAAACTAAACGTAAGGATTTCCTGATTATTTTTAGTGTATCATTTGCCTACAGCCTCACCTTAATTTTATTATCGGAAACCTATTAGTCAACAATGATTCTGATAGCAGATATGCTATTTTTTTTACAAGAAACAAGAAATCATGTTCAAAGGAAGAGGATATCTCCCTTTATCTTAGATCACAGCAATGTTAACACGCTTCACCAACTTGGAAATTACAGGTGATCTGTTATCATCAAGATTATCATCAAAATGTGTGAAGTTATTTTGTTGTGTGCAAAAACGAATTACCTGTCTTGTTAAGCTAGTAAAAGGTCTTTAAAGAAAAGCTGTTTTTAAACAAAAGAGTTCAGATATTTTATCAAATGTAAGAGTAGTGTTCACAATCAATCACATTTGTATCCAGTGGTTTTAAAAGAGAAAGGATTTGAAAACCCAGTAGATCAATAACTTCTTACTAGCAAATTCTGTTCATAAAACTGTCAACGGAAATTTAGAGAAAACTTTTACATATTTAAAAGTTTTATGTCTATTTAGATATTAGACTTTATCTTAATGTATAAATCTGTGAATAAATCTGTAACAGCTTTTTATCTAAATTCTTTTTTTATTCAAATTAATGGCTTTTATATTCAATGAAGATCATATACATAATCTATGAAAATTGGGTCAACTAAGCATTTCTGAAGAAAAAAAAAACAATAAACACGTTAAATGGTTATATATTTATTTTGTATAGATCTGTATATCAGATTTAAACTTGATCGGTCTATCAATTAATATGTAACAGATAAGTATCTTTTTTTTTGTTCAAAGTAAAGGCGGGTATCTAAGATATCAGATAACCATGACGAACACAAATTTTTAATCAGCATCACTAAACGACATATCTCATTAAGTTTAGTCCCATTTGGCCCAATGAATAAAGTTAATTAAAGGAGAAAATAGTTTATAGTCAGTTGACCTCATTTGTATAGGGACGGATTTAGACTATTTTATGGGGACTTTCTACAACAAAGCCAACTGCTTTCAATTAAGTTGTTGACGCAAGAATATTGAAAACCTAGGCTAATCAAGGCCCTTAAAAAGTTTTATGGCCGTCACCACAATATTGTTGATAAGTATGTAGTCACTGTATCAAAACTTATACTGATTATATTTGACTTACTATAGTTCTTTGATCCTTTCATTCTCAAAATTGACTTGCACGTGACTGGTGTAGCTAGCTAGACATGGGGTAAATACCTTTTCAGGAGCACACAGGCCTCACTTCCTTGATGGAAACTCACTTGTATCACTAAATTTGCCAGCTTTCAAAGATTTTACTTTGTTTTTGGGATTATGATTTGGATGATGTGTATGTTTTATGTAGAGCGTTGTCGCTACAAAATAACGTATGTTTTGTTATACTAATTGTTGTAGTTATTTAAAATTTGTTTAAACAATCTGTGACCAGATTCCTAATTATAATTCACTTGATGTTTCTGTTTTTATATAGAGTGTTTTGTTCTGAATGTTAAAATGAATTCTGATATATCACCACGCAGGTTTATAGGCATTAAATACAATATCTAACAAAAATACCTGTTAAGTTTTGATGTGCTATATGTGCACATTTTGGAAAGTCATTCCTCATTAGTGACATTAAAATACTTATAATATAGAAGTCATATTTCAGGTAAAAATATTTTGTTTACAAGCAAGCTGTCACTGTTAGTATATTCAAAGTTCTCTGTCATTGTTGAATGTGTAATTGTTCTCAATTCCGTTTTCCACGTGTCTGTAAAAGCGCTGGTTTGACCTAGCCGGAAGTACGTGTACGCCAAAATGGTCGTGTTTATGACCCAAACATAGCAGTCCATGTCCAAATCACAAGCCTAGAAAACAAAGTTAAAATTTTGTTACACGATAACTTCCATCAAAAAAGTGAGGCCGGGTGCTCTGGAAGAGTCAGCACCTCCTGTCTAGCTAAGATAAGTAATATTTAAGCAACATTCTGTTTCTTTATTACGAACCTTTAAGCTTCTCTTATTATTTTGAAATAGTGAACCAAAGTTTAACCAATTTCATATAGAAAGTGGATAGTGTATCCTAATACTATACTGAAATAAAGATTGCTTTGCAAAAATATTACAAATCTCCAACATTCTTGAAGGTAATTGAGGATAATAATGTACAGATGTTACATAAACCTTTTTTTTCTGTAGTCGTCGTCATTACTTCTATGCACCACAATATTTATTTCAATAAACGCATTGTATTGACCCGGCTTACACTTTTCATAACAATAAACTCGGGTATTAACCCGAATAAAATTGTTCATAAAAGACGATTAAAGCTTAAACTAGATGCTTTAGAGATTCTTTAGATAATAATCCTTATTCCTAATTTAATAAAGGGAACAGTTTTATATTCATTCTTGTTTACCTAAAATACGAATGTTGTCCGAAAAATGCGAGATTGTTAGTCTGTTAACGTTTTCATGGACACTTAATTTAAGAGTTTTTCAAGTGTAATTGTTTTGAAATGTAAGTTTAAAGCTATATGTCAGAATGAATTAAACAAAAACATTTTGTTGGTTTGAGGCGGTTAGTTCTTGAATTCTAGAGACAATTTGAATGCACAGAGAAAACTGTCGATAATCTGTATGTAAATTAATAACTTGCCATACAGGGATTTGCACTTATTGTAATTCGAGCATAGACAATTAGAAGAACTGCTATTTGTTAGCTATTTATAGATCACCCGGTCACCTAGGCCCGGCTAATTATTTGCAACTATTTTGAGGAAGTGGGTTAGCTTTTAATTCCATGTAAAAACTCTTTACTTTATCGATACACCAACGATGCACTTTTTTATTCATTTTGTTTTGATTCTTTTTTGCAGATTTTTCAGTTGATCATTAGCGTGATAATACATGTAAATGTGAACAACATTTGTTATTCGTGCAGGTAGTTTCAGAAATGTAAGATGGCATGTAACAGTAGTTCAGGGAGTTATTAAAATAATCGCAGGTATCTTAAATTATTTATAGAAAGAAGTAAAACAAATTATTTGAAGCTATCGTCAGATGTACAAATATCGTCGTTAAATAAATGCTGTGAAACAGCTGTCATAAGACACTGGTTCATGAATAACAAAAAAGTAACACTATACTGAGACATTTATTTTAGCAGCAGCTAAAAATAACAAAATTATCTTATGTTGTATACAATAACGCTTTCTTAAAAATTCCGGTTTCATGTAGGAAAGCAAAGTAAATCAAATATAATACTTTGCTCTGTGATTAAGTACCTGTTTTATACATTAACGCTTTTTAAAAAAATCCCGTTGCAGAAGAACTAAAGGGAAACAAATATTAGGCTTTGACGTTTTTACAAAATCTAATCTAAAAGAGTACCAATTCAGCGTTTTAGCCACTCTAAGATCTGAGTTTTAGTTCTTAGATTTAATAAATATCGGAATTTGAACCTTAATAGAGTATACTTGTAGTAGTAGACATTGGTGTTGCTTCAATATCTAATATGCCTGCTAACTACGATTCAAATACTTATGTAAACACAGATCATGGCACAAAAGCACAGTCATATGTTAACGATGTAAAAATTGTCTCGGTGTCACAATGGCGTGACGTAATCTAAAACTCGGAGCACTTATAGTAATTAGTGTATAAGCAGTTTCGAATGTGATAAAACAAAAAGGCTGAAAATTTGATAATGGTTAAAGAATAATCAATAAATAACTCCAGGTGTTTAGTTTGACTTACACGCAAAGAAATAAGTATAAGCGTAAAGTTGTAGTACAATGTATACATTGTCGCATCATTAAACGTAATAATGAACAAGTTTAAACAGAAAGTACAAAGAATTCCTTTTAAGGCCAAAATCATCAGTCGAACCCATTATCATCTTAAACAGTTGAGGGTAATCAATACACGTTTCAGGAAATCTAGTTTACACATGCAAACACTTTGCAAAATGAAGCAATCGTACAGCCACTTACTGTTTTTCTTCTGAAATCAGAAATTCTACGTATGTACACTTTTCACAATGAAACAACCTAACCAAAAACATTTATATATACTGTGTTTCTTCTGAAACCAGGGCTTACACATATTAAAACACGTACTATTTATGACTTCTTTTTTATGAAAATTTAATTTACATATAATAACAACTTTCACTAAGAAACAAGTTTAATGTCGTTAATTTAAACATACATATCTCTTCTGAATTCATTTTACACATAAGAATACTCTGCGAAATAAAACAACCTTAAAACTTTTCTTTTTTTTTCACAATTCATAAATGTTCTGTTAAAAGAGTAATACAATTACTATTGGAATGATCGTATATATTTGATTTTCAGTTACATCCTATCTTTTTTATAAAATAATTTTTATATTTTTTTTAATTTTATTTATTTATTCATATTTTATTTATTTATTTATTTTTGTTATTTTGCTTACCGTTTCGTTAGGCCGATTGAACTTTGACAATTATTTTTATATACGTTCTTGTCATTTAGATTTCAATTCTTTAGCTTATCATGGCCCTTGACCACAATAATTGCGGCCTAGATTTCTATCATGATAATTGTTTTTTATTATGTCGACTTGGATTCTAATCAATGCTGATGTTTTACATATTTAGATCTGGTTCTTTTCATGGCGTCATATGTGATAAAACTACTTCTTAAACATGTGAGTTTTTCACAGGAAATTCCGTTGGCGAGTGCATATTCTAAGGATCACATTTCTGTCACCTATATTGAAACTTTGTCAAATCTATTTGTAAGTTTGAATTCATATAATTTGGAACTTTAGATTCATTTATTTTCAAATGTTAGGTTTATCTTTTTACCTATTAACTTTTTGGCACCTAGTATCACAATTGGAGAATGAGTTTTCGAAATATGCACATATAACACATCAAAATTAAACAGGTATTTTTGTACAATATTTTTAAAAATGTTTAATAAAAAAATTAAATAGTCTCCATCCGCCGTTTCCGTAAATACTTGAATATAAGCGCTTAATTTGTAAAGTCGTAGTCATTATTTAAATGCACTACGTTCCTTGACTAAAATAAAAACAATGACTCAACTTAGAATATAGCATAATCTCGTTACTGTTAGAATTCTTCGGTTGATGATCTTTATTCTAATTAAATAAATGATTCTGCTACATGTTCATTTTGGTAGCTAAAACACGGATGAATTTCCAATGAATGCGAGACAGACATAGTTCACCCTTTTCCCCCGTTTGCTAAGACTTATTTATTTTCAAGTTTAAGTTCATGAATAATTATATTTTTAATGCTCATAATTTAAGTCTGAAGTTTTTTTGCCGGAATGAGATTGAAGAAGATTAATTGTTTGAAGAGAGGATAGTAATAGTTTTTCACGCAATAATTTTTCAAGATTTTTTGTTGGAACGACATGCTACTGATCTAACGGTGACACTAAGTAACATTAACAAGGTGTCTTCCCTGCTGGTTTTTTTTTAAAGAATAAGCGTAGTTAATATGTTGAAAAAATAGTTTGATAGAACTGGATGTTCGATGTTTTTTCTACGGTTAATATAACTTTTAAATAAGCGTGACATTAGATTACGAGATTTGTCTTTTATACAGGTAGTGAGATTAGATTACGAGATTTGTCTTTTGCGCAAGTAGTTTTTAGAATGTTAGAAAGCAGGGAACAGAACTTCTTAGAGATATATTAAATTGATCCACAAATCTTCGCTATATATAAGAATAAATAAATCAGAATATTAGAAGCCTTAAAGATGTGTAAAAACGGTGTTAAATTAGCTCTCTCAGGACACTTGTTTATTGAAAATGAGAAAACTCGCGCCATATTGTTGAAATTATATTTCATTAAGAACAGCAACTACAAATCCTTTGTTTTATACAAAAATGCTTTGATCTTAAGCACTCCCTGTTTAATTTAAGAAAACTTCAACGACTCTAAAATTTGAAATTTATTTAAATTGAAGGTTTGTTCCCTCATGCAAAGCAATCCTTAGCTGGATTTGGATTTATATAATTTTGGAACTTTAGATTCATTATTTTCAACTGTTTGGCTTATGTTTTTTATCTATTAAACTTTTCAGTCTTAGTGTCACTGATAAGGAATAAATTTCCAAAAATGTGCACATTTGGCACATCAAAATATTACTGGTATTTGTGTTATATATTTAGATTACATCTTGAAAAACTGAACATAAAATGTAACAATTTAGAGCACCAGCAAATCTGGTCTACGACTAAAATCTCGAGTATGAACTTGATGCAGTATAATAAGCACAAGATTTGCTAAAAGGCATTATCTGATATGCCAGTTCGCCACAATTTGAAATACTTGTGTAGACACACTCGTTACACAAGAATGAAGTTGGCTGCCATGCAAATTGTATTCTTTTTAACAGATTTGTATGTCATGATGCTGTGGTGTAATCTAAAAATAGTACATATACTTGTATAGTAACAAGTTAATACGCATTGCAAATGTGACAAAACAAAAAACCCGAAAATTTGATAATTAGTGGTAAATACATGGGTAATAGAATGATCAATAACTTAACCCAGGTGTTTAGTTTGATTTTTACGTACTGGTAACACAAAAAGGTATATAGTAGAATTGTAAAATCGTTAAACAATATTTACTAGTCGATTCATTCATTAATGGAAAACAAGTTTAATCTTTAAGAACAATGAAAGAATGAATTGCTTTTAAAACGAATTCATTAAGGTAACATATTATTATCTAAAACAAGCACAAACAGTTGTTAGTGAATCAATTAACTTATTTCTTTAATGGAAATTTTGTTTACACATACGAATACTTTATTTGTAACAACAAATAGTTCATCTAAGAATTTTTATGTGGCAAGTACGTAATTTCTATATAACTATTCGTTCATCTAAATATTTTGATTCTTAACTTTGTACCGATGTTTAGAATTGTCTTCAATATTATTGACAGTTAAACTCCCCGAGGGTATCCATAACTCGGTAGGCAGTACTTTGTGCTGTCAGAAAATGTACCATTTAACAAAATTTTCAGCTGCCTTAATTCTAAAATTAGTTTAAAACTAAGGTTTGTTCCCTCATGCAAAGCATTCCTTAGCCGGATTTGGATTTATTAAATTTTGGAACTTTAGATTCGTTAATTTTTAACTGTTTAGCTCATGTTTTTCATTATGAAACTTTTCGGTCTAAGTGTCACTTATGAGGAATGGATTTCCGAAATGTGCACATCTGGCACATCTAAATTCAACTGGTATTTGTGTTATATATCTTCAATATTATTGACAATATCAGTATTAATAAGAACTTGTTCGTCAAAAGTTTGTATTTATTCTATTCTAGACTGTTTTATTTATTAAACTAATAATTTTTTCATTAAATACAAGTTGTTAATCTAAGATTTTACTAATATATCCACTTTTTACAGTCCCTTTTTTCAATTTATTTATTACAGTAACCTATTTTCTAAATACAAGTTGTTCGTGAACGATTTTTATACCTTTTTACTCGTTATACTGTTTTTTGTTTATCTGTTAGAAAATTTATTTGTCAAATTATATGTGTATATAAAAAACTAGTTGTTCTTTAAAGGATTTTATTGATTCTGGAATTTGTTTAATTCTTGTTAGTTTTTAGGACAAGTTTCTTTGTGACACTAAAAACCATTGCATTCATTGTAAAAAAAAAATCAAGTTACTAGCCAAGAACACTTCAAATCAATCTTGATACTCTATTGAAATGTCATCAAACACAAACTGACAATTTTTAAACTTTCAAAAAATACATTTCAAAGTACGGTAATAAAAATACATAATACTCAAATAAAAATTGAGCTTTCACCAGACAATAAAATTTCAGACTTCACACATGCAAACTTGTAAATGAATTAATAGAAATCCTTTTTTGAAATCTTTTCAATTTCAAATACATGTTCTGCTGTAAGAGGACAATTGTAAGTGAAGTATGGACGGACGTAGGATGTGACTGATAAATCTTATTAAATATTGCTGTCAGGATCAGGAGAAAATCTGTATTTTTTTATTTTATAAGCTTTACCTTTTGGAAAGGTATTATTTATCATGCTTTGTTAAGTTTATTTTTGGCTTATTTAGGACTTTTTTTATTTGACTTTAATCTAACGTTTGATTTTTATGGTGAAATTTGAATAATCGATTCATTTACAGTTTGATTTTTTATGAAAAAAATGGATTGACGAACGCAAACATACCGATCAACGTTCATATCACAAGCCTTAAGGCAAAACAAAAACAATGAAACTGACAAAGTTTAACACGTAAACTTCCACAAGAGAAGCTAGGTACACCTGCCACTTTTGAAATACAATTTCAGAATGAAAGGAATTTAGAACTATTGGACGTCAAACACATCAAAAAATTTTGGACGTCATACATCATCAATGATATTGTGATTACAAACATAAATGTTTTAAGGCCTTGATAAGCCTAGGCTTGCAATAATGGTGTGTGAACTGTTTATTTGTAAGCAAGAGTTTTATGCTTTTTCTTTGTAACCAAGCTTGAAGCCTTAAATTGAACATTTTCTATCGACTTTTTTCTAAATACACTTGTATATAGTATTAACTTTTTTGCATTGTAGAAATCATTTGTATTTTGCACTTAATATGATATATGTCATATTCTGCAAATAGTAAAGTTAGAAATAACAGCTCGTATAGATGTTTTTGACAACATTACTTGATAATTGGACATTGTATCACAGGTGGTATAGACAGTTTCTGTTGTAATCAAATATATACATTATTGTGTGACGTTAACAGCACACTTACAAATGACAGTTTAAATATTAACAATTGTTTACGTAAATGAACAAATATCACAAAAATGGGAAAAATTATGTTATTTAATATATTTTATAAATAAAATTGTTTTCAAGAATTTCAGCCTTTTAGTTATTAGATAATCAAAGAATTTAATAAGATGCCCGATTAAATTATTTAAAAAGGCTCTATGGAAGTGACGGTATCAGCAGTTGCGTTTTAATTGTTACTGAAATCTTGTTGCTAAGCACTAAAGTAACATAAAATTGAGTTAAATTTTCTTTTGCGTCATTAAAAACGATGTTGGAGATTATTAACATCAGAAAGTCAAACCACGCGAGTTTTCAATAACATCGAAAGCAAGGTTTTTGTAAATGGACATATATTGTATAATTTAACAAATTTAATTCAATTTTAGAACACTGGTTCTTTTCTTCAATTTGAATTAAAATTTAGACAATCAAATAAAGAATTTCTTTTCATATTTTTTGATAGTCGAAAATGTTAGGTGACATTTTAAAAAGAAATTATGCGGCCAATAGTAAATTGTCAAATTATTAATGCGGAATACAGTTAGTGGTTGCTGAAAAATATCTTAAATAAAAGGATCAGAAAATTGTACATATAGTTCAAAAATTATTGTGAAAACTGCTCTGTAAACAACTGATATCGTGGTAAAGTGGCAATGATGAAATATTGCAAAAGTAAGATGTTTACAAATCCTTTACAGGTGTTTGTTTTTAAACTTAATAATTTACTATTTAGAACTTAAGCTTTGTTTTTATTGCTGTAAATGTCTAGTTTTTAAATTATTAATTTTAATAAGTAGCAGCATAATTTTACCCAAGGATCATGACGATTTGAGTACTTTTGTACAGAAGTAATCTGTAAGACTAATTATGGTGAATTGGATTTGTTTAATACAAAGGATGTTTTGTTTATTTAAAAGAAGCAGGACAAATCTCAAATACCTACGTAGTAGCTGTCAAATAAGCCAAGAAAGGTTATGGTTTTAAATTGCAAAACATATAATTTACTTGTTCGAACAAATTTTTTCAGTTGATTTTTCCAATCAGACGTTTTAATATAAAACATGTAATAAATTCAAATAAAATCAACTGTCAAGACTTATTTCAGAAAAAAATGAAACACTTGTTGAAAAATAGGTTTATTTCAATCTGTCTTTGATTTTGTACAAAACAAATCAACCTGTACTAGTAGACATTATGTTGCAATGCCAAGTACGGGGAATTTATAATCAATGGGTGTTTAAGAAATTAAAGCATCAATGGATATCCTATGTATCATCATTTTTACTCCGTGTGTGTGTGTGTGTGTGTGTGTGAGAGAGAGAGAGAGAGAGAGAGAGAGAGAGAGAGAGAGAGAGAGTTCTTGTTGCTATGGCTTTTTCTTTTTAGCAATTCATCTCATTTGGTATCGGGTTTCTTTTAACTCTGGCTTTTGTAAAATTCAGTTAAAAATTATTATATTGCTTTATCTAACTTTGCCAATTCCGTGTGTAATATGATTCCATCGATTCCTTTCCCTAACCCCAAATATAGCGAAAGAAATTGAAGGTACAAATCGTTGCAATAAATCGCCGTTAAATTGCATATTTTTCCTCTCCTGTAACTATGCATTTCAAATCCAAGGTACTAATGGAATTTTTTAATCATCCTTCCGCATATCCTTTAGCCTAAGCATGTCTAAAATTTATGTGGAATTAGTTTCCAGAAATCCTAAGATTGGACAAATTTTTATGTAAATAATTTAAACAACACGCGCTTAAAACGCTATTAATTCCTTCAATGTGAAACAACTTATCACTTTTATGCAAAATTTGCTGAGTCAGCAATATTGTCAGATCCATTTTTACACCAAGAAGAATGATAATGCTTCAGTTATTGATTAAACACTTTAGAACTACTAAAAACTTGTTAATATTTAATACTTCAGAGTAAAGAATGTTTTCTCTGTGATTAATCAAGAAAGAAATATCACTGACATGACATACAGTTTATATTGGTTCACTGAAAATTTAATGATGATACACTTAACAAAGACAGTGGTATTTTCATACAGAGGTTTTCATTTTGTTTGATGTTGCTATGACTTGGACAGAATACAAGTGTTGCTCTGGTTGATGCTGCTTTCTTGATACAAATTTTGTAACTTTTATTTATTTATTTATTTATTTATTTATTTATTTATTTTTATTCTTTTATTTATTAATTTATTTAGTTAGTTAGTTTTATTTATTTATTTTTATGCATCTCAGTTCGAAAAACCATATACTGGTTATTTTGCAACCTCTCCCCCCTCCGTACGTGCAAGATAACAACTCCTCTTTATTTCCCGAAAATATGTATTAGTAAAATCGGAGTTGTATCATAATGTGAAAGCCTGTTCCTTGACCAAATATACTTATATTCCGGTACTACAAGTACTGATTAATGCTTTTTAATCTCTCTTCTGTAAACATAATGTTTTTGATTTTGTGATAGTTCTAATCTACTTTCATAAATTCGAGTGTTTTTATGTTTGAAATGAAAACTAAGGAAGCATGTATCACTAAAACTTTAAATCGAGTGCGAAGTTTCTTCAGGAAAGGTACATGCACTAAATAGAAAAGTAGGTCACAAAGACATTATTTGAGAAAGTTAAAACGACGTTATTTGGTAAATAAGAATCAAAATAAGTAAATAGTCACTTTTTAGTAAAGGCCAAATTAAATACTATACTGAACCAACAGAATGTATTTGTTATTATTGTGTCATATACCATTTTTTGAATTTAATCATAAAATACATTCAAAAAATGGTATATGACAATATGTCATATACCATTTTTTGAATGGATTTTATGATTAAATTCAAAAAATGGTATATGACAATTGTATAACAATAGTACCTCTACAAAATCACCATTGTTATTGAGTTAAGACTTTTATTTCAGGCGATACATGCTATTTGCTGATTTACGGAGCACCAAGGCCTCACTTCCTTAATGGACGTTTGCGTGTATTTATTAATTGGCCAGTTTACGAAGTTTTTACTCTTTTTTGGGGGGATGTGATTTAGACATAGACTGGTTTGTTTGTGTTTTATTTCTTGTTTCAAATGAAAGCAGGTTCTGTACAAGATAAATCCGCAAGAAATATCAATATATCCTATTTATTTTTTTTTTATTAAAAAACTTTTTCTCGAATTTTATTGACAACGCATTCTATGGGGCTTTTAAAATCTCGACAATTATTGAATGTCCTTCATTTTCCTATTTAATTTAACTTCTTTTTGCTCTAAGATGGGCGCTTTTGCAGATAAGAAATGACGTTCCGCCACGAACAAATAATTTGGAAATCAATAAATTTCGTTTAGAAAAACTGTGCGAGTTAAATGTCAAAAAACTTCTAAATACCCACAGAATCATAAAATTCAGCAAATAAACATTAAAAAAAAACCAATAAGACTGTTGTTTTAGGCAGATATACGCATTGTTTGTTGTTAACTCGGTATGCTTAAACAACTTTGTGTCTTTATTGGTTTTTTAAAACAAGACTTTCAAGACTGAATTTCGGATTGCTTGGATTGATGAAAAAAGATTTTCCGATTGCAAACTCGGATTGATTCTGTGATTGTTATTAAGAATGAGCTGGTCACACTGTAAGTAACATGTGTGTGTGTGTGTTTTAAATTTTTATTTAAAAATAAGTTACATAAATGGATTACTATTTAAAAAATATTAAAATAATTAAGACTTAAAAATGGAAAAAGTTAAGTGGTCCTAAGCTTAAAAGTAATGATGTTTCTAAGAATTGACAATTTATTTTTCTATGATATTCACAAGCTGAGAGCGAACATTAGTATGGTACCACGACAAATATGTCATTTATGAAGAAATTGATAAGAATAAATTTTATATATGTGTGTGTGTGTGTGTGTGTGTGTGTGTGTGTGTGTGTGATCAGTTTTCATTATATCAATATTTTATTAGAATAGAACAACGACAAAAAAGAAATCGTTATAATTTTCGTTACTATTTCTCTGTTCCATGATGGTTTTAATTATACATCATTTCCCCTAAAGAGTTATTTATATCTTTGTAACAAGATCCTTGTTATAAATACAATCCTCGTTGCGTGACTAGATGACGACGAGAAAAAACCCAGTAGAATTTCGCACAGAATAAATATATCTTCTATTTTGATCCGAAAAATTGAGATATGTCAATTATTTGCAGGATTTGTCTCTGGTTTTAACCATGCATTAAGGATTTAGATGCAAAAAAAATGAAAGATAGTTGTCAATCTAAAACATAAAGAAACCAATAGATATGGCTAATAGAACGGAAGATTTAACTAGTATACCTTCCTGTTACTTTCGGGATATTTTTTACTTCAAGCTTTAAGTAATCGATCAAGCCAGAATACCTCAAAAATTAAAAAAGAGATATTAACCTCCCCTGTCTTTTATTTTCATTCGTATTAAAAGGGGTTGTTCTATATTTCAAGTATTGATCAAACGATAGTTTCAAAAAAAAAAAATAACATCTTCAAATCTCGAAAAGTTTCTTTGTATCTTAAAAGTGTGCCATTATTTAAGAAAGCACAGTTGTGACTAAACCCAGTTTTCTAAAATAAAAATGAAAGGCAACATCTGTTCTCTCCAAAAAATAAGCTTGTTTCTTGTATTTTTTTTTAAATACAAAACTATTAGGATGTTTTATTAATTGGTGCATCAGGGTACTGTTCCAAACCAGTCAACTAATTTCATAAGAAACCCTCTCTCTCTCTCTCTCTCTCTCTCTCTCTCTCTCTCTCTCTCTCTCTCTCTCTCTCTGAGTGTGGGTGTGTGTGTGTCTCTCTCTCTCAAAAATGAACTACTTGTATCTTTATTGCTAATTGGGATGTTTTAAGAGACATAAGAGAACTATTCAAGGGCATTAAGCCCATTTATCCACAAATTAAAAATTAAATATCTTAATCTCTCGAAAATGAACTCTTTCGAATACTACTAGATGTTCTATAATTGAGCCAAATGTGTATTGCTGAAGCCTAATCCTCTACAAATTAAACTTGAAAGAATCATCTTCCTTTGGAACTGTTTAAATGTTTACTTAAACAGCAGAAGAATTGTAATGTTTAAGGCCAGCGGTAAAAAACCAATATTACTACCTTTTAGGCCAACAGAAAAACCTAATATTTCTTCATTTTAGGACAACATGAAAAGCTTATGCTACTTCATTTTACGCTAGTAGTAAAAAAGCTAATACTACTTCATTTTAGGCCAGCAGTAAAAAAGCTAATACTCTTCATTAAGTCTTGTATTATTTAATTAAAACGACTTAAGCAACGTCGAAATGTAGCTTGAAAACCGTACATAATTAAGTCGATAGGAGTTATATATGTAACTATCGCCAAAACTAGCTCAATACAAGAAAACCATTACGTAATCAATTTAACTGATTACATAAAAGGCTTAAATGTTCCTGAAAAAGTGACAGATTTCATTAGCAATAAACAGACATATAAGAAAATGTATTCTGTATAAAAAGATGTTAATTCAGGAAATGTTCTTTTTTTTATTGCTAAGGCATTATTGTAAAAATTGCTCTTAGATTTTTTGTGGTAAAATTGATTTGTAAAAAAAAAAAAAAAGAAAGAAATTGTTAGAACTTAAGAATATTGCCTGCATTTTTTAAAGCCGTAAAATTATAAGCTTTAAAATTATAGCGCAACATGAGAGTTATATAAGTGAATTTAATCCAGATCGTCAATCAATCTATTAAAGTGTTTAGTAGAGAAAAATGTCAAAGTTTACCTAAGTGATTTGTCTTCTGAATAAAATAAATAAACGACTGTGCGCTAGTCCATGAAATGAACTAGAATGTTGAAGGTTAATTTCACAACTAATTTTGTTCTGGGCCATTTTGTGCATTAACTTATTTTAGTTTTTTTCGGTTGTACGTTAGAGTCATTCAACCTGAAGTGTTATTACCAATTTCATTCTATTTTCAATTCACTCAGCGGCTCACTTGTATTGTCATATATATATATATATATATATATATATATATATATATATATATATATATATATATATATATATATATATATATATATATATATATATATATCGAAGTTTGACCAACGTCGCACTTGTTTTGATTCAAATCTTTTTAGTAAAAGAAAGGACTTGTATTGTCATATATATATATATATATATATATATATATATATATATATATATATATATATATATATATATATATATATATATATATATATCGAAGTTTGACCAACGTCGCACTTGTTTTGATTCAAATCTTTTTAGTAAAAGAAAGGACTTGTACTTAGGATTATTTCTTATTTAGATGTTTACAAAATCTAATAAATGTATTTTCTTTAATTAACAGCTGTAAAAAAATAATAATTGCAAGATTGGCATTTAAAAGATAGACTATCTTTTTGGAAATTTAAATATTTGGAATTTTACAACCTAAATTTTCAGACGTTTTGTTTAAGTCTAAAGGGTGTCTTTAAATATATGTTAAGCAACGAAATGCAAGTTACATTATTCTTAGGACTATTTCACTATATGGTAAGTATAACTGAAAATTCAAATTAAACGAGCTCTTATTAACAATTTTTCGTATATTTGAATTTAAAAATTTTGCGAAATTACTAATGGTTGGACAAATTCGCGAAATACTATTCAGCTATCCTAGACTCTATCGGGTTTTTTTTTTCAGCACAATGAACACGAAAAAAAATCTAAAAAATTCAGTAACTAATTAATTCGTGTTAAGCTCTCTATGTTTTTAATTAAATCAAAAAATGAGCGCTTATAAGCATGAAGCATATTACTAGCATAAATGCATACCACATGCATATGTCATGATGTCATGTTTTTGAAATAAATAACATTTTTTAAAAGTCGCAGAAATGATAAGGTACATATGTCTAGACAACAAATATATATTTCTTGTTTATTAATGCATATGTATGAAATTATTCGTAACTTAATACGATAAGTGCTATTGCAGGCAGAGATTCAATAAACCTGAAGGGTAAACACATCCTGTCTAGCTAGCTACACCCACTACGTGTGAAATTAGAATTTAGAATAAAAGACCCAAAATATAATTTCTTTTTATTCGACAATCCTTACAAAGAGTGATTTAGTCTGAAATTTTCATTCGTTGTTTGCCAACCAACCAACCAAAAAACATATCACAGTAATTACATTATTTTTCAGGACTACAATGGATCTTTAAAATGAGTTTTCTGTTAATAGGAAAAGAATTTTTCTGGAAAAAATCAATGAATGACTGAAACAATTACAGCTTTCAGAAACAAAATATATCTGTACCAGTAATCATATGATGATAATTAATATAATTATTGTCATTGTCTTTTCAGTGTTGATGGTTCACGCTAACGTTTGCTATAATATCCTCGAAAAAAGCACTCACAAGTATTGTTCCAGTGGCTGTTGTGGACCAGATAATGAACAATACTGCTGTTTGTAAGTAATTGTGTTTATCTAGCACCTAGTATTTATTTTATATAGAACCCCAGGTAATGTATATTTTATGCCCTTATTACGGCTTGTTATTTCAATTTCCGAAAAATTTCCCATTCCGATAAAGATGTAGGAAATATATAACAAAAATAACTGTTAAATTTTCATGTGCCATATGTGCACTTTTCGGGAAATCATTCCTCATCATTGACAATAGAGGCCGAAAAATGTAAAAGAAAATATTTAGAACCAAATTTCTCTATTTCCTTATTTCTAAATTAACTTATGTGCATTATGCATAAAAGTTTTCAAAGTGAGTAACTCTATGAACATTCTCCCAAAAAACTGCAATTTGAACGTTTTTTAGAATTATTATTATCATATTTTGTTTATTTATTCATTTTGTTAAAATTATTATTATTATTATTATTATTTTACGATGTCATATCTTAATATCCATATTTCAGTATAAAACTTTCTATTATGGCATTTACTGGCTTCCATACGAAATATAACAATAAAATTAATGATATTGAAGAATGTAACATTTAATCGAGTCATTTAACTTTGTCTTCTTATAATTCTTTTTAATTCAGTAAATACGTTGAGTAATTTATAAATCAAAATCGATATGATTTTTAACATATACGCTTTCTTCTGTTATATCATGAGAAAAAGAATTCATCAAAACAGTGAAATCAATTCGATGAAATTGATTTGGAACAGATGTGTGTACCTTTCTGTTGTAATGAGACAATTAAAAAAGAAATGTAAACTATTGACATTTAAAATACCCTAGTGTTACTGATGAGGAATAGTTTTCCGAAATGTGCACATCTGGCACATCAAAATTTAGCAGGTATTTGTTACATATTTACTACCCCTGAGCGGGTACCGCTGCTGGTGGAGTAAAACTCCCCGAGGGTATCCATAACTCAGTAGGCAGTACTATGTGCTGTCAGAAAATATACCATTTAGCAAAATTTTCAGTCGTCTTAATTTCTGAAATTTATTTAAAACTAAGGTCTGTTCCCTCATGCAAAGCATTCCTTAGCTGGATTTGGATTTACATAATTTTGGAAGTTTAGATTCATTATTTTCAACTGTTTGGCTTATGTTTTTATCTATCAAACTTTTCGGCCTCTAGTGTCACTGATGAGAAATTATGTTCCGAAATGTGCACATTTGGCACATCAAAATTTATCAGGTGTTTGTATAACCATTATGTTATTTGGTCTGATCATTATATGATTGAGTTTTGCTAATAGATGTTTAAAAAGCATACGTACATTTTACATACATTACACATTTTTAACATCTACTAAAAACCATATTTTTGTTATTTCAGAAGTACAGTTGCAATTATAGGAATCGTGATAGGAATTGTTGTAGCCATTGTAATTGCAGTAGTCATTATAATAAAATGTTGTAACAAATCTCAAGGTGCCAGAGGTCGTGTAAGGTATGGTGCAAATGCAGCGCAAAATCAACCAATTCCCCAAATAACAATTATACAAGCATCAAGTAAGTTTGTATATTATAGTCGTTCTTTCTTTTTTCCTTCTTTCTTTCTTTCTTTCTTCTTTTCTTTCTTTATCTTACTTTCATTCCTTTCTTTTTGCGAATAAAACGAACCCCCTCCGTCCCTGAAATTCCGTGCATATTGAAAGAGGTTCTCTACTTTTGAATTCAAGCGCAAAAATACAGAAGTGATGGCGAAGAATTGTTGGGTCTTAAAACTGCGAATTTGAAAAAAAAATCTACTGAACTCAAATTTCGGAAGTAAAATCTAACTGAAAAAATGGAATTGAAACAAAGCGAATGTGAAAGCATACCCCTTATATGAAAACTTAACATATATGGAAAGTATCGTCCCAGAAAAATTCAAAAAGCGAAAAAGTAATATACTAGTATAAGTTGCATAAATAGACCCCTTTCACATTCCAATACGCATGCGCAAATGTTTACAAAATGCAATTATTTCCCTTGAAATTAGAACTCAAATTAAAAGCGTCATGATCAAAAATAAGTACATGTACTTGTTTTCAAGCAGTACACAGAAATATTAAATAAATTACAGATGGTCAAAAAGTATTTTAGTAATACCGAACTTGCTTTGATTTAAACAGGGGTACAAGCCGCCTGCTTTAAAATGCAGTAGCGAGTTATATAGATTTCACATTGACTGACTAGATGAACATTTCCATTTAAACCAGATAAGTTAGGTATTTTGTTTACATAACAGCTGTGATATAAGTGCTGCCTCTGGCTCCTCGAAGATTTTGATAACATATATTTTATAATTGTTAAAAAAAATTCCAGAATAATTTCGTCTTATTTTGCAACTTATTCTCTGAGCTTTATTTATTTTGTTTCTTTAAAATGAAACAGCAATCTGTTTTGCACACGATATTTAAGAGACCATCATTTATAACCGAAAACGGTTTTAAAACAATATAAACTCTGTCATTGATATATACGTTATCTACTAAAACAGCGAAAGTGTTCCGTTATCTACTTAATATCTTAAAACAATAGCTGCACATGTATATATACACTTGTTGTGAATTTTTTTTTCTTTTAAAAGGGCTTTTAAAGCTTAGAAACATTTTTTTTTGACTATATGAACGAATAGAATAAATTAAGTGTATTGTTTGACATGCACATATTAAGACATCGGAGCCTATAATTATATAACAGACACATTTGTCATTCTGTTATGTTTCCTGTTCATTTTTGTAAAACTACTCTAAAGAGATATGAAAAGAGTTTCTAATGAAGAGAGGAGTAAGATGTCTATCATCTAACTAACTAACTATCTATCTATCTATCTATCTATCTATCTATCTATCTATCTATCTATCTATCTATCTATTTTTTTTATTTTCATTTCTATTTTATTTTACATGTATTTTATTTTATTTTATTTTATTTTATTTTATTTTATTTTATTTTATTTTATTGTATTGTATTGTATTCTATTTGCAAGAAATTGAAAACATCATAGTTTAACTTGAATTGCACGACATTGGTAAGCAAATTCTTAGACAATTGTAAAAAATGATTTCTTTTAGTTAATATAATTCACTTTGACATTAATGCTCATGCTGAAAACGGACGCATTTTGATCTTTTTAAATTTACATATGAAATTGGGAATTTAATATAATTTTGGTAGGGAGACGTTTTTTTTTCTTTGTGAATGCTCTATTTCAGTTTGTCTGGCAATGTATGAGGTGATTTTCGGCTTGCAGTCTATGTTTAATAGATAATTTCTCACAAAAATGTCTTTTTAAGTCATTTTGTTGTTTTTATTCTGTAGCGAATCAGCTTGATGAAATTGTAGGGCAGACGTGTCCGGAAGCCGAAGCTTTATCTGCGCAGCAGTCATTTCCGTCAATAATACCAACCGTTGCTATATATACAGACGAACCGGATGAAAACCAAAATGAACCTTGCGAGGAGGAAAGAGAAGAAAAACAGGAATCTAATTTATGACAAAAGTGACCTTAGACATTACTGACGCATTTAGAATGGCATATTTAAAAGAAAAAGTTGTAACTTACTACGGAAGCCCATTTGTGCCACTCAGAACAATTTTGTTTGTTTCACATAAAACAAAGGGACAGAAAAGATTTTATTGTTCCATATCGTAAAAGGATAACCATTGCCTTAATGCCACTTACATGTAAGTGGGTGACTTCTTGGTTTAATTCTGATTGGATGTTCGAAAAAATTTATCCGTCATATTTTTTTACACTTTTTTTCGGACGCTATTTTGCTAATATTAATTAAACTTCATATGTTCAATTGTTTGTTTGTGATAATAAAGAAGTTCTTTTTTTAAATTTCGTTTCTTTTGGTACTGGCGACATCACTAAAGTAAGCAAATCTGATTGGCTGAAATCTGGTTGGTAAGATGTAAATTTAAATTAAACTTTGTTTTCTTGCTTCAGTTTTGTGTTTTCATATACCATCTGACATTTGACCTTTTTATCATACTTGATTTAATAAGATGATAGTGAGAGATGGTTGTCTTCGTGCTCGATTTAATCGCGAATCTAGTCTCGAACCATGCGTGGAGGGTGTCTTAGACCTTTTTCTAAACATATTCTTCAAAACCAATCCATACGTTAATTTTAGAACGTTCATTTCTATATTTGCATTTTAAACTTTCGCAAACCATTGGTTTAGCTAATCAAGCTTTGAAAAATAGAGTCCAAAATCTTTTTATGTGGTTGCTTTTTTGATACTTGATGCTTTATAACAGAAGAGGAAGTATAATATACACATGTTAATCCACTTGAAATCTATGCTAAATTTATACGCCTTATAACTGTGTTTCAGATTGTTGTTTTTGCAAAAAGAAAACATCTACTTTTAGATTGTTTGTCAAATTTTAATTGAAATGAAAAAAAAAACTCGACAGAGATTTGAAATTATTCTCTAACATGAAAGGTTTAAATATTTTTCCTTTATTTGTGAAAGGTCCCAAATAAAGTTCTGAAATTTCTGCATGGTCCGAAATCAAACTCGACTTGTGCTTTTAGTGTTTACACGTTACGATAAACCAGTCTTCAATTGCCGAGATAGTATTGTCAAAATATCTCAAAGTGATTGAGATAATGTAGAACGTGTGGTATCTTACGGCCTACATTTTATTTATTTATTTATTTATTTATTTATTTATTTATTTATTTATTTATTTTTTTAATTTATTTTTTTAATTTATTTATTTATTCATTCATCTATTATTTATTTATTTAATTGTTTATTTGTTTATTTATTGATTTATTTATTTATTTATTTATTTTTATTTATTTATTTATTTATTTATTTTTTATTTATTTATTTATTTTTTTACGAAACTATGTCATTTTGGTTTCGCCTGTCCGAAACACGGAAGTGAGCCTTCTAACCTGGACCAAACTGCGATTATCGACATCCATTACTGTAGCACATGGTGACAGATAGATGTTTGGAAAATTACAACTAATGTTTCTAAGTATGAGTTAATTTTTTTTCTAATCAAGATTTTAAAATGTTAATTAATGTATACTTATTAATTTTCATTTAAAAATATTATTTGATTGATTTGGTTGTATGTAGAAAACTACATAAGTAAGTATTCAATAATGCTTTATTTGTATATTCATGGGAAGCAACGATTTAGTTAGTTTATAAAATAAACATTTTTCCTGCTCTCTGCAATTGGCATTTTTGCTAATATCTAGATCATTATACAGATAATTACAGTTAATTTACAATTTCGACATTTTTCTGCTCTCTTTAAATGCCTATTGCATTTTGCAAAATATGAAGACCATAATTCATATGGTTGCCAAAATAAAAATAATTTAACGTTATATCCCACTTCCGAAATTTTCCAAAATAAGAATATTGCTAAAACAGATAGGTTTAATAAAATGTGAATGGTAAAAACAATCAATTTCATGTTTATTATTATTATCGTTATTATTATTATTATTATTCTCCATCTGCATGTGGTAACCTTGTTACTTATTTCTAATTACACAAATGTTTTTCATAAAAGACATAATTATGGGATATTAACAGGATTTTGGAAGTGATTCAGAATTTTTTCATCCCAAACACTTTGTTAGCTACCAAAACCAGTAAATTACTGAGAAAAAAATAAATGTGATCTCTGACAAAATATGCATTCAAATCTTGTTATTGAATAGAAGTGTTTCAAGTCAAAGCTGTTGACTTTAAATAGAAATTGTGCACAACATAAACCGTTTAGTTCAGCTATCGGAGCTTTTTATATCTGGGTACATCTGTATTTTGTAAATCTTGACTTTTAAGCTGCCAATGGGAAGCGTCATGATAAAAAAAATGATATTTGTAATTTCTGAAATTTTCCAAATGATTCAGCAACTGAGCACTGTCGGTATATTGTATTGCTAAATGTTTAAATTGGTAGGTGATTATCAATTACCTACCATGTTATTAAACTTTATCGCTTCGGTAAAAACAGAATGCTCTGCTTCGAATTTTTAATTTACACCCCATTCCATATCTGTCACCATTTTGGTGCCTTTCACCGTACACGTTTTATCACGTTTTTAGATAAAAAAAATTATGGTACCTGCAATCGGAATCATTTTTCTATCTATAAAAAAACGACAAAAGTGACTACAATGTACTCATAAATTGTATGAAACATAATATGCTTATTTGTATTCTGATTAAGTTTGTAACACAGTAGTGATTTGCAACATTGGAAGACGGCAACGAAAATTATGTTGTTTTTTTTTTTTTTTTTTTCTTTTCTTTTTCACGAGTACTTTTATTTTGCGACCTTTGTATATGTGTTTTATCCCAAAGCGAACATTGAAAGTTTTATTCACGAACTGTACTATGTAATATATGGCTGTGTTACTTTATTAATATTGGTGTCTGTTGTGATCGAAATTTAAATTATTTTAAAAAGTACGTACATAATTCTCCCAATTTTTCGCAAATAAAGGCAAAGTTTTTTTTAATAATTTCCAAAAAAAAAAAAATTATGACATTGCCACAAACTCGTAGTAATGTTATGGGCAGAATTTTGGAATACTGGTATTTTTTCTAAAGTTTTGAATTCTGCACGTGACAGTTAACATAACTTGTTCTGTGAACATTATCTACTGTATTTAAAACTTGCTTGAATAAAATTTGCAATTATGATTTGCTTGAGAATTTTTTTTATATTATTTTATTTCATTGCAAACATTTTCTCCATTATGATCTCAATAAATTCTAGCAGTTCACCAAAAAACCATTTTTATAAATTATATATTCCATGTCTAATCAAAATACAATGTATTTGAAGCATCATATTTGTTGTATGCAATTTCTACATGTTTGAAGTATTTTTATAATTAAATAAAGATTATATTACGACTTTCATAATGTGTTGTGTTTTTCATAATGATGTTCTTAAAGAATCTTGCAATGAGGTCAAGTATACACAACGCTTGTTATTTAGACAAAAACGAAAATAATGAATTTAAATGACAAGTGATCCAATATTATTTAACACGGTTTGTTTTTCTAAACATAGATTGTCGATTTGGTGGCTCAGTGGCTCGGTCCGCCTAGAGAGCTGGAGGAGGTTGGTTCGAACTCTTGTCGGGTCATACATAAGAATTTAATATACTCTTCCATGTTTTGCGTTCAGCATTAGTGAAACAGAGTGATTCACTCTATAAGGATGATGTTAACGGGGAGTAGTATGCTTTCTATTACGTAATGACTCATTGAGTCGGCACGTAAAAGTCTTTCTGAGTGTGCGCTTGTACAAAGCAGACCATTACACACACACATACACACACACACACACACGCACACACACACACACACACACACACACACACACACACACACTAGTTCTAAGATTAATCTTACGCAATTAATAATCTGAATAATTAATTTAAAAAAAAAAATTGCATTGTTCTCGCTGCTTATAGCAGAAAATTGCTGATGCGAAGTTAAACAAAATCATAACCAATTAATATAGTGAGGAAGCAAAATGCATTGAAAAGTAAAAAATTAAAGGCACAGAGTAACTACGCAAAAAACTTCTTATCACAAAACTCTTTGACATCAGACATGGACACAGTTATGGATAAGGCATGGTTTATATCTTTTGAAAATACTGTGATAAAATATAGAATTTATATGTGCTTGAAAAAAAATTGCAGCATACAGGAAAACAACATTACAATATGAACGAATTTAGAAACAAAGCGTTGGGTAAATAATAGTACTATTGGTGTTTTAAAACCCCCAGTCTTTATCAAAAAGAAAAATAAGAAATAAAAAATTTAATTAATAAGTGAATTCATTCTTTCATTCATTCATTCATTCATTCATTCATTCATTCATTCAATAATTAATTCATTAACTGATTAAGGATCAAACCTTCCGTTTGAATCACACTCATGTAGATCCTTGTGAGAAAAAGTTTGAATGTTCAGGCACTCCGGTTTCTCCCGCAATCTCAGCGCTGACGCCTTAATATAAGCGAAAAAATTCTTGCTTGTGGCGTTAAACACCACTATTTAACTTAATTACTAACAAATCCCATTTTGTGTCCCATAAAATATACAATTATATTGTTCTTTAAAATTTCTGATAGAAATATTAAAAATAATTGTGACGTTTTCGTCTTTTCTTTCCAAATATCTGTCACAAAATTCCAAACATCGTGGCATGCAAGTTGATATATTTCGAATTACAGTATATTTGACAAGAGCATCAATCCTTATTGCTGTTCAAACCGTCACAATCTCACGTATGCTATATCCTTTTTTACAAAAATACAATTTATCTCCAAAAGTAATTTTAGAAAGTTACCTAAATAAGCATTCTTGATAAACCTATACTCTTTTGCTTGCGTGCATATCGTATTTGGAGGAAATTAAAATGTAACGTATGGAAATATAGTCTAGCTTACGTGCTCTTTGGAAGAATTCGATTAAGGAAACATCGTATACAAATGTATGGTGGTTGATACAGTTAAAAATACCGATATAATAATTATTATAAAAAACAGATTGATAAGGCTGGGTTTTAACAAGAAAATATCAAACCAATTAACCAAACCCAGAGTAAACCAAACCAAAATTATACAAAAACCAAGAGTAAACCTAAACCAAGAGTAAACCAATACCAATCATAAAGTTAAACCAAAATAAACTTAACCCAAACATAAACCAAAACCCAAAGTACACCTAAAACATAAAGTTAACCCAGAAAAAAAAAACAAAACCTAGGAAAAACCAAAACCAAAAATCAACAAAACCGTAAGAGTAAACCCAGAGTAAACCAAAACCCAGATAAAAAAACCAAAACCCAGAGAAAACCAAATTTTAGAGAAAACAAAAACCTAAAGTAAACCGAAACCCGGAAAAAAACAAAACCCAGAGTAAACCGAAACCCGGAGTAAACCAATATCCAGGGTAAACTGAAACCCTGAGTAAACCAATATCCAGGGTAAACCTTAAGCATATGTTTAACCCAGAAAAAAACTAAACCCAGTGTCAACTAAAACCTTGAGTAAACATAAACCCAAAGTTAACCAAAACCGAGAGAAAACCTTGACCTATATTATCAAAAATCCCAGAGTTAACCAAACGCAAACATAAAGATTTAACCTGAGCCCTAAGTTAAACAAAACCCCAAAAAGAAACTTAGAACCAAATTCAAGTATACCTAATCAAAACCCAAAGTAAACCAAAACCAAGAGTAACCCTGTATAAATTACCATTCATAAAAACTAGGATATATTTGAAATAGGAAATACAATGTATATGACTTTAATGACAGGCGATCTCTATACAGAGGGTCTTTATTGTTAAAATATGGTAAAGATATATAAATTTAGTGGTAATACGTAGAATTAGTTGTCCCTGTAGCAGGATTTACTGTATAATTTTGAGACACTATAAAATATTAAAATGGTAAAATCAGAATGAGCATTCTAGCGCTGTTGTGTTAAACCATTTTCTTTTTCGCTAAAACATTATAGTGGTGTTTTAGTTGCTAAGCGACGAGTAAACCAAATCATACTTTCGGCAGTTTAGAAGAGAGCTATCGATCACAGTCAAGAATGGACAGTATTTTTTTTTTTTCAAAAAAGTTTTTGTTTGCTTCATTAACTGATTAATTACGTTAATTAACTTAAACATGTAAACAAGAGTAATGTAGCAGCTCTTTTTAAATAAGCAGAGATGGGAATGCATTTAAAGTTATGGAGCGTCAATACGTTTAATTAAATCATATAAAATGAAAGAGGTCTGCTTTTTAAAAATATTCTGAAATAAATTGATTATCTAATATAATTTCAACTATGTCTGTGTCTTTCCGAGTTAATTATCTTCAACATTTTCACAAGAAAAAATGACAAATGTTCGTGATCAAATTAAGTTGCCGATAGTCCAAAAATCTTGAGTTATATATTAATGTTGTTCGTAAGCGATTTAATAATATTTTGTAAAATTATGTTGCTAGCATTCCAAATGCCTCATATATCTTGCTGGGTTCTTAATAAATTGTCTTTCATGTCTAAATACCGAGTGCTTGGCGAAAGAACAGTCACTATTTTTTTTACAAAGTCTTAGTCTGACCCGGCCGGGTTCAAACCACGATCACCAACATACGAGGCTGAGCTACCGTAGTGTTAGAATGAATGTTTGGTTTTTAACAACAACATAGATACTATTTTGTAATTTAACTCAGTGAAAGTGATGATGATGTTGATGATGATGATGAAAAATAGAAAAAGAAGAAGAAAAGAAAAGAAGAAGAAGAAGAAGAAGAAGAAGAAGAAGAAGAAGATGATGATGATGATAATGATGAAACATAGAAGAAGAAGAAGAAGAAGATGATGATGATGATGATGATGATGATATTGGTGTTTCAGTGGAGTGGAGTAATGGTGTTTTACGCCCCAGTCAAGAATCTTTCACTTATTTCGAGGCGGTCAGTTCTTGGATGGTGGAGGAAACCAGAGTGCCCGGAGAAAACCACCGACCTTCGGCAAGCGAACTGACAAACTTTCTCACACTAGGATCTGTCCCGAGTGGGATTCGAACCCAGGCGGTGAGAGGCACTGTGATCCGTAAGCGCGCGCTTTAGACCTCGGCCACCAAGGCCCCTATATTGGTGTTTGAAGTATTTGTGGTAATTGTAGATAGATGGTGGTGGTGGTGGTGGCGGCGGTGGTGCTGTTGGTGGTGGTGGTGGTGGTGGTGGTGGTGGTGGTGGTGGTGGTGGTGGTGACTAAATAAAAAGACACAAGCAAGACTATCTGTAAAATTTACTGAAGACTACAAAAACGTCAAAATACTAAAAGTGTGGTAATGTAGGCATAATAGCATTGCCAATCCTAATTCCGAGTTGTTATTTAGAATCAACTTGATTTCACTTCATATAAGAAGAGCACTGGTATAATTTTCCAATGTCCGTGTTAATTATATTCAAAGAGCTGCATGGTTTCTGCATGTTTGCATACGTTTCTGTTGCCAAAGAAAATTTTGCAATTCTGATTGAAATCGATTCAGACAACACTTTCGTGAATTAAAGTATATTTTTAAAAAATCTTTTTTTTTTTAATTGTTTGTGCTTGCTTTAGTGTATGGAAGCCGATACGTCAAAGGGTGTAAGGACGAAATAGGCAAATCGAACGCACGTATTACTAAATGTATATGATGAGATAATTTAGGAGGCATTAAATCGAAATTACGAGGTTGATAAGTTGAACGCATTGTTGTTAAATGCGGCCTTGGTGGCCGAGTGGTCTAAAGCGCGCGCTTACGGATCACAGTGCCTCTCACCGCCTGTGTTCGAATCCCAATCGGCACAGATCCTACTGTTAAAAGTTTGTCAGTTCGCTTGTTGAAGGTCGGTGGTTTTCTCTGGGCACTCCGGTACCGCCTCGAAATAAGTGAAAGATTCTTGACTGGAGCGTAAAACACCATTACTCCATTCCACTCCCCACATCAACAAGTTTCGGCTATTTGCGAAAAGAGGAGGTTATTTAATTTCTAATTACATAATTATTGTACATGCGTGAAATGTGCACGTGTGTATGATGGTCTGTTTTGTACTAGCAACCCACTAAGGGCGACTTTTTGTTTTTTTTTTTTTTTGCTAGCTCGCCGAGTCATTATGCCAAGGACAAGTATGCCGTCCCCAAGTCACGGGCCGAACCAGCCAATAATAAATATGTCTTCCTCATGTCGAGCGTCAGGCGAGGAAGCAGTTTCAAATTTTGAAGTCTTAAATATAACCCCACGAACCCACGACCTCCCGCTATCGAGGCAGAAATTCTACCACTGAGCAAACGAAGAGATAAAAATTACGATAAATAACGAATGATCAAAACTTCAACGTGAAACTACTAGGCTACCGTAGTGGTGATAAGATAAATAACTATTTTACGTGAAGTAAGATCTTAAATTTTCATAATCTCGTCTAACTTCTAAATTTATTCCCTAGTTAACAAATCCCGCGTGAGCAATAAACATTTGACATATTTCACGCACTGCAGCTTCGAAACGCGTCAGTTGAAGCTAAGCAAATAAATCAGTTTAGCAAGTTATAATTCATTTAATTTATGGTGATTATATGATTTTAAAAAAATTGTTACTCAATAAACAGTTATGATTTGTTGAAACAATATATCATTAAATAAAAAAAACTATAACCATAAATCATAGAATTTAAATTTGAAAATTAGGATTTTTACAATTTAAAAAATAAATGATTATAACATCTTTATGCCTGCCAGCTTAAATGCTTGTCGATTTGTCCACATTAATTTTATTTAAACCGTATATGTTAATGCAAGTCTCAAAAAAATTCTTTGAATTAATTTTCAACTTTAAAATATTAGGGAGATATTCAAATTAAGAAGCTATCACCCAACAGAAAAGTTAATTTCTTCAATTCTTCAAGTTCTTCTTCAAGGTTATTTTTAAAAAATGGTTAATTGCCTTTGTGATTTAACTCACTGTGCACAACGTTTTATTTGTAAAGCGTGTCAATATTTATACCGAATTTAATTTTTAAAAGGCGTACAAGACGGTGACCAAGTTGTTCTTATGCTAGCCTTCAAACTGAAGGTAGATCACCGAATTTTCATAATACTTTTTCGTTTTTCCGCCAAAACTCCTTCGTATAATCGCAGAAGGGTTTTTCCCAAATACATACTCCGATGCTGTGTCTTCTGTTATTGTCCTGCCCTCTGTCTATTAGAATATTCATCACTTCGTAAGAAATTCTTTTTCGAAAATTCTAAAGAAAAAAGGGAAAAAAAAACATTTACGAATTTACTTTTCGAAAATACAAAGTAACGATGGCAAATATACGAACAACTGCATTAAAAAATACGAAATAACTTTTTTTTTTCAGTAACACATGTCATAGTAAGAGCTTCGTACACTTCTCTTTCTGATAGTAATGTCATGTGCTGATTTTGAATTTCTATTAAAATAATGCATTCAAAATCAGCACATGACAAAGTTGTCATGTGCTGATTTTGAATGCATTATTTTAATAGAAATTCAAAATCAGCACATGACAGTAAATGTAAATTTAAAGATAATTTTATTTCTTTAAAATTGTTGACTACACAGCCTTTTAAGTGAAGAATTTTTGCCAGTTTCAAGATATGCAATGACATTCAAGTTAATGGAGGAAGATACGGTATCTAACAAATAGTCACAGATCCTATCAGTATATCAGCTTCAGACATACTCTTACCGTTAGATACACGATTCAAGAGATTCAAGAGAGATAACTCGAAGAGAAAATTTGTTTATCACCTGTGTCCATTTTGTTGTGATGCCAATTTTTTCTCACTGCAAAAATTGCCATCGTCTCTGAGTGAGTATATGGTATCTGTTATTATTAGGGGAATATGATATATACACTCTTAAAATACATAAATACATGTATAATTATATAAAAAAAATATAGTTTGAACATCGTTTGTTATTCCTTTTTTTGTGACCGGTTTGGGGGGGGGGGGGGGATTTATAAGTTACTAGTATTTTATGAAGAGGATAGGTTGATTGATATAATGGGGTTTTACGTCCCAGTCAAGAATATTTAATATTTCACTTATACCGAGACGGCACAGCTATAGGTGAAGTGACAGAAAATTTGCCCTTTGCAGTGCGCGTAGGACAATATGCAGGGAAGGTTTTTAGTGTGTCATGCCTGCCGTGACACGGGGCATCTATTTCTAATGTCTCCTCCGAAGGACCCCGTGACTTGGCGAAAGTCACTTCCAAGTTAGACATGTAGAATTTAGCCATATGTCAGCATAATTTTGATATATATTACATAATAGTTTGAAGGAAGCCATAAGTTAAACATATTCAACTATCGGTAGAAAGTCGCACTTTAAACCAACCGGTCCATTGTATATAGCTAGTTGAGGCCACAAGACGGACCCCCCCCAACCCGCTTCTCACAAACCGTCAGCTTGGATCTATTCCACAGGCGCTTGTTTCGATATTTGAAAAAAAAAAAAATAAAATCCCTTTACCCTAATATAAGACAAGGTGTTCAACTTTCGCTATCCTAATTTTTGACCTACCTCGGTTCGATCGTTTTTTCCTATTTATTGGTGGACAATAAAAATAATAAATGAATATCCCTCAAACCTTCATGCATTTCTCTACAAAATGGTATATATCGGAACTGCCGTCGCTGTCTCTAAAATATATAACACGAGTTAAACGGAGACCGTCCCTTGAATCAAACGCCATTTCACACTTAGAATGGCAATCGTCATCCCGTGCTGAATCTCGACAAACGTTCTGATTGGTCCATATTTCAAAAGTGAAAGTGAAGTTTCCCGGATCTCTTTTAGGTAAAACAAATTGACCAATCAGAACGTTTGTCGAGATTTAGCACGGGATGACGATTGCCATTCTAAGTGTGAAATGGCGTTTTATTCAGGGGGAGGTCTCTGTTTATATCGTGTTATATAGTTTAGAGACATCGACGGCAGTTCCGATATGCACCATTTTGTAGAGAAATGCATGAAGGTTTGAGGGATATTCATTTATTATTTTTATTGTCCACCAATAAATAGAAAAAAGCGACCGAACCGAGGTAGGTCAAAAATTAGGATAGCGAAAGTTGAACACCTTGTCTTATATTAGGGTCAAGAGATTTTATTTTTTTTTTTTTTTTAAATATCGAAACAAGCGCCTGTGGTCTATTCCACTGCTGCAAGGCGTCTCAAACTATTTCTACTATCTCGCCACATGGCTTTATAGACAAAACAATATCGCGTTTAATGGAGGAAACTAGAATTTCTTATTTAAATTATGCGAAATCTGTTATCTGGTAAAATGCCAAATGACTAACGTTGCATCTAAGTACATGTACATATGACACGGGGTTAAGAATCAGTCTACTTTAAAAGACTGATATACTTTAAGCTTAAAATTACTGTAACTATTGACATCTAACGAAGTTAGACTGATTTTTTTTTTAAATAATAATAATAATAATAATACATGGCTGGCACATTTACGGAACAATTTGTAGGAACTTGGAAATTAGACAAGAGTAAACGAGAAGGACTGGATGCTTTTATAGAAGCTCACGGTAAGTCAAAGTATATATATATATATATATATATATATATATATATATATATATATATATATATGTGTGTGTGTGTGTGTGTGTGTGTGTGTGTGTGTGTGTGTGTGTGGATATATATATATATATATATATATATATATTTATTTATTTATTTATTTATCATATAGATGGACAGGAATCAAGTTAAGTAATGGCGTTTACCGCCCCAGTCAAGACTAGTTAGGGGATGGCGGTGGAAACCGGGGTACCTGGAAAAAAAACAACCGATCTTCGGCAAGCGAAGTAACAAACTTTCCCACAATAAGTTCTGCCAAGAGAAATTCAAATCTAGGCGATGAGAAACACAGTAATGAGTTAGCTCACGCTTTAGTCCATTCGGCCATCCAGGCCACTTAAACACATGGTTATAACCCACATAATGTAAACAGTTACAATACACAACCAAATTTATCTTTCGTTTTTCGAATTTTATATAGAGAATAGTGCCAAAGCAAAATCTACAAGGTAATATCTTCATTTAAAAACAATTAAATTACTTCGCTCCAAGACAGAGAATAGTTTTGCCTGATATCAAAATCAGGAACTTCTTCCACTCATTTTTACCCATATATTTTTCAACTACTTTAAATCTTATAAAATTGGTAAATTTTAATTTAACTAGGCGACGATAGAGAAGAGTCGGGTTATGGCGCTTCACGGCCCCGAAACGAGATTATTTCACTAATATAAAAGTGGTTGGTTCTGGAATGGTAAAGAAAACCGGAATGCCTGGAGAAAACCATCGACATTCATCAAGCGAACTGACAAACTTCCTCGCACTAGCATCTGCCCTAGTGGGGTTCTAAACTAGGCGATGAGAGATACTCTGATCTGTAAACGCGTGCTTTGGACCACCAGACGATGACAGACATTGCCATGTCATTAGTTTATAGTTATGAACATAGTTATTAGATTTAGACCAATTAGGATATAACCACTACAAATGTGCACTGTAAAAACAATGTCGTAATTTCTTACATCCGGTGTATATTTCAAATTATTAACAAATCCTAATTTAGAATAGAAGAGAGAACTTTTGAGCTTCAAAATATGCACTTTAAACTAGCCCACGCAACCATGATTAAACACATTAAAAATAATGACAAAACAGGTAAACAAAGCAATAAAACAAAGGACAAACACAAGTGGAATGAAATGTAATTGATTTAAAAATACATGACAAATAGATTTGAGTAAAGTGGAGTGCGTGAGTGTTTTACGCCCTAGTTTAGAATCTTTCTCATATTGGGGGTGTCAATTCTGGACATGCGTGAAGAAAAACCACCGACTTTCGGCTACCGAACCGACATGCTTTCTCACACTAGGATCTGCTCGAGCGGGGATTTGAGCCTAGGCGGTGAGATGCACTGTGATCCATTAATGTGAACTTTAACTACTCGACCACTGAGGCCCCCTTCAAATAATTTTAAAATGAGCTGCTATGCACGATATTCAATAAATACGGTGGCCATAAAGAAAAATATATTTTATACGTGCGCACGTAAAATCCTTTATGTGAGCATGTAGAACTTTTACGTGCACACGTGGAAGTCTTTATGTGAGCACGTGAAAACTTTATGTGCACTCTTAGAACTTTTACGTGCACACGCGGAACATTTTTTTTCTGATAGGTCTCTATCAGCCACTGTAAATACTTCCTCGATCAACTAGATATTTATAATGTACAGTTGATTTGATAGTATACGAATAATTCATGCTGATAAAGGACGTCAGTGGCTTTGTGAATAGAATGTGTATTAAAGGAACAAATCCCCCCCCCCCCACTGCTTAGCTTTAAAATGCACTCTGGATGATTCCTTGTGTGAGAAAGTTTGTGATCAGTTCACTTGCTTGAAAATTTGTGGTTTTCTCCGACATTCCGGTTTCCAGAACTTATTTCCCTCATTCCAACATCCTCGGTCCAGAGGATTCTAACATTGTTGGACTGTGTGGTCTTTTATTTTGCATTTCTCAAAATTAAAAGCTGATAAATAAATATTTTACAAAATATATATTTGGTTAATCGAGAGCGGATTTGAACCTTAGCCGGGTAATACATAAGACTTTAAAATTTGGGATACTGCTTCCTTGCCTGTCTATCGGTTTAAGGAGGACAGAGTATTGACTATTTCAGGATAATATGATTAGAAGAAATTGATGTTTTTCTGTAGCATACTGATTGGATGAGCTAGCAGTTTAACAAAAAAATCGCTCTTAGTGCTAAGAACAAGACAGACAATAATACACACTCGCAAAGCCACGCAAACATGAACTTTGTTTTGAGAGTAATCAGTCTAAAAGATTAATAAACATACTCTCGTCGCGAATAGCCGAAAAATACTGTTATGACGTTAAACAACATTACAGCCAACATAATTGATTAAATATATAACAAAAATGCCCGTTAAATTTTGATGTGCCATGTGTGCACATTTCGGAAAATTATTCCTCATCTGTGCCACTTTGAGATGTAAATTTGATGCATAAAACAGTTAAAAAAAAGATGAATCCAAAGTTCCAAAATCACATAAATCCAAACTGAAATAGACTGTTATGGGTCTTTTACTCGATACAATCCCATTATATCATATGGACTATTATGTTTGCTTACCTATTAAATCATTTATGTTTTTTTTCAGGATATCCAAAGGAAAAAGCTGCAAAGGCGCTGGATGCGGATATAACAACAACTATCTGGAAGGAAGGAGATGGATGGAAATCAACCATAAAGGCTGGAGAATTTTCTACCACACTTTCGTGGAAATTTGGAGAGGAGTTTGAATTAATAGATTTATTTGGAAACCCAGCAAAAGTATATATTTTTATACAATTTAGTAGAAGGTTTTTGTCATTTTATTATAAAATTGCCGATTAAAGCTGCATTAAGTTTACCCATTATTGAAAAAAAAAAGATTTCTAAAAATATTTTTATCAATATTGGCATTACGATCTGTGCGATTCATTTTCTTAAGTTCACTCTTATAAGGCCATAAAAAACGGAAATCCTAAAAGGTTGGGCAACTCGATAAAAATGCAATTTATCATCTCGGAGCATGCGTGGAAGTTCTACATGTATGTAAACAATGGCGTTGGCAAAAAAAGAAAACGTGATAGTGCGAAAACGACAACCAATCTGCAAAGAAAAGAATAAGGGCCAACTGGGACAAACTCACTCTAAGGATTCGTTCCGGCCAGACTCAGAAGGAAACAATGAATGTAAAATAAACAGTTTTGCTTGGGTACGCATGGAAAAGAGGTCACATTGTTCTTGAACACATACACTTTTGCTGTGTTTGTTTACGTTGCCTTCTTTTCGATAAGAATCACGTGATCAATGTTCTAAAATAAGATTATATGTAGATCAAACTAGCAGAAGGTTCCCTCTTCAATTTCAACATAAGTAAAGATTTTATCATGGAATCATATGTTACATTTTCATGAGAGGCATAGTTAAGAAAAATGCGCCGTTTTATATTAAGCATATAAAATGCAGCTTTAACTCAACACAGTATTTTTTAAAATAATTGTCTTCTCAAATCAGGAGTAAATAATCAGTTGTCATTTTTAGATTTGTCATTTTTTCATTACGCTTGTCAAGTGAAAGCTTTCAAGCAAATTTCTTTCTTCTATTGTCATTTCTTAAAACAAAGCTTTAACAACTACGGAAGTGAAATAGACATTTGTACATCTGTCTAGTCAAGGATTTTGACAAGCATTATTTTGAAGGCAGGAAGTTTGGATAAAAGAAGACAATTTTGAGTTAACTAGCAACGGATTAATGCCGAAGTCGAACATGTTTCACCCGTATTTAGATGTAAATGTAAAGTTACATAAATTTACACTTTACAGTAAGATAAAACATGCAATATAATTCACTGATTGGTTGGTTGGTTGGTTGGTTGTAATGTTGATTAACTTCGCTTCAGCAATTTTTCAGTTATTATCGACGAGAGCAAATTTGTGTAAATTTTAAGGATTAATCTTAAAAACAAATCCATGTATGCCTTGAAATTTGCGAGTGTGTATTATGATATGCCTTGTACTACCGCCCACTCAGTGCGATGTTTTGACAAGGCGATAGCTTTCATAGTCATTATGCCGCAGACAAGCAGTCACTGAATCCTCCAGACACAATATCCTGCTATCGGGTGAACTTGTCTATACTCTACCCTCTTAATGTCATGCGCCAGACAAGAAAGCAGTATATCAGTTATATTTATAACCCACGAATCCCCGCTCTACCAATGAGCCGTCCGCGAAACGGTCTTAAATACAATGTGGGTTAGTTCCTACCGCACCAACCAAACCCCACCCCCCCCACCCCCGAAAAAAAAAATTGAGTAATATTACTGAGACTGCTGAATAATTTCAAAAAAAATTATTCAAGCTTTCAGAAAAAAATTATTCAAGCTTTAGTGCTTACAGTCAACCTGTTAATGTGATCTAAAGTGAGAAGAGTAGCTTTTTCGATTCCTTGTTGTAGTCCCTTACTGGTTGGCTCGGTACCAGTATAAATGGTCAAGTGGTCTGCCATGTTTATCTGCAATATTGCATGAGAGTGTACTAACATTCTAAAGTTTGTCATAAGTGCGCGATATTCCAATGCAGATAAGAAACACTGATACACTCACACGCCACATTTACTTGTGTTAAGAATGATCCTCGAGATTAATGTCTCGTCATGAAAATGTTAAATTTGATGATGTGGCGTAAAAAAACATTCAACAAACCACTTAAGCGACTTATCTAATCTGATAAAGTCATCCTGTCCATCAGGGCCAGTGAAGGTCCTTTATATAAGGTCGGAACTTGACTCAAATATTTTCGTCCGTTTCAGGTTCCAATAAATATCGCTATACTCCAAATTCATTACTTATAAGATTGTCCACTGCTTCCACAAATAATAACGAACTATTTTGCATAATTAGGTACATGTCAGAGTCGCTTCTTTCTTCTACATCCGTCAATATATCATAATTGTTACTACTGTCTACTATGTTAGATACTACTTCTAATACTGCAATGATGTCAAAGATTTATAACCCAAAGAAAGGTAATTCACTTTGCGATCAAGGGAAAGTTAAAAAATGTGGATTTCAACCGCTATAACTTTTTTATTTTGTCACCAATTTTAATGCGGTTTTCAATATTGTGATATTTGAATAATATATAAAACAATTCTGATAAAAAAGTATTTGGTTACAGGTACCCTTTAAACAATAAAAGCCTCTATATAAAGACTCTGTGTGTGTGTGTGTGTGTGTGTGTGTGTGTGTGTGTGTGTGTGTGTGTGTGATGCCCACAATTCTCTGTATAAAGTCCTCATAAATGTATAATTAACGTGCATATTCCTAGAGTCACTTTGGTTTTCTTTATATACATGTTTTACATGTAGGTGTATACAAAATCCAAAATAATTCTCAATTTTCTATATTCTTTTAAGGCCACTATCACATTAGATGGCGATTGCCTATCAGAGACTTGCAAATTGGATACCCCGAAAGGCAAGAGTTTATTGACGATAAAGGCATATATAAAAGGAAATACCATGGAAAGGGTAAGTAGTTAACTTTTTACCCATTTTCAGATATTTAACATTCCTCTTGATGTTGTGTTAGGAAATTTTGTGCCTATGTTTGTTGTGCGACTTCCTCGTTCTTTAAGTCATTTGCCAATTGTTTGACATGTACATGGACATAATATATATTATTTCAAAAATCATAGTGAGATTGCACAATTTAAGTCGTTGAAATCTCCTTAAATATTTTAAGCTATTTCTAATTTTAAATGTTTGACTTTTTTCATTATAGCATGTCCATATTTATAGAATGCATCGATTTTTATTTATTTATTTATTTATTTATTTATTTATTTATTTATTATTATTATTATTATTATTATTATTATTATTATTATTATTATTATTATTATTATTATTATATTTTCAGTTCTGGGAAGATTCGGATGGTAACAAAATCAAAGACGTATACATCAAGTGCTGAACGAAGCTTTACGTATAATTAAGTTCACCGTAAAGACTCTTTGTCCTTTGTCAACCCATTAGTTCTTTGAGTTACCTCCCTTCAACCAAAAAATATGTTTCATAATGCATTTTAATACAGAGAATTGATTGTTTCAAAATAAAACATATAAAATATATAAGATGAAATATTGCGTTTTCTTGTTCTTGGTAGCATATTAACTATAGTACTATGTTATTTGCAAAGTACTGATTTTTCTGGTACATGTTTTTAGCAACGAATTGGTGTGTTTGGTGGCTTGGTAGTATAGTAGGAGTTTATGGGTTCGAATATATATAAGACTTTAAATTTTGAGATATTGCTTCGATTCTCGACAGGTGCTCGGCATTAAAAGGACACAGTATCGACTGGTTCACCTTGTACCAGGATATTGGACTGGGGGACTGGTATGCTTGTCAGTGGCATACTGACTCGGTGAGCTAGACCCTTACATAAAAGTCGTTAAAACACGACAGACCAAAGTACACAATAGCACATTTCACGCATCCACGAATTTGTTCTAAGATTATTCCATAAAGATTAATGACCTTGCTCTTGTGGCGAATAGCTAAAAAAAACTTGATTGCTGATGCTACGTTAAACAACATTAAAACAACAACAGACAAGAAGAGCACGTGTAGAGGTTACATGTAACCAAGTGTAGACAAGTACGTGTAGAAGTTACATGTAACCCAGTGTAGACGAGTACGTGTAGAGGTTACATATAACCCAGTGTAAACGAGTACGTGTAGAGGTTACATGTAACCCAGTGTAGACGAGTACGTGTAGAGGTTACATGTAACCCAGTGTAGACGAGTACGTGAAGAGGTTACATGTAACCAAGTGTAGACGAGTACGTGTAGAGGTTACATGTAACCCAGTGTAGACGAGTACGTGTAGAGGTTACATGTAACCCAGTGTAGACGAGTACGTGTAGAGGTTACATATAACCCAGTGTAGACGAGTACGTGTAGAGGTTACATGTAACCCAGTGTAGACAAGTACGTGTAGAGGTTACATGTTACCCAGTTTAGACAAGTACATGTAGAGGTTACATGTAACCCAGTGTAGACGAGTACGTGTAGAGGTTACATGTAACCCAGTGTATATGAGCACGTGTAGAGGTTACATGTAACCCAGTGTAGACGAGTACGTGTAGAGGTTACATGTAACCCAGTGTATTTGAGCACGTGTAGAGGTTACATGTAACCCAGTGTAGACAAGTACGTGTAGAGGTTACATGTAACCCAGTGTAGACAAGTACGTGTAGAGGTTACATGTAACCCAGTGTAGACAAGTACGTGTAGAGGTTACATGGAACCCAGTGTAGACGAGTACGTGTAGAGGTTACATGTAACCCAGTGTAGACGAGTACGTGTAGAGGTTACATATAACCCAGTGTAGACGAGTACGTGTAAAGGTTACATGTAACCCAGTGTAGACCAATACGTGTAGAGGTTACATGTAACCCAGTGTATATGAGCACGTGTAGAGGTTACATGTAACCCAGTGTAGACGAGTACGTGTAGAAGTTACATGTAACCCAGTGTAGACGAGTACGTGTAGAGGTTACATGTAACCCAGTGTAGACGAGTACGTGTAGAGGTTACATGTAACCAAGTGTATATGAGCACGTGTAGAGGTTACATGTAACCCAGTGTATATGAGCACGTGTAGAGGTTACATGTAACCCAGTGTAGACAAGTACGTGTAGAGGTTACATGTACCCCAGTGTAGACAAGTACGTGTAGAAGTTACATGTAACCCAGTGTAGACGAGTACGTGTAGAGGTTACATGTAACCCAGTGTATATGAGCACGTGTAGAGGTTACATGTAACCCAGTGTAGACGAGTACGTGTAGAGGTTACATGTAACCCAGTGTATATGAGCACGTGTAGAGGTTACATGTAACCCAGTGTAGACAAGTACGTGTAGAGGTTACATGTAACCCAGTGTAGACAAGTACGTGTAGAGGTTACATGTAACCCAGTGTAGACAAGTACGTGTAGAGGTTACATGTAACCCATTGTAGACGAGTACGTGTAGAGGTTACATGTAACCCAGTGTAGACGAGTACGTGTAGAGGTTACATATAACCCAGTGAAGACGAGTACGTGTAGAGGTTACATGTAACCCAGTGTAGACAAGTACGTGTAGAGGTTACATGTAACCCAGTGTAGACGAGGACGTGTAGAGGTTACATGTAACCCAGTGTAGACAAGTACGTGTAGAGGTTACATGTAACCCAGTGTAGACGAGTACGTGTAGAGGTTACATGTAACCCAGTGTAGACAAGTACGTGTAGAGGTTACATGTAACCCAGTGTAGACGAGAACGTGTAGAGGTTACATGTAACCCAGTGTAGACAAGTTCGTGTAGAGGTTACATGTAACCCAGTGTAGACAAGAACGTGTAGAGGTTACATGTAACCAAGTGTAGACGAGTACGTGTAGAGGTTACATGTAACCCAGTGTAGACGAGTACGTGTAGAGGTTACATGTATCCCAGTGTAGACGAGTACGTGTAGAGGTTACATGTAACCCAGTGTAGACGAGTACGTGTAGAGGTTACATGTAACCCAGTGTAGACGAGTACGTGTAGAGGTTACATGTAACCCAGTGTAGACAAGTACGTGTAGAGGTTACATGTAACCCAGTGTAGACAAGTACGTGTAGAGGTTACATGTAACCCAGTGTAGACGAGTACGTGTAGAGGTTACATATAACCCAGTGTAGACAAGTACGTGTAGAGGTTACATGTAACCCAGTGTAGACAAGTACGTGTAGAGGTTACATGTAACCCAGTGTAGACGAGTACGTGTAGAGGTTACATGTAACCCAGTGCAGACGAGTACAACCCAAAACAAGTGTTTAGGGGATACTGAAACGAAATATTTCTTTTCTAGGAACAAGAGTATTGTCATATTATAATTTTTTTAATTTTCTGAATGAAATATTCAAAAATATAAATATGACAACTTCATATTATAAATTTTTTAATATTTCATTCAGAAAATTCAAAAATTTATAATATGACATTAGGTTACTTTGTTTGATGGAAATTGACATATAGATAAAATAATCATTGCATTATCACACAAAACGACGGTATCTCAAGGCTCACCAACTTAAAAATGTCACTGTGCACACGGATTCAAAGTCTTTTTGAAAGGATTTCATATGATGACCGCTAGGGTAGTACCGTTACACATTTTACAGTGGACCTTGCCTGGCATGTTCTGTATTAAACTAAAAACAAAACAAGAAGTATTGATTTGTTTAACGAAAAGTGTATGATGGCTGTGTTGTAAGGTGGTTGTAATGTTATTTAACGTCTTTTCAGCAATTTTTCAGCTATTTGCGACAAGAACAAGGATTAATTGTTGTAAAAACAAGCTTAAAATCGTGTAAATGTTAGATGTACTAGTCTGTTTAATTGTTTGCCTTGCATAAGCGCGCACTCGGGACAACCTTTACGTGCTAGCATACATGTACCAACCATTATCAAGTTACATTTTCCCGACGTCGGGTAAACAAGTTGATACCCGGTCCTCGAAATGTCGCGCGCAAGATGATAATGCAGTATTTCAAATGTCTGACCCGGCCTAGGTTTGAACCAACGACCTCTCGTCATTAAAGCGGACAATCTACCTTTTATTTAACGAGGTGAAAAGCCATGTAAAAAAATGAAAACCGACCTTTTGTATTCGTGTTTAATAAAAATATTCATGTACATGTACATAAGTTATAATTTGTGTTGTAGTGTTAGACGCCTCAATCAAAATTCTCTCTCTAAATCGATACAGGCAATTCTAGAAAGGTATAGAAAACCGAAGTAAAAAAAAAAACACCAATCCTCAGTCCACGAACTGAAATTTCTCAAATCATTTTAAGTAATATACTACATTACGGTAGCTCAGATAATAGAGTTATCGCTTCGTATGTTGGGGTCGGGGTTCGAACCCCAGACGGTTCTGACCAAGACTTGAAAAAAGGTAGTGACTGTTCTTTCGCCAAGCACTCGGCATTTAGAAATGAAAGTCATGGGGGTTTTTGAAGGAGATTTTAAAACCGATGCCCCGTGTCACGGCAGTCGTGACACGCTATTTATAAAGAACCCTCCCTGCACATTACCCTAAGTGCACTGCAAAAGTCCAAATTTCTGCCAAAACACCTATAGCTGGGTAATTCTAGATATAAGTAAAATATTATTGACTGTGACATAAAACCCACGTCAAACACAACAACTCATTTTTAAACGTCAGTTTTTGATCCGGGCGTTAAATTAAAATACTTATGATGTTTTAAACAAACTTGCGAAATTTAGTACAATTTTTAGAAATTTTTGGACAAAAGATTTTAAAGTTCGACCTTGTGTTTTCAATAGTGTGTAGTGGTTTTACTGACATCAATTGAACATTGATGGTACTTTAAGTTGTTGAATTTAAAATAAAGGGTCAATGAATAATATTTTTTTATTTGAAATTGATTAAATTTCGGGCTTTGTTCCACCTTAGGTCGGTTATGTTCATGCTAAACCTTATATGTATGTTTCAAATTTTAAACTTTGAAAAACGGATGTAAACCTAGTCTTAATTTTTTAATTTATAAACATGTAATTACTTATATCCTTTTTTTCACCTCAAAAAAGTGCCATCTACGTGTATAGTGAAACTCACGCTTTTATTTTAGTGGCATTTCCTATTTTATTCTTTTCACAAACCATTTATGTTTAACTGCAAAAATATACCAGTCATGATTTGAAATTTTCATTGCACGTTAAGAATTTAAAATTATCTGAAACTCTATAATTATAAAGTGCATCGTCCAATCATTTTATATATGTTTTGCATACGTCATTGGCGGAATATACATGTACAACTGTACAAGCCCTCTTTTAAGTATTTGTAAAAAAGGCTTCCTCATGTTCCCTCGAATGTATGTATATTGTTCATTTCTTATTTATTTATTTATTTATTTATTTTATTTTATTTTATTTTATTTTATTTTATTTTATTTTTGTTTGATGTTTTAAAAATAATGTGGTTTTTAAAATTTTTTAAAGTGTATTAAATGACAACGTGTGGATTAACTTTTTTAATAATAACATTCTCATGAAACTTCTTTAAGTTTTAATTTACCCTTTTGGTACCTCAAGATCATATTGAAACTCTAGATGATTGGGTAGGTGGACAATCGACAATGATACCGTACTTATCAATAAATCTACGTTGTTTAGTTTAAATTGTATGGTAAACCAACCATGTATAAATCAAATGATTTATTGATCAATATGAAACTCTCTCTCTCTCTCTCTCTCTCTCTCTCTCTCTCTTTCTCTCTCTCTCTCTCTCTCTCTCTCTCTCTCATGGTTTATCAGTGGCAAAACGTCCGCCTCGTGTGAAGGCGGTCGTGGATTCAAATCTATGCCGAGTCATACATAAGACTATAAAACTTGAGAAATAACTTTCTCGCCTGGTGCTCGGCATATGGAGGACAGATTATCGACTGTCAAGAAAATGTGGCATTTGAGTGGTATGATTGTTTGCGGCAGACTCGGTGATCTTGCACCTAAAAAGGTCACCCTGAGTGCGCGCTAGTACACAACGGACCATACTACACATTTGCAATCTAACGCACTTGTTCATATACTTAGATTAAAACTTTATAATTAATAATCTTGCTCTCGTCTTGAATAAGGGGCCTCGATGGCCGAGTGGTCTAAAGCGCGCGCTTACGGATCACAGTGCCTCTCACCGCCTGGGTTCGAATCCCACTCGGGACAGATCCAAGTGTGACAAAGTTTGTCAATTCGCTTGCCGAAGGTTGATGGTTTTCACCGGCCACTCCGGTTTTCTACGCCATTCCAGAACTGACCGCCTCCAAATAAGTGAAATATTCTTGACTGGGCGTAAAACACCATTACTCCACTCTTTCCCTTACTCTCGTGCCAACCGATATAAAAAATTACGTTTTGAGAAGTACGAACATCCCCTCTATCCCAAGCTTTTCTGATTTTTTGACAGCCCTTTTGGGTTTGACCCCGGTAGTTTGCAGTTCCTTGTCGTAGGTCTTTACTTGTTGGCTTTATTACCAGTATAAGGGGCAGAATGGTCTGCAATGTTTATCTGTTTTTTCACGCACCACATCAACTTGTGTTAAGATTAATCATCAAAATTAATTTTTAAAAATGCCTTTCAAAAACTTTAAAAAAAATGTTGATGTGACGTAAAATGACATTTATATAACCATTCTTTGAAAATTTTGAATGCCATAGCATTCAACAGATTGTCATACAAGTAAGTTACTGTAGTGAAGGGTATCCATCATCATCAGAAGCAGCAGCAGTAACCGCATCATCATCATCATCATCATCATCATCATCATCACAAAAACTGGTAACTAACATCTGTACCCTCTTTTGTCTTTCATAAAAATATTTCATTATTGATCGAAATTAAACATCATCCCTACCTTTCTAATGGTGTCGCTAAATAGACAATATAACGTACATATGTTGTTTAATCAATTTTTAGCATTTGTTTTAAATATGAATTGTAAAAATTGTTTCATCCATATTCTGTTTCAGAATTTTGTTTTCTTGAACCTAAGTTCATCGTATTGATTTATTATTAAACCAATCAATATATATTTCTGTATCGATACAGGTATTTTACAGAAAACCCTTTCGACTATGATTTATAATGTTGTTACCTTAATGTGCCTCATTGGTGTACTTTTTGCTGACACTAAAAAAGGGAAGTAACTCATGTTATAATTACACGTATTCTATACTTTATAATTAAGCATTTAACTATTTAAACAATAGTAATAATAGTTATATGCGGATATTGTTTTTATTCCTTTTAGAATTAAAATATTACGATAAATTTATTAAATCATACATATTTATATAAATGTGAATAAATTCTTTTATTCTTTTTTTTACATCATTTATTTCTACCCTAGGTACACCCTCAGTCGTCCTTCTTGCTGACATTAAAAATCCTCGGTTTGGGCCCCTCGCTCTCTCTGATTGGCGTCAAAATTTTAAAATACAAAAGAATATGAAATTAATAGAAATTTCACAATAATAGCGTATATAAGCGAACAAACCTGTTGCAAGAAGTCAGTGTGTTCAAAGTGGTAAAGACACAGCGTGACAAGATAACCAGAATACAGCTTCACAATGCCTTCATATAAATTGGTTTATTTTGACGGTAGAGGAAGGGCAGAACTTGCGCGATTGCTTTTTGCTGCAAAGGGACAAGCATATGAAGATCAAAGAGTAAATGGAGGACAATGGAAAGATATGAAACCTAGTATGTATTTTTAAAGCAATTTTTAAGATTTTCTTCATTAATTTGATTTATTTGAAAAAATGTCGTATCACTAGAAATTTTTGAATTTTAATAGTAAAAAGCAACAATAATAAAATTAGGAAAAGGAAAGGTATTGTGTTATTTTTTCCGTCACTATTCAATTTATCTGTTTTATTTTATTTTCAACACTGATTTTAAACATTTAAATACAAGTCAGCATGTATGTATCCAAGACTAAACAACCGTTTTACATTTTTTCCGTGTTTTAATGATTGATAAATTCCGTCAGCTCTCTTGCCGAAAGTCGGTGGTTATAAGAGCACTCACGTTTCCTACATAAATAAGAGAATTGACAGAAATAAATACCATTCCACGTAACCTCATCTTTTTACATTCCGCTCTCTACCAAAAAAAAAAAAAAAAAAAAAAAAAAAAAAAAAAAAAAAAAAAAAAAAAAAAAAAAAAAAAAAATCGCACTAGGTGTGCGCAAGTAAACGACGGGCCAAAACGCACACTAGCCAAACTATCTTTAGAGGTTAATGACCTTGCTCTCGTCACGCATAGCTGAAAAACTATTGATGCGGCGTTAACGACTTGCAACCAAACAGACCAAAGCCTAGAGAAACGTTTTACTTTTTTTTCTTGTTTTTATGGTGGTTTGTAAATTATATTAAACTAAATAATGCATAAAAAATAATTCGGATGAATTTCATATTGTACATGTATTTTTAAAAGTGGGCAGTAGCCTGATGTATTTCTTCTTTTTTCTAAATCAATATTTCAATTTTCTACTGAGCAGTACTTTACGGGCTTAAGTGCCATTTTATCCCATTTGAAACAGATACTAATGCGAGAAAGTATGTCAGCTTGGTTTTAATTTATTTATTTATTTATTTATTTATTTATTTATTTATTTATTTATTTATTTATTTATTTATTTATTTATTTGTTTGTTTGTTTGTTTATTCATTCATTCATTCATTGATTTGTTTATTTTGTACACTCTGCACGTATTTAATATTATGTGAGTTTTATTAAGAGATTTAGAAAATTCAGGACCATTTTCACAATTATTCCTTAAATATTACTTTCCTTAATTTAGATTTAGTAAATTTTATCAATCTCTTTTTCAATTACTAATATACATTTTTGATAAAACTAAATACAAATGTTACAAGCTTGAGGTTATCTTGACACCTTAAATTCTTGAATTCTTTAAAGTTAAAACAATTATCAAAATATCAATTTTGCCAGATTTAAGGAAAATTATTGTGAAATCTGCACAATGACAGGCCAACAGCAGTTATCTCCCTTTCAGTGTTCCATTTATATTGTGTTAAAGATATGTTACAAGCTGGATCGTGTGACTATTTGAATCCCATAAAGATAACAGCGTGAAATAGAGATATCTCAGATCAGTAGAAGTATTTCCCTGTCCCAAACGAGCTTTAAATGAGTTTGGACATTAAAGGTTGTATGTGTGGCGGACCTATTTATGTGTCACCGGCCGGGTAGTTCAGTCATTAGAGCAACTCGTTAGTATCGGTAAGGTCCCGAGTTTTTTTTAGTCCCGGTTTGGCCGCTGAATTTTGTCCCCTTTCTGTAACATGTGCTTGACTCTTAAAGATGATGTGTCCTAAGTTAAGGACCTTGAGGATAATCTTTTTATATTTCCAGAGACACCACTTGGAGCTCTTCCATTGTTGTACGTAGATGGAGAATGCTATACCCAAAGTATGGCTATTGCGAGATACCTTGCAGAAAAATTTGGTAAGAATTGTATATTTTTTAACATCAGTATCATTTATTATTATTATTATTATTATTATTATTATTATTATTATTATATAGAAATTCAATACCAGAACAGAGTTTATCTTTACGATACAGCAAGATATGCAAATTTCAAGTTAAAAAACCAATATATTTTTTTTTGCTTTTTCCCCTAGACATGTTTCACAATCTCTAAGAAACACTATATTGTAACAGACAGATAAATTTCTTTTTCAGATACAGGGTAAAATAAAATCTAGAATTTCAAATGGCCTGGATTAAAATTTACGCATTTAGATGTAATATTTTTTTCATTTCTTGTAGATTTAGCCGGTAAAACTGAAAGTGAAAAATTAAGAGTCAGTGAAGTTTTAGAAGCAGTATCTGATATAAGAGAATCCATTTATCGAGCCTTCGACTTAAAAACTGGCGCGGTATGCAATATTTCAAGGGATTACCTCCCTTTATTTTAACTTTTCTTCTTTCATAACTATATCTTGCATCATTTTTGATGTAGAATATTTTTGAAATTTTTTAATTTGAATTTGTCCGTAATCAGTGAATAGAATAGTCAAATGTTTAAACAAGTAAATTCCACTATACTGTTTTATTTAGATTGTAAATTTCACTACATGGTTTTATTCAGGCTGTACATTTCACTCCATTGTTTTATTCCAGCTGTACATTTAGGGTTGTTTATTTCACTTTGAACTAAATAATTAGCCTACACTTTACGATCCAGAAAACATTTCAAGTCGCGCGTTTTGTGTTTTTTCGAGCAGCTTATTTAGTTACTTAGGCATTAACGAAAGATTTATGGTATTATGATTTCTAACTTTTTTCACCATAAAGTTTCCTACCGAATATTTTAAAAAATGAAGTATTAGACATATATATTCTTCAATTTCAGATAAATGTTACAGAAAAACTAACAGATGACGTTCAGGCACATTTGGTTTTCTTCCTAAATAGACTCAAGGCAAATGAAAAGAATGGATTCATGGTTGGAAATTCTGTAAGTATATGTTATCGTGATTCTATGTAGCTATCTTCAATGTTCCCCGAGAGTATCCATAACTCAGTAGGCAGTACATAGTACTGTCAGAAAATGTACCATTTAGCAAAATTTTCAGCTGCCTTAAATTGTAAAAGTTGTTTAAAACTAAGGTTTGTTCCCTCATGCAAAACATTCCTTAGCTGGATTTGGATTTATATAATTTTGGAACTTAAGATTCATTAATTTCCAACTGTTTGGCATATGTTTTTTATTATCAAACTTTTCGGTCTTAGTGTCACTGATGAGGAATGACTTTCCGAAATGTGCACATCTGGCACATCAAAATTCAACTGGTATTTGTGTTATATATTTATTACATATCTGATTGTCATATATATATATATATAAACCACTTTTTGAATGTATTTTTATGGTTAAATTCAAAAAGTGGTATATGACATGATGATCCAATTAGGCAATTCTGACTTTTTAAAAATGAAGATCTATTCTGGTTCGTCACAGCATATTTAATTTGTAATATATATATATATATATATATATATATATATATATATATATATATATATATATGTTTAAAAAATGTGGATTTCAAATCGCAATAACTTTTTTTTATTTTGTCACCAATTTTGATGCGGTTTTCAATATTGTTATATTTAAATAATATGTAAAACTTTTATGATAATGAAAATATTTGGTTTCAGGTACCCTTTAACATTTATCAACCATATCCGGTTATTTGTATTTTTTTTTTTTCAAATCTCTAAAAACAAAAGCCGAAAGATTAATCCTTCAGAACGTTCGTGTGCTGCTTAACTTTGTGCTAAAGTTTTCGTATTTCAATCATTTAATCATTTAATCTTTTAGGCAACTGTCGCAGATTTTGCTGTATTTGATGTCCTTGAACTGATGATGAATTTGAAAGGGGACTTATTGGAAAAACCCGAGAGGGCACCGCTTAAGGCCTTTAAACAGAAAGTGTCAGAGCTCCCAAAGGTCAAAGAATATCTAGCTAAAAGAACAAATCCAGCCTTCGGATTTTAAAGCAGTGTGGCTCATGTTTAGCACCTGTATGCAGAATTTCATCGCAATAATATATGACTATCTTGCTTCAGTTTCGTCTTATTTTACTTAAAGATATTATTCCTAATATTGTTTCTAGGACATTTTCGTATTCAGATACTAAAAGATGTTCGGTTTTATTGTTACAAACACATTACATTGCAAACACATTAAATTATGTAATGAACAAAATATATTTTACAAGTTGTGAACGGACTAGTAGGGTTATATAACATCGAAATAGAACTGTTTCTATGAATTACACAAAAAGTCTAATTCCATTACAGTAAGATCATCATAAAACCTGTAACAATTTTCAAAATCGACTGTTATAAAAATCTCATTTCAGATAACAAGAAAGTTAATGAAGATACTCGATATACTGGATTTAAATTTTTACCAAAAACCCATTTACACGTATTTCTGTATGATATTTTTACTATTTATTCATTTTATACACCTTTGAAATTCTTGCTTATACAAGAGACAGTGATATTAAAAGGGTAAAATTTTTCAATCTTCATATAGCGTTTTGTTGTTTATTTATTTATTTATTTATTTATTTTTTTTTTTTTTTTATTTATTTTTACAGTGTTTTACGCGGATACTTTCTGTTTATTACAAATAAATGGTATGTGTTGCTTTTTTTTAATTGTCACCCGTACATGGGAACATTTGGCGACGGTAAAGATCGTAAACCGATCGGTCTTAAGTGCGCACTTACGGATAACTGCCTCTCATCACCTAGGTTTGAATCTCGCTCGTGCAGATCCTAGTTCGAAAAAAAGTATGTCAGTTCACCCGCGTTTGCGGTTTTTTTTCCGTACACTCCTGTTTCCTTTACATCTTAGAAATGACCGCTCGGTTATAAGTGAAAGAATCCTAAGTGAGGCACAAAACACAAAACAATCCAATCCAGTCCAATCATTTGCTACATACTGTCATTCTCGCTTATTATGAACGTTTGAAAGTCATGTTTCTGGGTGTTTAAGAATTGACTTCATAATGAATTCAACTTCAGCGGCGGATCTTGAGGGGCGTACACAACCACCACCCCCCCTCCTTTCTGTCGCTGGTGAAATTCATTTTTTGTGTAATTTTCTTAAAAAGCTCTTAAAACTATAATCCATACACTTTTAATAAAAGATATTTATTGCTTTTTAATGCAGCTAAGATTGCACCAGAATGCAGGTTCTTGTGCCATTTTTTCGAATTTTTTCGGGGGAGCATGCCCCCGGAAACCGACGAAAAGGTTCGAGACTTCAGCTCTCAGTTTTAACAATATACACATACTCGACTGCCGACCATGGATTTTGAATAATCATCTGACGTACATTTTATCACCAAATGGTATTAAATATATAATTTGTTATTAGTTGTTTTTTTTTTCAGTTTTTATTTTTGTATTCTACATATCCCTAATTAACATTACCTTTGCCATCTTTTACAGTACGTAAAAGTTTTAAATTTTATCTCAATTTAAGTAATTTTTATGACTAGTTCTTTTAAAACTTTTAAATGTATAGGCACATTTTATACATATGTATTTCTGCGGAAGGAAGTGGAATAGCGCTCGTCATTCAAGGCAGAAAAAATGTAGCTTTATTTCACGAACTTGGTATCAACCCATGCAATTAAGAAAACGACAGAATACAAGTTAATTGCAGAACCAAATTAACCAAACAAGTAAGAACAAACACATTCAGACCTTAAATTATCATTATTTTTATTATTATAATCATCATCATCATCATTATAATTATTATTATTAATTGCATTTTTACCTTTACAAAGGTTGAAGCAATACAAACAAACAGCATATCATAAACAGAAATACAAATACATGCAAAAGATACAATATTATAAGATTATTTCAAAAAGGATTTCACAAATGGTATTTTCATCATTCTCTCTCTCTCTCTCTCTCTCTCTCTCTCTCTCTCTCTCTCTCTCTCTCTCTCTCTCTTAATTCAGTACAGGATGTTGAATGTAAAATAGAACACAGATTGACAGAATATTAATAAAATAAAATCTTTGAAGTGGTCTCATAAAAAAAACATTATTTTTAGGTTATGTAACAAAAATCATGGAACACATTTTTAAAACAATATTCTTAAAATTGAACATTTTTAAATAAAACTTCTGTAACCATGACAACAACTAAAAATAGAAACATTTGTATTTCCCAACATTAACATTTTCATCATGTTAAAATTTAAAACTACCTGAACTAGAATTCAACACATATATTTAGATCTTAAATTTTTCCATCGATTTTTTGGCGGGGGATCTGATTAATTTCTTACCACTAGATAAACAGAGTTTTTAAGAATAATGGAATTCAAGTATCGTCTGTTTTTTTTGAAGCTTCCAAATGTCAAGTGTGTCTGGGTGTCAATTACAGATATTTTTGTATTCAGGAAGTGTGACCTTCTGACTTTTTGCCTCTTAGTTTGTTGAATATTAGTATGATTTTTACAAGAATACCAAATATTTGTTTAAAAGATTTTACACATCCGCTTTATTCAGGTCAAATTTTTTACAATAGACACCGAATGTAGTTTTTGGAATGTTGATGAATTTAAAAATAGACGAATTTCAATAGCTATCCTTTATTTGTTCATTTAATATACACTATACAAAATACGGTTGGTTGTAATGTTGTTTAACGTCGCATCATCAATTTTTCAGCCATTTGCGACGATAGCTAGATTATTGATCTCCAAAGATTCATCTTAGAACAAGTTCGTGTATAAATGCGTGTGAAGTGCAGGTGTGTATTTTTGTCTGCTTTGTATTAGCGCACAAAGGGCGACTTTCTGTTAAGGTGCTTTCTCACCGAGTCAGTTTGTCAAAGACAAGCATACCTCGCCCCCGGCTGAACCAGTCAATACTCTGTCATCTTAATGTCGAGCGCAAGGGCAAAGCAGCAGTGTCTCAAATTTGATATCTTTTGTATGACCTGCCGGGAACCTGAACTTCCGCCCTTGAGTCGGGCGCTCTATCGCTGACAACACAAACTTTGGCTTCGTCTATTCTCGGTTACGTCTCGATATAAGTCAATTAATCTTGACTGAAGCATAATCTTTTTCAACTAAATTGAATTTTAATACACGTTTTAATTAATTAAATCGAACTCTACTTTATTTTTATTTATCGACTTTGGAAGTTAATTACATAATGCCGTAATAGCTCACCTTTGTTGAAAATTATACATTGTTTCTTGCAAATTCTAGCAATACACAGTCCAGCGGTATATATTAGCGATGTATTTAACTGTACATACATGGGGGAAAAAAGGTTCGAGAGACTTTTTGTCGAACGTGTAACTTAGATTGGTTATAATTATTTTCTTCTTCTTCTTCTTCTTCTTCTTTTCCCAAGTTGGCCAAATCTTGGTATGTGAACGAATCCAGTTTTCCTCTATAAACTTACCAGCCAATATTTTTTCATCTCAATTGCGTATGATGACTTATATATAATGTTGATGTTATTTTTTATGTGCGCGTATTTTTAATGATGTGATTTTGATGTACTTCTAACAAAAAGATAATTTGCATTAAAAACTTTTCTATAAATGTGCTTAATTAAATATGTCCATTCATAGAACAATACTACCCATTTACTGGAATATCAAGCTGTAGTTTTTCAAATTCATTGGCAGCTCAAGATCTACAAATACAAATAACTATACAAGAGAGGTTTGTTCGAGAAATAATGTGTATTGTACGATATCTCCAAAGCAATCGACTCAAATAGTGAAATGAACATTACGGGTCAACTTGTTCGATTTCGCCCTAGAAAACAGCAATGTGATTGTTTAGCAGCCTTACGTTATCTCTTTCTAATCACAATTACAAGATTCAGTTGTTAAAACATTCTAAGCCAGTATTATTATTGTAGTTACTATTATTATTATTATTGTGTGTGTGTGTGTGTGTGTGTGTGTGTGTGTATGTGTGTGTTCCTTGCCCTTAAAGGCCTGGGTATTTGTTTGGTGTTTTTAAAATAAGATGTATTAGCCGTTAGACGATTGAACCTTGTGTCATATTATAAATTTTTGAATATTTCTTTCAGAAAATTAAAAAAATTATAATATGACACTTGTATGAAAATGTCTCTCTTTTTCGAAAAACAAGTCCCTGTGCATCAACTTCTTTCCGAATTTTTAATCAGAACCAGATTCTATAGAAAAGTTCGTGCAAAATTATAGGTTTTCATAAAAAAAATAGATGTTTTAGTAATTTGTGATAAAAAAAATTGTACACTATTTATACTATCTTTTATTGTAAGCTAACGGTTCATTTAAATGCAGAAATCTTGGCAGTTTTCAGAATATTTTTTAAAATTTTACACAATAAAAATAATGCTTGAAATGCGTTTAAATCAAAACCTTTTTTCGATAACTGTATATCTTGTTATTTGTTCCTCAAAATCTGTCGCAGTATTTATTTTTAAATGACAGTATTTATTTTTTTTTAAAAAAACGTGATGTTTTTGCAAATTTTTGACTGTATGCAACATTTGACTTTACATTCCTTTACGAGCAAAATGCACGAACAATGACCATGAATCTGATAACTTGGTCGTTCTTTGTTGCCTAGAGAAATTACTTGCACTTTCATGCAAATATTTTTATGCAATTGACATTTTAAGAGTATAGCAATCGTGTTTAAGACCCCAGTCAAGATATTGTCACTTTTATCGAGGCAGGCTGTTCTGGGATGGTGGTGGAAATCGTAGTGGTCGGAGATTTAAAAATGACCTTCCGCAAGCGAACTACAAACTTTCTCACACTAGTATCTTTCCAAGGGGTATTCAATTTTTGGCACCAAGAGGGACTGTGATCCATAAACGCCAGCTTTAGACCACTTGGGCACCATTTAATGAAATTGGCTGCATAGTTTGATGTAGGTGAGAGTTTTTGTAAACTAACGCAAACATATTGATTAAGGTTGTATAATTCGGACGCTACAACTTTACATGGTTCAAGACAAGAAATATCAAATACATGTGTGACCTAAATGTTTAAACTTTGTTGTCAAACCATTTATTTGTAGTCTTTTAAAGTTGTTAAAATCAATCGAAATTCACAAAATCGATACAGAAATTTTGTCCACTGTTATTAATTAACATCGGATGGTTAAAGAAAATATATAGGTCAAATATGTTTAAATAAAGTAAAAATTTTCCATTACGAATATAATGATGCCAATATTGAAGTGTTAACCTTGAGCAAACTTTACTTTTCCGTTAAATATTTGCTCAATCAAGAGCTCGATGCGTTCCGTATATTGAATTATTCATCCCCTATATAAAAGGTACTGGGGTTTTTAAAGCCGGTACTAGGGCAATCTATAACGGACCTATTCACACGCTTGCACCAAGCTCTCTGTAAGTTAAACCATAATGGCTTGCGAAAAATTTATTGGTACATGGAAAGCTGACAAAAGCAAAAGAAAGGGATACGAAGCTTTTATGGGAAAATATGGTAAGACATATTTTTAATTTTCATTTTGTTGTATTAACGAATAATTAACAATCAAAGAAAATGTGCTTTTAAAATTATGTTTAATGTCAAAAACGTTTCATTTTATTATTATTATTATTATTATTATTATTATTATTATTATCTATCTATCTATCTATATATCTATCTATCTATCTATATATCTATCTATCTATCTATCTATCATTGTTTATAGATATACTTATGATATTGGTCGTTAATGTACTTTAACAAAAAATGTGCACCAAAGTCACTTTTATTCGTTAAAGTGCATTAACGATCGATAATATACTTTAACGATCGTTTAGTAGAAATTCCGTTAATTCATTTTCGTTAGTATCGTAAGTACATGTATATCTATTAACAGTATCAAGCATGTAAATGTTGAAGATAGATAGATAGATAGATAGATAGATAGATAGATAGATAGATAGATATCTCTAAATTTTATTTTATATATATGCTAGAAGTAAACCTACATTGAATTTTTTAAAATATTTTCTAAAATTTTAGGTATAGAACAAAAATACAATGTAGTCGTAGAATAAAATAAAATAAAAACTCGGTTATTTTCTATAATAGAACACTGCCAAAAGGCAACTTTAATTTGGGAAGAAATAATTTGACATAAACAATATTAGTGTCATACACCATTTTTGAATTTAATCATAAAATGCATTCAAAAATAGTACATGTATATGACATTAGCAATATCAGCAGAATTATTTGAAAACAAGAGTATAACCTTGAAAAGTGTTGTATCATAACATTTTTAAACGGACCAAATACTCAATAATAACAATAATAATAATAATAATAATAGACGGTTAATCAAATTTTTTTGTTCTGTGGCTTTACTTGTTGTACTTGTATAACGCAAATACCACCGCATTCACGACCAGACAAATATAAAAATATTTGTAATAAAATACCATTAGTTGCTATCTAGTGTTGTGAGAAAAGTTTACTTTAATGTTAAAATTAATATTGTTTAAATATCAAATATTGACAAAATGGCTTTTTTGTGAGTGTATAACTATCGTCATTATTATCATGAGTGAAGGTTACTGCGCCATATTTAAACAATGCTTATTTAATCAATTTGTTTGCGTTTATTATCATTTGACCTTGACATGCGGGTTATATTGACGCTGACGGAAAAATCCTCTTTCTTATTAGAATCGCTATTGAAGACGCCCATGGATTTATTTTATTTTATAAATTCATTCTTAAACAAATTGTGCGTGATCACGTACATACATGTACACGCGTACCTAAATTTCAAAACAAATTAGGGAGTATATAAATGCAAATGCCATTGATGACGCCCGTTGTTTTTTTAATGCAAGTTAATTGTATGTTCCGAAATTTTTTTTTCTACATAATGCTTTTTCTAAAACAAAGTGTTTACGCTTTGGTATATACACGCTTAATTTATTTAGGAAAAATTGCAGAAAGAAGTATTTTCAAAATTTGTAAGGAGCCTTACACCCACGTGTTACCTTAACCAGAGGTTGAAATTATGATAAAATATTATTCGTGATAAATATGAAACATCATTGCTATTTTTCATAAGCATTTGAACAAAAATGAAAATCCCTTCCAAATAAGTTTGTAAGACTATTTTAAAGAATCGAAGCTGGCTTTTTTAAAGTCGTGTTTTAATTTTCTCGTATTCTAAAAAGCAAAAGCCAACATCCAAGTTAAATTTGAGTTTTTACGTTAAATGAACACACAAGATTGAACAGCAAATATTTATTTCGTCAAACATTAAAGAAGGAGGGCAAACATTGTACAATTGTCAAGTGCAGAATTTTGACTTTTTACAAAATGAAGGATTCATAATTCTGCACATATAACAAAATTTTGAATATTTCTTTTCGTAAAAAAGTTCAGAATTCTGCACCTAACACTGTCATTTACTTCCCCGTTTTAGAAACCTGAAAGCATCTTAACTAACTCGTTGAATATAGAATTTATGATACATGTAGTAGTTTTTCTTTGTATTATATTTCCAAGTATTGTGTGTTTTCTTTTCTTTTAGTATTCTTTTTTGTATATTTTGACCTATATGACAACAATATTTGAATTGAATTGATGAACGGAGCTAGAAGGTTGACGCTGTTGCTGAGCTTGACACAATCGGATCACCTCGGATGTCTCGCACAATCAACAAATATTTGTTGAGTGTGCGAGACATCCGAGGTGATCCGATTGGAGCTTGACATCATACATGTATTTCCAGAGTTATGGCCCTTGTGATGAGGTTTTACTTTATATGTACATTTTTTCAGGATACACGGAAGAACAAACCAAGCAGATGGGAAGTGTAGATGTTACATTTACTATTGAGAAGGATGGTGATGGATGGAAATCCAAAGTATCTGCAGGAGAAAATTATAACAAAGTTGTACCATGGAAATTTGGAGAACAGTTCGAAACAGAAGACTTGTTCGGAAATCCAGCCAAAGTAAATAATTGATAATAGATCATGATAAAAACATATAAAATACGGACATCGGTGACCAGGTGGTCTTAAGCCCTTACAGATCACAATGCCTCTCAACGCCTACATAGATTTGAGTCATACTTGAATGCGTATCCTAGTGTGAGAAAGTTTGTTAGTTTGCTTGACAAAGGCTGAAGGGTTTTTTTTTTTAGCTGGACACTCCGATTTTCTCCACCATTACAGACATAACTGACTGCATTGAAATAAGTAAACAAAGATTGGTGTTAAACGTCATAAGTATTACACCACTCTACTCTACATCTAATATCCGATTTTTAAAAAAATGCTTTTAGTTTTCTTTTCTAATAACTTTGATTTGAAGAAAACATCGGTAACTTAAAAATATATACTTCAAAACGGCCATTGAAATTGAAAACAAGAGACAGTACAATGATATAGAAGATACATCCAAACAAGACAAGACTAAAATAGACAAACACATATTGCGGTTACTGATTATAACTCCTGACTTTTTATGCGTACATCAGTAAATGTTCAATGATGTGCTTAAAGTTCTATTGAGAATACTGTCATGTGTAGAATTTTGAATTTTTATAAAAGGAAATATTCAAAAAATTTTACATGACAATCATCACAATACCAGTAAATAACATTTTGTTATTTAGTTCGATTTTCGTCCAAGTCGGACTTTTATCTTTTGTCTTGTGTTTTATTCTCCTTGTGTGTGTGTGTGTGTGTGTGTGTGTGTGTTTGTGTGTGTGTGTGTGTGTTTTTTTTTTGTTTGTTTTTTTTTTTTTTTGACAATATGCTGTTCTAGTTTCATTTCCATTTTATTCAACAACAAGCACGTGTATATATAAAAAAATCTGAAGACAAGATAGGTAATGCAGCCTTTTAAAATCGAAAACTTTCTCAGTAGAATCTTATCTCCTCAAATGAGTTATCGAAATATTTATATTTAAACTTTTTTATGTGTCTTGACGTATATTTTCAGTGCAAGTTCAATATGTATTTTCATATATTTAATTAAATAATATGATTTACTTTACTTTTATTTTACATAGGGTGTTGCAAGCATGGATGGAGATTGCTTAGTCGAAAAAATAACGGCAACAACCCCAAAAGGACCAATAGAAATCACCGTTAGATCGAAAATAAATGGGAACTGCATGGAAAGGGTAAGAAACATATTTTTGAATGGCCAGCGACCCACGTGATACCTTATTTGATCAAATTAGTCGGAATTATCCAATAAAACTGACGTTTTCCAAAGATTTTCGAGGTAAACGTTATTTTAAACGTTCCACCCAAATATTTAGAGGATAATGCTCACAAAGAACCCTAGCGGACACATTTATTCAGTATCCTATGATTTTTATGACTCTAAATATCTTTTGATATCTTTTTCAATATTGATGTAAATCTTTTAAAACAATTTTTAATTTTTTTAAAATTGTTTTATTGTGTTCTATGCGTGTGTGGGTGTGTTCGTGCTTGTATGCGTCGTTAACACTTTTTTCGCCTTCTTCACCGAAACTGCTGGGCGGATTTCCCTGTAAACTTCAGTGTTAAATATTACATTCTTTGTTCCTTTAACCTGTATTCAACCTTTCGTATCTTTATCTTTTTTTTTTCTTTTTTTTTAAAAAATATTTCTGTTTTTTATATTGTTTCTCTTGTTGGTTGAACTAAATTATTTGTATTGTGTTGTGTCTTATTGTAACGTATTAAATTGTATTGTAATGCATTGCATTGTATTTTAAATATAACGTTTTTAACGATTTTCTTTTATTATTTCTTGTTTCAGACAATGATAGACCAAAATAAAGAAGAGGTTTTTGAAGTTTATACAAAGTGTTAAACAAAAGACTCTGAAATGATTCCGACTTTTTTTTTTAAAAAAAATTGTTTATAAAATGTATAAAATAAAAACAAAATAAGCACAAAAACCAAAAAAACCAACACATGTATTTCTTATTTAAACTAACTGTTAGAAAAAATAGTCGCAAATGCACATGGTTATAATAGAAAAGATGTATTTTTCTGGAATTAATGTAACAAAATTACACCACGACGTAAAACACTATTTCGTAATGATGGCTGTCGCTGGATTATTGTACGATGCACGGTAGCTGTGGTCTCAATATGCATTCAATGAACCTTATGTTATGGTTTGCTTTTTTTGTTGCTACATGCTGTTTGTTGCTCTTGCTATTACCAGGTACAGTCATTTTAAGAACCTGTGGGGTTTTTTTTTTTTCCAAATTTAACATTGCATAATAAACTAACAGAAAAATTAGAAAATTGAATATTTTTTTTTATTCTGCCTAACTTGTTTGCCGTAGAATTGTAGCAGAAGTTGTTTCGGAGCTTTTCGGAACACCCATGAATACAATTTCGGAACACCTCTGAATACAAGTTTGCAAGCAAAACAGAAAAATAATAAGTTTCAAGATGAAATTTAGTACGGGTCGAGTTCTTAACAAATACGCCTAAATTTTTAACAAGGATTATTATTAATGGAACGATCTTGTGAATAAAGAAGGATGGAAATTTGCAGTGGTTACATTTTTATTTACATAAATCTAAAAATGTCTGACTAATCCCGAATATATCTGTTTGCATAATCCGACTCTTAATGCACGCCATAAATGGTAATTTTTTATTGCACATTCATTAAAAAAATACTTAAAGATCGGAATAAATTCTAAAAATACTAAACATATAATACGTTTTCGCCCCTATGTTTAATCAATTCATTGTGTAAATATTTAAATGAAGTTTGTGTACGTAGCCAAACGGATAATGTTGATTATTACATGTATATAACTCTGCAACGGGTTGAAACCATATTACAATTAGGCAGATTTGGTTTAAAAAATTAAGTAGACACCAAATTATGTATTAAGTATTCATTTATAGTTCATAATTTCGAGGTAATGCCAGCAAGAATGAAATGCACAAATATCAAGAGATAAATGAGGTATTATAATCAAATGTTTGGAAACCGCAGTGAAAATATAAATCAAACAGCCTACTATTTCCGGTTTGATTAGAGTCCACGTCGAACAGGAGGTCGCGGGTTCGAACCCTGATTAGCTTTTACATTTGAGATATTGTTTCCTCGTTCAGCGCTAGACTTTAGGAAAGCAGAGTATCGACATGTTTACCTGTTGCCAGAAAAACTGACTAAGAGAGCGGTATGCTTGTCTACGGCATACTGAGCTAGCACTTTACCAAAAAGTCTCCTTAAGTGCACGCTAGTTCAAGAAGACCACTTGCACTTACTTGCACATATCACGTATATACAAATTTGTTCTTAGATTAATCTATAGAGATTTATATACTTTTTTAACTCGCGAATACCTAAAAAAATGCTAATTCAATATTAAACAACGTTTAAAACAACAACAGCAGCCTACTTGTCTAGGTGCTAGAATGGAAGTATCTTTATCATCATCATCATCATCATTGAGCCACTGCGGTAGCTCAGTTGGTAGAGTACTCGCTTCGTAAGTGGAAGGTCGTGGGTTCGAACCCCGACCGGCTCTGACCCAAGACTTGAAAGTGGGTAGTGACTGTTCTTTCGCCAAGCACTCGGCATTACGAAATGAAAGTCACGATTCTTTCGGATGGGAACTTGAAATAAACGAGGTCCCGTGTCATGGCAGGAATGGCACGATAAAGACTCCTGCTGTACAATGCCATCAGCGCAACTCAGGCGAAATTTCTGCTCTTTCGCCTGTAGCTGGCGACGTCTCGATATAAGTGTAATACTCTTGACTGGGACGTTAAACACCATTACTCAACTCATCATCATTGATTGATTGATTGATTGATTAATTGAATAAATACTTATAGGATTTCATTTGATTCACATTAGTATTTTTCATCTATTCGTTTTTAGATAATTATAATTCACCTCAAGGTTTCACACAAGGTCGTGTGGTGCGTGAGTGTGTTTTTAAACTGCATTGTCGGTATCAACCAATGCCATTCTCTCCATATAATTTTGTTGTGCATTAAATTTTGGAATCCTTTGTGAAGTCGGAGCTTCGCCGTTCTAAATCTTTAATTCAACAGAAGTTAGAGTATAGTGCACTTGCGTTCGAATTTCTCTTCACTGTTCTTGCTTCCAAAGAGACCAAAAAAAAAAATTGCTGAAGTGTCAAACGCAAGATGCTACTGAAAGAAAAACAAACATTTTGATGCTGTAGTAGTGCGCATTAATTGCGATCTTTACAATGTAAGCTTAAACCTAGCTAGCCAATTATTGAAACCATACGACAGAGAAAATACTTTATGACTTGTATACCAGGTCGATAAGAAGACTCGAGTTTAAAAGCTAACGCTTTAATTTTAACCCTTAGACCGCCGCGCTCCATGTAAATTTCCATACAAAAACGTATTACATGTGAGGCAGACGATACCAGCGATCCACCGTCCCGAACTTTTTTGGTTACACAAATGTAGTAATCAAACTAGTGTGTATAGATTTCATCATCAATTGATAAAAGTGGAAATTGTCAAAAATAACACCAAACCCAAAATTTAAAATATTGAAAGGAGTTACATAGCAACAACAAAAAACACAAGTTTGTGAATTAAATGTAGTTTTGTTATGATTATATTTGTTCAGACAACATGACATGCGCGGCAGGACAAGTTAACGCGATTTATGTACACTCACATACGCTCGAATCCGGACAGGCACCATTAGCACAATTCTGATTACACCAATCAATCATACCCGGCATCTCATCATACTGCCCAACCGGAACACATATAGTTTGTTTAACGCATGTGCAGTGACATCTTTCCGGTGAACAATCCGGTAATCCTGCTCTGCAGACTTGAGTACACCATTCATTTGTTGGACTTGGAACTCCTATACCTACACATTCCGGAACAGTATCGAGCTCATCGCATGACACTATACACCCAGTCACGGAAGTGGTAGACTCAGGCGGTTGTGTTGTGGTTACTGGTGGCTCATGTGTTGTAGGGACATTACTTGTAGAAGCAACTGTATTCGGGTTACTTGTTGGAGCAGCTGTTTGGGGCGTACTTGATTCCGGTACCCATGGAGTTGCTGTGATTGTTGGAGAAGTTGAAGGTGCATCTGTAGCTCTGCCTTTCTCTACAATACTAACATCAGCACAATTAATAAATGTTTCCTGTGGTCCACATCCTATACAGCAAGTATCATCCGGGTCACAACCATAACTATTTCCTACATAAAAACAATATAAGCATAAGTTTACTTTTGTGGAATACAGTACGACATGTTTGATTCAGGTACATTTATGTAACTTTAACCATGTAAATTGTGTGTTTTGTTTTCCCTATCCTTTTCCAAATCAAAGCGAGTTTCATGACGTAATTCATGGTTTAAGACAATGAATTATGCTTTAAAAAAAAAAAGGCTCCGGTATACTTCTTTACTTTCTTGGGTAAAAAAAAACGATATGCGCATCCGCGATTACTATGGCATATTACTTAACACAGGACAAAATTGTCGCTATATTGATATGAATTTTACATGTTAAAGATAGGCAAATGGTGCATTCTTTCCCGTACAACGTAATGCGTCACCAAAATGTAATATCCCCATAGCAGAACCGGTTTCCTTTCTACAGAAAAATTCTACGGTAATCGGGATGCGGATAGCGGTTTTCGGTTACGTTTAGACTCAAATGAAAAATATCAGACTTTAGCTATTTTAATTGGATTTTCTACAAACGATTTACACAATTTACTGTCATAAACACAGAGACTCCAATCAAATTCTTGTAATTTAAGATTTTATTCAACATTGACTTTATAGACAGGTGTGTTTTGGTAAGAGAGAAAAAAGCTTCAAACAGTGATCAAAACTGAAAGGTGGTCGTTATACGGTTATAGGTCGACAAACCGTAATTGTTGAAAAATTATAATTTGAACAAAAAATGCTGACAGCGAATTACTGAAGCAGTAAACGAAAAATCGCTTTATGGTGAAATTGTATCTTGAAACATTAAAGTGATAGGTTAATTCGTCTGGTATTATGGCGTCACTGTGGCAATTTGAAATAAAAATCTAAGGTTTGTTACAAGTTTCATGTTTGATGGGTCAGAATCTTTCTTTTTAAGTTATGATTTTTAGTTTTATGAGATTTAATATGATCTAGTCGGTCATATTGAATTTTCTGTATATAAGACGTTTTAAATCAAGCAAAATGACGTTTAAAGCTTTGTAGAATTTAGGAACGAATAAGGAACGCACAAACATGGTGACAAATTACGCACCTGCTTTATAATGCCACTGGAACACACACTGGGAACACGTTACACCGTCAGGTAGTTTTAGAGTTATGTAGTAGTAGCCACTTTCTGGACCAACGGTGTACCGGTATTTTTCTTCTGTTTGCCCCACAATTTCTAACGGATGTAAATCTAAACATTGCTGGGATACTGGGGTAGTGACGTCATTATGAGGACATATTTTAAACCAGAAGGATCCTTTATGGGAAGCTGTTAATTGGACCGTAACGTCTATCTCCTGACCTTCGGTGTAGGTTCTGGAAATAAAACCAATGGCATATTTTCCTCCAGCCTCGTTTTCACGTTCTCCATCATAAGGGTCTCCACATGTTCCGCATTTGTCGTCATTTTGTTGTTGAACCTAATGATATTACCATTACTTATTAGTGTTAAAATTCATTCAAGATACAAATTAACAAGAGGCCCATGGGCCTTAACGCTCACCTGAGGAAATGTCAAAAAACTTGCAAAGAACTTTATTACAAAAACTTTACAAAATTCCTCAAGTTTGGAAATCCCACAATAATTATTCAGAAATATCTAGTCACATTTTTTATAAATAGCTCATATTCATGATTTAACTATAGTACAATGAATAACTTATGAACAAATCATTAACCATATGGTTATGCAGCGATGATTTTGACTTTTAAACATATGAACTTGAACCTTTTATCAAAATGATCATGATATCAATACCTACAATATTCTAATATACATGCTTTTACAAAAAATTAATAGTTTTCAAGATAATTCACAATTTCAGTATACTTATGCAGATATGACCTTGACCTTTGAACATATGACCTTGAGCCATATATATCAAAATTATTATCATATCAATACCTACAATATTCTAATATACATGCCTATACAAAAAGTTAATGATTTTCAATATAATTCACAATTTCAGTCTTCTTCTATAGCTATGATTTTGACCTTTGAACATATGATCTTAACCATATATCAAAAGGATCGTCTTATCAATACTAACAATATTCTACTTTATATGACTATACAAAAAGTTCATAGTTTTCAAGATAATTCACAATTTCAGTACACTTATGGAGCTATGACATTGACCTTTCAACATATGACCTTGAACCATATATCAAAATGATCATCATATCAATACTTACAATATTCTAATATACATGCCCATACAAAAAGTTTATAGTTTTCAAGCTTATGTACAATTTTAGTATTTATAAGCCAAAATAACACTTCAGGGGCAACAACTCCTACATGAATTATCATATAGTATCAAAATCTAGTACCTTGTTATATTTTGTCATGCTGAACATTTTAACAACGTTTTGAATTCATATATCTCTTAATATTTGCAAGAAAATTGCCTAAAACTGCATAAATCACAAATTAGGTCATCACCTTGATTTGTGACCTTGACCCTATTATAAAGGTCATTTTCAAGCAAAAGTCAAAACTGAAAGCCCCATGTCATTATCTGTTCAAATAGTCAAGTTATAACAATTTGAAGCCATTTTACAAAATTTTTTAAATTAAACGCAAAAACGCGTAACCCATTTTTCGACCAAATTTCCCGAAATAAACAAACTATAGGCTTAAAAACCTTAGAAAAGCCAAATATCACATCAAATTTTTTCCCCTCATCGGTTTCGGAGAAGAAGATTTTTAAAGATTTTTTTACCCCTAGGTCACCTTGACCTAGTTTTGGTAGCCATGGCAACGCCATGCAGATTAGCATTACTTTCCAAGATGACGGAATTAAATTGCTTTTTATTGACACCCCTGTCTAATGTTAATAAAATTAATTTTTAAATTGCTGTATCTCGAATATATTTAATTTTTTAGGAGTTTTCAGTTTTTATTTATTAAAAAAAATTATCTTCAAAAGTTTAAAGTTATGACTGGTGCTTTTGTAACACTTTGTGCCATTTATAATTTTATTCCAAAGCCAATTAAAAAACTATGTTATATTTTCCAATTTCATGATTTAGATGACCATTTTCATAATAAAGAACTATTTTTGAATAAAATATATTCATTTTTAGTGGATTTAATTTTTTTTAAATAGATATTTTGGTGGTGAATATAATTGATTTATAATTAGATTTATACATTCTTCAAATACAATACATTGGATGTTAATTGGCAACTTGTGCAGGCATTTCAAGTATTCATTAGTTATCAGATTAGCTGCTATTTCATTTTTCGAATGTTGTTAAATAATTTTTTGCAACAATGACTTAACCAAAAACAATGCTCATAAATTAAATTAATTATTTTAAATTTTATTATTATTATTATTATTATTTTACTTTTTCTTTATTATTTAACTGCTAAAAAACTGTATTCTGTATATTTTGGAACTTTTTTAAAAACTGATATTTGCTTTACTAAGAATTCCAAGTTTGAGAACAAACGTGATGCATTAACCAGAGATGGAGGCGACAAATAATTTATTACACAATTAAAATGGTAAACCGGATAAAGTGGGGTGCTGACGTCAAAATCTTTCCACTTATACCAAGGTGGTCAGTTCCGAGATCGTTGAGAAAACCAAAGTCTTCTGAGAAAAACGCTGACCATTTTGCATTTAAACTGACAAACTGTTCTGTACAAAGACCTGCAAGATCAGTAATTGAATCGGTGAGTGGTAATGTGATCTGCAAGTGACCACTTTTGACCACTGGTCACCTTGGCCCTTGAACCTAAAAGATCCGACTATCAAAAAGAAAGAAAAAAGAAAACAATCAGAAATGAGTAAAGACGGGTTAAATTTTATAGTTAAAAAGAAAAGAGCTTTACTGAATTAAACCATGTATATACAATTTATACTAATACCCTTACCGCAAATCCTCCACAAAACAGTTCATTATCTTGATAATTTATAGCTGCGCCAATGTCTTTGTAAAAGCGCCATAACGAAGACCTCGAAGGAGGATCTAACAATCGGCCATGTCCATTAACGTTGCTTATTGAAACTAACACAGACACAGCGGCTAGTATTAAACAAACCATTTCGGACTTACTGGTCTGTAGTGTCCAGGTGGAGATTATATACAAGTATATATATGCTCATATATCAGGTGGTCATTTTCATTAATAAAAGCCATTTGATTTTAATAGGACATAACTGAAGTTTGAGATAACTGGTCACAATGTATCCATTGGCAGTGTATTATATGGAACGTCATAGCTGCCTTATATAGTACAAAAATGGTATATGAATTCACATATAATGCTAAAACCAAATCATATAATGATAAAACCCAATCATATAATGATAAAACCGAATCATATAATGCTAAAACCAAATTATATAATGATAAAACCAAATCATATAATGATAAAACCCAATCATATAATGATAAAACCAAATCATATAATGATAAAACCAAATCATATAATGATAAAACCAAACCATATAATGATAAAACCCAATCATATAATGCTAAAACCAAATCATATAATGATAAAACCAAATCATATATTGATAAAACCAAATTATATAATGATTAAACCAAATCATATAATGATAAAACCAAATCATATAATGATAAAACCAAATCATATAATGATAAACCAAATCATATAATGATAAAACCCAATCATATAATGATAAAACCCAATCATATAATGATAAAACCAAATCATATAATGCTAAAACCAAATCATATAATGATAAAACCAAATCATATAATGATAAAACCCAATCATATAATGATAAAACCCAATCATATAATGATAAAACCAAATCATATAATGATAAAACCCAATCATATAATGATAAAACCAATTCATATAATGATAAAACCAAATCATATAATGATAAAACCAAATCATATATTGATCAAACCAAATCATATAATGATAAAACCAAATCATATAATGATAAAACCCAATTATATAATTGTCATGTGCTGATTTTGAACTTATATTAAAATAATGCAATCAAAATCAGCATATGACATAATGATAAAACCTGATCATATAATGATGAGACCAAATAATATTATGTAAAAACCATATCAAATAACGATGAAAGCAAATAATGTCATGATTAAAAAAAATTATTTTTGATCCATATTAGACAGCTATGGCGTTCCATAGTGTTAGCTAAATCAGTTTATTTTCATTACAATTGCATAAACTTTTTATTACTCGATGTCATTCGGAAATGTAGGACATATGTCACCTAAATAAAAACAATAAAAATTTAAACACAGCCAATCTTGATTATGCCACTAATATTGAACCATCTGTGCATTCATCAACTACGTTTATTTTCAAGTACATTTTGTTTTCCTGTTCCAAGATTTCAGAATAAATCATTTTTGTCATCTGGTGCTTTAAAAGTCACAAAATCTTCCGCTGACTCTTTTTATTAGATCCTACAAATGGGCAGGTGGTACATATTTTTTCGTCATGATCAATGTCCATTTAAGATGGGGGGTTTTAAAATCGGTAATCTGATTATTTCGTCGGTGTTTTTATTTGGGTACTCCGGATTATTTCACCATCTCAGAAATGATGAAGCCCATTACAATTGTAGTCTTTAGACAAGAGTTCGAGAAAGATTGGACCACTTATGGCCGCTACATAGGATATTTACAACTAGAAGCGACTGAAACAGACTGCAGGAAAAAAATATATATACAGTGACAATCAAAATGACCATAAAATCTCCTTTTCATGCAAGACTTGTTTTTGGTAGGTTTCAAATTCGATGTACTGTATGGAAAAGCAGTCGATGTAATATTTATATCATGTGCTTTCAAGGACAAGTAATGGTTGTCTTCATTTGTTTCTTTTGAAAAATAGGGGGAAATAAAATTCAAAATTTCGCCCTTCCAAAATCTCCTACTTCTTTTCAAAAGTTTCATAACTTGGTTAGTAGACAGTATAAATAATAACAGGACATGTGCAGATTCTAAACACGATATTTTTTCCTTGGTTTAATTTTTTGCAAACCTTAGAGAAAAGTATCAACAGTTAAAAGGTGATCCTGAGTTTTATTTTATTTAGTTATAAACAACGCATCATAGTGAAGTTTTTAATCAGGAGTAATTCTCCAATGCCTTTTATCTGTGTGGAAAGTATAAACAGTGATACGATGTGCATATTATTGAACACAATTGCAAATCACAAACAATACCTATTAGATCCTATTTAACGAATTTACCTTTTTTATAAATGTTCCCAAAATTTTATTGACCAAATCAGAAACAACCTCTCTCTCTCTTTCTCTCTCTCTCTGGACACTGTTTTAAATTATCTTGTTTTATGATTCCAAACACCTGTTGTGTCAATGAATTTACTTTTAATGAAATTGCTATTGCCATGTACATGTAATGTTAAAAGTGCATAAGGAAGAACCATAACTCGTTCTAAAAAGCGTCTTAAAAATATCTAGTAATGTAACCGAAAACGAAACTTTTAGTAAGCATCGTATTTCAGGTTTAATATTGCATCAGCAAAACCATAAATGACTCTGGTCGTATATTTGCGAGTAAGAAACGCCACATATAAAAATACAGGTAAAATAATGCAAATCAACAGGTTTAATAAGAGCTTTGATACAAAATACAAGTCTATGTTAAATCATTTTCATTTTCTTCATTGGCAATCGCAAATGCTAGAATCTGGACAAGCGCCATTTGCACAATTGTTGTTACACCATTCGGTCATTCCTGGTAAGAGATTATAATCTCCGACCGGAACACATTTTACTTCCTTGACGCATGTGCAGTAACATCTATCTGCTGTACATCCGGCTTGTCCTTCCCTACAGATTTTAGTGCACCATAAATCGGGTGGAGGAACAATACCAACGCCAACACAGTCGGGGACATAATCAGGCTGATCACATATCATTATAACGTCTGCTACTGTAGTTGTTGGCGCCGGTTGCTGTTGCGTTGTTAGAACATTGCTCGTTGGTGGAACTGTTGTAATTTTTGAACTTGTCACTGGTGGCGCCTTCGTTGTGGGTGTCCTTGTTGTAATAGGAACGGTTTTTGGTGAAGTTGACGGTTGTATCCATGAAGATGTTGATACTACCGGTACAGAAGCTGTTGGTCCTGTTACTCCATCATTTCCATCAATACTTATATCCGCGCAGTTTATAAAAGTTTCCTGTGGACCACATCCTGTACAGCATGTGCCATTAGGGTCACAACCATAGTTGTTCCCTAAAATCAAATAAAAAATATAAAACTGATAAACATCATTTCTTCCAACATGAAAATTATTTTGATTAAAATACGTCACTATTTAATTCACAAATACGAGCATTATAAATCAAAAGTAAATCGTTCAGATCATTAGCTGGAATAAATTATTTCTCAAAATGAATGAATAGCTTAATTTTAGCATATTGCCATATTTAAAGATTTTTATTTTATTTTGTAAATAAAATATTCAAAAAATTTTAACATGACAACAAATTTTGCATTTTGGAATATTTCTTTTATAGAATTGAAAATATGACGATACTTATACTTGTATTGTAATAAAGCTGGTTTTAAAACACACAGGATAGCTGAGGGAGAGGGACATCCAATATTATTCAAACCACATATCTGGGCATTTACCACAGTGTTTAAAACTAAAGTTGGGGAATTTTTTAATAATGGATTTATTATATGTTTGTTTTTTCTTTGTATTTTCTTGTTCGGTTGTTTTATCATTTATATTGTTTTGTTTCGTGTTCTTGGTTGCGTTAGCTTTTGCCAAGTAAATGTTTTGTCAGTTGTGAATTAAACCAAAATAAACTTGTGAATATACTATACAAAGTACATGTACATATATTACATTGATATTCTACAGGTAATAAGTGCTTATGTTGCCGTTTTGGAAAACATTTCAAAAGCACCGAAGCAAAAATCGCTACTTATGCTCGTAAACAACATGGCAAAGCTTTAGAGCTAAATTTATAATTTAGTTACATTTACGGTAACAATATCCATCTAATGGAGATTCCTTCTTTTAACTATACAATTTATGCAGTGCCTTGTTTTCGAACGCTTTCTAACAGCAATGCTTATGTACAAATTATCGCTCTCGTTGAAAAAGACTGCTAATAAACCTATCGGCATATGGTCATATATCTTGTGGTACAATTACCTTTGTAAAACCCGACCAAAAACAATTGAGAACTCGTCAAACACGTTTTACTATCTATGTAATTGAACAACATTATTTGGTGATGTTCGGTCCGTGTCCTTTCATTAGCAGTGTCAGTGGTGTTCTCCTTATAGGTGGAGGCCGAATGGTCTAATGTGTCCGATTACGGATCACAATACCCCTCATTGTCTAGGTTTGAATTCCGCTCGGAACAGATCCTTGTGTATGAAAATTTGTCAGTCTGCTTGTCGAATATTGGTGGTTTTCTCCAAGAAACTCCGGTTTTCTCTACCATTCAAGAACTGATCGCTTTGATGTACAAGTGAAAGAATCTTGACTTTTTTTCCGCTTAAAATCGGAGCTCAATTTTTTTATTTGTATTTCCCTTAAATTGGCCACCGATTCTATATAATTATTTAGCTCCATACAAAAGCTGTCTTACCTGCCCTATAATGCCACTGAAAAACACACTGGGAGCATGTTACATCGGCAGGTAATTTTACAGAGAGGTGGTAAAAACCAGTTGCATATCCAACTTTATAACGATATTTGTCATCTGTTTGCCCAACAATTTCTAATGGATGCATATCTAAACATTTCTGGGACACTGGAGTAGTGATGTCATTATGAGGGCATAGCTTGAACCAGAATGCCCCTTTGTGGGCCGTTGTTAACTCCACTGTGATAGGAATCTCTTGTCCCTTTCTGTATGTTCTTGAAATAAATCCGATGGCGTATTTTCCTCCAGCCTCGTTTTCACGTTCTCCGTCATACGGATCACCACAGGTTCCACATTTACCGTCATTTTGTGTTTGAATCTACAAAAAAGATCAAAATTCCTATATAATATAAGCTGCTTATTCTGAAACTAATTTTTATTACATACGAATTGTAGCCAATGGTGTTTTCGACAAAGATGGGGTCAATTCTAGTCTGAAAAAATGATTAAGTCATCATATAATGGAGTCAAAGGTATCGTCATCTCTGATTTATGAACAACAACATCCTTCATTTTACCAAAGTCGAAAAGTAAAATAAAATCGACCTCAGATCTCTCAGACTAGGTATTATCATGTCCGCCCGTCTCAACTCTCGTATGTCCCTTTTCATCACTTCCACGTCTATGAATTGATTTTGAACAAAATTGACATAAAAGACGATGTGTCCCAGACCACATTAAACTCTGTAGGACAAGGTTAAACTAACCAGGTCAAAAGAACCAACTCGGCAAACAGAAACGTAAGAATAATGGAATTCGGCAGTGTACCACGTGTTACACTAGCGAGTTCCATTGTCTCTAAAGAGTTTAATGGGGAAAAAAAGGAGACTTCTCAAAATTCATGAAATTATCAATGAAGTATCACGTTATGTGACGCTATTTACCTAGAACTCGGGCAGTTGACGCAGATCTCATCGGAAACATTGACCAACGCAGTCACAAACACCACAAAATCCATTAATAAAACAGCCATTTAAAAACATTCAAATCTTTTTATATATCCTACCATTTAACAAGCATGAAAAAAATATTTGTAATAGAAATAAAAAATGCAATAATTTTTATCAAAACACAACAAATGCAGTTGCTTTTCTGGAATCGTGATCATTTTCTTACTTTGTATGAGAGAGATAAAAAGAAAGACAGAATATGGATAAAAATATGGATGGTTGATGAGAGATATATAAAATACCAATTTATATTTGACATTTCGTATGAGGATGCAACACACACAAAAAAATTATACATATATGGATTAAATGAAACCACTTTGTTGTTCTAGACTGATTTGTTTTTCAGATCAAAATTGTATTTTTACCAGTTTAAAAACGAAATCTTAAGAAATAATACTCCGTTTTAATAGGTACGCAGTTAAAAGCGGCGAAACGTCTTCATAATTCGAAAGTTTTTTTTATAATACTAGTATTATATTTTACCCCAATCAATTACATAACTTAGTAAAAAAAATACATTCTCGAGTTTATAGGAGTGAGTAACTTTCCGATTTTCAAAGTAAAAAAAAAATTCTGATATTACTAATTTAGCGTTTTTGTTATATTTCTATGTCGACATGCATGTATGTTCATTGAACATTTCAAAGGGACTGGCTGATTTGAAGTTATTAATATGTTTAAAACTATAAGAAAAAAGTTAAAGATTAAAATATTTATTTACATGGTCGTATATATATATATATATATATATATATATATATATATATATATATATATATATATATATATATATATATATATATATATACGACCATGTAAATAAATATTTTAATCTTTAACTTTTTTCTTACAGTTCAAATCAGCCAGTATATATATATATATATATATATACAGCCTTATATATATATAAGTTTGTGTTTTGGACGAGCCCTTCGTTTTTTTACTATTAACTACAAAACTTGCATAGTAACCTTTAAGCTTTGTAGTTTGGCAATGGATTTTTTTTTTTTTTTTTTTTTTTTTTTTTTTTTTTTTTTTTTTTTTTTTTTTTTTTACAAATATAACGTCATTTAGAAATTTACAACTAGAAAATAAAATTCCAAAATTCAAAACCTTACCCCTAATCCTCCACAAAACAGTTCATTATCGTTGTAGTTTATGGGGGCGCTAATATTTTTGTAAATCTCCATAATGTAGATCTTTGTGGCGGTTCCATTAACCTCCCATGTCCATTGACATCACAAATCGAAAAAAGTAAAGCGGCCACTGACACTAATATTAAACTGTCAATCTCCATCTTTAAAACTTACTTCATAAATTGCGTTTAGCAGTTGACGCACTGACCAGTTATCAACAGCAAAATATGTTTCTTGTAAATATCTACGTTGCTATGGATTTTTCTATTAAAAAACTGATGTGATTTTTAGTTTCTTCTTCCACTATATATATAGTCACCTGATGGTACTATTTAAAGGTTAAATAAGTAACAACTCTAATGTTATCAAAACTTAAAAATTACAGGTAGAAAAATTGAATATCCTCAGGAAAAAAAAATACAAGTTCTTTAAATCTACTTTCGTGGTACCTTTCTTAGCTGTCTTTTGAATAACATCTTAATTTTATTTTGACAATTCAAGAACTATTTATATGATGTTCATATATACTGATAAACTGTTTTTCTTACAAATTGAAACATGTTTGTAACATTTCTGTAATGGAAAAAAAAAAAATAATTTATTTAGATTAATAAGAGCAGACTTGCATGAGTAAATTCTGATTGCGTCAGTTCTTTCATCACGGTCTGGTGACGTCCTACGAAAATAACTCACGGGTTAACAAAATTACTGACCAATAATTTTACATGTTAATCAGCTTTACTGATTATTTTCTCAGTATAGTCACGGCTATATGATTATTTATTCAATTTTATCATATGACATCATTGAGATTATAAAATACACAAAAAGTGTCTAAATTAAATTTCCTCTGACGTCATTGTTACCGCTTTATCCGACACTTGACAGTAATGCGTATATTTACTAGTTTGCACTAATTTGGTGACAGGTCTACACGATTCAAACCACTCATTGTCCATAAAAAAGGAAAATACAAAAGAAAGAAAATATTTTTTTTCAAAAAAAAAAAAAAGAAGAAAGAAAAGAAAACTGAAAAAGAAAAAATGGAAAATAAAAATTTCACTGGCGTCATTAACACCGTTCTATCCATGACCTGACAGTGTTGAGAATTTACAAGTTTGCACTGATTCGGTATACCAGATCTACAAGATTAGACAACACATTTTTCATATGAAAGAAGAAAAAGAAACGGAAAATAAAAAAGGGACGATGGAAATATAAAATAAAAAATTCCACTGGCGTCATTATTACCGTTTGAAATATCAACTGACGGTGATGAGTATATTTACAAGTTTGCCCCGATTCGATATACCAGATCTACAATAACTAACCTGCCATTTTTCGTAGAAAAAAGGGAAAATGTAAAATAATTTTTTTACTGGCCATTTTATTAACTGACAGTGATGTTGAGTATGTATAAGTTCGCACTAATAAGGTATGCCAGATCTACAAGATTTTAAAAATTACACATTTTTGTTTAAAAATTAAAAAAAATAAGTTAACTTTAAATTTTACAATTAAATTTCCCTGACATCATTATTATCACCGCTTTATCCAGGCAACACTTGGCAATTGTGACTATTTATAAGTTTGCACTATTGTGGTACGCCATATCTACAAGATTTTAAAAATTACGTATTTTTGTTAAAAATTAACAAATAAAGTTAATTGTACAATTAAATTTCACAGTTTTGTGTATTTACAAGTTTGCACTAATTCGGTGCTATGCCTAAATTTTCCTTAGTTCGTTCTCGGTCTATCCAATTGCATATTATTTCATTTAATATTATTTAGTAAATTCAATGCTTCATACAAAACAGTCGTCTCTGCTCACTACGTCATTCAACAAGTTAGAAGTAATAAAGTAAAAAAATTACCATGCATGCATGTTCTGTAAACCGGTACATGAGTGAAATAATTCGGACTAAAAGTTTTAACCCAATTTAAACTAGACCAGTCATTTTAGATATGAATACCCCATCCCCATTATAGCCGAGTTTGTTATTTTTCGCCTAAATTCGATATACATGTATGAAACATCATCTAGATCTCTTGATGGTATACGTTTGTGTCAAGTTTGATCAAAATACACCCATATCTTTGAAAGTTATGGAGCTGACACTGTTTATTTTATTTATTTATTTATTTATTTATTTATTGCATTATCTGATTTGACTTCGTGAACAGGACCTATTACCTTCACGCCCAATTCATTCATTCAATCATTCATTCGTTCATTCATTTATCTATTTATTTATTTATTTATTTATTTATTTATTTATTTATTTATTTCAAAGATATTCCCTCACCTAAAAGAAAACACCATCTTAACTTACTTTTTTTTAAAGTTTTTTTAATACGGTCATCTTTTCAGAAAAACAAAAATGAATAAGTAGCTTTTATTTGTACTTTTTTGAAAAACTTTGTTACTTAATTGTCGCTTGACACTGTCTACCTGTATCAGTCTGTGGTGTACATAGTCGAAAGATGCGGCGAGATTTCCATCGCTACTGAAAGCTTGAGTTCATTCAGCTTTTTAATTTCTTTAAATTGTTAATAGAAAATTAATTTAGCTTGTAAGTTTTCGAACTAAATTGAATGATCTGGTGGAAAAGAAAAAAACAACAACAACAACAACGATTGAAGTATCGCTTAGTTTACAGCAAATTTAAGTGTTCTATAAAATGGTAGGAACTACAGATCGAAGAAGTTAAGCGTCTCGGTGACGGAGCTAATGTCTCGAATGTAAACAAACATCAAGCTGTCAACTTGTTGTGCAATGTGTGTACTTATAAAAATAAGTTTTGCAATAGAAGAACAGTTGATTGTTTAATTCTTTAAATACAGGTATGTATGTTTATGTACGCTTATACATGTAAATAGCATTACACGATGTAGTTATTTCCCAGATAGCTTATAAAAACTTTAAATATCGTAATATATGGAGGTCAATATTTAGCCATGAATGTTTTGTTTTTGTTTTTGTTTTCTACACTGTGAAAACTTTTTCATCAAATGTTTATCACGTCTATAAAATACTCTGTTATTGTTTCTGTAAATTTTAATCAATGTTGAAAAAACATTTGGCATTGAACTCAATATTCACAGGTGTTTCAAGAGTTTCATAAACACCCAATATACACTATGTATATACATGAATTTTATTGGATGAAGAACCCAAGTTCATTGTTAAGAATTTGAAAACATTTCATGGCGAATATATTTCCGAATGTGATATTATTGTAGTTTTCTTTCTATTCAAGTATAACCTTTTATACTTGGATAAAAAAAATTAGGTAATATAAGATAAGTAGGGTTTACTATGTCCCATTCTTTCTTGTTCAATCATATATATGTTGATAAAAAAATTAATACATTTTATCATGATGATATGTTATAATGGTACATATTTAATTAAGTATTTGACATTGTAATGTTGTGATATATATGATATATATTCATGATCTTTCATTATAGGTGAACACTGTAACTCAGTTTTCAAATAAAGTTTACTATTATTATTACTATATGATTATTATACAATCCCCATACTATTACTTTTTGTTCATGGCACAGTACTTAACCAATAGTGTTATTGCAGTGTACATGTAACTAGTATCAGAAGATCATAATGAACTCCCTTTGGGGTTAATATGACCATGACATAATGCAAATAAAAACACCTTGTATGTATTCAGGCAAATTTTGTTCATGTGATTTCTTGTGATATTAGTGTAAGAGGAGAGAGTAATAACCTGAAAAAATCTTCTACCTAAAGTGCCCCGACTGAGGATCGAACCCAGTCCTTCCGGGTGATAGATGAGCAATCTACCACAAGGCTAAAGGTTCCAGTTAATCACTCTATGATATCCTCTATATACAACACATCAACACCACAACTAGCTCATTCTCGTTTTATTCCTCCATTGTTATTTTGAGATTTCCAACCTTGGAAACTCTCACACAACCGTTCCTCCATGAGTTATTTTGTTGGATGTCAATTGTAACATTAGGGAGAAAACACCTGAAAAAACTCTTCTCACCAAGTGCCCCGACTGATGATCAAAGAGTCCTTCTGGGTGATAAGCGTACTTTCTACCACAAGGCTAAAAGTTCAAGACCAGAAAGTTTTACAGTAAACTACTATATAAAACACATCAATAGATCTGCTACATTTGCCTAAATATGTTAAAATTTATTTGAGAAAAAAATTGGCTGTGGATATAAATGTAGTATATAAATTATATACCCAAACTCACTTCACCTAATGTGGTTTATGTATATTGTTAATGTACAGATTTACAGATTTCTATATATTTAAAGATTTTTAACCATTACAGGTCAATAGGGTGTATTAAAATTCATAATTATAGACTATATTATTTCACAGGTATTATATCCTAAGACAAACAGGCAAGATTAACAAAATAACATCATGGTTTTGAAGCATGGAAAACTTGGCATTAGAAATGGCAACACAGTAAGGTATAATTGTTTAGAAGACAAAAAGTCAATGGGTTTTATAAAAAAGCATCTGTTGAACAATGACACAGGAACAGAGTTGAATTATGGGAAATACTTTGATGACGGAGAATTACCAGCTACCAGAAGTCCAGAATTATGGTTTTCATTAAACAAACAAAAATGCTGGATGTTAGTGGATACCTTGAAGTCTGTTGTGGATGATGAAAACTTGGCTGATGAAAAATACAGGGTTGTATTGTATGAAAGAGTTTTATCCGGTTTTATCACAGGTGACTGTATTGGTTACCATGACAGCAAATTAAATGACCAGGATGTTAATTGTAAACATAGATATCCTAGAAACAGAACATTTGGTTTTCTTACAGACTTGAGATTGGCTGATCAGGACAGAATATATAACATAGAATATAACTCTGAAAAATCTAATGCTAAGAAAAAGAAATCTCATCGTCATTTCCCTGGAGTGCAAAGAAATCTACTGGAAAATAACCGGATTGCGGAACACCAGAATAATAGACACTGGAATCAGATCCATCAAAGAAGAAGACGGTAAGCAATGTTTTCTTATTGAATCCAAAATAAATAATAATGTCAAGTTACTTAATTATTGCTTTGAATGATGAAATATTGGTTACTAAAGTTTTACTTGAATTTACTGCTTTGAGTGAACCTTAGAAGGTCCACATCCATGTACATACTATGGTTACTTACATTTATTACAATGCTAAGAAATGCTTTACATGCAAAACTGTTGATATACATTAAACATTTATTGTAATATATAACAAAGGGCATCATTTGAATATTTCAAAATAAGCATATTTCAGTATGTGGTATAAGTATTATTTAAAATAAGCATCATTTGAATTTAAATATAAGAAATAAGTACCATAATTATGAATCCGAGAAATAAGCATCATTTGAATATGAGAAATAAGCATCATATGAATATGTGAAATAGACATCATTTGATTCTGTGAAATAAGCATCATTTAAATACCTGAAATGGGGATTGTTCGAATATGTGAATCAATAAGCACCGTTTGCTAAAGAAAAATATGAACAAAAATGTTGATAATGATCAGACTAGTATCCCGTCAGTCATACTAGCAGATGCTCATAGTCGACTAGTCTGGATGACTAGTTAAGTATAAAAAAGGTTTATTATAGACTCATATTAAAATTGTCATATATCTTTGTATTTTAAGCAAAATTGGGTCAGTGTTCACAAAAAAAAAAAAAATTGTGAAAGTTGTGTGACAAGTGAAATACACATATTTTCTGTTGGCCATGATGACTTGCATGTTCACTCCATATTGGCAGTAATAGCCAGCATCACAGAGTCCAATTGGGTCTGATGCTCCAGACATATGGCAGTTTGACCCTGCACACTGGTTCATCCTGGAGTCACAGACTGCAATCATTACAATGTTTTTCAGTACAGTGCAACTTGTCTAAAATAAACTTTTTTATTATGGCATTTTAATGATATTGTTTAGTTTTTAATCACAGGATAGTGCTGTTAGTTTGTTGTTGTTGTTTTTTTTTATTTTTTTTTATTTTTTTTTTTTTTTTTTTGTGGCAATCACCAATTTTTATCATTTTTAAAAAGATTTTTGAATAGATTTCCTAACAAGACTCAGTGGATTTAATCTTGTTTGAAACATCTTTTATCGAGTAATAATTTATTACCATATCTTCATTATATAATATATTTAGGGTGATTGATGGTTTTCCTGATGACAGAGAACCTAACATTCCAGAACTACGTTATGAAGTGTGTTATTCACCATTACCAATAGCAAAGTCTTTAATATATGGCTGTAAGTTAGTACAAAGTATTTAAAAAAATTAACAAGCAAAAAAAGGTTAATGTACCAAATTTGACACACACATAAACACACAAACATACATACATACACATCACAGAGAGAGAGAGAGGGGGGTTGTACTTTTTGAAGTAACACACACACACACACACACACACACACACACACATTTATATAATACTGTAGAATTAATAGAAATGGCCAGTATTATGTTATTAGAAACATCAAACCAGATTAATTCTCCTTGGGTAAATGGTTGCTAAGAATTGGTATACTATTCACATTTTATGTATATGTACTTCATTAAAATTGTTTTTATTTTTTTTTCAGCTAAACAATTGAAATCAAGACCATGTAAGTACCATATAATATCCACTTTTGAGGTTTCTGTTAACGGTCAGCTGTGTGTTTATATTTTTAAATTGTTTCAAGTTGAAAGCGTGCTAGATGACAGTTGGAAACTTTTTGATTGAGACACAACTGAAGTGTTTTCAAAATTTGGTTGGCAATGAAACTGGAGACTTCTAGAATCCTATGTGTGGGATTAAAAGAATCTATCACTATTTGTGGTGCCAGATATGGAAATCTCAACCAGAGTTCTAATACTGTAGAATCATTAATATTCGTTGGGTTAAAATTTCGTGGTTTTGCATTTTTAAAAAATTTTATTGGTAGAAATTTTCGTGGGATTCAGTTTTGTGAAAATAAATCCCACTGAGGGCAATGGAAATTAAAAATTTTCAATGACATTTAATTTCGTGGTTTTCAGTAACCCACAAAAATAACGAAATTTAATCCCCCGCGAATATTTGTGATTTTACAGTATATCTGGTCCAGAATGAGGCTTGTGCAAAGGTATGCAAGATTCTTGGGTTTAAAGCGGTTCTCAAAGTATTGATACACCTCTGATTTCATTGATAAATCTTCGCGGGGAAAAAGAGCCTGTAAGCTATCTTGTACAGGGAGGTGCAAGATTGAAATATCTAGCACCACTCTTTATATGGAAATTTCTGTCTAGGGTGCAAGAAAAGATTATCTAAATCCTTTGGGGTGAAGAAGGGAGATTTGGTTTATAACCATTATAACTTATTTTTTATCTCAGTGGGTGTGTGGTCTAAATTGCACACTTGCTGATCACAGTGCCTCTCACCGCCTGGGTTCAAATCCTGCATGGACAGAAGGTTTGTGGTTTTCTCAGGACACTACAGTGAAAGAATTTTTACTTTTTTATATAGATTGGCCTTAAATAAAAAATAAAAATAAAAATAAAAAAAACTTGTGATGCAGAAATATAGAATCATATTGTTTTTGTTGACAATAACATAATGGGAAAAATTATTATTAGTTTAGTGTAAAGGGTTTTATTTCAGTTGGGGTTTACAATCAAAGAACCAATTGTTTTTTGGATCTGCCAAAATATATTTTTTGTCATTTTACTGTCTATACCCCCCCCCCAAAAAAAAAAAAAAATAAATAAATAAATAAGGAAGTAACATTCTTAGCTAGTAAAAGTTATGGTAGCTTGTTATAAATTTTAAAAAATGCACCGTAAACCTAAACAAAAATTCAAATTTAGTCATGGAATGGAGTTGAGTAATGGTGTTTTACGCTACAGTCAAGATTCTTTCACTTATTTTGAGGCAGTCAGTTCTGGAATGGTTGAGAAAACTGGAGACCTGGAAAAAAAACCACTGGCCTTTAGCAAGTCTGAGAAACTTTCTTACACTAGGATCTGTCCCGAGCGGGATTTGCGCTCAGGTGGTGAAAGGCACTGTGATCATAAAGCGTGTGCTTAAATCCACTCGACTATCAATGCTACCAAATTTAGAGAGTTTTTCAGTTTAGACAGATTCCACTGTATATACAAGCATAAAAGGCAACTGTTTGTTTTAATGTATAATAGGTAATCTTCCAAATTTGTATCCAGGGACAAGACAAGCTATGTATGGTCACCATGGGTTGGGAAAACTAAAATCCCTTACAAAAACAAAAGGGAAGAGGGATAAGCCTTGGGCTGATGAATATTACAGAGGAGCTTGTGCCAAAACTATTCAAGAGTGTATAAAACACCGTCACGAACTATCATTAAATTGTGTCCGACAAAATGAAAATAAATATGTTGGCTCTTACAGCATAGGGTTATGTGAAGAAAGTTTTTTCTCTGGTGAATTTACAGACTTTGATGATGATGATGATGATGATGATGATGATGAGAATATGAATAGGGATGTTGAGGACTATATATGGGACTTTAACAAAACAGAAGGCTACTTCATCGATTTTGCTTATTTGATAAAGCCAAAAGTTTCTAAAAAGAGAAGAAAAAGCAAAAAGAAAACAAAACAAAAAATTGAAAATATTCATCCAAATGTTGCCATGGGAACAAATTCACAGTTTTATGGAAAAGATAAAGTAATTTATAAAGTGGGACCAGAAAACAGTACTTTTTCAATGGAAGAGTCAACATCTGATGAGGAGGATTTTGAAGATTTGGTGAACCACCAGGCAGATGTTGATGAATTTACTAGCATCGATGGGCAAATATTGGAGGAGAGCTATTTATCTTGTAATATTTCTTCTGACAGTATCATATTTTATCTACAAAATGGACTTTGTAATAAAAATATTAGATTTAGTCAATGTAAACCAGTCCGTTACATTATACAACTCTCAGGGGAGACAACTCTATTAGATTCACATGCCTCATGCTACCTTTTGTTATGGGAAAGAAGTTCAGCTGATTCTTATCCTGCATATAAAGAGTACAGGTTAGTGAAACTATATAAATAGTTTATATATAGACAAAACTAACATACATGTATAGAATACATGTATATGCAGAAGCATATAGTGCTTTTTGTTGACAGCTCGAAAATATCATTGAAATTTATATTTTAGGTTAGTGAAATTGAAATTGTAAAGTCTGCTAGATCTTAATAGTTTTATTTAAAATGTATTTGCCTTCATTATATCTTTATTTATTTATTTATTTATTTATTTAAATTTTCTAAAAAAAAAAAAAAAAAAAAAAACTGTTTCTGGTTATTACCGTTTGAGAAAAACTTCCATTCTTATGCAGAGTGAGGCATAGTTGACCAAATGCACACTTATAAATCACAGCTCCTTTTCAGTGTCTAGCTTCAAATTCCTCTAGCCTGAGAAGGTTTTTCAGTTGTTTGTGGTTTTCTCTGGTTTCCTAAACTGATCCCCTCAAGATACAAGTAAAACAAAATAAGTTTACCTTTACTTTGTCTAATATTTAATTTAAAAATTCATTGAATGAGAATTGGGAATTTTTTTTTTTACCTCAGTTAATTTATCATCAGTATTGTTACACTGCATTTCAAAACATTCCTGTATTCTTATTTCTGTATTGTCAGATGATGTTCAGTGCAGGTGCAATTAATAATTTCAAAATTAAACATTTTGGAAAGATTGTTTCAGGTCCTATTACTTATATCAAATTATTCAAAAAAAAAAAAAAAAAAAAAAAATACTCACAATATGCAATAATAAATATCTCATCATTATTATTTAAATTTTGTACCATACTTCTCTTTGCAGCAATAGTCAAGTAAACATACAGTCATTATCATTTTGTACCATACTTTTTTGCAGCTTAAGAGTACATGACAACAGGCATAATCCTACAGATCTACATAGATTATTTCAACACACCATAGACTCAAAATCCAGTGATGTCTTTACTCTAAATGAGCTGATATCAATGTCGGAGAATGTAATAAATCAGTTGTACAGTACTGCAAAAACAGAGTAAGTTTTTCATGTCACTTGAAAATTTCGGGGGGAGGAGGAGGAGGGGGGTTAGTGGTGGCATATAAGGCAAAAATATTAAAAATCCACATGACTTTAAGAATTATATTTTTAGTGTGACAAAAATTTCAATTTACCTTTCCGAAAGTTTTGGTTTGACTCACATAGTCTTCAAGCTACTCCGAGTTCTTAATCCTGCAGCCATAATTTCTGACCTGACTGTCTCGGTATACTTATAAAAATGATATAAATTCTTGTTAATAACATCATTCTTAACAAGCAACCTACCATACTTTTTACAAAAATTAAAATATTGTTAAAATATATGCATATACCATCAAATGTTTATGTGATTATTGCATAGAGGGGGGAGTGTGGTATTGATTTTGGTGGTTGCCTTGTTGCATGCATGTTTGATCAGGCTCTCAAATCTTGTTTGTTTTGCCAATTTAACTTGTACTGCTTCAAATTTTATTAAAATTTTTAAATAGCCAGTCTTACATACATTATGAACCCATTGAATTTCAAAATTATATGGCATCACCTTTTGCATCTACATGTATTCAGTAATCATATGTAAAAGTACATTAATTTTTAATTTTGATTAATTTTTTTAAATAAAATGATCAATTCATCCACCATGTTTTGGAAGAATAATTCAAAAATCCAGTTGGCTGTCATGTCTAAATTTCTTGACAACCACTTATGTTTTATTATAACGTAAAGTCCATTAACCTTTTTGTCATTGAACCTATTCCTGTCATGTACCAATTTTTTCAAGCATCATGATTTTACATTTTGGAAAAATGTTATTAATTCTGAAGCAATTTATTGAAAACTAAATTGAGAGGAAATTTTCAATTAATTTTGACAAATATCTACAGAAACCTGAAACCCTAGCTTATAGTTGCAGTGATAGGTACACTAAGCCAATTGCATGGTACAACATCTGTTTTTTGATGAACTGATCAATATTTATAAACACTTTGCAAAATATTTTCATAAACAGCATAAGATATTTGTGACGTATACGTATATAGCATACATTTGTAAAAAAGTTCTGGTTAGCTATTAGAACTACAAGTGGCCATAATCTGTTTTGAACTAATCCACTTGTGAAACCAGCTTTTTTCTCCTATTATTTTCTCAGTTGAAACAATCATATTTATTGTCCTGTTGCACATAATTTACATGTATATGGTTTCAGAGTAAATAAATAAAAAAAATGGAAAAATCCACGATCAATATCTGATATTGATTAATTTATTAAAATAAAAACAAATATATTAAAAATTTTAATAATTATGATTTGATGCTTGATAAGACAGTTCTGTGAACATTTGATTCTGGATGAAATGATTTTACTACCATTTTACAATGTTTAGTTATCAACACCTGTTCAGCTTGTAACCACTGACTAAAGGGCAAATTGACCAATAGATGACAATGAAGATAATTCTGTTTACAGTTTTGACTTTATAAGTCATTGGAAAGTTTGGCCAGATTGCACAGCTGCAAAACTGGGTGATGTTTAATATGTGGGTGGAAAAATCGGGCCTCTTATTCGTGAAATCAACTCCTATGACCGTTTTCAAACAAGAACCTGGAAACTTTGTGGAAATTTTCAATATAAATTTTAAATATGTAAACCTGGAAACTTTGTAGACATTTTTTATTTATAGTTAATATGTGCACATCACTTAATTATAGTATTAGACTTATTTTTTAAAAAAAACAAATAACTTGATTTTAAAAAGTGTGTTTGAGGTTATATGTCCTTGAGTATAGGTGCAAAATAATTCTACTTAATTTATAGAAAAATTGAATGGGTAAGGATAGGGATTAATACCTTTTTGATGGATTAACATCTATTTCAAGGTGATTATGGTGGGGTCAGATTTAGGTTTACTGCCATGAAGGCTGTATCTCTCATTATATGACCAGCATGAATTTGTTGTTTCTGGGTTCAAGAAAAGAAAAGAAAAATAGGTGCAACTATAAACTGTGTCAAATGACACCACAAAATAACTGGTGGTTTTACTTATCACTGTCAGCATTCATCTGGACACCGTCGATCATGTTGCGGTTAACACTTTAATGTTATGAAACACTGTCATGGTGGCATAGTGGCACAGCTTCTGTCTTTAGAGCAGTTGTTCATGTGTTCATAGCATGGCTTGGTTATACATTAGACTTTAAAATTTCAGATACTTTTCCCTTATCTAGTCCAGGGCATTAAAAGGATAGAGTATTAACTGGTCCACCCAGTGTCAAGATAATGTGACTCAGGGAGTACTGTGCTTGTCTACAGCATACTGACTCAGTGAGCTAGCACCTTCAAAATTGCACTGAGTAAGTGCTAGTACAAGACGGACCATAATACAAACTTGCACATCTCACACTTACACAAACTTTTTTCATGGAATTTATCTTTGGAGAAAAATAAACTTGACCTTGACATAAAAAGTTGAAAATTTGCTGATGTGATGTAAAACAACATTACAACCAACCAGGCACCCATATCCTGGAACATTATCTATAATTACAAATTCCACAGAATATAGTGCTGAATATAAATATAACACCTGTCAAGGCAGTAAACAGTTTCCTAGGGGAAAGATAGCAATGATAAAATCACTTTAATTTTGATTGAAAAGGTCACATTAAAATTTTTTATTGCAACTATAATCATTGGATAAAGGTGCATTGATAAAAAAAAAAGTATGAATTTTTTTATGTATGCATGTTTTTTTTACTGGATTTTGCTTTTCTATATATTTTCGGTCAGATACATTTTCATAAAACAATCCTATCTAAGATAACTAAGTAAAACAGAAGAATAAATTTTCAACTTAAAAAAATTTCCTGACAGCAACCAACAAGATCAAGAAAACAAAAGCAATACAAGTAAATGATGTAAAGGCTCAACAAATTACATATTTACTATAAAGTTCTTTACTCTTGACTTTGGACTGGTACTGGATTTTATGTCAAGTAGTGTTTTGTTACAGTACTAATAGAGGACCCACAAACTCCAAAGTGACAATTACTGCTTTTAACCAATTACTGTAAACATACTAATTTTAGCAGCATATTAATTTTAGTGATTTTTCGTGCTAGGACAGTAGTGCTAATTTAAATACTAATAGTAATTTAAATAATTAAATACACCACTAGAATACATGTTTGACTTACAGTCTCTTTCTCAAAAGTTTTTTTGCTCTAATTTAAATCCATGCGAATTAGTCAACATGTAAATAGTGCCAAAATATGTACATGCTAAAATTAGTACATATACAGTATAGTGATCATGTTTTTGATATACATGTACATGTATTCACTTCAAGTTTCATTTAGGTTTGGTTCTGTTTGACTGGGCTTAACAATTGTGAGATTGACATCTTAATAAATATAAGGAGTAATATGTATATCTTTAAAATTTTTATATAGAGGACATGTGTATTGATTATCTGCATTTACTTTTTACATTCATTCTGTAAAAATTATTTATCAGTTTATTATTGTGTAGTGGGGCCCTTGTCTTTTAGCCTTGTGGTAGAGCACTCGCCTATAACCCAGAAGAGCTCAGGTTCACTCAGTGAGGTCGTGTTTTTGGGTTTTTTTTTTTTCAGGTGTTTTTCCTTCCTTTTACAATTGATTTGATAACTTTTTAATTTTTTCTCTTTTAGTTCATTTAATAAAATGAAGGTACAATGGTCTGATTTTATCACATTAGAAAATGACCTTGACCTTGCTATGAGACTAAACGGGTCACAGATTGATGTGAAGTCAATACAGGAAGTTCATAGTGAGTTGGTAGAAGAAAAGGGAGATAAATCTCCTGAGGTATGTTAGATGTTAAAATTCTCATGTGGCACATGATGTTCAATGGATCTCGCCAGTGTACTATGTGTTCAATACATCTTAATGATTGTATGGAATGAAATGGATAACCTTTAGGTCAAATTTTCCCAAAAAACATTGTTATTATGGGAAATTATCACTTTATGCAATTCCATTGCCAATAGAAATAAGTGTCACACACAAACGTTATGAGGGGAATTCTATTAAAGCTTGAAATGATCTTTTTCCATCAAATTAAGATGTAATTTTTATGTCCTAATATAGGTAAAAAAAAATTTTTTTAATTGGATATAACTGAAGATGCACAGCGTTACATGAAAACCCATTTACATGTATTTGTAGTAAATCGAGTTGAGAAAATGGGGTTTTACATCCCTGGCAGTCAAGAATATTTCACTTATATCGAGACTTTACCAACTATAGGTGAGGTGGCAGAAATTTTTACCTTTGCAATGTGCTTAGGGCAATGTGCAGAGAGGGTTCTTTAATGTGACATTCTGCCATGACAAAGGACTTCTGTTTTTAAGGTCTCATTCGAAGGACCCTGTGACTTTCATCTCTGAATGCAGATTGCTTGGTGAAAAAACAAACCCCAACCTCCCACATATGAAACGAGCACTCTATCAACTGAGCTACTTTAGTGGTAGTAATTCGATAAACTGCTGAACAGTGACTTTGAGAAATACCAGTATTCCTTCTGATTTTGGTAAAGTGAATTTACAGAAACTGATGATTTTCAATGAAGTTAAATCATTCAGAATTATATAAAATCAATAAAGACTTGTTTACTAATTTCAGTATACATGTATTATAAAAAATACAAAGTAAAAAACTTCGAAAATTTGTGAATAAATGTCAGATAAGCCAAAACATAGTGTTAAAATTTTGGAGATCAGGATAATTACTTTAAAAACAGGATTTAGATTTTATATTTTTAAAATAGATAGTGTTACTTGTATTAAACTAGACTGTATTTTATCATTTGAGTGTTACTTGTATTAAACTAGACTGTATTTTATCATTTGATTGTTACTTGTATTAAACTAGACTGTATTTTATCATTTGATTGTTACTTGTATTAAACTAGACTGTATTTTATCATTTGAGTGTTACTTGTATTAAACTAGACTGTATTTTATCATTGCAGGACACCATGACATCATTTGATGTTATTTCTGTAGATGAATTAAACTTTGGGGTCGAGGATATACCCGATTACTGTGATATCTGTGTAATACCTTTTACGGATGTTACCATGGAGATGACAACTTTGTTGCCATGTCAACACATATTTTGTAACCAGTGTTGGGTGACATACATCACAGAAAGAATAAGACAGGGTGATGATGTCATACCTTGCTTGGTGAGTCAGAAGTGTATTTTTTATATTTCTTTATATAAAGAATTACTTCAATGAATGAAGTATAATGGTGTAAAAGAGGTTTACTTGCAGTCAGGATAGTCAGTTCAGGGATGGTGGAGGAAAGCAGAGTGCCCTAAGAAAATGCTGAGCTACTGCAAGCAAACTGATAAACTCTCTCTCTCTCTCTCTTAAAAAAAACACACACACACACACACACACACACACACACACACACACACACAGAGATCAGTCCAAGTAGGAATCAAGTCTAGTCTATGTGAGGTACATTGATCCCAAACTTTGCTCTTCTGACCACACTGCCACAAAGGGCACTAATTATAAGTTCGATTAATTATACATGGATGCCTACTTTTTTGTGTCTTGCGACCCATTTTTCATAAGACCAACCCAGTATAGTTATAATATATGTTAATTTTATTTTAGAGTTATTCCTGTAAGGAAGTGTTAGATGATGCTACGATCATGTCATTTGTAACATCCAGAATGTACGAAAATTGGAAACGGAGAAAACAAGAGAGTTTGGTAGAAAAATCTGGAAAATGGAAATGGTGTCCAAATAATTCATGTACATATCTTGCCAGAACAAATACAGGTATGTTGTATTTTAGCTACTCAATGCCTAGTTGAGCTTAAGTTTTTATAATTTTTTTCAACAATCCAATAACAAATAAACTCCTGTTTTGAAACAACTATATTGTTTAAAAAAAATTTGCAAAAACTGTATTTTAATTTAAAAAAGGTAGAATGCCATACTGATGTTTCAGAATCATTAAAAAAAACTGTCACTCAAGTTTTATTTTGTATCATTTAAAAAAATTAAATGCAACTTTGAATTGTGTTACATATTATATCATGGATGAAGATGTACTTTTTCATCCCTTATTTATATTTGATTGGCTTGAATCGCTGAAATATTTACCAAATGCACTTCAACCATATCACTTCTTGCCATGAGTTTCTGCCCAAATTTTCACAGCAGGAGTTTAATAGTCTATGCCTTAGTATGGTCACTTTTATTTTTTCTTCCTTTTGGTTTTTATTGGGCAGGCTTTTTCTTCTTCTTCCACTTCTTCTTCTTCTTCTTCATTGTCTTCTACTTCTGTTGTGTGTCTGTTTGTGTGTGTGGTTTTTTTCATTGTAACATGGTTTGGGTGTTCTTGTTTTTGCCAACTGAAGGTTATTTAGCTACAACTTCATATATTCATATATTTCCATTATTATTCATCATAGGTACAACAGACATTGTCAGGTCATCAGTCCAGTGTAAGTGTGACAATAATTGGTGTTTGGACTGTCAACAACCTGACCACTGGCCAGCTTCATGTGAACAGATTACAGTATACAGGAAAATGCTGGAACAGAATGGTAACTATTACAGTGAAATAACACATAAGAGAGAGAGAGAGAGAGAGAGAGAGAGAGAGAGAGAGAGAGAGAGAGAGAGAGAGAGAGAGAGAGAAGAGAGAGAGAGAGAGAGGTTGTTTGTTTTTAATAAAACTAATTTTGAAATTTAGTTTTGCATATATATGAACAACAGGATTTTTTTACTAAAAAGAATATTTTGGTCTCTTTGAGTACTATAATAACCTTACCAGTTGCATTTGCTCCAGATCCCATTCAAAGTCAATAGTTTTATAATTGCATGGTGGTCCAAGTATGTGTTTTGTTTTTTCTTACCTGATTTTACTGTTTCTGTTACCTCACATTTTTGGTTGTTATTTTTTAGCTGTTGCCAAATGCTTATTTTACAGGTACAAATTTTTGGCCATTATTTTAATGTCAGTGTAGGGAAAGAATGGGGATTATTATTCCTTTATGAATTACTCCTTATATGAATCACTACAATAAAAAAAGTCTAGTATTTCAAATGTTAGTACAGAAAAAAAATGTTGACTACCGGTAGTTGATTTTTTTTTTCAATGTTCAACTGCTTGATCAACATTACATAAACTTTGAGGCCATATTTGTATTTCTGTGCATTTCACAATCAATATGTTAAACCCTTTGTGTTGGGGGGGGGGGGGGGGGGGTTATTAACATAAGAAGTAAACTTCCATTATCAAGATTAATTCAAAAGTTAATGATAGTTAAATAATAAATTTAAAAGTTAAATAAAACATTCATTGCATCTTAAATTATAAATAATGAGTGAGTGAGTGAGTGAGTTTTTGTTTAAAGCCGCATCAGTGTTATTGCAGCTATTCGCAGCTAGTATAAATAATAATGAGAAAAGGTATAACAAAACATTTAAAGAATGAGTTTTAGGGCAACTTATGTTGGACCCTTGGACCAAGCTTCCATAAAATGATACATCGATACTGGCTAAGGGCCTTGGTGGCCATGTGGTCTTCAGTGCCTGCTGATGGAACACAGCACATCTAGGTTTAAATCCAAGGCAGGTCCCACTGTGAAAAAATTTTCTGTTCTCTTTACAAAGGTTAATTGATGGTTTTCTCCAGGCACTTTGGTTTCCTCCACTGAGCTGACTATCTCTATGAAAGTGAAAAAATCTTGACTGGAACCTGAAACATCATTACTTTACTTGATCCATTCCATACTGGCCAGCTATCCAGTGGCATATACATGTAACATGCTATGATAATATTTGTATATTACAACAAAATGATTTCTAAAAAGTTTTTTATTATTTTAAAGGAGATGAATCTGGAAAGAAAATGACACCCACAAAATCTTACTTTGCTCATGTGAAAAAATGTCCAAATTGTCATCACCCAATGGAAAAAGATGGTGGTTGCAGTCACATGACCTGTAAATGCAAACACCATTTTTGTTGGGAATGTTTGGAAGATTGGAATTATCATGTAACCAATGGTCTGCATTGTACCAAAAAAGTTGAGGAAATTGTAAGTAAACAAAGTTTAAAAAAATTTAATTGAAAGAAAATAGGAAAGTTCGAATTGAGAAAATATGAGTCTTTTCACTATCATGAAACCATTTTTTTTTTTTTTAGGGGGGGGGTGTTCAGTTATTGTGCCTCTAAAAAAACTTTTTGATAGGGCATTAGGTTTGTGATTTGTGGTTATTGTTTAAGGTGAGATTGTTATATACATTCTATTTCATTGACACACAAATTCATAGGTTAGGTTGACCACAGAAATACTAAAAAGTGGAACAACATGAAAGCTTATGATTTTACATAGAAGTTCTGACACAGTCAGTGTCTTAAAAATATATATTACTGTTTAAGTCACTGTTTTTTTGTTTTTGTTTTCTTTTTATTTTTTTTTTTATAGTGAATTACACAAAACTTTAAAAATCCAATTAACTTGAATTAAGTTTGGTATTTTTTTACTTACTTGTGTCTAGTCATAACTGAAAATCACTATGCGCATCTGTGATTACCATAAAATTAATATTTCTGTAGAAAGAAAACTGATTTTTAGGAATCTAAGAATGCTTGATAGGAATATAAATAGATGGAATTGTAGCAGAACTGATCGGAATTATATATGTTACATTTGTACAATATACCTACATATTTTTTTCTTATTTACAGACAATGGAATTAGATAGTGAAATTTTTCATCCTCTGCCACTTAAGTTTTACAAAAGATCTGTCAGCCATCGCTACAAGTGGAAAAGTCTTGGTCGGGGTAATATTAGAAGAAAGGTTTATCAACATGAAGCAAACAGGAAGGTAGAAAATGCTGAAAAAAGTTTTATGAAAATATTTTTCTAATTTTGACTCTCAGAACTTAACAAGGAGAAAAATATTAATTTTAAAAAATGCTCACTCTTATACCAAATCATAACCAGCCTTGTTAATTTTTTTGACAACTTTATCAGTTGTTAGAGTGCTCACTCCGTAAGTAGGAAGTCGTGGGTTCAAACTCCAACCGGGTCTGACTTGAAAGTGGGTAGTGACTGTTCTTTCACCAAGCACTAAGCATTACCAAATGAAATTCATGGTTCTTTTGGATGGGAACTTAAACAAGGACCTGTGTGACAACAGGCATGGCACAATAAAGAACCCTGCTGTATATATAATGCCATCAGTGCAAAACACGGGCAAAATTTCTGCTCTTGTGTCTATAGCTGGTGACATCTTGATATAAGTGAAATATTCTTAATCATCATTCACTCACATCTTTATCAGAATTCATTTTAGGTTAATTTTAATTGCGACATGCAGTCTTACCAAACCAATATCTTCTCACCTACATGTAGAGCATCAGGGTACCTACCTGTAAACAGAAAAACCATATTGGATTTTATATATCCATGTATACAGATTCATTATGTTACAATAACATCTGGGTGTCATGGTCAGTGCCTGTTGATGTAATCATTGTCCTTTCCACATCATAGATTTTCTTGTAGAAGAAAAAAAATGCAGTTCTTCGTTCTTATCAATATTTTGTTAATTTTTTCATGAATTAAAAAAAAATGAAATCTTTGGTTTTTTCCCAGGCCCGTCATTATACACCAAAAGAAGAACAGGGTTGGAAATTCCAAATTATTTTACTCCAAATAAAGAACTTATACAGTACTACATATTCATTAAACAGGTAAGCAATAAGTTATTTTAATTTACATTTTTTTAGCGTCGGTTTAGCATGTGATGCATGAACATGTGTTAGATAACAATGTAACAATATCACTGAAGGGTGTTTTTTAAATAAAGGATAAAAATATAATATAATAAACACATAGTAAATATATTTTCATTCAACAATTTCTTTTGTGATTGGATCAAGAAAATATATTGGTCAAAATCTTCAAGTATTCAGTTTCTTTACAATTGTGGCACAATACCACATGATCAAAATCTTCAGGTCTTAAGTTTCTTTATTGTGGCTTGATATAGCATGATCTTCAGGTTTTCAGTTTCTTTATTTGGGCACTATATTGCATGGTCAAAGTCTTTAAATGTTAAATTTTTTTTTTCTTTTTTTTTTTTTTTTTTTTGGGGGGGGGGGGGGGGCATTGAATTGCTTGATCAAAATCTTCAGGTCTTCAGTTTTTTCATTGTGGCACTATATTGCATGGTCAAAATTTTAGGTTTTGAATTTCTTTTGGTGGCATAACATGGCACAACCACAAATTGAATGTAAGTCAATGTTCTAAAAGCAATTGGGTACAATTATTGACATCTAATTTAGAGATATTAATAGTTGCACAGTTTTTAATCAGGGTGTATGGGAATTTCCAATTTGTCAATGTACCATATCTATTTTAAAAGTTGCATTCGTTGCTTATATTCGTTAATCTCTTACATAAAAAGTGCATTTAATCAGCGAGTTTTTTGGTTAATCTTAGATTTGAAGTGAATAGTAAATAGCAGTCATCCGCCATGGTTTTTTTTTCATACCCCAGAGTAAAATCCATTGTGTTAATTTCATACACACAGTAAATTTCATACATCCTGTGTAAATTTCATACACCCTGTGTAAATTTCATACACCCCTTTTAATACAGAGTGAATGGGTTTAAACGTTAAACAGACCAGCCAATCAAATTTTAAATATTTTTAGAAATAATGATTATACCTGACATAACCTCACTAAAAATTGTCTTAGTGTAGAAGATAATTTATGTTTGTTTTTTTTTTTTTCTGTATTTCAGGCTCATCAAGTTTTAGAGAATATGCTAATTGTTTTGTCAAATCTTACTAGAAAAAACAGAAACAGAGAAATTGAACTCTTGGTGCTGCAGGCAGAATTCTGTATTTATAGACAGGAACAGGTAATGAAAGAGAGAGAGAAGGAAGTGAAAAAGTAATGGTGTTCAAGCCCATGTTACGATTCTTTCATTTATATTGAGTTTGGCAGTTCTGAGGTGGTGAAGGAAACGAGAGAGAACATTATCAACCTGCAGCAAGCAAAATGACAACCACTAGGATCTGCCTGAAACAAATTTAAACCTAGGAGGTGATATGTTAGCCAGCACTCTAGACCATTCGGTCACAAAATCCCTATAGAGAGAGAGGGAGAAGAAAAATATAGTTATTACCTTGAAAAGAAAGTAGTAATATAGATGGTTACGCAGAATGATATAAACACATTTCATTGTTCATTTGTTTACCCTCACCTAACCATTTATCATATACCAGAATAACCAATATAGGTTTACCAAAGTGGAATGAAAAATGCAAATACATCTCTCTTGTCTTTCAAGTGAATGAATGGGATTATCTTCCAGTCCTGATTATTTCACTTAAATTGATTCTTCACCAGCCTTAGCTGAAACTGTAGTTATCATTTAGCTTGCTATAATTCCTTAGGACAATGAAAGGTGATACTGGTGGTATTTACCAGGTCCACAATATATGTTCACTACAATGAGAAGAGATGATTCACCTCCAGGTTTTTGACAAAGAATTAACTCATTCTTATAACTATGATACATATTTACAATTTATTCATAAAAGTACTGTAATTTTCACGTCAGTTAATATTCCCGAAAGACAACATGAACATCAATTCGCATACTTTTAATTTCACAAAATTTTGTGACTGTCAGCACAAATAATTTGAATTTTTATTTAAGCAATAATTTTATTTTCGCATCTAGCTTTACCCAAGTATTAACGCCAAAATAAAGCTGTCGCGAAAATACCCCGATTTACGGGATATAATACATGTAAATTATTTAATATCTTTTATTTAGATTTTAGAAAAGAACAAACTCTCAGAAGAGGGTTTACGGCGAATCAACAGACTTAATTTATCAACTTGGGACTGTTTACGGAAGTTAGCTGTTCGTATGCCTAAATTACAGGCCACAATCACCAAATCAAAACAAAAAATACTCGGCAAACCATTATCTTTATTTGAACAGTATAAGTAAATTATCAAGAAAAAAAAGTTTTGTATGAAATACTCATGAACTGAAAACAGAATATTTTGCAAATTTTGGACACTTAGCCATTATGTGATAGTAATTTGTATTTGTTACGAAAACCATTCTGCCATTATGTGATTGTAATTTGTATTTGTTATGAAAACCATTCTGTCATGCTGTGATTGTAATTTATATTTGTTACGAAAACCATTCTGTCATGCTGTGATTGTAATTTTATATGTTACGAAAACCATTCTGTGATTTAAACATGTTTCTAGTTATTTTTGTTTCTATTTTTATTTTGTTTGTTAATGAGAAATATACTTACATTTTGAATTATTTTATATTCCATGGCATAGTCTTTCACAATATCTTCCATATGCAAGATTTTAATAATCACATAAGGTCTCTTAATAAATCACATATATACATATTTTTTGCATTTTATTATAGAAATTATATTTTCAAATATTGTTTCCAATATTGTTTAAAATGAATATTTTTTTCATGACTGTATAAATTTTTTTCATCCACGTTTGTCTAGTCAGATATTTTATTTGTCACAGCCTAATTGGCATACATGTAAATGCAAGTCAGATGTTTTACTTTTTTATTAATGGAGTGAAATGTGCATGCAAGACATAGTATACAGTTCCAGTTGCACCATCAACTGTTCAAATGATACACATGTGGGGGTGTTTCTATGAGATCATCTGGCATGGCAGTGAGCCACTTTTTACATTTGTGTAAAAGTTACAGAATGTGTATGTTCATCTTTAAGCATGACAGTGAATGTGAATTTTTGTGTGTGTGTGTGTGTGTGTGTGCAATCTTCAGACATTGAAGCAAGTTTGAATTTTTAGGCTTTAGTATGTAGGTGTGTGCAGTTTGTTATCTTTGTGCAAATTTTTATTATTATTTTGTTTTAGTTGACCCTTAACCCTATTATTTTATTTTTGTTAACCCTTAACCCTTTTTTAAATTTTATTCACCAGATTTTATTTTTTAAAATCATAATCTGATATTTTGTCTTCTATGATTTTTGAAGCTCATAATTGTTATTCATATACATGATATTATATATAATATATATATGTATCTAATTTATTGATAAAAATATTTTGTTAAAAAAAGGATTTTTGTTGGTTTTATTTTACAAATACAATTTTAGAAACCATAGAAACCTGACATCTTTAATCTTTTTGTTCATTTAATACTCATCATGTACTTAAACGCTCAAATTTGTATCATCAAAATAGAAAAAAAAACAAACAAACAAACAAAGTCCGATGGCAAGCAAACTGCCATGTAAGCAGAAACAGTCTAGTCCCTGTTTCTATCATTTCTAAACCGAGATTCCCCTGTAAGTTAAATTCTGTCAAAATTTTGAATCTAGAATTGTTTTGCTCTTTGTATTTTTTAAGATATTCATAAATTTAAGGCGACATTCCAAAAATCACTTGAAACTAGTATACTGCATGCAATAATACACACTTGCACATCACATGCATACACGAACTTGTTGTTACATTAATCCATAGCAATAAATAACCTTGCTCTCTTCGTGAATAGCTGAAAAATTGCTGATATGACGTAAACAACGTTACAACAACAAAACAACAATCCACATAAATCAATGATTGTGGTGCTTTAATTGGTACATTTAGTTTAGAATTATCAATTCATTTCTTCTATTTCTCTTCCTGCTTTAGCCTCCATTTTCTTCATTGATGCTTTCTTTTTCATGTTGTAAGCTGAAAACAAGATTTTTTATGAAAATTTAAAAAGCTGCATCTGAATAACACACTTTGACAATAACCTGATTTATAAAGAATAGAGTAAAACAAAAGACAAATACATGCACACATATAAGACTGCATAAACAAAAAAAACGATTATAAAACTTGCAGCTCTATACAGACAATATTGAAATAACGGTTAAACTTGGACCAATTGCCACAATTAGTTCAGTCAGATTTTGGTTTAAAAAGGGTTTGATAATACACGAAGTAACAGAAACTTGACTTGGGTGAGAAATACCAATTCTCCACATCATTCAACTCTTCCACAATCCAAACTAAATAAAAGAAGTATTTATCTGAAAACCATCTAGTGCTCAGATTTCATTATGCTTATTATGTATGGATTTTGTCACAATTAAAACTTAAATGGGGTGCACACTTAGTTTTACCCAAACTCTATCAACACTGCAGGAATTACTAGGGAAATAGGGGAATCATCAACCAATCGGATTGCAGAAAAAAATTTATGATGTGCTTTTTTTTTCAAACTGTTACTTTAACAAAGGTATCTAAGCATTTATAACACTGATCCAGTTTTGTCGATCTGACCAATATTATAAGACTCATCATCTTAAAATCTTGTAACAATTCTTACAAAAAACCATTGACCAATAAGATTACAAAAATTATCAACCAATAAGGTTAATTAATTATAAATGGATTTCTTCACATTAATTAATTATAAATGGATTTCTTCACATATCAAACTTAAATGACTGATTGATTGATTAATTTAATGGGGTTTTACTTCCCAGTGAAGAATATTTCACTTATTTCAAGATGTCACCAGCTATAGGTGAAGTGTAAAAAATTTCTGACCTTTGCAGTGCACTTAGGGCAATGTATGTGCATAGATGGTTTTTTACAGTGCTATACCTGCCATGACATAGGGCATCAGTTCTTCTGAAGGACCCTGTGACTTTCATTTCTAAATCTCGAGTGCTTTGTAAAAGAACAGTCATTACCAATTTTCAAGTCTTGGTCAGACCCAGCCAGGGTTCGAGCCACAACCTTCAAACTTATCTAAGGTATTTTACTATTTACAAACTGATTAAAGTACATCAAATTCCAACTAATATTTCAGAAGTAATCATCTGAAAACTAAAATGGGGACAGTGTTGTTACTACTACAATAGATACAATACTGAAGTGATCCATACATGTCATCTGCAATTTTTGCAGGTACATGTAATAAAAAAACTATAAAAAAAATATTTAAATATATCTGATAAAAGAGAGGGGAAAATAATGTTGCTCATCCACCTCTCTGAAGGAACTGTAAGCCTACCTAACACTGCAGCTCCAATAGCTAGTAATAAACCAAGTAGTGATGCCAAGGTAATTCCCGCTGCTTCACCTGGTCCTATATCATAATGTCCTGGAATCTCCATAGTAACATTAGGGGATTTATTGTCCTACACGTGGAAACAAATACATGTATATAATATTTTTTTTATAACTGAAACATGTGATAAATGCTTTACTTACATTTTAGTATCAACAAATTTTTCAAGTCATGTTTTTTTAAAAAAAAAAAAAATTTAAATTTAAATTTTAACATTGAACTTTTTTATAAGTTCATGGAGAGTACAATTAAAATATTGGGTCATACAAAAGATAATTTGAGACAATGTTGCCTTGCCTGGCGTTAGACATTAAGAGGACATAGTACTGACTGGTTCAGCCGGTGCCGGGATAACGTGACTAGGGACGTGGTATGCTTTTCTGTGACATACTGACTCAGTGCGATAGCATCTTAACAAAAAGTTGTCCTTGGTGCGTTTGTACAAAGCAGATGATAATACACACTTTTACATCACATGCCTACACAGCAACTTTTTTTCAAAGAGAATGCTATACTCTTTAGAACTGTTGACCTTGTTATCTTCTGGAGTCATTTATTACCTGTTGGACAAATAAATCATTTTTCTGAAATGATCTTTGATATACAAACTGTTTTTATTAAAGCCTTGGTGGCCAATTGGTCTGCAGCATCAGCCAACAGATCTGACTGCTTCTCCCTGTTTAAGTTCAAATCCCTCTCAAATCCTAGTGTAAAAAAATTGTCAGTTCCTTTGCAATTTTAGTGGTTTTAATCAGGCACTCTGGTTTCCTCCATCACCCCAGAACCAATTATCTTGATATAAGTGAAACAATCTTAACTAAGCAAAACCACTTTTATCTGTTTCTTTCCTTCCATATAACTCCAGTTTTGTCTGCTTTTCCAAAACTGACCTTCTCAATATAAGTGAAGTAAAAAAATCTTAACTACAGTATAAAACCTGTCCACTCCATTTCTTACCTTGGTGGGTTTAACAGTTGGATTGATTGAAGGTATACAGATATTTAATCTACATTTTTTCTTTGCTGTATAAAGTTGTGTAACTGGTATAAAACATATATCTAAGTTTGCAGTCACATTTACATAGGACTGAAGTTTCCTCTCTGTCACCTCAAAACTATTGTAAACCATCACAACTGACACCATGTTCATTGTAGGTGAAATGAACGTACCAGTGGTCTGTAAAAAAAGTTATTACAATATGGTACAACAATGATAAATACATGAAAAATTATCGTAAACCATGACAACCAACAACATGTTCATTGTAGGTGAAATGAACGTACCGGTGGTCTGTAAAAAATTTATTACAATATGGTACAACATTGATAAATACATGAAAAACTATTGTAAACCATGACAACTGACAATATGTTCATTGTAGGTGAAATGAACGTACCAGTTGTCTGTAACTTGTTTCTTTTCTTAAAAAAACTAATGAAGAAAAAGATTTTATTTATTGCAGATTTTCTGAAGTTCTAGTCAAGCTTTGAAGCAAATGGTATGCTTTAAGCATTTCGGAAAAACCTCAGTAGCACCAGGCCCCGGTTTCACAATCATTCATTAACTAAGATTTTCCTTAACTTAAATCTTGCGAATTTGAAATCTTAATAATTTGGTTAATTGTTAAGATTTTATAGAATTTAAGATGTCGATTACTTTAAGCTTATAACATCTGTATTAAGTTTTGTCACTTTTTTTATTATTTTTTTATTTTCTTCTTCTTCTTCTTCTTATTTTTTTTATTATTATTATTTTTTTTTTTGGTAATTTAAAAAGAAATTGCCAAAATTCGCTAATTTTAAGTTAAAGAAATCTTAGTTGAGGAATGATTTTGAATCTGGGGCCAGTATTCTTCTTTAAGATAAAATAAAGAATGTTATAGGATAAAAAAAAATTTACCACATTATAAAAGCATTTGAAAAAAAAAATTAAAAGTTTTAGATGAATCAAAAATATTCTTGACAATAAACAGTGTCACCAAAAACAAAACACTAGGAGGTAACACATGAAAACAAGAAAGATCAGAACCAATAAAAACACATCGAGGTATTTGTATACCTGATAATCTAAACCTGTTGTATTTGCCTGTCCTATTGATGAGAATGTTGGTAAAATTGTAACCTGGTATTTCTCTGGACACAATCTAAAGTTCAAAATAAAGATCATTTCGTTAACAAAACAAACAAGTAAAGTGGCATTAAAGATTTTTATTTCCTAGTCAATGTTCTTTCATTTATATAAAGGTGTCAAGTTAAAGGATGGAAGAGGAAACTCAAATGTAAAAAAAAAAATAAATTAAAAAATAAATTAAAAAATGAAATAAAAAATAAATATAATAAAATAATTAAATATAAAAATAAATAGATACATATTTCAAAATTAAAAAAACAATTTGTTTTAAAAAGTAACCACCCCAAAAAAAAAATAATAATAATAAAATAAATAAATTTTTAAAAAATTAAAAAAAAAAAATTTAAAAGTAACCACCCCACCCACCAAATTTTTTTTTAATTAAATAAATAAACAAACAACCTTTGGCAAGCAAATCTACAAACTGTCTTATTCCAAAATTGGTATTTTAACCTCAGTGGTGAGAGACAGTATGAGACATGAGCACATGCTTTAGACCACTTGACCAAATAAGAGTTGTCAAAATTTAACTGTACAAAATACTTTGCAGCATGATACAGTAGAACTTCGATAACTCAAAGTGCACGGGACTTCAGTGATGAATTCGAGTTATCGGGGTAGTTTGAGTTATAGAAGTTGAAGGATGACGTCATCTTGTTATATGTTTTTCACTTCAGAAATCTTTGATGTTGTAAATAGTTACAGTTACTCGAATGTAATGCAATAGGGAAAAAACTAAATACTATATAGATACTTTCGAAATAAAAGAATAATAATCAATCTATTAAAGAATTGATATTGACAGCAAAAATTTTAAAACATGTTTTTTTATTTTAAACTCAAGATGTATACGAAAAAAACAGAATCGGAAAACAGATATATGTACATGTATGTAAGCAATACTTAATTATTACATTTGTTTAAAAATACAAACAGATAGTTAAATATTTTTACAAAGCACTAAAATTAAGTCAAAAGTTGAACTGTAATCGAAAGCGGCAGACTACTCAGGTATGGGGATTAGCATACCTGTTAAACTTAATTGTCCCTGACGATACTTAATATTAATCTGTTAATTGATACTAATTATTACGGTTAGATAACCAGAACTACTCTCTTCACTTCTCTTATATAACGATGGCCTAATTACTTATAATTCCTGTGATTTCCTCTGATCATGTTATTTAACGGGCCATTGATCACGCATTGTTAGAAAAAAATTCGAGTTTTTGAAGTTAATTTTTTATAGATTTTTAAATTACAGACCAAATTTTTACTTCGAGTTATCAGGGGTATTCGAGTTATAGAAGTTTGAGTTATCGAAGTTTTTCGAATATAGTGTATGAAGAAAACAGGTTGGGACAAAATAAAGACTTTGAGTTATCCGTGGTATTAGAGATATCAAAGTTTGAGTTATCGAAGTTCTACTGTACTTACAACTTGAATGTCTCCTTTACTCTGTATGATGTAGCTATAACAGGTCTTATAAATGATAGATCTATTATAAACATGTCATTTTTCACTTCTTTTTCCAACCTATCTATCTGCTCGGACATACTTATTAAACCATTTTTGTCTTTTTGTAATTTAAATATCAGTGTATCCTGCAAAAATAAAGGTAGCATATATTAATAATCAAATTACTGGTACATTATACTTGTTATAAAGTCCAAAAGATGAAAAAATGAAATGAAACATCCATAACTCAACATAATTGTGACTTGTACACTTGGACTCTGACTTTTAAGTTATTTTGGATTTTGAGTATTTAAAATTCAGGAAAAAAAACCCAAAACAAACAAAAAGTTTGGTACAATATAGTGGTTTCAAATTATCCAAGGTATTTAAAATTATGGACTGCTCTACTATAGGTTTTAACAATAATCTAGTCAATCTACAGTTTGACCTTAAACTAATTGCAACAGAACAAATTGTGTTACTAATATGCTCTCAAATACCTGAAATGTTTATAGTAAAAAGTCTACCAAAATCTGACAAGGGGAAACAAGTTTTTGAGAAGTTTTAATTTCTTATGGGGATTTATATAGAAAAGGGAGATACCGGTCACTCCTGTAAAACAGGTGGATTTTAGTCCAAATAATCATATGTTTTTTTGCTATTTTAACAAAAAGTAAAGCAAAGACCCTGGAATTAATCAATCATAATTGATTCCATATGTATATTCAACATTTCTGATTTCATTTAAAGTGAAATTATTGGCCCCATTTTCATTCAGTTGCATTGCATTTTAAGTCTTTCACAATCTAATGTTTCTATAGTGATCAGGAATTAATAACAAAATACTCAAAGTAATGATGTAGAAGTATAGAAAAGTTATGTTTTTAACCTGATATACTTATTTTATCATTTCTGTGTATAACAAAATGTATTTGAGGTAAATAAATCTTTTTTCTCTCATCAACATGCCCTTAATCAGAGTTTTGCATAAATTCTTTCAACAAAATTATTTAATTCTTTTACATTCCATTTACATATTACATTCTAAATTGTCTTAAATTATCTATTTTAAGTCTATGTATAAAATTTCCATCTAATTTCTAGGTTGTTCAGTATAGTATCTGAGAAAAATTGAAATTTTTGAAAATTTAGGATCACAATACAGAGTTATCTCCCTTTTCTATAGAAAATTCAATTGGCAAAAAACCCTAAATTCCACTGGATTGAAATAGGTAGATTTTTTATGGTGAATAAAAACACAATTCCTAAAAACAATCACATAAAAATATTTTCATTGAGGTTTGACCCTATTTTTTCATAGATTGACTAGACAGTTCAAGTGTTTTATTTGAAAATCGAATTTGGTGATACCTTAAAACGGTTAAATGTGTTCCATGATTTCATATGACAACTCATTTTCAGTAGTAGTGAAATTTAAATACTTAATTAGAATGGTCTCGCTATGAAGGAGTTACAGAAGCTATTAATTTTGTCTACAAAACTTTGTTATATCACCACATGTCTGTCACAAATTAGACATTATAAAGAGATCTGGTTATATAAGAAATACATAAAGAGAAAAACAGGACCTTTCTAATAAAAGTGGAGAGTTGAATTCAGGATATTTCCTATAAAAGTGGGACACTACCAATTGAACAAACAGTCACCTGTAAAGTTAGCCTCACCAAACAGTCAAAATGGATTGAGCTACTGGTAAATGTTACAAATCTTCTTAGATTGTATGATTAAAGCTTTAGCCACTAAGCCACTGTAGTTCCTAGGTACATTTGTACTAAGTATATTAATCAAATGATAAAAAAGTTCAAACAGCACATACTTACATCTTTTACAGATAGAACATGGAAATTTTTCATTGTCTCAGCTAGCAGAATACTATCTAGTTTTCTCTGAAGTGACTCTATTATATCAGTCTTAGTAGCTAACAAACTATTCTGTATACCATCAAAATCTATTGTGTTAAATTCTAAAGCTATCTCTGCACTATAACAAATTTATACAGATCTATACTAATATTTTAAAATATCATAATGCAAAAACAAGAATTTGGTTTCTAAGTAAAAAATCTAATATTCTTACCTAATTACACTCATTACTTAAAAATAATAAGTACATGTAATATCAACTTTGCATCCACATTCACTTATGTTGTATCTCAAAACCAAAGAATTCCAATAAAGGGGAATAATTACAATTTTTAAATTCTGGCTTTACAGAGGCACTAAAAAGTGATTAATTAAATCTAGATGTGTTAATCAAGTTATTACAGATTCTTGAAAATTGAAGGCAGTATATTCTATACGAGTAGGTCAAAATTTTTAAGATACTCATTCGTTGATTTTTATAAGTAAAAGTGTTTTTATCTTAGAAGTTTGAAGCTTATAATTAACAGACTCACTATGTGAATTCTCCTGAACTGATGGCAGTAAATCTACTATGATCAGAGTTAGGTCCAAAGTTAAGATGGGATTGTTTAATTTTCTCGGCATAACTCTGTATATATGGAAACAGCGAGGTAGCTTGAAGTGTTAGTATCACATCATTCTGCAGACAGAAAAAATATACATGTACAAGATTCAAACAATATATTAAAGTTTTTGATATATTGATTCAATGGGGTTTTATGTCCCAGTCAAGAATATTTTACTTATATCGAGATGTCACCAGCTATAGATGCAGTGGCAAAAATTTTGACCTTGCAGTGCATTTAGGTCAACGTGCAGTGAGGCTTCTCTAAATTGTCATGCCTGTCATGACACAGGGCATAACTTTGAAGGTGGCTCAGTGCTTAGTGAAAAAAAGAGTCACAACCAATTTCAAGTCTTAATCAGACCCAGAAGAGGTTCAAACCCTCGACCTCTCACATACAAAGCGAGCACTCTACCAACTGAGCTTAAAGCTGCATTAAGTTTTCCAAAGAAAAAAAATAAAACGGTGCGAATCTAAATAATGATGTTCCTAATGAACAATATTAAATTTGGTTCAACGATAAAAGCTCGAATAAATACAGAAATTACAGTATTTACCCAGCGAGATGCAGCATTTTGGATCTAATATTAGAACATGGTTACGTCATCAAAACCTGGGTCATTTAAACACAACTTTCAAAATGTTGAAATACGATAAATTAAACACAGAACTTCGTTGAATTTGTCATTTGTGACTTAGGTAAGGGAAAAATAACACCATTTCAAATTCATTCTCGATATTAATGAAGGACAATTAATGCAATCTGTCATGTTTCACTTTCGATTCTAGGCTTTTCCGTACATCCGTGCGCATGCTCCAAGCTCATAATTACCATTGTAGAACACTGACCAACCGGTCAGAGGATTCCGTTTATTTACAGCTAAAAGAAATGAAATTTTAGAAAATGAATGTCACGGATCATGGTTAGAAGATATCTACTTTTAAAAAAAAATATTTTTAGAAAATCAAAAAAAATTTAGAAATTTGGTAAACTTAATGCAGCTTTAAGTAGTAGTCAATAAATTAAAGGATTGCATGACTAATGGAACTGTTCCACACCAATGTTTTCTATCTTTTCACTTGAAAAGATTTGTTGCTCTTTTTGAACCACATACTCACAGAAGCTGTATAAAGCATGTAACTTCAAGGTCATTGCTTGAAGATTTCAAACTAAAAACCAAAATAACCATCTTTTCATCCCACTAAAAAAAATTTAGAACTACATTAAAAAAATAAGAATATTGAAAGACTAACAACAATGTAAACAGACAACCGAGCAGACTGAAGTGTTGGTATTTGGATGACAGCACTTCTTACCCCTTAGGCTTGAATCCTACTGATTGTTGGTTTGCTTGTCAAAGTTGGTGGTCAGCTGGGCACTCAGCTTTCCTGCACCATTTCTAAACTGAACATCAATACATGTACAAAATCTTAACCAGGTCATAAAAACTACATTATTTCCAGTCCTATGCTGGAATATAACAAAAAATTTCTATACAATGTACAGTCAAATTTAACTTGGACTCCACTTACCCATTGTATATCAATCCACTTACCTGTTTAATATCAGTCCACTTACCTGTCTCATATTGATATCCATGACAACTTTATTACTAACAGGACTCAGGATATTTGTGATTTTATCCAATAGATCATCTTTTGTTTCTTGTATTTCTGTCAAATTTAGTGACTGTATGCTGTTACATGGAAGATGCAGATTAAATGCAATTCTAAAATATATAAATAAAAATGTAACGAATTTTTGACATACAATTACTGAATGGTATCCCATTCAAAAGACAGTATTGTTCTTGTAAGTCACTTCAAACCATTTAAACACGTTAAGCACTGTTACAACACATTTGGCAACAAAAATGCATTTATTAACAAAAATTTAAGCATTCTGTTACCAAACGCATTGTTACAAAGCACTGCCACTTGAACATTTTTTATGTTTAACTAAAACGTTGGTCATCAGCCAAAAGATACTGATTGGTAATGTTTTGGTTTTACCAAACAATGTAATTTTATCACATTCAAGGGACAGTCTTGTACTTGTAAGTCACTTCAACTCTTTTACCATAATTAAAACAGGCCCTAAATTAACCTATACGGTCAGAAGATAGAGAATACCTAGGTGCCTAAACAGTGAACAAAAAGTCTGGTTTGTAATTATTGAAAATCAATGCCATACAATTTTAAAATGTGCTTTGTGCATTGATATTAGAAATGAAGTTTCAAAATTCCAGAACTTTCAATTCAACAAACGGAGGTTTAGAGATTTTTACTAAATAAGAATTGCATTTCCTCACCTTTTGTATTCTATCTGGTGACAATAAATCTTGATGTATATATCAACATAAATGTGAACACTGATACCACTTAAAAAACAATGCTTATGGCTAACCTCTTATTTTATCATGTTGAATTATTGGTTGGTTGAATATTGCTTTAGGTCATATCAGTAATTTTTTCCAGCTATTTTCATGAAAAGACCATTTTTGTTACTAATTATCTTACTTAATTTTGTTACTAATTACCAGGTCTAATCTTCACTTCAGTTCAGGTGCTGACTGAGTTTGTGAGTTTTTTGTGAGTATTTCAGATCTGCTTTGTACATGTAGCAGTGTGCAATTTTAGAGCATCCTTTAAAAATCTACACTTGCTAAACATCACAGATAAACATCACAGACTACATAGACCATTACAGAGTACTCAGGCCATTACAATGGTTTTGTACCACCAACAAGAGAAAAGCATTTCCACACTTACAGTAGACTGGAGTTAAACCAAAAGTGGTGACATGCCTTCATTTTAAAAGCTAAGGCCTTGACCACTCAAAAACATCTTGTGTATAAGATAGAGCAGCAAGACAGGCATTGAATTCAAATATACAAAGTTTTTAAATTGTTTTAACATTTAACTAATGTTCACTTACTTATCTGATAAATAATGATTATTTGTACAACTTGTGACATTATCCGCAGTTTCAAGATGGCAGCCACCCAATTCCAGACAAGTTGTGTCATTAGAACTAAGGATAGAAAAAAATACAATAATTATTAAATAGAAACTTGTAAGTTACTTTCACTTTCTTAAACCAGTCAAAAAACTCAAGTAATCAGTCTCATGTTGCAATAAATCTATTATTTTGCGATATACAGTAGAACCACCTGTGAATCTCTAATGATTAAAAATCTTCCAAAATGATGAATCGTTTCAGAAAAGACAGAGGATTAGTTTCCAAAGATTCATTCATTAGATATATGGATGGTGATTTTTATACAAAATATATCATGTAAGATTGGTCTAGATTTATTCAGTGGTTTGGTTTACACTGTACTAAGCTCCAAAAGAAGTTCTCAAAAAAATGTGTTAAGTAAGTGTGTGCAAATTTCTTTAAAGACAAACTTAAAACAATACATTTGCAATGATTATTTTCCTGTACCAATTTTAGTTTAGTTGGCACCTTAGGGGGTCTTGGTGTCCGAAGTGTTATAAAGTGTGTGGTTATTGACCACAGTGCCACTCACCACTCTAGGATTCAAATTCCAGTCAGGCATATCCTAGAGTGAGAAAGCTAACATGGTCACTTTCCAATGGTCAACAATTTTCTTTAGGCACTCTGTATCCTCTACCATCTCAGAAATGACTGCATCAATATAAGTGAAAGAATCTTTAATGGGGCATAAAATACCATTACTCAACTTGACTTCACTCGACTCTTAGATCCATGAAAATTGGACATTATGAAATTCCACGGTAAATAATTTCCTAAATTTGTATGTATGTACTTACCTATTAGTACAATTATTTGGACATTTGTCAATATAGATTCCTCTGTACTTTACATTAGTAGGCAAGTATCTGTCCTTACGAGTTATAATACTAAGTCCACCAATACTTATAAACTTTCGGATTTTATCTATTACATCTTCAATATTAACTGTCTTATTTTCTCTTTGAGCATCCAAAATTAAAGTTGTGTTATTCTGGAAAAATAAATAAACCTTATGATAAGAGTAAAACCATGATTGATACTGCCTCAATCATACAGCATCTTCCCCCTCAAGAGTTGGAGGTTGTGGGTTTGAACCCCAGCCAGTTATTTATGAGAATATAACATCTGAAATATTGTTTGACACTTGGCATTAGGAGGACAGAGTATCAACTAGTTCACCCAGTGCAAGGATAATGTGACTGGGGCAGGTCTTCACAAACGCCCATTTTTGGCAAATTCAAACTTCAAAAAGACGATTGAAAAATATCCTAATCGGCTTTTTTTTCCCATTAAGAGTAAGACAATATCTCATTAAAAATCTTTACAGTTGGTTTGTTAACAATTAAGTGTACTCAGGACGGGGGGGGGGGGGGGGGTCTTTGCCATTTTTTTTTTTTTGGAGCCAGGGGGCTTACCCTTTGCAGATCGGGAGGGAGGGATGTACCCTTTGCCGACCGCAGATTGACCTTACTGGCGTTTGTGGAGCCCTGGACTGGGGGTAGTGGTATGTTTGTCTGTAGCATACTGTTTTTGTTAAGGTAACACTTTACCAAAAAGTCACACTAAATGTAGGCTAGTACATGGAAAACCATAATACAAGCAACAATAATACCGGTATATTCATGACTGACAAATGGAATAATTTTCAACTGATTTTTTCTTGTCAAAACGTCAAAAATTTAGCCCTGCTACTGAAATATCCCACTTTACATTTTTGGTTTTATTTTTCACTTCTTTTTTGGTTTTGTTTTATTTTGTTTTTTATCTTTACAATTTGGCATGTCTTTTGCAGTGCTGTAGGCAAGGAATTATACACAGGCAATAATTTTACAGTTTAATTTGGGGGTTGAGGCACCCCAGGCAGCACTACCTTAGCATTCTGCATTTTGCAATGTAGAAATCTTCCATTGCAAATAAATGTATATTTATTACATCCTAAAAATTTGGTAATTTTTACATATAGTACCTTATTACGATGAAAGTAACCATTTTTAAATTGAATATCTGGCATTAAAAAATCATTTAACTGTCTTTTAACTTTGGATACATGCTGATTTTCTTCTTTTGTTGTCATCTTTTTAAACAATGGGTACTCCAAATATATCATAAAGCTGTAAAAAAAAAATAAAAACAGGCTACATGTAAATGAAACATTTGATAGAACTCTCAGAACCTCTTAATTTCTCCTGCTCATAATTAAACCTACAAGAGGTATTAGAATACTTTAAATTTATCACTTCTCAGCCAGTTCATAAAATAAACTTTATTAAAAACATGAAACTTTGTCTACCAAATACATGTATATATTTTTCACCAAAAGTTTACTCTGTCTATTAAAAAGGTATAGTTATTGAAAAGCTTTAACAGTGGAAAACGCTACCACCCATGCTGTCACTACTTCATGTGCTGTTTTTGCTTCTTACAAACAAGTTAAAAACTTATTCATAATTTCACTCCAACAATGAGTATAGACAAATTAGGCTTCCCAGATATTTGTAAGTAAAACTTCCATCCATAGCCTTCATTATGGCTTAAATGTTGTCCAGTCAAATACAAGTGTTATAATGTTTTGTTAAATGTTGTCCAGTAAAATACAAGTGTTATAATGTTTTCTTAAATGTTGTCCAGTCAAATACAAGTGTTATAATGTTTTCTTAAATGTTGTCCAGTCAAATACAAGTGTTTAATGTTTTGTTAAAAGTTGTCTAGTAAAATACAAGTGTTATAATGATTTGTTAAATGTTGTCTAGTAAAATACAAGTGTTATAATGTTTTCTTAAATGTTGTCCAATAAAATGCAAGTGTTATAATGTTTTGTTAAATGTTGTCCAGTAAAATACAAGTGTTATAATGTTTTCTTAAGTGTTGTCCAGTCAAATACAAGTGTTATAATGTTTTTTTAAATGTTGTCCAGTAAAATACAAGTGGTATAATGTTTCGTTAAATGTTGTCCAGTCAAATACAAGTGTTTTAATGTTTTCTTAAATGTTGTCCAGTCAAATACAAGTGTTATAATGTTTTCTTAAATGTTGTCCAGTAAAATACAAGTGTTATAATGTTTTCTTAAATGTTGTCCAGTCAAATACAAGTGTTAAAATGTTTTCTTAAATGTTGTCCAGTAAAATACAAGTGGTATAATGTTTTGTTAAATGTTGTCCAGTAAAATACAAGTGTTATAATGTTTTGTTAAATGTTGTCCAGTCAAATACAAGTGTTATAATGTTTTGTTAAATGTTGTCCAGTCAAATACAAGTGTTATAATGTTTTGTTAAATGTTGTCCAGTCAAATACAAGTGTTATTATGTTTTGTTAAATGTTGTCCAGTAAAATACAAGTGTTATAATGTTTTGTTAAATGTTGTCCAGTCAAATACAAGTGTTTTAATGTTTTGTTAAATGTTGTCTAGTAAAATACAAGTGTTATTATGATTTGTTAAATGTTGTCTAGTAAAATACAAGTGTTATAATGTTTTGTTAAATGTTGTCCAGTAAAATGCAAGTGTTATAATGTTTTGTTAAATGTTGTCAAGTAAAATACAAGTGTTATAATGTTTTCTTAAATGTTGTCCAGTCAAATACAAGTGTTATAATGTTTTGTTAAATGTTGTCCAGTCAAATACAAGTGTTATAATGTTTTCTTAAATGTTGTTCAGTCAAATACAAGTGTTATAATGTTTTCTTAAATGTTGTCCAGTCAAATACAAGTGTTATAATGTTTTGTTAAATGTTGTCCAGTAAAATACAAGTGTTATAATGTTTTCTTAAATGTTGTCCAGTCAAATACAAGTGTTATAATGTTTTCTTAAATGTTGTCCAGTCAAATACAAGTGTTATAATGTTTTGTTAAATGTTGTCCAGTAAAATACAAGTGTTATAATGTTTTTTTAAATGTTGTCCAGTAAAATACAAGTGTTATAATGTTTTCTTAAATGTTTTATGTCATATAAGCAATTTTTTTGCATTTTTTTAAATATTAATCTCAAGTTCATAATGTATATGAGTGTACAAGTGTTTCCAATCTGCATTGTACTATTGCAAACTTGGAATGCTACACTTACACTTGTCTCCAATGCCCTCTGAACATCAGACCATTTATGTGAATATATTTGCCTGTATACACCAAAGTGATGGTAGAGTTATGACAATACACTGAAATCTACATAAAATAATTTCATTTAATTTTGATTTGGACTTTCGAAATTTTCTAGATACCTAATTTTTAAGGTGCAAATTATCTACGGTTTTTAATCAAATAATGCTATCAAAGTCATAACATAGCTTCCTCACCTATCATAATTTTCTGCATCTATTCCTACTATACTGGAACCATTCTGACCAATGTTCAGTATGATCTGACCATCATGTATCAACTTAGTAAGATGTCTGAAATTAGTGACCAATGGTGGATCTCTTGACATTCCTTGCATTACAAACTTTGATGCTGTCTGCAAATTCCTGAAATCAACTAAACAGTGATTTACCGGTACTTGAATCAGAGACAACTGGGACCAAAGATGGTGTCTCTTCTAAATCATACAGTTTTTAAGTCCACATACTTTAACCTACATGACTGGAAATCATTTTTCCATTATGCAATGACCTTATCCACAGGAAGTGGCTTTATATATTCAGTAGTCTCTATGTACAGTATCACCACTAGTTTTGTCATATACTGATGTTGTGAAGGAGTTGAGTTGAGTAATGGTGTTTAACGTCACAGTCAAGAATATTTCACTTATATCGAGACTTGCACAGTTATAGGCAAAAGTGCAGAAATTTTGCCTGTGTGTTGCACTGATGGCATTATATGTATGTTTATTGTTCACGCCTACCGTGGCATGGTACTTCTTTTATTTTAAGTTTCCATCAGAAAGAACTGTGACTTTCATTTTGTAATGCCAAGTGCTTGGCGAAAGAACAGTCACTACCCACTATCAGTTCTTGGGTCAGACCGGGTCAGGGTTCAAACCCACGACCTCCCACTTACAAAGTTAGCACTCTACCAAATGAGCTACCACAGGGGTTATGTTGTGAAGGAGACTGAGATAATTTGAAGAAGACTTGTAAAGAAAAACATAGAAGAAATGAATAATGGAAATTTAAATTATGTGGCAATAAGCAAGGCGAACTAAACCCAAAGCATGTGAGATACATATGATTTTTAAGCTAACACTTAACAACTTGGGTCAATTATGCTTTTTTTTGGATTTTAGGGTATCACATGGAACTGGATTTAACTGAATGATAACATGTTGCTATATTGAATTGTTTATTTGCCTTTCAAGAATTTTTCCTTTTCTTTACAAAAACAAAACCAGCCTGTTACCAGTGTAGAAATGAATAAATTTACCTTCCCGATTGTAAAATTATGAATTGCATTGTGGGATATGTTGAGTGGTAATCTTCTGATGCTCCGTTCTACCAATAATAATTTATTTCTGTCAACGTTTGATAAATTATGTAGTCCAGCACATGGAAACACAATCTTGATCTCTTTCCTAAAATATAATGTTAAGATTAATCCCAAACTCTGAGCAGACTTTCCCAAAACTAGCATAAATGGTTACAAATTCAGTGAAATATCCAACTTTAAAGTCTGGCCTGTTGCATTTTTCTTTTTTTTTTTTATTATTATTTTTTTCTTTTTGATTTTAACTCCATGTACTTCACATCAAAACTACTTGATACCAACGGGCGACAAATTTGTACAAGTCAACCACATTTCAGTGTCAGACAAACCCTAAATAAAACAGGAACGGAAGAAAATATTGGTGCCAAACTGGGACCAGAACCAATAACCCTTTCCAATACTACATGTAGCAGGTCGTTCTATCAATTGAGCTAAACAGTCACCTATATAGTTTGCCACCCTCCAACCCCATTTTTTTTTTATCTCATAAGAAAAACTGTTGTTCACAATTATATTCATATGACCATATATGGCATGATGATACTCAATAAACTATTTTTCAGATTCTGAACACAGAAAATTTTTAAACTTGCATCAAATAATAGCAACTGGTAGTTTTAAAATGAGAATTATGTACTACATTCATCTAATTATTTCAAATTGGAGTAAAATTTTAAACATTTACTTCTCTGTTAGTAGGAAATTATCTTCACATTGATGTTTCCGAGACCACTGACATCCACCGATACTTCTACACTCAACTTCAGTATATCTAAATCAGAAAATGACACCCATGAAAACAAAAGCTGTTTGAAAAATTATCCACCATAATACTAAAACCAAAATCATTTAATCCATCAAGATAATGTCCATTGGTTTATTATGCAAAATTCTGAAACTTCCTATAGATTGCTTAAAATACATGATAAGTCTATTTTTTACTTGCAATTTATTTCTTAAATGGACAAAAACTTTAAGATGACAAAATATAAAAAGAAATTTCAAGTTAAACCCAAAAAGTCAAACAAATTAAAACAATTTTTAATTATTTTATTTAATATACATGTATATATTTTTAAAATTATTTTTAACCAATGAATTTAATACAGGAATCCATTCTTTTAATTCATATTTGCTGATGACAACTGAACTGTAACCCATATTTAGCAATTAGCATACATTCCCCAGTTTTACAGTACATACAGTAGTTACTATTTCAAACGAAGACCAAGATGGAAATATTTCTTATAAACCCTCTTAAAACCCACATTCCCCAACTCAAACTTGAAATTTTGGTGTAAAAAATGCAGGTTATAAGCCAGAAAATATTAAAGGTTAATTTTTCTGACTCCTATGAAATGACAGTAGGATTTTGATAACTTGATAAGTTTAATTTCTACATATATACACAGTAAAAATACTCACACTTCATTACAAGTCCTGGGACATATGTTCTGAAATGATCCAGTAAAGTAATCAGTATCTATTTCAAGCTCCTTTTCAAATAATATAAATTTGGTGTGGTTTGTATCAATACTTAATTTTAGTCTTTTATATTCTAATCTTAAGTTTACGTCACTGTCTGGTAACTTAGAGACCATAAATTCTATATAATTCTGAAAAAAATAAATAAATAAATAAAAAGAAACAAATCTTAAGCTGATTCTGATGATGCTTAATTTTATCAATATAAAAAATGTGCAATAAATTTTTGAAATGAATTTTTTTTTTTTTCATTTAATGTACCAGTAGTGATATCTGCAAAGAGCTAAACCCACTACAAAGTGCTTGCTCCATATATGGGAGAGGTTCCAAATGTCCATAAAATATTGCAAATGTTTATTCAACCTTCAAAACAGCATACATATATCAAACATATAAAGTATACAGATCATTGTTAAATTAAAATTTAAAATTTTCTCTTTTAAATGCACTTTATTCTATCAAATAAAAAAGAGAGCTTGGAAGGCCCTACTAGTAGGTGCTCTCCCGACAATAATTTGCATGGCTTAATTTTGGGTAATGATTGACTGAAAATGAACCAAAGACAAGCTTGATTCAGAATGTTATTGATTCAACATGGCTCATATACTCACCAGACATAACTTTTGTCAAGAGGATCAGTCTAAGCAAGTTTGAACAAGATTGGATTGAAATTGGCGACTTAAAACAAGGTTTTTCTATAATTTGACCTAGTAACCTACTTATTGACCAAACATGGCCCATATACAAAGACTGGACTAAAATTGTGGCCTTTAGAGTGTTAACAAGGTTTTTCTAAAATTTGATCTAGTGACCTACTTATTGACTCAACATGGCTCATATACAACCTTGAACTAGCTTTTAGCAAGAGGATACCTTTGGACAACTTTCATGTAGATTGGATAAAAATTGTGGCCACTTAGAAATTTTAAAACTGAAGTTGATGGACAACCAATGATGGACAACATGTGCACATGAGGGACATAGTCTAATCATAATAGCTTACTTGAGCACTTAGTGTTCAGGTGAGCTAAAAATTAAACAGCACTCCTGAGATTCCAATGGATATTTGGTACACTAAACAAACCAATATCTAGTTTGTGCCAAACAGTTCTTTCAACTTGTTATGAAAACATTTACAAATATTCTTGGAATAACATCATCAACACAGGAAAAAAATTCATCAAATTATCAAGATCTTCATGGCAATTGGAATAGTCTTGCAACATAATTATGAGAAATCACATTGTACCCTGGTGAATCCCAACCATTAAACTGAGACTCTAAATCAAATGTGAACCGGATGGAAAGAAAAACCTGAAAAAACTACTTTCCCACCAAGTGCCCAGTCTGAGGATTGACCCCAGACCTGTGTAGCAATAAACAAGCACTCTACCGCAAGGCTTGGACAAGAAAAGTCTAGCAGTAAATAACACTATGTCACCTTCTATATAACAACGATACAATATCATGACTAGCTCAGCTCGATCATAACAAAAAATCATAAAAAGCATCTTCATCAGGAATATAATAATTTCATAATAAATCATCACATAATTAACCTTATATATCCTGATGTTATCTACAGACTTGGCAACCTCTGGTAGAAAGTGTGACAGGGCTATTTTGGATATAGCTTTCTGTATCTCCAGTCTTCCATCCAATGGATTCCAAGTTAAAAAGTCTTCTAAATTTACATCTTTGATTGCCAAGGAGATTTGTAAACTGAAAAACGATATGCATAATGATATAATTATAATCTTTTGCATTGGTTTGTGTAATCATTTATATTTTTCATATTAGGCCTAAAATTAATACAATCTATCACTAGTTGTAGTGCCAGATAGGGAAATCTCAATCCAAATTCTTATTTATTCAAAAAAGTTTTGCCTAGTTTGGACTAAATATATTAGAAGGAAGGTTGAGATTTCCTTATTATATATGACACCAAAAGTAGTGACTAACTCTACCAGTGTTTCTTGCACCATAACATATTCTTTTGTAACTCAAAAAAAAAAAAAAAAAAAAAAAAAAAAAGGTATATAACCTCAAATTTCATTGATAAATTTTGGCTGGATAAACAGTCTGTGTAGGATGTCTTATCTCAGGGGGTTGCATGATGAAAGTCTTTCACCACTCTGTTTATGGATTTTCTATCTGGGGTGCAAGCGAAAAATCTAAAAATGCTGTGAATGTGGTTTCATTTTTTCTGCTGTACATGAGTGCAAGGAATGGCTGTTTTGTCTTTTGTCAAGCAAACAACAAATTTATTATTAAAATGAATGTCTAAATTTCTAAAAAAAAAAAATGGGTATGAAAAAAACTAGTGTTAAGATCCAGATAATCAAAGAAGCTTGTGCACACATCAAGTTCTCAAAAAATAAACAACTACCATATCTAAACTTCATCATTAGATAAACACTCTAAAGTCATATGTTCACATTTTCATAGTGTGTTACATATTTTGAAGGCTCTTAGTACTTTGTACAAGCAAAGAAAAAAGATAAATGTAAATTTAAAATAAATTGTCTTTGTAATGGGACATCATTTCTTTGTTACAAAAACAAAATACTGACTGTAAACATTGAGCCATAGAAAAAGTTGACCCTGGTCAAAAACACACTGATTTAATTTAACTACAGTCTTCTCTATTTTTCCTATAAAGTTAAAAAAACACATTCAACAAGCCATCTTCAAGAAATGCTTTAGAGAAGGTGAGGCAGAACAAGTAAAAGAAGAAGGGGACATATAGCAAAACCAACATGGCTCATGCAGCTTCTTTAAGGGAAGATAATTACTTGGTAAAGTCTTGGTAACTTCTTCGTTTGACATCACTCCTGTAACCTGTCTCATTATAATATGGTATGGTTATGGTAAAATTATTTGACCATGACATGAGATGTTTTAATCTCCAGATGGTTTCAGTAACTGATGGGTCCAGTAGTCTCCCTTGTATGATAAACTGTATATATCTTCCTACAGTATCTGTACCCTAAACAAAACATAGAAATAGGTATGTACAACATCAGAAAAGTAAAGAAAAAAATTAAAAAAATAGAACAAACACATAACACAGTTTTTTCTTTCCTTAAAAGAAATACAAAAGAGTTAATAAATTGAACTTGTTTGACCAAATAATTATCTTCTCCGTAAAATTAAAATCAAAGACTACAGTTGTTAATGTATAATCAGAAGAATTCTGATTGGGAATAAGCTAAGTGACAGAGAGAAAAAACTCTATAAAAAACCTAAAAAAAACTCTAAAAGTATTTATAAAGGAATTTTTTCCATATATACTGTATGCAAATGAGAAATGTACAATCAAACTTTATACCCTAATGTTTATTTTAATTTTTTACACATTTGTTAAAATAAGAATAAATAAATTAAACGATAAATTTTACAAAATAATTAAAATAGTTTCAATAAATAAATAAATAAATAAATAAATAAATAAATAAATAAATAAATAAATAAATAAATAAATTACCTTCTTAAATCAAATGAATGTGCAACTTTAGATGTCAATAGTGACATGTTTTGTAGTTTCTGTTTAAATTCTGCTAGTACACCATCTTCTATTGCAGTATCATTTATCTTTTCATAAAGTCCAAGACATGGGAAGTAAAACTGTTACATTCATTCTGCAATAAAACAAAACAATTTATCCATATAACCATTCATCCATAAAACCATAAAAACATCCTTCCAACCATTCATCCATCCATCAATTCATTCAACCATCCATCCAACCATTCTTCCTTCCATCCATCTATCCATCCATCCATCCATCTCAACATCTATCTAACCATCTTCATCCATCCATCCAACAATCCATCCATATAACTATCCATCCTTCCAACCATTCATCCTTTTAACCATCCATCCATCTATCCTTTCAACCATTCATCCTTTTAACCATCCACCCAACCATCCATCCATCCATCTATCCGACCATCCATCTATCCAACCATCCAATCTTCCATATATCCAACCATCCATCCAACCATTCTTTTATCCAAAAATTCATCCATACAATCATTCATTCATCCAACCATCCATACATTCAACCATCCATCCATTCATTCAACCATTTATCCATCTAACCATCCATGCAACCGTCCATTTTAAATCAATCTCAAGAAACGCTCTCTTACAGAAGTTACAATTTTTTTTATCTTGGAAAAACCAAGTGTACATTTCTTTTAAAAGAAATATAAAATTATACCTTTCAGGTAACAGTGGGTTATTGGTACAATTATTTTCCGTTCCTTCCCAGTGACAGTGATGTTGGCTGTTACATCTTTCCTCTGTTAATCTACAAATAAAGCAAAAAATAAGTTAAAAACACATAAAAGTATATAAATATTACAGTCAAAACCTGAATTATAAAAATTTAAAAACTTAAGCTGTGGTAAGAACAAGAGTTCCAGAAGGACTAATGTATCACTCAAAAGGTTTGAGAACAGGGTATTGTGGGTTCAAATCCCAGCCGGGTAATACATAAAACTTTTAAAGTTGAGATATTGCTTTCTCTTCTGGTATACATCATTTAGAATATAGAGTATGTATTAAATGGTTATCCCAGTGATAGAATAATGGACTGTAGTATGAGGAGTAGTATGCTTGCCTATGGCATAGCTACTCTGTGAGCTAGCACATTACCAAAAACTCCCCCTGAGTAGGGTTAGTGTACAGCAGGACATAATATACATTTGCACATCACAAACATACATGAACTAGGTCTAAGATTAATCTTTAGGGATTAATAACATTGTTCTAGTCACAAATAGCTAAAAAAAAAATTGCTGATGAGATGTTAAGCAACATTACAACATCAACAACAACTCAAAAGGTTCTTACCAGTAATCTATTTGAATTTATATTAGGAACAGTTATTCCAAGCACAAATGTGAATATGCATGAACCAAGGATTTTTTGGCCCATTTGTCCCCCCCCCCCCCCCCCAAAAAAAAAAAAAAAAAAAAAAAAAAAAAAAAACAGATTTCCCAAAGTTTTATCGGTGTTGTATGAATGTTTGAAAGTTTGTTAAAAACAGTAAAACTACTCCTGTATATGTCATTCAATTCTATTCATAATTTAAGCAGTCTCGGCAGCTTAGCTAATTGAGCACTTCTCCTTATGTTTTGCAGGTTTAAATCCCTTCCCCATTCTGCATTTTTTCTGAAAAATCATGGCTCTTAACGGCTTTGCTATATCAATATGTGCTGTTACAGCAATGGTAAAGCTGTTACAAGTCATTATTTTCTGGACTACATTTTTGTTTTTTTGTGCTACAATGGTGCAGCTTGCAAGTGCTCAGAACTGGCAAAATAACTGTTTAATTTGTGAAAGAACCAGTTTAAAGTTTCAAATTAAAGTTTTCGTGAAATACAATGGTTGGAGAATACTGGTACTTGGTTTGACTGCATGTTTATGATCCTGATTTGAGTGGAGTGGAGTAATGGTGTTTTATGTCCCAAACTTTGTTAGGGTTTGTGGAGGAAACAAGAGTTTCAAGGAAAAAAACAGGTATTCTACAAGAAAACTTATAAACTTTCTTACAATAGGATCTATTTTTGTGGAAAATAAATGATTTGCAAAAGTATACTGGTATTTCATGTCATACTTAGATCTATTTCCAACTGACTGGCATTTTCTAAAAGTCATATTAATTGTTTCTCTTCATGCAAGTTTGCAAATTAGCAAGATTTATTTTTATAATCAATCAAATACTAGTATTTATTTATTTATTTATTTATTTATTTATTTATTTATTTATTTATCTATTTATCTATTTATTTATGTCTAAGTAGTGTAATAAGAACAGAGATGAAGGTAAGGCATTAACAATTATTTAATAACTATGTAATCCCAGGAATTTATTAAGTATGACAATAGAGAATGTCTTATTAATAAATTTAATTAACCCAAATGCTTAATTAATCAGTCTCCTGTCATGTTCACCTGTACTTTTACTTGTTATAATTATAGATGTTTATTAAACTGTAATAGTTAGGTAAGGTAATTACTGTCCAGGTGTGTCACATTTATTGTCATATATATTTACAGGTTATTTTTAGGTAAATTAGGTCATAAATTGTTTACCTATAAGTAAGCAGCTTTTTGATTGGTTACTGATAAAACTACAACCAATGAAATTTAAGCAATGGATTCCTACAGGTAAATGTTCTCAGGTGTGTTTGAGGTGGGACTGTAAGATGACAATTAGCTGATTTTGACAGTTTTAAGTTATTTTGCTTATTTTTGTAAACTTTTAAGGGTGTTTCTTGTAAACAGGAGATTATTTAAAAGATTATACAGAGATTTAAACAGAGATAATCCTAAAGAAAGGTGAAAATCTATAGACTTGTGACAAGTGCATACAGGAAGTGATGTGAATTTATGTGATAAACAAGAAACAAATATAGATATAAAAGAAAAGGAATTGAGAACAATAATATAAATATTATGTAGAGGAAAATTCAGGACATAAAAATGCCAAATAAGAAGGAAAGACAGAAATGGTTGGCCAAAATCTGGGCCACCCCAACACCTTTTGATGTTGATTTTTTTGATAAAGGGAATGAGATTGTTGTGACCACAAATTACCGTGGTGATGTTACTGGATGGTGGATAGATATATTTAAAGCTTTGTATCCCGAACACACATACAGGGCAAAAGCTGACATCATCAAGTTAAAACCCAGTCCAGGTGTGTCGGTGAAGATCAACAAAAGGACGGGTATCATGAAAGTGTCGGGTAAAAACCACTGGCCATGGATGCTGGATAATTTCTCAGAAGTTTTGGAACAAGGAAATGCTGATATGCAGACCTTAGAAGAAGCTCAATCCATATCTGATAATTCTGTGACAAGATATCTACAACTGGATAAAAATGTGGAAGAGGTAAGACGAAAATTAATGTCAAAATGTCTATAAGTAGTATGTTTACCGGTGTTTAAAGGCCATGTGTACTCCGAAGGTATGCTCAGTTTTATAACCATATACACTACCTTACTGGGCAAAATAAACCCTGACATTTCAAAATTTTCCAAATTTGGGATTTGCATTGTTTAGAACTAGAACTAGAAAATTAAATGCCCTGCTCAAAGACATATTAAGTAGATCAGCTAGGGTTAGAGTTTAAAACCCCTGTACAATGATTCCACAATCTTAATACCGTTGCATCCATATCACATTAGCTGAATGTTAACAAAAACCATCTGCTTGTTCCCAGGCAGGAATGAACCAGTTGAATCTAGAATTACTGCGTTTTCAAAGACACTGGCTATGAGACGCTGAGTATGAGATACATAATTTTCTAGTTCTAGTTCTCTGCAATGCAAATCCCAAATTTGGTAAAAAAAAAAAAAAAACAAACAAACAAACAAACCTAATTTTGGTATAAAAACAATGTGTTGCTAGTGGCACTAGGCTACTCAATGTCCTCATGTCTGACAGCAAATTATACATGTGTCTGTGTGGGTGACTTTAAGTGCTAGCACTCCAAGCTAGCATTGCTGACATTGCTGCCCTTTCAGTCAATTGCCCTGATGCTTTCAGGATCACTGTAGGTCAAACTTTTGGCATATACTATTAAATGTGCCCTATACATGTGTCCTTTTCACATTATTCTAGTTACTGTCTTCCCACGTGTCAAATGAAAAAATATGGTAGATTTGTAAGGGTTAACCATGAAATGGACACATCCCATCTAAGGGAAGGCCTGGTCCCAGTTTCACAATCATTAACTCAATTGAGTGTACACTCAACTCAAATTAGGGAATATTTCACTGTAAAACTTTAAGACATTACACAATTGAAATTGAACATCTAATGTTATATTTAAATTAGTTTGTTAAAAAAAAACCAAAACATTGTATCATAAAACTTAAAATTTTTAAATTACTGATGAAAGGAAAAGAGGAAAATATTTGAGTAAATGATTGTGAAACTGTTACCTGGTTTATAATAGGAATCCTAGGCTTTTACAAATACTCCACTCATCTCAATCCTCAAATATTTTTCAATGGCTGTATGTACGGTACAACCTTTAAGCATTATTAATGATATAATTTATGTCCCTTTTGTAGGTACAAGACTTGTTGGATATGATACCAGAGGGAGGTGGGATAATGCAGAACGATTTTATAATGAGACTATGGAAAAGTTTAATAGATGATTGGTTAGGATGTGGGGCAACCCTTTATATTGTCACACCAAGGATTGACGAAGAGAGACTATTTCAATTGTTTTTACTTATGATTCGAAACAAAGGAACAGCATCTCAAGCAACACTTGTAACTCCCGTAAAATTCCAAGGTGTTCAGTTTAAAAAAGTGTTGGACACTACGAGGAGAATGATGAAGAAGACTCGTACACCTCGGTCACAGAAAAGGCTCGTATCGGATGTTAAAATGCAGTGGGCATTTGAAAATTTACACGTTCATCATGAAAGCTTTACGACCAATTTTATAGCTGCTTTTAAGGACGAAGAAGCAGAAGTTTTAACCACAACAGCTCATTTTCACAAAAGTCATTTCCATAGCAACCAGAAAGACAATGTTTGTTATAACAAACTTAGTACTACGGATCTAAAACGTAATTATTTGTTCCCACTCAATGTCACAACTGTCAATTACTGATATGTCTAGTGTCATAAGTAACATGGATTTATAACATAATTGGACATAAAAATGATGGTCAAGCAGTCAGTGGGGAATTTTTCATTTGTACTTTAGTACATATACAAATGTGCATTAAATAAGAAACCTACAGTAAACATTACAAAGATTCAAACACATAAAAAAAGTAGGATTTAGAGAAAGTTATATGTCATTAAATCATGATAAACTAAAAAAAATTGTCTGGCCTGAAAAGTGGAGTTACCGGTATATGGTTTTGATCCTTGGTCAAGATTCTTTATTTTATTGAGGCAATCAGTTCTCTTTGAATCTAGAGTGCCCAAAGAAAATCAAGAACCTTTAACAAACAATTTTACAAACTTTCTCACAAGGATCTGCCCAAGTGGTGTGTGTATTAACCAAGGCAGTGAGTGAGGCACCATTATTATTTTAGACCTCCCGGCCACTGAGGCCTTAGAACTGAAAAAAATCCAAACATAGAATGCACATGCAAATGTATGCAGTAATTAATTTTCTGATTGCAAATTTTTCTGATTGCACAGTGAAAATTTTTTTTTTGCACCTGTCTTTTTTTTTTTTTTTTCTTCGAGAAACTGTAATTTTTTAACCCATTGCTAACCCTTGACATATAGCTGCTTTTGTTTCATCAATAGGATAAATGTACAAAATGTTTGGTAAATATTTTTTTTTAAATAAATGTAACACAATTTGACAATACCTGTGATCTGAAAATCTTGTTTATAAAATACAGGTACATTTAATATATCATAAATAATATATCAATTGATTTTCTGTTGCAAATAAGATTTTTAAAAATGATGTTTTTAGAAAATTGATTTTTTTTTTCTGATTGAATTATAAGGATGTTTACCGCATACAGTTTACTAGAAATATTTTCATTCAATTTTTCATTGATTGAATTATAAAGATGTTTACTGCATACAATTTACTAGAAATATTTTCATTTATTTGCTCAATTTTTGTGATAAACGTTTAACTAAATATGTAATGAAATTGTTTTGCTTAAGCTTTTAAATAAATCATAAATATAGATTGCCCATTTTTTTCTGATGTGTAAGAGTTTTTTTTGTATGGTACATGTATGAGGCAAACTTAAGGCTCGGTTACATATAGCATTAGTTACTAGTGCCATGCTTTTTTATCATCATTTTTTTTTCAGTAAAATTGACTAATAAATATATTTTTTAAAAAAGACAAAAAAAATACAATATAAACATTCATTTTTCAAAAAAAATAAATAAATAAATAAGTAAATAATAATAAGCAAGCCTAACCAAATTTGAGGGGTAAGGATAAAGATAAGTTCACTTGCAGTGCTAATTTAGAAATTTTAATCCCAGCTCTAGAACTTTGTATAATTATATCATAATGAATCATGCATTCCAGCTGACTTAGCAAGTACGCTATTATATATAAGCATTACAGTAGCTTTTTTAACTTTTAATTCTTAGAAATTAAAAATTTGTAATTGTAATTTCAATATTGCACCATCAAGTAATATGTTCACTTATCAATTATTGTTTCAATTACATTCATTAAATTATATTCAAATTATATTTCTTTTTTCATTCTCTTAAGATTTCAAATGAGTTGTCCCTTTTAGCATAATATGAACATCTAGTCTGTTGTACATATATAGGCTCCCAAATTCCACTGGTCCAGGGTGTGAGACCAAGGGATATTGCATAGGGTCCAGCAGATTCATGATCATTATTATTTTTATTATTATTATTATTTTCTTCTTTGAGTGCAAAAGTTAAGTTTCATTTACATTCAAATGCCATTTCATATGTTAAACCTTGAAATGTTAAAACATCAGAGACCAGTATATCATGTTTGTGTATGCAGACAGTAACTTTAAACTGCATTTTAATGATTCTTAAATGAAATTCAGTAAATTTAAATTAGTTTTTATAATTCAAAACAATACAATATTTATGTTCATACACATTCATTTTATTTTAATTTTAAGATTTTTTAGGAAAATTTAAAAATAACAATGCTATATGTTTAAACATTTGACTGCATTTAACTATTTATTTCAATTTTGCACCTGGATGAAAGATATCTCAATGAATGTCACATTATTGTCTGTTAAAAGTTTTATTAAAGAGTTAATTTAACCTTCATTTTATTGCATGAAATAATAAAATTAGTCTATGATCTTGCACAAAAGCTAACTAGTAAGTATTCGTCAGCATTTGTGTACTATTTATTATAAGTAACAGTAAGATATAGTTCTGGTCAAGGCTGTATTTTATTTTCAATCCAATGACCAGAGGTCACAAGGTGTATATTTCACAGATAAATTTAGATAGTATACCTACCAGTACTCTATATTATACTGTTACAACGGGGGCTCAGTGGCCGAGTGGTCTAAAGTGCACGCTTACGGATCACAGTGCCTCTCAACGCCTGGGTTTGGATCCCACTCGGGACAGATCCTAGTGTGAGAAAGTTTGTCAGTTCACTTGCCGAAGGTCTGTGGTTTTCTGGGCACTCCAGTTTCCTCCACCATCCCAGAACTGACCTCCTCGAAATAAGTGAAAGATTCTTGACTGGGGCATAAAACACCATTACTCCACTCCACTCTATACTGTTACATCAAAGGTGTTTTAAGCAACACACACATAGAAATGTCATAATTTATTGCAAAGTTGAGTAAAGTGATGGTGTTTTATGCTCTTTATATTGTGTTGGTCAGTTCTGAAATGGTGGAAGAAACTGGATTTCCTGGAAAAAAATACTGACCTTTATCAAGCAAACTGACTCACATCAGGTTCTGCCTCAGTGAGATTCGAACTTAGGGATTGTGAGGTTCTTAAAAGGTGGAATAAACTGGATTGCCTGGAGAAAACCACTGACCTTTAGCAAGCAAACTGACTAACACCAGGTTCTGCCTGAGTGAGATTCAAACCTAGGCAGTGTGAGGTGCTTTTAGACAACTTGGCCACAGAAGTCTCTCATATTATTTGTAATGATTATCAAAAGACAACAGAAATTAGATAACACAACAACATGTATGTTATTCTTTTAAAAAAATAGTATTCAATTGAAATGTGTAATTAAAAAATTCATTGATTAAAGTAATTCCCACTATCAAACATATTTGTATTGTTTTTGTTGTTATGCCATATTAAATATTTTTCAATCTCAAATAAAAAAAATCATGTTTTAAATTATATCTTTTTCTTTATTCATAATGCAGAATATTTTACATCTTACAAGATGGTGAATGATTGGAAAGTAAAGTTGAGAGGTAACCAGGATTTCTGGAGTAAACGATGACTTTTGGCAAGCAAACTGACAGTTTCTTACACTAAAATAAGCCAGAGTTAGTTTCAATCCTATACAATGTGAAAAGCCTAGGGTAAGCTCTAGTGTCATCAATCTTGCCACAATTTTTTTTTAAAGTTGGCAACAACAAAATTTGGCTTTTATTGGCGATTATTTTGGCGATAGGAATTTGTATCAACCAAGCTTAAACATAATAAAGAATTTCACCAGTAATTTTTTATCTACTTAAGTTGAATAAACTTCTGACGAATTGGTTGAAAGGTGAAAATATTTTCAATTTATTTCTCAACAACCCAAACAGTAATCGACCACAACCAGTCACCACTGAATGGTGTCATGGACTTACGTTTTCAGTATTATCAAGGATAATGCAGCCATGTTAATGTTTGCTACAGTGAGTGGTGAGGTAATGTTTCAATGCATATTTATTTTTGCGTTTGTTGCTGGAAAAAAAAATAAGTTGTCAAAATGAAAGAAAATGTTTCATTACTTATCAGAAATTCAATAATAAGTATTGAACTTGCTTTTCTTTTGGATCATTTGCTTGCTGAAAGTCATTGGTTTTCTCCTGGTACTTCACCAATACGGTAGCTCAGTTGGTAGAGTGCTCGCTCCGTAAGTGGAGGGTTGTGGGTTTGAACCCCGGCTGGGTCTGACCCAAGACTTGAATGTGGGTAGTGACTGTTCTTTTGCTAAGCACTCGGCATTTCAAAATGAAAGTCACGGTCCTTTCAGATGGGAACTTAAAATAAACGAGGTTCCGTGTCATGGCAGACATGGCACGATAAAGAACCCTGCTGTATAATTCCATCAGCGCAAAGCACAGGCAAAATTTCTGCACTTTCGCCTATAGCTGGCAACGTCTCGATATAAGTGAAATATTCTTGACTGGAACGTTAAACACCATTACTCAACTCAACTCAACTCCTGGCACTTTAGTTTCTTTTACCATCTCAGAACTACCACCCTTGGTGAATACCATATTTGACAACTTTTTCACACTAAGAATGTGTGTGTTCCATTCTAAATGAATAATCATGTTATTAAACTTTTTGAGGCAGACACATAGGAAATAAATAAATAAAAACAAGCTTTATCTCAGGCAATAAATCACACCTGCCAATCAAAGTTAATAGAGGTAAAACAATTTTAATGTCAGCTAAATACAGGTGTGATATATTAACAACAGTAAAAATCAACCTCCTTCACAGGTAATTGCTCAGGTATACACATTTAGATGTCATTTATTTTAAAATAAAACACACCATAGGTAAAAATTCAACATGACCATATCATTAATGTCAAATGACTTTTTATACTGTATCATTTTCAAAACAATTTGCAAAATATATTGGATTGAATAAACATTAAAAAAATTATAAAGCCCATTTTTGATACCTAAATACATAACAATATGGGCTTGATCACATCTACAATGTTGAATAAATGCTTTGACCTCATTTTGTTGACCAGTTAAGAAGAAATTGTATTCAACAAGCAAATTCATAGAATTTGTGTTGTCTCCCCCCCCCCCTTTCAAATGAAATAGTGAAATAGACTTCTGTAATTGTAATGATATATGAGGGGTAATATGGACACTCCTAGCATAAAATGCAAAGAGGGAAATTGGAACTATGGTATATCGTTTGTTGTCTCCCTTTCGGTGAAAGTGGAAGACAAAAATCTTGAACAGTTAACTTTTAAATGACCAGAAACCAATCTTCTTTTTATACTCACAGTGACCTTGACCTTTGGCTTAGTGACCCAAAAATCAATCCCAATCGAGCTCTTGTCATAAGCTACCTCTGTGCCAAGTTTCATTAAAAAATCTTGAATGGTTAACCTTTATATGACAAAAAAAGATTTTCTATTTATAGTCAGTGACTTTGACCTTTGGCCTAGTGACCCAAAAATCAACAGACAGACAGACGGACAACAATGAACTAGAACTGTACTAGCCTGGGACTTATACCCCTGGCATAATTGTAACACGAAAACCTATGTATATTTTATGACCTTAAATCTCCAAAGAATTATCATTGTTCATGACCGATGGAGAACAATGCTTTTGAGACCTTTCATATATAATCCTGGTTCATAGCCATGACACATTGGATCTTGAGAACTTGACCTTTAGATATAATCCTGGTTCATGGCCATAACACATTTGACCTGGAGAACTTGACCTTCAAATATAATCCTGTTTCATGGCCACTACACATAAGACCTTGGGAATTTGACCTTCAGATATAATACTGGTTCATGGCTATGACACATTGGACCTTGAGAACTTGACCTTCAGATAAAATACTGGTTCATGGCTATGACACATTGGACCTTGAGAACTTGACCTTCAGATATAATCCTGTTTCATGGCCACTACACAGCAGACCTTGGGAATTTGACCTTCAGATATAATCCTGTATCATGGCCACTACACACCAGACCTTGGGAATTTGACCTTCAGATATAATACTGGTTCATGGCTATGACACATTGGACCTTGAGACCTTGACCTTCAAATATAATCCTGGTTCATGGCTATGGCACATCCGACCTTAAGACCTTGACCTTTCAGATATAATCCTGGTTCATTGTCAAGACACATGTGACACATCTTTGGACCACAGAAATAATTTGGTGTTAAGTTTTGTGAAATCTTCCAAAAGCAGGAATTAACTGTGATCAAGGTCCAATTATCGAGTAAAATGCCCATATCAAGATTTTTAGATTATATGACCTTGGTTTAAAAGCAGCCCATACTCTTTTACCATCGCAATCATTTTTTGTGTGAAGTTTCACTAAGGTAAAATATTGACCCCTTATAAATATTCAAAAGTATAAATGCTTTGGTAAGATTATAGGATCAAAAACATGTAACAGGACTATCCCAAACATCCAACATCAAAACAAAACACAAGTAATATTAAGTGATTGAATGGTAATATAATTTTATACTTACATACTGTAACAGTCTACTGGACAATAGTGATTATAACTTCCTCTAGTTTCTATATGTTCTACAGTTACATTATCTCCTAGAAGATTAAATTCTAAAGATTTTATTTTTTGTCTTTCCAATAATGGTTTGACTTGTTCCGTTACCTTTACATTGGCTTTATTTGTGATCCAAAATGATATCATATTCTACATAAAAAAAAAACATTAATGTTATGACAAATAATCGCCCCCAAAAATTCTTGTTTCTATAACAAGACTAATCTGTGATGGCCAAATTTTTTTTCTGTAGACTTTTGTATTTTCACATACACATAGACCAATTTGCTATTACATAAAACTTGCAGTTTTCTAGAAATCAATATTTTTAAAGAGGTTCATTTTGTTTGTTATAGAAGTCAGTTTTTATAAAGAGGTACATTTTTGGTTGAAATATGAAGCAAAAGAAGCTGAAAACAATGGTCTTAATGTACAGGTGGTCTTTATAGATAACATATGAAGAAAAGGGAGTTGTAAAGTTTAGTTTAAACAGTTTCCAAAATTTTAAGCAAAGGTACCTTCAAACACTGGTCAAAATGAACAGAAAGTCTTTGTATTGTTAAAATTTGAACTTTAAAGAACTTTAACATTGGTCATAAAGGTGACTAGTATGGTGAGTTTTACTGTACTTACATTTTGTAGCCAAATATCTGTAACAGTTGAAGCAACACTTGGTATAAAAATACTCTTAGCTAAGCTGTGTATGATAAGATGTACATACTGCCTTAACGACAGAGAATGTTGAAGTTTGTCTGTGAAGTTGATACCTTTAATATACAGTGTTACCTGTAAACTGAGAAAATATATATTAAATAGATAAAAATGTTAAATCTAAGACAAGCCACAATAGTTTGTATGGTCTTATCAAAGACTAAGACTGTGACTAAATACTGAGTACTTTGCCAAAGGACAGCCACTAGTCTTATTGAGGTCTTGAGTTGGAGCCACCTAGGGGTTGAATCTGACCTCAACCTCCCTAAAACAGAGCAAGTGTGTTACCATCTAAGCAACGGAAATGGTCTTAGCTGTGGCTAATAGTAAAAGTATTATACAGTCAAGATTTTTTTTCATTTATATTAAGGCAGTAAGTTCTTTGATGGTTGAGGAGACCAGAGTATCTGGAGAGAACCAACAACCTTCAGCAAACAAACTTACACACTTTCTTACACAAAGGATCTGTTCAAGTGAGGTTTAAACCAAGATAAAATGGCACTGTGGTCTGTAAGCACAAGCTTAAGGCAACTAAGCCAATGAGCTTTCAGAACTAGTCTTTGAAACTTAGTATCAAATATACTCTACAAGAAGATATCACATTATTGCATGACAATTATCTACTTTTGCTTCATGCATCCTATCTAATTTTGTTCCATGCACCCCTGAACAGGCTAAACAACACATGTATAAAGTTTGAATACTGTGTCTTCAATAGCCTTTGAGGAGTTCAAGACTCAAAAATAAACTAGAAAATTTAATAAAATTAACACAAAGGGACATAACTCTTTAACCTTTAATAACATGTCACATTTTATTCCAGAGCATGTACCCAGGAGATATGACATGTTGCAAGTGAACTACATCTTCACAAGAACCTTAGACATGTACTTTTTACAGATTTCATAAATGCCAAAATAACTTACTCAGAGAAATCATTTTCATTTTCCTCAGCTAGAAAGGTGACATTAGCAATGGTAATATTAGTTTGGACTTGAACTGCTGGTTTTAGTTGGTTTAAGCTTTCATCAGGTATAACACTCCCATCAGATGTTTCAATAAATAATCCAACAATATTCTGAAAATGTAAATCACAATAATTTAAAAATATTTGAACTCACAGGTTAAAAATATTAAGTCACAAGTTTTGTGATTTAAAGAGAAATTTTTTAGGATGAAAGACATTTGAGCGGAAGATTTGATGGACATTTGAGCTGACTAATTTTTAAGTAAATCTTAAACACCACTGGGCATTTGAGCAGATTTTAAAGAGTCTATGATGAAAGTTATCAGGACCATGTTTCCAGATACTACCATAAAGTGTTGTTTTCATTTGGGCCAGTCTTGGTTGCGAAAAATACGAAACTTGGGAAAAAATTCCTACATCCACCTCCCAGTGTTGAGCAGGGGCAACAGGATTAGTCTGGCTGATGGAAGAGATAAATCTATTCAAATGTCCATACCATTTTCAGGAATCTGCTCAAAAGGGTTATATATGATCTGCTCAAATGTCCTTTTTTATCCCCTCAAATGTCCTAATAATCTGCTCAAATGTTTCGCAGCAATTTTTTAGGAGGTTAAGTGTATCTCAGAACATAAATTATGCCCCCTCTCTGATCATAGAAATTAAAAACATGTCAAGAATTTCCTCACCTTTTTTTGTATGTTTGATAATTTCATATTTAAGCCAGAAAAGCTGGTATGCATTAACAATATTTGTACATTAACAAATAAAGGCATATTTTGTGATAGAATAATTATAATTCTCCCATCAGGTAAATCTCCTAGAAAAAGTAAAGAACAGAGTGTAAATGGTATTTTTTCCCCAAAAAAATCATGTCAAAAAGAGTCTGTCAAAACACTTTGCACAACAATACAATTTATGATATATTTATTCATAAATCTGATCACTGTGGGCTTTCTATTTTAAAAATAATACAAACTTTGTCAACATAAAATCTCTGCCAAGGGTAAGTGCTTAAACATTGTAAGAAATATTCTGACAAGCCATATACCCTTATCTGATCTGCAAAGTGACAAAGTCTTACTATCTCTCATTTTTTGAAAACACAAGGGCCAAGCAACTGTGTGTTCAAACATACTATAAAAAATATAGATTCTGTAGCTCTTAACCTGAAGAAGATACAGCTGGACAAGTCATCTACCCCACAACAGCAGAATTTTTCAAATGGTGCATGAGTTTGTACAAGGCTTTAGCGTTTCTGATTTGGTTTTTTTCTACTGCCTACTTAGGGCAACTTTTACAGTACTAGTATAACAAACTTCAATACTGCAGAGTATTTAGTCTATTATACTGCTACATGTACGGAGCTAACTATGCAGTAAAAACCTCCTGCAAGGGAATACCACTTCTTACTGCAGTGGAGCAGGGTTGAATCCACAAATACTAAGAGAGGCTGTATTACATTATCACATTATCGCCACTTTCCCACTGGAGACGTAAAAACAAATTAACAAATTAATAAAATTATTAAAGGTTGTTTTTGAATCATCTATCCAGTTTTTGTTGTTTTATTATTGGTTACCATAATATTTTTTTCCTAAATTTTGTTCTTTTTTAGAATTAAAAAAAAAATGAAATCTCATGCAAATCTCTTAAACTTCTTTCATTTTACAAATTAAGTCTTAAAGTCTCATCACAGTGAATACTAGTACTTACATTTGATAAAACCCATGGCTGTGTAACAGTGAAATTCATATTACTTCTGGATGATATAAGGGAGACTACTCTGTCTTTCAACTTTCCCATCAACTGGTCTTGATCTTTAGATGGAAATATCAGTTACATTGATACATGGTGAAAAGAACTTCACCTCTACCCTAAAAATAAACAAGAATTTTTTTTTTTTTTTTGTTATCTTGAAAAAGCATGTTCATAGATGAACCAGAAAATTAAATGCATTTATCTGCGGTACGTATTAAAAAACACACAAAAAAAATAAGAGTTTTGTGGAGTGACTTTGGTTTACATTCCAGTCAAGAATTTTGGACTTATAATGAGGCAGTTATTATTAGTTTTAATAGTGGTAAAAGAAACTGGTGTAACCAGAGAAAAACCACTGACCTTTAGCAAGCAAACTGACAATGGAAAGGCATTCTGGATAATCCATCGAGTCAATATCCGCTCGGCTATCACTATTCTACTCTACTACATGTATATTGTGTAGATAACGTAGCAGATTTAGACTCTGGATTATAAAAAATGATGGAAAGGTGGAGTCTTTTCTAATGATTTTATTGTACCAAATTGAAATAATTTTTAGAGATATTTTGCATAGTATATATTCCTTGAAATGTAACTTATTTTGTTCGAAAAATGTTGAACTGAAAATGGATTAGATTCAGTAAGAGTTGGTCTCTTTTAAAAGATGAACAATATTAAAAACTGATTTTAACAAGCATTCTGAGAGTATTGCAAAACAATACATAGTCCCCTACCAGTCGCATATTTCACTAATCCCAAAGTTTTAGGTAAAATGTACCTTATTATTTGGTACAAAGATTTATAGTTATTAATTATACGAGTTGTTCAAGATGTAAAGCAAAACTTGATCATAGTAAAATCAAAAACCAGCAATGGAGTTTTCAAAACTTTTAAGTTTAATCATGAATAGGTTAATTATCCCAAAACCTTCTTATTTTTTGACAGTGTGTGGAAAGAGAATAATTACTAGGTCAATTGTAATGCAATTTAGTTTTTGTTTTATAATATATCATTACACATACATTACATGAGGCACTTGTCTAACAGTTCTTGATATGTAGTGTAATAGTGACCTGCATACCAAAAAAACAATTCATTAACTGCAAGCCTGTAGAAAAAACGAGTCGAAAACTGAAATTTCAGTGAATTTTCAAAGTTCAAAGGGCCATAACTCCTGTAAAAATTAGCAGATGGAAAAGAAACATAAACTTGATCTGTAACTCATCATGGTAGACTCATATAGCAAAAATCAGTTCATTATCTAAAAGCATTTAGAAAAAAAGAGTGGAAAACTGAAATTTCAGTGAATTTTCAAAGTTCAAAGGGCCATATCTCATGTAAAAATTTGCAGATCAGAATGAAACGCTAACTTGATCTGCAACTCATTATGGTAGAGTCACATACCAAACATCAGTTCTATTTCTGCAAGTGTGTAGAAACAAAGTGCGGAAAACTAATATTTTTGTAAATTTTCAAAGATCAAAAGGCCATAACTCCAGTAAAAATGTGCAGATGGAAACGAAACATAAACTTGATCTGTAACTCATCATGGTAGACTCAAATACCAAAAATCATATCATAATCTAAAAGCATTTAGAAAAAAAGAGCGGAAAACTGAAATTTCAGTGAATTTTCAAAGTTCAAAAGGCCATAACTCCCATAAAAATTAGCAGATGGAAACAAAACATAAACTTGATCTGTAACTCATCATGGTAGAGTCACATACCAAACATTAGTTCCATTTCTGCAATCATGTAGAAAAAAAGTGCAGAAAACCAAAATTTCTGTTAATTTTCAAAGATCAAAGGGCCATAACTCTGGTAAAAATTAGCAGATGGAAACGAAACGTAAACTTGATCTGTAACTCATCATTGTAGACTCATACACCAAAAATCAGTTCATTATCTAATAGCGTTTAGAAAAAAAGTGTGGAAAACTGAGGCATGACAGACGGACGGACGGACAGACAGACAGAGTGCAAACCTAAAGTCCCTTTCAGCTTTCGCCGGTAGGGGACTAATAACTACTTGAAAAGAACCCTAAAGATTAATTTTGTATTTTTTAAAAAAAATGGTAGCATATTTTTAATCAATTTTGAGACCTGAATCTATAGAGTTCTTTCTGCAACAATACTGACATTTACAAAACTCATGAATTCACTGCCAACATGACTCAATTTAAAAAACAAATTTTCATATTGCACTGTAATTCTAGGTCTCAGTAAGAAGTAATTTACTTATCCACTGGTCAAAGGGCTAATACAGCCTCATTTCCTTAGAGGTAATTTTTGCTCTTACAGCCTAAGTTTCTTAGTTAGTAATTTATTTATCCACTGGGTCAAGGCTATTACAACCTCTGTAAGAAGTAATTTACTTATCCACTAAGCCTCAGTTATTTTATTCATCCACTTGGCCAGGAGTATTAAAGTGTCAATATCAAATAATTCACTTACCTATCACTGATACAGTGTCAGTATCAAATAATTTACTTACCTATCTCTGATACAGTGTTAGTATCAAATAATCTACTTGCCTATCTCTAATACAGTGTCAGTGTCAAATATTTACTTACCTATCTCTGATACAGTGTCAATATCAAATAATTTACTTACCTATCTCTGATACAGTGTCAGTATCAAATAATTTACTTACCTATCCCTGATACAGTGTCAGTATCAAATAATTTACTTACCTATCACTGATACAGTGTCAGTATCAAATAATTCACTTACCTATCTCTGATACAGTGTTAGTATCAAATAATTTACTTATCTATCCCTGATACAGTGTCAGTATCAAATAATTTACTTACCTATCTCTGATACAGTGTCAGTATCAAATAATTTACTTAGCTATCTGTGATACAGTTTCAGTATCAAATAATTTACTTACCTATCTCTGATACAGTGTCAGTATCAAATAATTTACTTACCTATCTCTGATACAGTGTTGGACACAAGCAGGGTATGTTTTATAAAATCCACCCTGACACCATGTACAGTCACTGTCTGCTTCACAATCACTTTGATTAGAGCTAAAATATAAAAAATAAAATTTAAAGATTAAAGGCACTGTGATGGATACAAAATCAAAACAGCCAACAAACTACCATCTACTCAATCGTTTATAAGGACTGAAATCCCTATGTGTTCTAGACAATCTGCTTAATAAAGTGAAACAGGAATTCACATCCCAGTCAAGATAATAATCTTATACATGTAAAGGTGAAGTGAAGTGAAGGTATTTTGAGGTAAAATCACAGTTTACGCCGGAATGAGGTGACAGAGTAAGTGAGTTAGTGAGTGAAGTGAGTGAAGCGAGAGAAAGAGAAGTTATACATCCCAGTAAAAATAATTCTTATGCATGAAAAAATTACATGGGTTGTTTGTTTGGATGTTGTTTTATGCAATAATTAATATATATTAATATAATAAGGACTAATTTTTTAAAAAGTTCATGTAGTGAATGAGAGTACAATACAAGTGTTTTTGATCTGCATTATACTTGTGCACACTTATGAGACCTTTAGAGTACCAGTACACTTGCCAACAATGTTGCAGTTAAACGCTAAAGACCACTCAGTCCATTTTACTGGTACCAAGCAAAACAGTAAAAGCCAATGAATAACAAGCAAAGATGTTTCTTACTTGCAGCTGTGGACTGGGGTCAAACACACAGTGGTAATTAAGACACCCTAAGTTTCAAGGCTAATGCCTTAACCAATCATCCACTGATGCCCCTGAAGAGGCAAGGTGAGGTTAGAGGAGATAAACGAAGGCAAAGCGAGGTTAGAGGAGTGAATTATAACATACTGTGTTATACATGACTGTTTACACTTGGACACATTCTGATGTGTATTCTGGTCAAATTTGTCCAATAGTCTTTGTAATGTAAATCTCTTTCTTGATTCTGAAAATAAAAGAAAATATAGTCAAACCACACAGTAAGAATGAGCTATAAAGATACATGTATCATTTTACTACATATACACTACTACATGTTCATTAAAGGGACATGTGGGATGTTTGGGTTCAAACCCTGGATGGGTCTGACCAAGACTTGAAATTGGTAGCGGCTGTTCTTTCGCCCAGCATTGGGCATTTAAAATAAAAGTCATCATAAGGTCTTTCAGAGGAAACCTTAAAAACTGATGCCCTGTGTAATGGCAGGCATGCCTCGCTTAAGAACCCTACCTGCACATTGCATTAAGTGCACTGCAAAGGTCAAAATTCCTGCCACTTCATATATAGCTGATGACATCTCAATATAAGTGAAATATTCTTGACTGGGACATAAAACCACATTAAATCAATTAACCATAACAAGAGTTGGCCAGTTAGTGGCCAAGTGATCCGAAGTGCTGACTTATAAATCGCACACCTCATTCCATCTGGGTTTCTATCCCATTTGATTAGATCCCAGAAAGTTGAAGTGTTTGCTTGCTTGTTTTCTCACAAACATGGACTTCATTGTTTATATTTATCGGTTTCTAGGATACAGATATTTGAAGTCTAAAATTTGCTCCAGCTTGTTTTTTATGACATTGGATCAAAATCCAAACAAAACAGGTAGTGACTGATCTACTAGTTTTTACCTGCACAAGGTCTGAATCCAGAATTGATATCAAACAGTCGATCACATCCTGCTACTTGATTATTTTTACACACACATGGACACTAAAAAGTAAAATATTGGTGTATAAAGACGACTTTGTCATGCTAAAGAAAACTAGAGATTTTAAACAGAAATGCCAACTTTAAACTGTTTTCATTAGTATTTAAAACACATTTTATTTTGAAAAATTTCAAAAAAAATTTTTTGGGCAGAGGGCCTTCTGTAGCTGCTATCATACAAGAAATTTCAGTGTACAAACTGTCATTAAGTGAAGGTCGATTTTACTTTTAAAACAATTATGCTGATTGGGCTTTTTTTAAATATCATCCAATAAAAATTGAAGTTTAAAAAAAATCAAAAAATACCCTACATCTAATTTAGTTCCATGTACACCTTGTTGGAATGTTATATTACCCTCTAGTGAATTTATGTAAAGTGATTATAATGTTTCTGAAAGTGATTTCATAAAATACGCAGTTTTATCATAGCGAAGTAAAGGCACCCTCAGCCAATCAAAATGAAGAAAATTTATATGGTCATATAAAAATATCAGATATAGATAACATACCTGACAAGCTTTTTGTTTTATATCACAAGTTTTACATTCATCTGTACAATGACAAACAGGCACCTGAAGAAACAATATAGTTTACAGTAACTACAATGCCGCTAAACCCATGTGTGTGTGTGTGTGTGTGTGTCTGTGTGTGTGTGTGTGTGTGGTTGTTTGTATGCATGCGTGTGTATGCATGCATGTGTGCATGCATTTGTAATTGCATGTATGTGCATGAATTTGTGTGTGCGTGTGCAAAAATAAAAATCATGTTTGAGAAACCACTATCAATCAAATCACATTTAGTCTGTATTATTTAAGCCATATGATAACAACTAGAACATGAAAATAAATAAATAATTTCCATTCCCAAACATTGGTCATTTAAAGAGGATATTAAATAAGGAATGAAGTTTTAAGAAACTTGTTAAAAATAAATCTTGCTAGCTCACAGAACCAATAGGCTGCAGATAAACACAAGACTCATCTCATCACAATTTCCTGACACCAGATGAACCAGATGATGCTCTGTCTTCTTAATGCCGAGTGCCAGACAAGCAAGCAGTTCTCAAATATTTAAATCTTATGTATAATGCAATTAGGGTTTAAATCAACAATCTCTATCACTTGAGTTAGACATTATACCTCTGAGCCAAATGGAAAGTTATAAAAGTATATATAAAAAAGGCCTTATTTAACCCGGGTCATACTGCAATCATCAATATCACACATTTTGATTCCACTGAGACTCACCCTTTGATAAACACTTCCTGGTGGACAGTACGTTGTGTTAACACTCACAAGAAGATACAAATTTGTATGAGTAATCTGTGACAGGATAAAGTCATTATCACCACACACATTACTACCATTATACTGGACAACTTGACCAGTAGTGACCAGTCTGTATGACAGGTGTCTTTCTCCAATGTTCAAATCTTTACACCAATTCATCTGCAACAGGTATCAGAATAATGATTGGATATGGCAGCATTTTTGCCTGATAACCCCAACAATAATGTGGAACAATTATTTCTCTTTGAACCGCAATTCCATCAATGACATACACCCAGTACAAACCTTTTTTTTCTGGGACTTATGATATAAATAGTTTCCAAAACAACCATTCACTGTCAAGAGGTAAAGATAAGTTGTACATTGGCATACAGTATGCATTATCTGGAATTTGATTTTTTTTTTTTTTTAATTTCTTAAATTTCATGTCTAAGACATTCAGTAACTAGGCATTAAACAGTATGTATCAAAACTTTGATATTATCAAGAAGCCAAATAAGGTGCTCATAAAGAATGAATATTTTTTGTTACATTTGACACCAGTCATGTTTGGGTAAAATCGTGTTTTCTCCTGCGATTTTAGACATCATATTATCTGTGTTATAACTACACAATTTTCAGAGAAAAACATAAAAATCAACAAAGTCTTTGCTAATTCAACAGTAGTCCGGAATTTCAGATTTCTCACACCATTAGGCCATAAAAAATTAATACCTAGATTTTCATCCCCGCCCGCCCCTCTTTTTTAACACCCTGCCCCGATTTATTTTATTTTCGGATTTTTAACTTGTGTTCAGTTTCAATTCCGGCTTTTATAACAAATCTGCTTGCTTCCATGAGCCATAAGGTAATATATAAAAGCTGACTGGTTTCCGATCGAGTTGTGCATTATAACAACGAAAGCAGAGTGTTTTGTGCTTTGTGAGCCATAGGATTATACGTAGAAGTTGACTCGTGTCCTGATCAAGTTGAAGACGGATTTTCAAAAACAAAAGTAGCGCGTTTTGCATATTGGTGGTAGCATGGTATTTATTATTGCCACTGTAAAACAGGGCTTAAAACAATCAAAAACTGGTATGGCTGCCAAGTTCCAGACACCATGACATTAATGGAATTATATAAGGACTTTGTAGGTGGTAAACGCGATCATCAGATGTCCGTTGCTAACGCATTGAATTCAAGAATCATGGTTCTTGTTTGTCACACAAAACACGAGTTGACAGAGTGTAATCCAAAAAATAAAATTAAAAAAATTAAAAGCCGTCCCCCCGCCCCCGTTTTGAAAAAAAATTGGATGAAAATCTAGGTATTAATTTATTATGGCCTTAATTCAAAATTTTTCACAAGAGTTGCCCTCAGTCCCTCCCTTACTTCTGGTAAGTTTGATCTTATAAACTATGTGTACCTCAAGATTTCTGTTCTGTATCAGATAGTTAGCTATTCTTGGTAGCATGCTGGTTATATGTTTCTTGACTGAAGCTATTTGGAAATGGTAAGTTATATATCTGAAAGGCAAAAATGCACCAGAATTTAAGATATATTACGCATCTCTGCATGGTCGAAGGTTAAAAAAACATTTCTAGCTACATATATAAATGCTTAATAACACACTGCATACTTTATTTTTCTAACAAGATAACACTGGTAAAAAAAATTACAGCAAAGACTAATTTTTTTTTTTTTTTTTTTTTTTTTTTTTTTTTGCTATTCAGAGTAAATGTGGCCCTTTTGAATGTCAAATAAGATGCGAGTTCAAGATGCTGGTCATTTTTCATTAGGCTCGCGAATACCATTTTTATGTCTTTTGAATGGGTGTGAGTACTCGCATTGAATGTTAGTCATCTAGATGCTTTTAAAAAATCTTCCTTAGATTTGGACAACGGCATTTGACTGGAATTTACTTTACAACACCTACAAAATGTCCACACAAATGGTTCATTAGTTTCTTATTTGTATATTCCACCAATATAGAACTACCAAAAAAATTTTTGGGTCAACAATAAATTTCTTATAAATGTCTATATATATCTTGTAAAATTAGGCATGAAGTCATGCAAATTTCAAAAATTGTAAATTGTAAATTTTAAATTAAAGAAAGTAACAATATATAAGTTCTAAAATGTGCCTTTGTCATTGTACATGTATTATATTACCCCTTGTCATCCACAATGTAACAGCTATAAATTCGTCTCTTCGTACAATCAGCCAAGGCATTCCTAAGTAAGCTATTTAGATGATGATGGTAAATTTCCGAACCAATAACACCTCCAACCAAACCACTTGTGCTTCAAAAAAGGAAACAAAAAAAATTTCATTAAAATCTCATATAAATTTTCTATTTGATTCAGACAGCAAATGAGAAAATAAACAGTTACCCTCAAAAGGAACTTTTCATGAGTTCTAGGGTAACATTAGTGGGGTTTATTTTGATGTGATTGGGACCTTCCCAATACTAATGGAACACTCAGCTAACCCAGCTATCTAGACACCTACCAAGCCTGGTGCACCTGTGTGTATCAAAACATTTGAAATTAATACAGAAAACCTTTAACAAGATAAGAGGTTTTGGCAAGAAAACACATTTGGCTAAAAACACATCTGGCAAGATAACAGGTTTTAGCAATAAAAAGGTTTTTGCATGATAAGAGGTTTAAGCAAAAAATCATGCTGAAATATTAGGTGATATTAATGTATCTGAAATGGATTCTTCTAAGTAACATAAACAATAAACTTTTACAGAGATGGGTAGTTACACAATGACAAAAATTGTGTCCAGAGATATGGTTAAAATATTTTCTTCAGTGAATAACAGTCCAATTTGTAAAGGCTCAACCACTCTATTTTTGGGGCAAAACAATTTTAATATTGGGGGCTAAACCATTCCATTTGTGGGGCTAAACCATTTTATATGTGGGGTAAAAACCATTCTATTTTTGGGGCTTAACCATTCTATTTGTGGGGGTTTAACCCTTCCATTTGTGGAAACAAAATCATTCTATTTAATGGGCTTAACCATTCTATGTATGGGACTTTACCATTACATTTTGTTGGGGTTAAATAATTCTATTTTAATTTCCCAAAGGAGGTATCTTTTTGATATTGTTAAATATCTAAATGAAAAAAACCCTATAATACCATTATATACCTGTTTGTTTTATAGGTACTTATAACGGATACAATATCTGGTTGACCAATGATAGACTCCGTCCTAAATATAAAGACTGTCTGAATTCCGCACAGCTTCGTTGTACCAAGAATCTTCTCTGGGATCATAAAGGGTGTCGAGTACTGGTATACCAGGGTTGATTCTGAAGATTCCAGATTCTGTTCCGATATATCTGAAGAAAAAATTAGGATTATTTACTTTTGAAATAAAAGACAAATTATACCACAAAGTCAAGTCAAGGTCAACCATTTGAACTAATACATGTATTGACTTCAGGAAAACACATTCTTTAGAAAGCATACACGTTTCCGGGTAGAAGGGTTTACTAGCATAATGACAGAACATGGTTTCTAGCCTTAACCACATAAACCACAGTTCTAGATTGAGATTCTCTAAAATAAGTTTCAAATTGCAAACTGAATTTAAGACATAATTGAAGTTTTTTTTTTAGCAAAAAACAGACTGGAAGAAATAGTAATAGTGCCCACATGTTGACAGTTATTATATGACAGACAATTATTATCGTCCAGGTGTCTGAAACATGGAATCTTCCAGGTGTTTGAAACATGGAATCATACTTAGACTAACATATTGTGACTAAAATAAGAAACAGTGTCTTGCCAATAAAGAAACGTCAGTTAAATTACTGTAATTAACTGGAAATGGGAATAATAAAACTTATACAATCAGATAAAACTATACCTTCGCTGTATGTCAACAGATTGTGACCAGTACTGACTGACAGCTTCTGTTACAAACATATCCACTGAAAGTGATCCTTGTATAAGAGTACTGTTATTATCTAAAATTAAAATACGAAAAAGCTACCGTATATCTTCGTAGATAAGTCGCAACTTTTTTACAAAATTTAAACCTTTGAAAACATGATGCGTCTTATCTAGCGGTCATTAAAATATTTTGAAAATGTGACTCAATTTTTGGAGGCTTTTCAGAAGTAGAGATTGGCAATAAATTCAATTAAATATACGGTAACTAAAAGTTTTTTTTTTTTTTTTTTTTTTTTTTTTTTTTTTTTTTTTTTTTGAGATGTCACGTGTAACAAAGTAGCTGTTGTTTTAGAAGTTAACACAAATTCTCGCATATAAGACGGTTTATTTTACCTTAAAATTTATTTTTTGAGAAGGGGGGGGTCGTCTTACACGACAGTACACAATAAGGGGTTGAAATTCTTGAGAAAAAGTCCACACACGATCGTCATATACACGAGAATATACGGTAAGTATTAAAAGCAGTACAATATCCCCAACATGCCTGATGAAACCAAGTGTTTCGAATACAGATTGACAATGCTTTAGCAAAAAAAAAAGAGTCAAATATAATAAAATAAGCATGTATAAAACTTCTGATAAAACCTTAATGATATGACAATAATATTAAATGTAAAAAAGTAGGTCATGTCCTTGACCCCATTTGTAGGTTCTTTTTCAAGAAATTCCCATAAAATCCCATATTATTTTTGTATGTAATTAAGATATGGCATACAATTTTTATAAAAAAAAAATTTGTTGCAAAACTTTGAACTATTTCCAATAAGATGACTTTGCTTAAATAAATAAATTCCTTTTAGGCATTGGTTAAAGCTTGTAAAAAATAAATCAGTTACAAGAGTTTAGTATAACATGTATCAAATTAATCCACAATGATTTTTAATGTTTTTTTTTCAAAAGTTTTTGTTTTGTTTCACAGAAACACTGGATAAGGACCTTGAACTCATAATGTGCATATGTGACAGGTTCAAATATCTGAATATAGTTACCTTCGTATAAACTATCATTTTGTCCTCCTGGGCTTCCATACAAATTACACTTCTGATGTACTCCAAATGGCTGACAAGCTAAATGTCTTGATATGTCTCGTGAAAACTACAAAAACAATAAACAAGTTATTTAATTAAAAAAATTATAATTAAGATCTCAACACTTAAAAAAACAGCAACTGGGAGTTTTATTGTAGCAACATGTTTGGGAGTAAGTAGTCCTGATGACAGAGTCTTAGACAACAAAAGATGACATTGTCTACACTAAAAAGACTTTAAGTTGCTGTTTCTCTAAGTATTGAGATCTATTTTTTAATTTTATTAGTTATAATTGTCCATAGAGCTCTACTAAGTACTTGTGGTATCCACAGGGGAAACACTACCACAAGTCATACCATCAAGGTGTTGGTTCTCTTTAAAACTTTTTAAAAAGTTATTTAATTGTGGTGATCAAATTTTTATGTTACTAACAAGTCAACTGATTATAATACACATCAAACATGACCACTATAAATTACAGCTTTAAACTGCCAAAAATATCTTTAAGTTTTAATGACTTAAAATATTGCAAGTATACAATTTATATATTTTATATATTTCTTCTAAGATACTTTTGAAAAAAACAGTGGTTATCTCCCTTTCCCTTTACACAAAGCCTGTAAAACAACATATTGATCATGAAATCTAACAGTCATTTTAAGTCTCATATAATTAAGCAAAGAAAGCTCCAAGATCTGGTTTTAAAAATGTTAACAGAGTTAATCCAAATTTTTGCTAATTACAAATTATTTATTATTTGGTTAAAAATTATGTTGTGCAAAGATAAAAAAAATCGTTGTTAACATGTAGAAAATCACCTGGTCATAATCACATGTTTGCACTCATAAATATTAACTTTGAAATCCAGTCCAAAAGCCTATGGATATGTCTGAAAAATTCTCTATTATCTATCTATATCATGAATGATTGATTAATATTTTTAATGGGAAAGTTTTAAAACAGAATATCCCTATCTTATTCACTTACAGATTATGTCTTCTCTCACCACCTACTTTATATCCTGCTCTACAAGATCCTTGTGTGAGAAAGTTTGTCCAATGCTCATGCTGAAGGTAGGTGGTTTTTTCTGAGGCACTCAAGTTTCCTCCACCATCCCAGAACTGATAGTCAGTATTTGTGAAAGAATATCGAATGAGGCATTAAACACCATTACTCTACTCCACTCCTAATTTATTTTTGATGTGAGATATATATAATGAAAAGACAATACACCTACCATGACTGTACTGTTAGAAGTGTCTTGCAGTATCTTATCATTTACAAAACAAAATTCATCATCATCATTAAAATCTGTTGTATTGTGAATTCTAGTAACTATTTCTACATCTGTTCTGTTATTTACCTGTAAAAAAAATCAGATGCATTAACGTATGCTGGTAACTCAAGGCGGCTGATCATATGCCTTTTTTGTTTATTGCATGGGCTCAATAGTAGGCAAAGCTCAGTCATAAGTCATCATCTGCTCCTATTGGAAATGTCCTAGCCATTTTAGAACTTCAGCTTTCAAGGGGGGGGGGGGGGGGGGGGGGGGGGGGGGTAACTCAAGATGCTGACCAAATGCCTTTTTGTGCATTGCATGAGCTCAATAGTAGGCATAGCTCAGTCATAAGTTATCCTTCTGCTAGAATTGGAAAGATCCTAGCCTGTTTCAAAACTTCAGTTTTGATGCATTTTTTTCTCTTTCCTGTGAAAGCATCAATTTGGAATGTACAAGGTCAATCTGCAATCTTTGGTTCTAGATAATCCTGATGAAATTCTCTAAAAGTATATATGTTTAATGAAAAAAAAGATAAGATGGTCAGGTAAAGATTATGCTGAAGTCAACATATTTGTTCATGTTCAGTTCTTATCTATAAAGTCGGATCCAAGATTTATCAACTGGCCCCAGTTTTACATTCATTTCTTAACTCAGATTTTCGATTAAATTTAGCAAATTTTGTCAATCAATTTTTTAATTAAAAATAAACAGTTTTTGATTATTAAAAAAAAAAACAAAAAAAAAACAACCAGATGTTACAAGTTTGAAGCGATCTTCAAAATGACATCTTAAATTCTTAAATATGTATTCAAAAAACAAAATTTGTCGGACTTAAGCTAAGGAAAATCTTAAGGAATGATTGTGAAACCGGAGCCTGACACTTTACAGAGAAGGGGGTTTTGAAGAAAAATTTGTTTTTTTATGGAAGAATATGTAGCAAAGAGACCTAAATCCTGGTCTTAATGAACATGCAGACTTCATTAAAGGAGGACTCTATACCAAAATTTACATTCATTTTTTGCTCCTAACAAATTGAAAATTTTTAAACTAACCATTTGATTAAAAATACTATGTAAATCATCATTAAATATGACAAATACTATGGTATAATTTTGTTCAAATCCTGGCAAAGGTCTGATATAAAATACTGCATTTCTTAGTTGTTTTTTGCTTCCATTATCTGTCCACACAACAGCCTAAAAAAGAACAAAAGTTCTAATTTGAAACAAAAGTTAACAGAACATAGAACAATTCTGAAACAGACCATAATCAACTCTCTTTGACAAAGTACACAAATACCTTTGAAATTTGAAATAGAATATAAAGGAGAAAAAACAAATATAAACTAGACATTGTAAGTGTGCAGGCACACTGACAAACAAGGCTCCCATCACCTTGTTGGAGGGGGCATTGATCTCTGATGAAAATAGCTCTTGTTTGTGAATTGCAAAGAAAAATAAGGAATAACAAGTAGGGATAACACCACTGCAGAAAGTTTCAAGTTGATATGATATTCCATTCCTGAGAAAAGTGTCAGACAAAATTTGGGCTTAAAAAGGCAGATGAAAAAAAAATTAATAATAATTAACAGTACAAAAATAATAAATCTTTGTGGGTGGGAGACTTCATTAAATATTTTTTTGGTATTAATAGTTTTTATTTAATCTTCCATACATTATCACATGTCACAAATATAAATACACTGTTTTTACATAAACATTATTATTCATCCATATCAAATAATAAATTAATTAACTCCCATGACTGTCTAATATAATTAGCTTTTTTAGGACTTAACATATATAAAGAAAACATCTCTAGATTTCTGTAGTCTTTGATTAGTTGCAACACTGTTTTATAGTTTGGGATGGTCTTTCTGAATGAGCATGAGTAAATATATTTTTTAATAATAAAAAAACAGAGATTTATGTATTTACTTGGATGATCTGTTATGCCAAAAACACAGTTTTGTGAATTTTTCTCAATGTGTATACCACATTTTTAATATAAGTCATCTAGAAGACCATACCAAACCGATCGACTATAGCTGCACTCACAAAACAAGTGGACCAAAGTTTCCTTTGTTTCAAAACAAAAAGTACATAATTCTGTTTCAGAGGGTTTACATTTGAACAGTCAATCATTCGTAAAAATTATATCATGATTTATCTTGAACTTAATTAAATATAACACAAGCAATTTTTTTTCTTACAATGTTGCTGCCTATGTAAAATATTCTTAAACATTTTCAGTACTATAGCTGTTTCTTAACAATTTATTATTTTTATTTCTTATGAAAAACAAACAACTAACAAGACAGTTTGATTTTTTTTTTATATATATATAATTTCACGTCTTTGATATTGTTGGAAAAAAAAAACTTTTATACATTAACCAGAAAAATGAACTATGCTCTTTGTGAGCATTAAAATTAACAAAAAGTACATTCAGCTTTTTGGATCCAAATGTATTTTGAGAATAATAAAGTGTTTTCCTAGCTTTCACAAAATCTTGTAACAATTAATCTATTTCAATAAATTTCCTGACAAAGTCATCTGCTTTAATATTTATTTTTATTTATTTAAATTTTAAATATGCAAAAGCTTAATTTGTCAATTTTAATGTAGGTCAAGGTCGCCTCACCATAAATTTAAAGGATTTAAATGCTATAGCAAGATGATGCTATACTTTATGTTTCAAATTTCTAGGTTTTTCAATTTGTCTGGAAAAGATTTTTTTTTAAAATTTTACTTCTACAGGTTACCGTGACCTTGAAAAAGGGTCAAGATCATCAAGTTTCACATACATGTACCTGAAAGGGCTTGGGCTGGGCAACATTCCTGTTTCAATTCATATCACCAAGATGGATAAGATTATATTACTGCAACAGCTTTGGAATCTTAGATGAACTAACTTGCTAATGAAATATTTAAAGTTTCAATTAAGTTTCTAGGTTCATTATTTCTTTAGAATATGATGCTTTAAGATTTGATTTCTTTAGATCACTGTGACCTTTAATGAGGTTCAAGGTCATACAGCTTCACATTCTCGAAAGGGCTTGGGCTGGACAATATCTATGTTTCAGTTCATAACAAGAAAATGTATAAAGATATTATTACTTCAATCATTCAGCTTTGTTGTATTTGCAGTCTATAATGCTCTGATGATATATATATATATATATATATATATATATATATATATATATATATATATATATATAATATATATATATTTATATATATATATGTAATTTGAAACATATTTTTTGATAAATTTATGACAAGATTTTTTAAAACTTTACTACATCAGAACACTATCAAATTTAATGAGGGTCAGGTCATCAAGTTATCAAAACTTAAAAATGCTTGGACCAGCAACATCAATGCCAAGTTTAGTTACCATAGTTTTACTGAATCTAGAGAAGAAGTGGTTTAAATGAAAAGTTTTAAAAATATGGATGATGGGCAATAAACAAATTAGAAAATGTAGCATGAATAAGAGACCATGGACAAAGGACCACTATTTATGTAACTGACCTTAAGCATTTGATAAGGTGAGCTAAAAGTTCTTAAAACTATTTTTATAAATCATTATCATTATTATTATTATACATATATATATAAATATATATATACACATATATATATATATATATATATATATATATATATATATATATATATATATATATATATATATATATAATGTTAACATAACAGTTTTTTTCATTGAATGAATGAAAAAAAGAAAAAAAAAATTATTCTCGACAGTAATTGAAAAACTTATGTGTATATATATTTTCTAAACGTCTGAGTATAATTGTCTCAGTTTTTTTTTTATATTTTGTCATGTATTACTTCAATCATATCCAGTAACTGTACACTGCATCGACTGGATATGAGGAAAAAAATTAAATGTCAGATTTGTGCAAACTTAGCTTGAAACTCTTTTTATAAGACATGGGTGTTCATTAGCCATGGTGGTAACCAATATCAGACTAATTTGTCGGTAACAAAATAAGCTTTAGTAATATGACCATGATGGTGAGAATCTTTTTTAAAAAAAGGATGGTATGGAATAGAATATAGAAACAAATAAAAATTTTGTTCTGACAGTAAGTACAGGTAAGTTATATGTATTTATTATAATTTTTCCATCTTTTGAAATAACGAGTTTAAATGACACCCCTACCTTTGGAAATGACAGCTATCATGATTTATGATCATGAGACAATTCAAAACTCTGATACAATACAAAATATCACTTAAATTACAAATTAATCAAGAGATTTTGGTATATACTAAAGTTCTACTTTTTTTAATAAAAAAAGTTTTTCAATTAATCTTTTTAACGAATATCAAGAACAAAAACAGACATTGATAAGCACATATACTACCAGAAAAGAGGTATATTTTTTACAATCTTAATGTGTCAAAAAATGAGTTTAGATGTATCACTGTATCATTTTGCATATTTGATTAAATGTATGATATAAATTCCCATAAAAATAAAACAAGAGTTGTACAAAGACAACAACACTCGCTTGCACTCCATCATATAAATAGTCATGACAATTTTTATTTGATTTTTTAATGTTTATGTTGCAATTTATTTATAATTATCAATGAATTTGTTATAAGGACCAATCATCATCATCATCATGCATCAACATCATCATCATCATCATCATCATTATTGCTGTTTATTATCATCATCTTCACCAGTTTTTCCATAATCATCCTTCTTCATCATCATCATCATTACTGTATATATTATCATAATATCATCATCATCATCATCATCATCATCATCATCATTGTTTATCATCACCATATTTATCATCATCATTGAAAAAAACTTTAACAAAAAACTTAGACATTGTAATTGTTTGACCTTGACTTTTGGCCATCATCTTCTGCAACATTATTACACTATGAAATCAACTGTACCCAGTATGTGATAATTCATTACTCATAACATTAAAAAACTTCAACATTAAAAAACTTTAACATAAAACTTTAACAATATGACTGTTTGACCTTGACCTTTGGTCTTCAGCATGACATAAGCTCTCTGCACCTAAATGCAAGTGAGCTAAAATGTACCATGACAAATCATTTTTCATCTCTAGTTAAATCCACATATTTCCTGAAAAATGCCTTTTAATGGGAAAGTGCCTAAAAGCTCTCATATATCTAATGAAAGCTTATAATTCATCATATAATTGAAATAGGAGCCTAGATGACACAGTGTCTAATGCACATGCTTACAGATCAGAGTGCATTCCAATGCTGTGCTTCAAATTCCACTCAGGAAGATATTATTTGTGAGAATGTTTTGTCAGTTCTCTACAGAAGGTTGGGGGTTTTCTCTTGGTACTCACAGAAATGACTGCCTTGATATACACAAAAAAAAATTTAACTGGGGCTTAAAGTAGCATTTCTCAACTCAGCTCTTTTTTTTAGGATTTTATATATACCTGTATATATAAACAGTGGAGAGTCTGTTAATAACAAAGTGCCAAGGGACAAGCACATTTACTTTATAAGCAATACAAAAGGCACTTTCATTCCTTGCTAGGGACAATTTGACGACTTCTTTGTAAGCCTGATTTTGTTATAACAGACTTCCTCAATACAAACATTGAAGGAAACAACAACTTGTAATATGTTCATGAGTCTCAACTTACCGTTGCTGCTTCCTCACCCTCAATACCCTGGCTTATATTTGTTAGTGCATCTGTACTAAGAGAGGGTTCTAACTGCTGTACAGAGTAGAATACAGGCTGTGTGACATTGTCTTTAGGTAGCGACAAATATGGATGACTGAGCACAGTACCTAGAAATATATGTACATGTACAAAAAAACAACAAAATCTGCAATAGTTTTAGTAGCTTTGTTGAATTGTAAAACACTCTTCTCATTCATTGTGTGGGATTCCTGGCCCAAAAAGTCCTCTTTCCCCTGCCAAGTTATGTTTGTGACTTTGTACATTCCTTAAAAGCGGAAAACCTGTTGCTTGGTGAGAAATGTATAATACAATTCAACCAACAGCTACTAGAACAGTTTTCATCATTGGTGATGCAGGGAAAAAGCTATAATAGAAACAAAAGACAACCTTAAACAATTTTAATGAGATGCCTTGAATTAAAGGCTAACGCCTTAAAGCTGCATTAAGTTTTCCAAAGAAAAAATTAAAACGGTGCTAATCTAATTAATGATATTCCTAATTAACAATGTTACATTTGGTTCAACAATAAAAGCTCGAATAAATACAGAAACAACAATAATTACCCAGTGAGATGTAGCATGTGTGATCTTATATAAGAACATGGTTAAGTCATGAAAAAATCGGGTCATTTAAACACAACCTACAAAAGGGTGAAATACGATAAATTAAACACAGAAATTCATTGAATTTGTCATTTGTAACTTAGTAAGGGATACATAACACCATTTCAAATACATCTGGATATTAATGATGGACAATTAATGCAATTTGTCATGTTTCACCTTTCATTCATGGGTTTTTTCCGTACATCCGTGCACTGTGATGCTCCAAGTTCATAATAATCATCATTAAACATTGACCAACCAGTAAGAGGATTTCGTTTATTTACAGCTAAAAGAAATGAAATTTTAGGAAATGAATCACATGGATCGTGATTAGAAGTTCTCTATTTTTAAAAAAATATGTTTTTAGAAAATCAAAAAAAATTCAGAAAATTGAAAAAAAAAAGAAAGCATCTAACCTGAAAGTCAAGGTATAACAATTTAAAACTTATATCCTTTATGAGGTTATGAAATTTTACCTTGATTCCTGTACAAAGAAAGTGCATCAGAATTTTTTCAACATTAACTAAATAAATTGCAAAAGTTATTGTAAAATACTAGATCATAACCACTGACGTTTGACCCGTATCAATTTCAAAGAAATTTTTTAAAGATGTTTGCAAATAATCCAGTAAGCTATAATGGCAATACCATTAACAACCCAATTGCACTGGACCATATGTGATGACCATACTGACCCAAATTTTATTGAAATGTGTCAGATTCAAATAATACCTTAACTAAAAAATATATGTTAATGATGCATGCACACAAATGCCCAGACCAGCACACACAAAAATACTATGCTATGCCATAAACTAACACTCACAAGGTCAGGTGAGCTACAAGAACAACAAAAAATCAGTAAATTGTCTCATATAAAACTGAAGATGAGACATTAAGTCTAGGATAACTACTAATAGGTCATATAAGATCTAGTGGGTTTCTCTTTTTTCTTTCAGATTTTAAATCAATCATGTATGTTTTCTTATTGCGAGTAGATCATCTATCAAAAAAGATTAGATTCTATTACTCATTGTAGTTTCTGTTGTTTGTGGGAAGCATTATCCAAATGTTGGCAATTTAATTAAGCCCACTAAAATTAATAAACTTCCATTATCTGGGCTATCAAATCATACAGATGAAATTAAATCTACTAACCAGAATTTTAGTTCACGATTGGGGGCCCTTGGATTTTTTTTTTTTTTTTTTTTTTTTCATGTCATTTTCATGGAATACTATCTGTTTTGTGTCAAAAGGCTTTTATTTATTGTTATTTCAAAGTAAATAAATAAATAAATAGATAAATGAATAAATGAATGAATGAATGAATGAATGAATGAATGAATGAATGAATGAATGAAATAATGAATGAATGAATGAATGAATAAATGAATCAATCAATCAATCAATCAATAAAAATAATATGATTTTTACAATAAATTACCTTGAAAACAAGATACTGAAATTTTTATTATAATTTTGAGCCACTAGTGTAAGCAAAATTAATTTTATGTATAACAAGAACTGATTTACCTCCACTCCCAACAATAAAAGCATAACTGTGCTGTTTTTGTTTAAAATGTACCACTTCGTAAAACATTTGTTCATAAGATACATCAACAGCAGTCACACCAAAGAAGTTACCATTGTCATCAATTGTAGGCAAACCAAGAGTTACAACAACTCCTATGAAAAAAGAAAAAAAAAATACAATATACACATTATATTAGAAATGTAGTTGTGTGGCAGGCAAGACTGTTCTTCCAACAAGTTTCATGTATTTTCATTCCGAAAAAAGTTGTTACGGCACGGTTAAAAAATAGGGAGGAGTAAACATAGTTTGACATACCAGTCAAAGATTCTTTCAATTATATTAAGGTAGTCAGTTCTGCAATAGGGGAGGAAACCAGAGTACCTGGAGACGACTGCTGGCTAGCAAGTGAACTGACAATCTTTCTCACACTAGGATCTACATAAGATTCACATGGAAGTGTAGCTGGGTTAGTGAGTTATGGGATGGATTGATGGATGAATGGACAAACTATTTTAGTGTAGATTTTTGAACAAAACAAAACATTGCCTTATAACACCTGAAATGTTTTAAATATTGATGAGAGAAAATGCGAATATTTAAGTTGAAAGTACACTCAACTAAGTGAATAATCATGAAACTGGGGTATATTCATGTTACTAATTTTTTATTTCCCTTGATAAAGAAGAGTATATTTCTCAACACTCCTTTTTCTTACGCCATATGCTTGAACTACTGATAGTCTAGATTGAAAACAAAGGGCCCATGGGTCTTAATGCTCACCTGAGTAAATGTCCAAAATTGCTTGCAAAGTGCGATAGACAATATATTCAGTACAGAAACTTTCTACACATTCCTATACAAAACCTAATAGTTTTCAAGATATTTAAAGATTTCAGTCTTTTTTTTGCAGCTGTGACCTTGACCTTTCAACATATGACCTTGAACCATATATCAAAATGTCAATACCTACAATATTCCAATATACATGCCTATACACAAAGTTTATTGTTTTGAAGACAATTAGCAATTTATGTTCTCTTATGCAGCTATGACCTTGACCTTTGAACATATGACCTCGTACCATATATCAAAATGATTGTCATGTCAATACCTACAATATTCCAATAAACATGCCTATACAAATTGTTAAGTGTTTTCATGATAATTAGTAATTTATGTTCTCTTATGCAGCAATGACCTTGACCTTGGAAGATATGACTTTGAACCATATATCAAAATGACTGTCAAGTCAATACCTACAATTTTCCAATATACATGCCTATACAATAAGTTAATAGTTTTCAAGATAATTAGCAATTTAAGACTTTTTTGCAGCTGTGACCTTGACCATTAAACATATGAACTTGAACTATATATCAAAATGATCATCATGTCAATACCTACAATATTCTAATATACATGCCTATACAAAAAGCTTATAGTTTTCAAGATAATTAACAAATTCAGTCTTTTTTTGCAACTGTGACCTTGACCTTTGAACTTATGAACTTGAGCCATATATCAAAATCATCGTCATATCAATACATGTACAAATGTACCTACAATACTCTAAATATCTAATATACATGTTTATACAAAAAATTAATAGTTTTCAAGATACATTAGAGCCTCTAATATACATGTCTATACAAAAAATTAATAGTTGTTAAGATATATCGACAAATATATAATTTTTAGCAATTTCTCCCTTTAGTACCCTGCCATTTCCCCATTTTGAGCCCCACAGCTACCATTTGGGCTAATTTGAAATTAGGTGTCCTAAGGATGTTATGTATGAAATATCTAAGCTATATCTCTTGTATGTTCAGAGAAGAAGATTTTTAAAGATTATCACTTTTTCCCCTTTACTGGGCCTCAAGGGGACATAAACCCTTCATTTGGGCAAATCTAAAAGGCCTTCACCTAGGCATCATTACTGCAAAACATCATCAAATTTGGCCCAGTAGTTTTGGAGGAGAAGATTAAAATGTAAAGTTTATACACGACACATGACGGGTGGGGATAGATCGCAATAGCTCATCTGAACTTTCAGCTCAGGTGAGCTAAAAAATTCAGTGAAGCATAAAACACCTTTTCTACACATCAATCTTGTTACAATACCAATGAAAAAATCTTCACTGGAGCATAAAACATGTTTACTACACAGAAATCAGTGTTATTTTTGGGAATGAATTAATCTTTTTTCAAGCAGCCTTTATCAAATGTAACATAACTGGATATAGACAAAGTAGGTGTATCAGAAAAATCAAAACAACCAGCTCATATGTTAACAAGAGCACCGCCGAGCGTAGCATTATACACCCGTGTTATATTGATCGAGTAGTACTATTAACTAGTGTGGCAACACCTTTAGGGGTTTCGCGGGAAAGAATGGAACAATCTAGAGGATTTCTATCAGTAGAGCTCATCCACAGAACTTGCCACTCAAAAGTTTGACACAGACCTAACGGATAAGTGCCAAACCTACCAATAATTTGGTAAAGAATTGGTTACTTTAATATGGGTACGAATTCAAAACAGTACCTTAAATTGTTTTTGGATGATAGCGCCGACTTTAAACAGTTATTGTGGATTTTATGTAAAAGATAGAAAAAATATAAAAATACCGTCTTTTCCGTCAGATCTTAAACATTTTTCGGTCAATAGACGACTTTTTCGTACAATGAACTGTTATTGAACAGGAGTGCGTTAAACGTAATTGTTTTTTGGAAAAATTCATTTTTTGCATGTTTGACCCCAAAATTAAGTATGATACCGATTTTTCCCAAAAATTTCACCAAGTTAGATAGCTAGATCGCATTAGACTCCATAACCTCAGAAATTTTTAGCAAAATCTATCGAGGAGTTTTCAAGGTCCCCAAGATGCAAATATATGCTGCTAAAAAGGAGAAAGTTGTCGCCTTTATCATTTCACATCCAGAGGATGTTCCGAATGAATTCGTCACTAATCCTCTAGATTGTTCCATTCCTTACTGAGAAGTATAAGTACAACTAGGATATATGTATGTAAAAATATATTGCTAAATGGATAGTGGTAGACTGCTATATAATTCATATTCATTTCCAGGAAGGAAGAAGTTTAAAATATAATGTTAGGTCATGGCAGTGTTTTCATGTGTTAAGCATTGCATGCAGGAAGATTTTAGGAAACAAATACATTTTTTGTCTGAAATGTTTTGAGAACCTTTTTTTTAACCAACCTGAAATAATTTATATCTATAAAGCTTAATTATAATTTGAACTGTTGTCGTGATCTGTGCAGTATGATAAAAAGGTGTTTTAAGTTAAAAAAGGGACATAACTCCTCCAAAAATAATCTGAAAAAGTTGTAATTCGAACTTGCACCAGATAATAACATCGTAAATGTGTATACCAAATTTCATTTGAATCCATAAATAGTTGTAGGCTCTGATGATCGGAAACCACATGGTCATACATACAAAAATTTCTAAGTTAAAAAAGGGGCATAACTCCTCCAAAAATAATCCGAAAAAGTTGTAATTCGAACTTGCACAAGGTATTACCATGGTAAAGCTGTATACCAAATTTCATTTGAATCCATAAATGTTTGTGGTCTCTATTGAACGGAATACAAATTGTTAACAGACGCACCGCCCGCCCGCCCGCCCGCCCGCCCGGACGGACAGCACCGTAACATAATACGTCCCGTCATATGACGGGCGTATAAAAATTAATATCAATAGGTGTCTTATTTTGTTAATAAGTGTATTTGGATTTTTTTAAACATTATTCTTTTTTAAAAAAGGAGTATTTTAAAATCACATACATTTTGAATTATATTCTGCCTTGTGGCTATAAATCTGATAAGATCATTGTAATAAAGTTTTGAATGTATTACATATATATCAATATTGAAGTATCAATCTTCATGAGTTATTGCCAATAATAAATTTACTAATATGCACGTATGTAGGCTAAGAAATTTATTTTTAAAAACTGCATGATTGCATTTTTAAAAAAAAAATAAAACAGAATTTTTCATTTGTCTGATATATTTTAATAATTTGAACGTTTTTATGAATTTATAGATTTTTAAAACTTTAAAACAAATTTTATTATTCAAAATGAATGTATGACCTTTATGCATTTGTTTCATTTTTAAAAATACTCATACATGTATTTGATATCTCTTTAACTTGAATGAATATTAAAATGATTTTTGTATCAGATTTTTCTTGTTAACCTAAAATAATTTTATTTCCTAACAGAAAATTCATAGAGAATTGGAATCGTGTTCAATTCTTGTTATTGAGTTATTGCAAAAAAGCGCAAGCGTACATATTGTATCTTGAATGGGCCTCTGCAAGAGTGGAAAATGTGTACATGTATTATATTTTCCCATGATAAATGGTATCCATCTGGGTTGTATATAAAATAATACCAACCTGAAAGCTTATCAGAATGCGGCAGACTTATAGTCAACTGGGGATACTGCGAGAGTGGAAACTGTGTATAATATTTCCCCATAATGTCCTTCAGATGGTAACCATCAGAGTCAGATATAAATGTAATATTACCAGCAGGTCCGACTGAGCTGGTTCTATTTGTTAAGCTGGGTATAACCTAAACAAAGGTAACAAAATGCTACTTAGAGCCCAATTGCAAAATAAAAACCAATAAAAGATAAAATTTTTGGTAAACAAAATTTGGAAAAATAAATTCTTGTTACTTTCTAGCCAAATTAGTTAATCATTGTGTAAATATTAAATTAAATGCTGTAAAATCTCAAATTTTCCTTGGGGATTTCAATTTCACTACAGTTGAAATTTTGTTTTTCCAACTTTGATATTTTGAAAACCTTAAATTATTCAAAGTTTTAGCTGTCAAAATTGTCCTGCAGAATGCACCCCAAAAAAACTCTTTTATTCAAACATCATTATTCAAATACCAGCATTTTTTTCAAACCTAATTTGAGTCCAACATTTAAAATATAATTTCACTCATTTTGACAAAGGTATAAAGAAATCTTACTGGCCACTGAAGTTGTCTATTTCCTGTTCCACTGGGCATGCTCATGATCTGGTTATTTTGGTCTGCAATCTGATACAGCAGTTTCATTTTGTCATCCAATGTTTTAAGAAGTAATTCTTGTCCAAGTCCATATACAAAAATGTGAACTTTATTACCCTGCAAATTTGAATAAACTCTCAAAAGGTTATATATTCTAAACTGTATGTATACTGGTTCACAGTGCTGAACTTCAATCCCTTAAAGGATCATTATTTTCAGTGGTGGAAATGTTACAGTACCTTTTAAGTAGTCAAATGTTTGGCAAGAGTTTCATGGGCCTTAATGCTCACCTGATATATAAATGATTATTTATTATGGCCTTTAGGTGGGATGAGCTAAAAAGAAAATCACATAAAAAATAATAAATCCTTCATGTTCGATTATTTTAACTAAATTTGAATTCTTTATACTATTGGTTTTTTAAATCAGTAATACAACTTTCATAAGATTGTTTTTTTTTTTCAAAGTAAATTACTTTAATTATTTACCGTGATAATTATTTTTGTTATTCTATAATGTTTTAAAATAATCGTTTTTCAAATTTCAATAATAAAAATTATCACCCCAATCCCAAATAGAAAAGTGCACCACAATGGTAGCTCAGTTGGTAGAGTGGTCGCTTCGTTTGTGGGAGGTCAACCAAGTCTGACCACAACATGAAAATTGGTAGTGACTGTTCTTTCGCCAAGCAGTGCAATTAGAAATGAAAATTATTGGGTCTTTAAATGAAACCTTAAAAACTGATGCCCCATGTCACAGCAGGTGTGGCACATTAAAGAACACTCTCACACTGCAAAGGCAAAAATTTCTGCCACCTCACCTGTAGGTGGCGACGTCTTGATATAAGTGAAACAGTCTTGACTGGGGCATAAAACCCCATTAAATCAATCAATCAATCAAATAAAAAAGCCAAAGCCCTAAATCTTATGTACTGACCATCCAAGACTGACCACTGGCTATCTTTTCTAGAATTTTTGGTTGTGTGTCATGGGCAACTCCATCTGTCAGGAATAAAATCATGTCCAAAGAGTTTTTAAACTGTTCCTATGAAAAATAAATAAAGCAAAATATTAACAATGATTCCAATTAAATATACCTTAAAGGTAAATGCAATGGTAAATTTATTTTTGTTATTACAGTAATCTTGTATATATTTCATTGTTATGATTCTAAATCTTTCATTCTCATCATAAAAATCCAAACCAAAAAAAACAAATACAGTAAACTGATCAGCATACGTATGTTAATTTTTCAAATTTTGTTACTTCGAGCTATTTGTTCTTTTATATTTGTGTCATCCAATGACAGTTATAAGCACATGAAGTATATGGATAAAAACATCTTTTAAAAGTTTTATTTTAATGTTTTTGTTAGTCCAGTAAATTTATGCAAAAATAAAAATGATCACTAACAATTACAGAGAAACTATAATCGATGATTTTTTCCAAAAAAAAAAAAAAAAAAAATCCAATGCAGCTTTTAACTGTGAATCAAAATAATCAAAGGTATGGTTAAATACATTCTAGTTTATTTACTCATTTATAATCATGAATGAAAATTTGCAAAAAATACTTTATTAGGAAAAGTAAAATATTTTACTGTTTAAATAACAAAAAAGAAAGCTATTAGTCATATGAGTTAATGATTCTTAACAAGATTCCAACAAGCAGGTGTTATTTGAATTTAGTACTTACAGGGTTGTCCATTTTAGATGCATTGAAGAGCTGAAAAGCTTTGGCAAAAGCTGTCTCATACAGTGTTGTTGGTTCTGAAAACAAAAAAGCATATCTTAGACATGAACCAAGCAGTAATTGCAGATATTGTAAACTCCTTTAAAAACAATATACTTATTTCAGAAATATTACTAAATATTTCACAGAGGGTATGCTGAGTTATGGTCATTTCCTTACCCCCTATGAAATACTTGGTATTCAAGGAGTTTTTTTTTTAATTCCTTCATTTTAAGTGTGTTTGAAGACTGTAAATTATTAATTAACTCAAATAATTGGGAGCAAAAAAGTGCAAAACAAGTTACAGCTAAAATTCAGAGTTTAAAGTACACAGAAAATGTATACAACACACTGTAACAAATTTGGCCGCCACTACTAGACTGTAGATTTGTTTTATTATTTTCCTAAATTAAGTATCAAACTAAACTCCATGATTAGCAAACTGATAAATGGTAATCACAGCTTCATTTTGAAGGCCGAGTACCCTTTACCAGTTTAATAACCAAAATATGTATATTAAAAAATCAGCTCTTTTGTTTAAGTAAGAAAAAAACATGATTGGAATGCTTTTTTCTTATAATGATGTACAAAGGCATATGGTAGAGGCAACAATAATATAAACTGTAAAGAGACCATAATCCATTTGTTACATTAAGAACCAAGTCTTTTCTGTTTCAGTCAGCTTCAACCTTAATTTGCATGGGAAGATTTAAACAAAAGAAAATATATGTATTTACCAATAGCCTCAGTAGAGTTGATAAAGTTTCTAAGAAGTCCTTTATTTTCTTCTGTTGCCTGTGCCATTTTAACTCCAAGACAACCTGGTGCTGTTTTTGCATTTTTACCAAATGTTACTATGCCAACCTAAATAAACAATACTTCAATGTCAATACTTACTTTATCAGACATTTTTAGTAAGCCAAATGCGTGTGTTGACAAATTTTAATTTGCTATGTGATGCTTAAGTACCAGCTTGATCAGACTAGGCTACCCTGTTGTTGATCATCAACGAGTCAGAATGCACCAGACAAGACCACTCCCCCAGTCTCATTATCCTGGCACAGGGAACCAGTTGGTACTTTGTCCTTTTAATGCTAAATGCCAGACAAAGAATCAGTATCTCATATTTTCATGTAAAGCCTTCTGTATGACCAAGCTGGGCTTCAAACAGATGACCTACCATTCTCTATGCAGACCCTCTACCACTGAGCTGTTGAGGCATTTAGAATCCTCTCTCTGTTACGGTCAGTTCTACGTAACGATGATGGAAGAAAGCAGAATATTGAAAAGCCAAACTATTGCTAAGCAAACTGACAAACTTCCTGTCATTAGAAAATTAGCAACACACCCAAGAAGAAAAGCTGCAGATTTTACAAAAGGCTTTCACAATTATGTTTTAAAATGGCCAGAACATATATGCTTAAATAAGATGATATATAGGGATTTCTCAGAATCTGGAAGGGTGGTTTGTGTTTGAATTTTAAGGGAAAAAATTAATAAACCCCTGAAATATTAAATGCATGTATTCTCTTTTTTTTAAAAAAAAAAGTTTAAAAAACAACATATAATTTGCACATGTTTATATTCAAAGTAACGGAACAACTCGAAAAATTTAAATTGATAAAATAGAAAAGTTGTTCACTAACTGACAAATATAGTGCAGAATGTAATGGAGTCAGCAAATAGCAGAAAATTAGCTATATTGCTAACTTATTTAAGTTTGCCATTTAAAGGAAGTACCTACCTGCAGCAGACTTGTAAATTTCATTTTATCCCAGTTTTGTCCAAAATAGTGGCTTAATAATTGAATCATGGACAAATTCAAGGCAATACTTTGTGTATTTTATGGCTAGCAGGACTTTTTGCTACTTGTATGATGGTTACTCAGATGTTGTAAGCTATGTAACACTTATGATACTGGACATGTATATTCCACCCTTAACCATCACTCAAACCCATTTTTTATCCAATACATATGGCATCAGTATTCGGTCATATAAACAATTCAGTGAAACTTGGGTCAACTCAGTCAAAAAAAAAAAAATCTTGACAGCAATCTGGCCATATTACATAGTTTTATTGTATCATCATATTATTTACCAGTTATACTTGATACCAATCAACATAGGTAAACAAACATCATATCTTACCAAATATTTACACTTTCGCCAAACCATAGTGATACAACCATATAAATACTGCATGTCATCTTCCATATTTTTCTCAACTGAACCAGACATAAAACAAAAGCCTTGTAACACTTGATAACAGGATCAGTATGATAATTTGTTCACATAATTACAGCATTATGACAGGTCTTATTTTATATGTGTCAAATACTGTAGAACTGGAGTGTAGTAGAAATATTAGAGCTTAACCCCACAGAAAAGATTCTTTCACTTATATAGAGAGTTGGTATAGATCTAGACATTGTGGGGGAACTGTCACGGAAAACCATTGACCTTTGGTAAGTGAAGTGTCAAATTTTCTGGCATTAGAAACTCTCCTAAGTGGGATTCAAATTTACATGGTGAGAAGTGCTATGATCATTAAGTGTGCATTTGGCCACTTGACCAATGTGACCCAAAGATTCTGCAGATTTGTTTCTTAATTGGATGTTATGTTGTTTAACTTTGCATCAGCAGGTTTATTTATCTCAAAGGATAAATCTAAAAGTAAGTTTGTATATGCACTACATGTATATATGTGATTTTTATGGTCCGCCTTGTACTAGTGTGTACTTAGGGTTTTTTTTTTAACCAGCTAGCTAGAAGACTAGTAGAAGATACGTCACAGCTACAGACAAGCATAGTTCTACCCTGATCACATTTTTTGCACACTGATAACCTGTCCATACTCTGTCCTCATTATGGCAAGCACCAGACAAGGATGTAGTATTTCAAATTTTAAAGTACTACGTTTGACTCAATACAGTCAGGGTTTGAACTCATGACTTCCCACTCATGAAGCAGCATTTCACCTCCAAGCCACCAAATTGGTACTTCTCTAGACATAGAGTTAATATCCTTAAACTGACTCCAATGTAACTATCTAAAAGTGATTTTTTTAAGCAAAATTTCTTGGTACAGAAATTTTGAAATTTTTGAAATGTTAACCTTCTCTCCTTTATTACGAATCACAGTGCCTCTCACCAACTATACCGTTTTGAATACCACTTCTAAAGATCCTAAAGTGAGAAATTGTCAGTCCAATTGCAAAAAAGGAGGTAAATTTCTCAGGGCACACTCATTTCAAGATCCACTAGGGCACTCTGGTTTCCTCAACCTTCCAAGAAATGACTTCCTTAATAGAAGTGAAAAAATTCTTGAATGGGGCATTAAACATTACTCAACTCAGGTCAATCTCTTTCACTTTTCATGAAATTAAATGTAAAGCATCTACATTTTAAAAGGATATGATGCAAATAAAAAACAAAAAAGAAGAAAGTCATCCTAACAATGTTTTATATAAGATCAAACTAAAAATTTAACTTACATAGTCTTTAGGGCTAAGTGTATTTAGGACAGTGTTTGCAGCCTCTTTAGCCAAAGATTCTCTAGTGGGCGTGTCTGGATGATTGATACCTCCAATAGTCATTACCATGGATCCGCTATCATCAATAACAAGCATTATATTCTTCTTGTATGGTGTAGCTGTACAGACATACCAATTCCTAAAAGTAAAACGATATCATTAAAAAAAAAAAATTTCAGACACAGAAAATTGAAAAATTCTATAAAAGTAAAATGATACAATTTAAAAAAAAAATTCCAGAAATAGAAAAATCTAAAAAAAAAAAAAAAAGTTATATATAAAATTATATTGATAGATCAGGTGAAGAATATGATATCCTTTTCATAATTTTAGATTTTGAATTTGATTATCTTTAAAAATATAATGGAAATGTAAGATGTACTTTTTAAATTACTTTAGCTTACATCACAGATCCATTTTCAGTTGTTTATGATTTTTTTATGTCCATTGTTTTGGAGTTTTTGATTTTTGATTTTTTTCTTGGGGGGAGGGGGGTGGGGGTGGGGATGGGGTTGATGGTCAAGTTCCAGTTGTTTTAAAGTTTTTCATTTCCCAGTTCCAGTTGTTATGGCTATTTCAACTGTCCAGTTTCTGTTAAGTAGTCTTGAGGGTCCAGTTCAAGTTATTATTACTTTTATTATCATTAGTGTTGATTGTCCAGTTACTGTTAATTTGGATTTTTTTTATTGTTCTGTTGAATTTATTTCAGTTTTTGCTGTCCGTTTTCAGTTGTATTTGTTTCAGCTGTTCTGTTCTGGTCTTTAATTTTCACTGTTTTATCACTCAAATTCTCATTCGGTATGAATATGTATTTGACAGTCCTGGTCGAGGGGTATTCTCTTTTTTACTGTTCTTTTGTCTTTTGATGATTTTTTTAAATATTCTTTAATGTTGTGCTTAATGATTTTAGTATTTATCTTCTTATTGTATTTCCAGATATAATTTTAATAAATAACCTTTTCCCCCTTTTCTTGTCCTTACACCAAACGATCGATTTTTTGATTTTGAGGCGAAGGGTAAATAATAACTAGTCCCTACACTATCTGATAAAACGATACCAAACCACAGGGGCTTGTATTCATTGATAATTCCCTTTTTCTGAAAAATACCCTTTATCTGGCCAGAAAGAGGGTATTTGTCAGAAAAGGGAATTATCAATAAATACAAGCCCCTTTGTGACCAAACCGGAAATAACTGTGAAATGATAAAAGCCGAAACCTTTTCCGCAGTCCGAAATTTATTCAAGCATAGCTGAAAAATAAACATTTCAAACTGATATAATTTTTTATACTTTTTTAATCCAGGGACAAAGTTGTCTCGTCGAAACTAAATATAAAATAATTTTCAGTTCAGAATAAGTACAAGACTAGCCACTGCCAATAACGCAAAGCACACGCAATGAATTCACTGTAATTTTACGTTTTCGTCACTTTTAGGACTTTTCAAGCTATGACTTTAATTGTTTACTGTTTCTATGTGTGATAACAAAATACTTACTCAAACCGGGGATCTTTGGGTTTGTTTCCGGAACAAAATCTTGGAGCTGCTGGGTACTGTAAATAATGTCCATCTAAGTCTCCAAAATATTGCAGTACAATGCTATCAAATTTTGCTCTCTGGTTATGGAAAAACGTGCTTGAATTTTTCGGTATTTTGGACTGATTTTGTAAGCCTGAGCTTGAAAAACACACATTCTTCTTGCTCTCGTACGCATTTGAAAAAAATTTTTCATGTTGCGAGTCACAGCAGTTCGTGTTAAAATTAAATGTGTTTGTCCCGCGATATTTTTCTTCAATATACTTCTTATTTTTAGACAAAACATCAACAGCATTTTGTAATCTTCTTGAAACGATTCCCGTGATATCGTCAACGTTTTTCAGGACATCAAACTGTTGGTATTTTTCGGTTATGTTTGAAATGTACATGTTTTCCAAGTTTGAGAGCCCTAGTAATTCATCAGCAAATTTTGTCAAATTTTTCTGTAAATTTTTCTCCGTATTTTGTGCAAACAGATTTATATTATCCTTAGTTAATCCTAGCACGAAAATATTGAAAAACGAAAAAATTAAAAATAATGCGCACATTTTGAATGTCAAAATATCCATTAAAAGCTAATAAAAATTTACCGCATTGATAGAAAGGATGATAAGAGTTATCGTGATGTAAATAGAAGGGCGGATGTTAAATTATAAGGACATATTCAAAATAATCTAGCGTGTTTTGTATGAAATTTAGTTGTTATTTAAACAAGCTTATAAAAACCAATCAGATAAAATTGCTATATAACAACGGGACTGTCTCGAAGGCATTTAAATGATGAAAAAGATTGATGATGATGATGTTGTTGTTGTTTTTTATGATGATGATGATGATGATGACGATGATGTTGTTGTTGTTGTTGTTGATGATTGATGATGATGATGATTATGATGGTGGTGGTGATATTTTGGTCTGTTTTTAATTTGTTAGGACAACTAAAAGATTCATGCAGAGAGAGAGAGAGAGAGAGAGAGAGAGAGAGAGAGAGAGAGAGAGAGAGAGAGAGAGAGAGAGAGAGAGAGAGAGAGCCTCGGAGATGGAGAGAGAGAGAGAGAGATTCGGAGAGAGTGATGCACCACAACACGATTTTCACAAATTAAAAAAAAATTAATATCCGGGAGAATCCTACAATTTAATCTTTCACATCACGAAGGTACCGTTGTATATACAATTTGTCGACAAAATGCCTTAATTGTGGCAATCTTTTCCGGTCTTTTCTGTACAAATAGTGAATAACAAAGCTTCATAAAAGTCCAAACAAAACGTACGAGAAGATTAAAACCATGTCTTTGCCGGGAGATAAAACATTCCGTATCTTATTTCACAAACGTTACGATTTTCTATTAATCTCTCTTTCCTGACTATCAAACTTAAAAATGCGATATGCAATGCAACTTTGAATGAAATGTATTATTCTTTCATTCATTCATTCATTCAGTCAGTCAGTCATTTAGTTAGTTTAAACAGTATTTTATTGAACTGAAAACGTTACAATAAACTGACATTTACAATATTAATTCATTTGGGATTCTGGAACAACAATATAATTCTTATTTATTTATTTATTTATTTATTTATTTATTTATTTATTTATTTATTTATTTATTTATTTATTTATTTAATAAGGATTTAGTATCATCAATCTCCTATGAACTTATTCAAATTATTTTCTCTATTTTCTACATGTTTTTCATTTTCAACGCCATTGTCAGTTTTTTCTCCAATTATGCAGTTATGTAATTTTGTAATATTAGTATTTCTTTTTTAATTTTGATATTTCCATATTTGTGTTTATTTTCCCTTAATATTGTTTCTTTTAGTATTTTATTTCTAATTTCATTTAACATAGTCTTTTTATAACTGTTTTTTTTTTTAAATTCAGTTTTCTTTTTTTTTATATTGACGTCATTTTCATATTTGTATTTTTCTTCAAATATTATGATTCTTTATATAGAATTATTTTTCCTTTTTTCTCTTTACCCACGTAATTTGAAACATATTGTATTTTTCTTATATATAAAAAAAATAAAAAGTTTGGTGGATATATATATATGTATATATATATATATATATATATATATATATATATATATATATATATATATATATATATATATATATATATATAATGACGAAACAACCGGGATTGTGTAAACAGTTCGGAAAGTGCTTCAAAATTCTGAATTGAAACAAATGATAAACAAACATCGAAACTGAACAATGAATACCCATCTATTATTTTACTAATTATACAAGCTGAGTTGTCAAAATAACAGCTAAAAGAGCATTTCGGTCGTGTTGGAGGCGTGAAAAAACAAACAAACAAACAAAAAAACCATACAAACAAAGTCGATCTATAATTATGCGCAATAGACTTTAAATTTCCTGGGGGTATTAAGTCTGTTAAACCTTGATATAGCGCGTCTTTTAACTAAAATAAATTACGTCGGATTATGATAACAACGATTTTGAAAACGGATAAAATAAAATAAAAAAAATCACTACAAAAGAAACTGTTATAACTGATCTTAAAGAATACGGTTATGAAAACGGCTTGGCAAGTAGGTGAAAGGTAACGGACATTTTTGCGCTTGTTTGTGATCACGTGATTGAAATTTAAAGCTAAGACCTTGAAAATTCTATGTTATTATTCATTTAGTATCAAAGATGTCATCCACGGAAGTAGAAGATATACAGTGTCGCATATACACCTGTTTGAAAATTATTGTCAAAATTTACAACCAACTGTCGATTTTAGAGACAAAACATACGGAAGTATGGAGACAGTACCAGAAAACCGTGACTGATGATGGAAAACGAAGATTTCGGTACAACCTCGGAATAAAATTGTCCATTATCCAGAATGTCATGTGTCTTTATAGAAAGTTGTTAAAAAAGAAACTCGAAGAAGAAAGAATATTGGTCGAAATATACCAAGAAGCCATCGGCGGTAATGATATTCTCGAATCTTCTTTCGATTCTTCTGACGACGATGAGTCTGATTCCTGGGACGATGATGAAAGCGACGATGATCTTAATGAGATCAATGCCATCATTTACGTCTAAATAATCGTTTATGATCCACATATTTAAAAGGTTCTTTTAAGAACCACCCATATTCTCTGAAAAGTCGAAGTTGTTATCATTTAAAACGGAGCTATTTTATTTTATTTTATTTATTTTATTTTATTTCATTTCATTTCATTTCATTTCATTTCATTTCATTTCATTTATTTTATTTTATTTTATTTTATTCTATTCTATTTTATTTCATTTCATTTCTTGAACCACTTGTGAATTTCTATAAAACAATACATAAAAAAAAATTGTGAGACGACCACTTTGGAAGGTATTACCCATCGATCGAGGTCGGAACATACTCAAATAATTAGGTTGAGTTGAGTTTTGTAAAGGTGTTTAACGTCCCGGTCAAGAATATTTCACTGATATCGAGACGTCGCCAGCTGTATGCGAAAGTGCAGAAATTTTGCCTGTGCGTTGCGCTGATTGCATTATACAGCAGGGTTCTTCATCGTGCCATGCCTGCCATGACACGGGACCTCGTTTATTTTAAGTTCCCATCCAAAAGAACCGTGAGTTTCATTTCGTAATGCCGAGTGCTTGGCGAAAGAACAGTCACTACCCACTTTCAAGTCTTGGGTCAGACCCGTCCGGGGTTCGAACCCACGACCTTCCACTTACGGAGCGAGCACTCTACCAACTGAGCTACCGTAGTGGTTCAAATAAATGAACCATAGAACTAAATGCCGCCATGATTGACAGCATTCTATCGAAGTCCAAGCGAACATAATCACTGAAATCAACATCACAAATCATTCATGATCTTGTTTAGATAAATGTTTATAATCAAATCATTCATGATCTTGTTCAGATAAATGCTTATAACTTTCTTTATCTCACCAAAACCTTTGACATTTATCGTTTTAATAAGAATAAAAATATGTCAGCTTAAAACAACACTAAAAAGTTGAATATACCAGCAGATCGATGTAATAGGTGAAGGATTAAGAATATTTCTGATTAAAATACGATGGTTTTGCCTTAACATCGTGTTCAAAAACATTTAAAATTAGATTGGTTTTTAATGTCGTTAAGTTGTGCAGATTTTTTGCAGACGGGATTTTTTTCTTATTAATTTCATTTATTAATTCTAAAAAAGGTTGAAGTAGAGCGTGAGTTTTGTATAAATATACAATGTACTAAGTTGCACTTAAAGCGACCTTAAGCTTAGAGTGCTAGAATGGAGTGGAGAGTGGAGTTATGGTCTTTAAAACCCAATTCAAGATTCTTTCATTTGTATCGAGGTGGTGAGTTCTAAGATAGTGGAGAAAACCGAAGTACCCGGATTGAAACACTAACCTTCAACAAGCGAACTGATATATCTCACATTTAGATCTTACCGAGTGGGATTCGAACCTAGGCAGTGAGAGGTGCTGTGATCCGTAAGCGCGCGCTTTAGACCATTTAAAGAGTGTTAGAACACTCGCAAGAAATGTCGGATATTAAAATTGCTCAATCCATTATACGGATATCGACCAACCAGTAAAGTCCTCCGACAAGAAAGAAAACCTTCTTGACTTGATGTCGACCGGAATCGAACCCACAGCAGTGTAACACTTGACCACTGCGACCCGAAAATTAAGTTGAATAACGTGTTAAAAGCTGACTTAATTAATATTATTAACTGCAACAATCGAACTAAACAAAAATATAAATAGTTGTTGAAATATTTTATTATATAATAGACATCAGTCGTAAGGACAAAATTATATCCAGTGGTGTGGTTGAAGTACGTTTTAGCCCTCTTACCTTCCCTCTTATTATATATTCAGTAGTCGTGGGTTCGAACCCCGGTCGGGTCATACATAATTTTTTTAACTTGAATTTTTTTACTACTTCCTCTCCTGGCACTCGACATTAATAAATATAGAATAATACATGGTGAAATCCGTATCATATGCCATATATATCAGACTGACGGGCCCAATATCAGACCGAGACCCCAATATCAGACCGAGATCCCAATATCAGACCGAGACCCCAAATATCAGATCGAGGGCTTTATTTATTATTCTGTTTATCATATACATGCACTTAAACTTTCATCATGTTAAATAATATAAACACTAGACTGAGTGGACTGTGATGTTATCTGTGACATAGCGGGCAAGTGTACTAGCAATATAGAGGTTGTTATAAGTGCGTTCCAGAACAATGTATGTCAGAAACACTAGTACAAAACGCACGCACCACATGCAAGGACTTGTGTTTAGATTTATCCTTGATGTGAAAAAGAAAACCCGTTGGGTGTAACTGAAAACATGATGATGTGACGTAAAGCAAGGTTTAATCAAACAATCAATTGTATATATAAAACATGTAATTGGCTGAAGTCAATACTGTCTGTACCGATTTATAGCGGGGACATCGGAAGACGGAACTTCCCTCGGATCTGACCGGTTCTCTGAATTCCCGAAGGGTGTTAGTTCCTAACTACATGTACATGAAAAAATCCTTTTTGGTCACTAAGCGTTAAATTTACGAAGGAACGATAAACTTTCTTTTATTGTAAAATAGTAGGGAATTCAAACATGTTATGTAACAAATTATGTAAGCCACATATTTAGTTTAAATTTCATCTTTTTTATTTCTTTATTTTAAATTTTAAAGAGTTTTTTTCGGAGTTTAAAATTAAATTTATTTTACGTAACATGTGAATCTGACACTATTTAAATATTTTAAAGAGTAGTTTTTAAACTAGCGACATTTTCTTAATGACATCTTTAAGTACACTCTTAAATTATATACTTTTTATTAGATACATGTAACCATATTTGTGTTTCCATTAATAAGGGTCTGTAAAGTTTTATTTATTTATTTATTTTTTTTATTTATTAATTTATTTATTTATTAATGAATATATGTATGTTTGTATTATTTATTTATTTATTTATGTTCTTATTATTTATTTATTTATTTATTTATTTATTTATTTATTTATTTATTTATTTATTTATTATTACTTTTTGGTCATGATTTAGGGAACATTTTACTGTAGAAACGCCACATCATATACAATATCTATGATTCTCAGATTAGTTGGTTAGTTGAATGCTGTTTTACGTCACATCAACAATTTCAGCTATTTGTGACGCGCGGACAATCTTTTTTAATCTCGAAGATAAATTTTAGCACAGGTTAATTGCGATGCGTGAGTGTGATGCTAGTTGACTTCAAATACCGCAATTTCGCGGATAAATATTGCAGTTAATTTTACTGGTAACGAGCCAACCGTTAAGGTTCTATGACGATTAAAGACATTTCTCCCACTTCTGATCTTTAGATTGGTTTAATGGGGTTTTACGTCCATTTCAAAATTATTTCATTGATATCGATACGTCACCAGCTATAGGTGAAGTGTCAGAAAGTTTGACCTTTAAAGTGTGCTCAGGACAATGTGCAGGAGGGTTCTTTAACATGCCCCGCCGGCCTTGACGGTTTTTAAGGTCTCCTCCGACAGACCCCGTGACTTTCATTTCTTAATGCCAAGTACTTGGCGAAAGAACAGTCACTACCAATTTTCAAGTCTTGGTCAGACCCGAAGGAGATTCGAATCCCCGACCTCCCACATACGAATTGAGCACTCCACCAACTGAGCTACTGTTGTGGTATCGATCCTTAGAGCTTTAAGATAAAAGATTGCAGATAAAACAAACTGCTTATTAATTGATTTTCCTTCAAAAAGTACATGTACATGTATTTGCAAATTGTTTTCAATTATATAGTTCAACGTCTCCTTCTTTAATTTAGATTTGTTTCTTTTTTATATATATTTTTTTGTAATTATCTCAGATCTAGTTTCAGAGACTTTTATCATTTTTGTTAAATGTAATATGATTTGTTTTTATATTGTTTTAGTTTATTAGTTTATAGTCTAGTTCAAAGTCTATTTTTCCAGCTACAAAAATTCTATATTTAATTTCATTTCGGTAATGTTTCATTGCTGTCTTCTCAAGCCCGTTCATGGTATTCATACCATTGTTAAATGGTTCATTGCTGTCTTTCAAAGTTCCGACATGGTATCAATACCAATGTTTAATGTTTCATTGCTGTCTTCTCAAGCCCGGGCATGGTATTTATACCAATGTTTAACGTTTCATTGCTGTCTTTCCAAGACCAGGCATGGTATTAAAGCCAGTGTTTTATGTTTCATTGCTGTCTTACATAGGCCAGGCATTGTATTTTTACCAATGTTTAATGTTTCATTGCTGTCTTACCAAGGCCAGGCATTGTATTTTTACCAATGTTTAATGTTTCACTGCTGTCTTTCCAAGGCCTGGCATGGTGTTTATACCAATGTTTAATGTTTCATTGCTGTCTTACCAAGGCTAGGATGGTATTAATACCAATGTTTTTTGTTTCATTGCTGTCCTCCGAAGGCCGGGCATGGTTTTTTTTTACCAATGTTTAATGTTGCATTGCTGACTTCCCAAGGTCAGGGATTGTATTTTTACCAATGTTTTTTGTTTAATTGCTGTCTTTCCAAGGCCGGGCATGGTATTTTTACCAATGTTTGATGTTTCATTGCTGTCTTACCAAGGCCGGGCATGGTATTAAAACCAGTGTTTTATGTTTCATTGCTGTCTTACCTAGGCCAGGCATTGTATTTTTACAAATGTTTAATGTTTTATTGCTGTCTTACCAAAGCCAGGCATTGTATTTTTACAAATGTTTAATGTTTTATTGCTGTCTTACCAAAGCCAGGCATTGTATTTTTACCAATGTTTGATGTTTCATTGCTGTCTTCCCAAGGCCGGGCATGGTATTTTTACCAATGTTTAATGTTGCTTTGCTGACTTCCCAAGGTCAGGGATTGTATTTTTACCAATGTTTTTTGTTTCATTGCTGTCTTTCCAAGGCCGGGCATGGTTTTCTTTTACCAATGTTTTTTGTTTCATTGCTGTCTTACCAAGGCCGGGCATGGTATTTTTACCAATGATTAATGTTTAATTGCTGTCTTCCAAGGCCGGGATGGTAATAATACCAATGTTTTTTGTTTCATTGCTGTCTTCCGGGCATTGTATTTTTACCAATGTTTAATATTTCATTGCTGACTTTCCAAGACCGGGATGGTGTTTATATCTATGTTTAATGTTTCATTGCTGTCTTCCCAACATCTTTTATGGTATTAATACCAGTGTTTAATGTTTCATTGCTTCTCCACAACACCTTACATGGTACTAATACCAATGTTTAATGTTTCATTGCTGTCTTCCCAACACCTTGTATGTTATTAATACCAATGTTTAATGTTTCATTGCTGTCTTCCCAACACCTTGCATGGTATTAATACCAATGTTTAATGTTTCATTGCTGTCTTCCCAACACCTTGTATGTTATTAATACCAATGTTTAATGTTTCATTGCTGTCTTCCCAACACCTTGCATGGTATTAATACCAGTGTTTAATGTTTCATTGCTGTCTTCAAAAGACCAGGTATGGTATTTATACCAATGTTTAATGTTTCATTGCTGTCTTCTCAATGCCGGGCATGGTATTTATTCCAATGTTTAATGTTTCATTGCTGTCATGCCGGGTATGGTATTTATACCAATGTTTAATGTTTCATTGCCGTCTTCCCAACACCGTGCATGGTATTAATACATATGTTTAATGTTTCATTGCTGTCTTATCAAGGCCGGGATGGTATTTATACCAATATTTTATGTTTCATTGCTGTCTTCCCAACACCTTGTATTGTATTTATAGAAATGTTTAATGTTTCATTGCTGTCTTCCCAAAGCCGGGATGGTATTAATACCAATGTTTCATTTTTACTGCTGTCTTCCCAACACCGTGCATGGTATTAATACCAATGTTTAATGTTTCATTGCTGTCTTCCAAAGGTCGGGCATGGTATTAACAACAATGTTAAATAATAATTTCTTTACGAAATATTATAAAGGAATCTAGATTGATAGTCACATGTTAAAAAGTTGGGGGGGGGGGGGGGAGGGAGGCCTACGGTACTTCTATGTTTTAACAGACCTTAGGAAATATAAATATGAAAAGAGAAGTTAAAATAGGCTCTGTTTTTTTTTAATTTAACTAAAGTGTAGTCTTCTTTCTTTTCACTAATTTTAAAAAATTGCATGATTTTCTTAAGAATCAGAATATCTATAAATGGATATAAAGTTATTTCTAAGGTAATCAATTTGATTTATGAGGCAGTTATGGGTATTTTATCCAGTAAAAATATACAGTCAGAAAGAACAAAATATAAACTAAGTGCATTGTTATATCTTTTTCTTTTGTAAAATTGGTTACCATGGAAACAATATACATGTAATATTCCTGTAATAAACTTTTTATAATTCAAAATAATCTTAAAAATGAAAAACCTTAAATTCATAAATCTTTAACAATTATGAAAGTTATTAATATCTAAAATTTGCCAGACTTATTTTTTTAATCATTAAGAAATTATTAGCCACAAGTTTTAAATTTCTTAGCAGGATGGGCTACATGTGTCTGTTTAATGAACATTTAAAAAAAATTGCAAATTTTCCATCTAACATTAGAAAACAACTCATTTTTATAGGATCGCCTCGCTGACTCAATGGTAAAGTGCCCCCCTCGCGAGCAGGAGATTGAGGTTCGACCTTTGACCGGGTCAAGAATAATACTTTTAGAGACTCTTGAGATACTGCTTACTTGGTGGCGCTCGGCATTGAAAGGGACATACTATCGACTTGTTCACCCGGTGCCTGGATAATATGACTGGGGGGGGGTAGCATGATAACCTGCGGTATATTGACTCGATGAGCTAGCATCTAAACAAAAAGTCACAGAAGTGGAGTGGAATGGAGTGGAGTAATGGTGTTTTACACCCCAGTCAAGATTCTTTCACTTATTTCGTGGCGGCCAGTTCTGGGATAGTGGAGGAAACAGGAGTGCCCGGACAAAACCACCTATCTTCGGCAAGCATCACCAAAGTGCGACTTCAAGATAGAACATTAAATATACTCGCACTTCTCATCCATATAAAGACTTATTCTTAGATTAATCTAAAGAGATTAATAATTATACACTGAATAACTGTTGATGCGACGTTAAACAACACTACAAACAACCAATCAACCTATTTTATAGAAAACATACTTTATTGATTTGTATTAACAACAAATAAAAAATTAACAAGTATTTCTATATACATTTAGTAACATTTTGAGCAATAAATAAATAGATTTAAAAAGTAAGTTTCGTCTTGTGCGCAACCAATAATATCATCTTTCTATCTGTAATTGTATTGGTTTCCGATACACTGGAATATCCAGACACCGTCTGCTGTGATTCCAATTTCTTCCGATTACTTTGTACAGGAATCCGGGTCCTATACTATGTCAGTACAATGTTTAATGTGAGCAATGGTATCGCGTATTAGCACATTGAAACATTTATAAGGACAATGGTAGCTTTTTCGTCTATGGTATAGGATTAGCTAGAGTTCGGTTGACATTTAAGTTCATCTGTTGTTTCAATGTCATTCAAGTGCTTGGTTGATTTTCTTCAGAAGGAATAACTCTATCTGGTACGTAGGAACAAGGCCGACAAGAACACGATTGAGGTATTGTTACCCGAACAATTCTATGTCGAAATGCATTGTGACGACCAGGACACAGTAACCGAACACGCCTTACTCTGGTTTCCATTTCTCTACAGCACTGACAGAACCTTTCTAATTGTTCTGGTTCAGTTTGTGAGGGTCTTGAATAAGAGCTACATGTTCCCGAACACCCCCATGATAACACTCTCTTAGGTTGACAGTTTCTGTAAGTAATGTGATGAATTATACGCAGTCTATTACATTGTGAATGTGTAACAACCCAACACACAGTAAAAATCCATAAATATAACACAGTCCTCTCTGATTTCCACGGATTTAATTCCATTTTTCTTTTGTATGAAATTCTGAAAATAGAAAAATTAATCATATATGATGGAGATAAATGACTAAAATATCTATAAAATTATTCATAAAACAAACAATTTTGGCCTTTAATAACAATGGCTAGATCCCACATTATCAAACTGTAACTTTTGTAAGAACAAAATTTATGAGATTTCTATTGTGTTTTATTCGCGTATTTCATTCAACTGATGACAATATTTGGTGTAATATAAATGGATTTGCTGACAATATTATTATTGTTATTACATTACTAGTGCACGAAGTCTATCTTAAATTTAATAAAAATATTTAAAGGTCAGTAATAAAACAAATAAAATATTGTAATATTTTGCCATCTGATAACCTTTGGCCTTAATAATAATAATGATAACAATAATAATAATAATAATAATAATAATAATAATGATGATGATGATGATGATGATGATAATAATGATGATAATAATAACAATAATAATAAAAATAAAAAGATAATTGAATTTTCAATAAATAAATAAAATGAATAAATAAATAAATGAATAAATAAATAATAATTAAAACAGCATACAGGCTGCCTCCGCAAATAAATAAATAAATAAATAAATAAATAAATTTAACACAGCATACAGTCTGCCTTCTCAAAAAAAAAAATAATAATAATAATAATAACTTGGTTGGTTGCTGGACCATTTTCTTTTGAAATTCGCATACTGAGCATCACCGATCCGACTTGCTACGGTTACAATTTCATTTTACCGGTATATCTCGGTGCGAACTACAGGTAAGCACTTACGGAAATAGAAGGGATTAAGGTTCTTATAAATGCCTGGTGAAAACAGCAAATATCCTACTTAGTTACAAGTTAGCGATCACACACGCGCCAACTTTCATGTAACAGAACATTTGCAACCAAATACGATAGAATATGTTCGCTCTTTGTGCACTAGTCCGGACTCAGCAGGGTATTTCTAGAATCGTTTTCCATTTTTAATATTATGAATTAACGCACCTACATGTTTCACAGGTGGATATTGTAACATAATTCAATAGAACTTGATCCATTAATGCTAAAATGGAGTAATTAGCTTTATAACATATATTTGTTTTTCATTCATAAAATTCTCGGATTTCATTTTAATATGACCCGAACCGTCACTAATGCCTGCTACACCTACGCATGTTGCTTTATTTTAATGCGGTTCATCTCTGTCCACAGAATCATCCAAAATTTATTGAGTGACATAGTTGTGTCAGTCAAGTGCATTATTTCATAAAATTTTTGAAAAAGCATTTGACAGATGTATAAATATATCATGAAATCATCCAATCCCGAGCTGTAATTAATGCTTAAACTCTTCAACCAATAGGCATTGCTTATAGACATATCATGGATACAATACTGCTTCAGCATTGTAACAAAAATCCCATTGGCTGTTAGAATTCTGCATGAGTTCGGAATCTCATTAAGGCATAAAATAAGAAATACATGTTTTCAGTATTAAATTTAACAGATAAATCGTAAATTGTATGGTGTTGTATATTTCATAACATTAATGCTTTTCTTGGGGTAAAATGCTTTAAATAACATTTTTGAAGAAAGTAGGAATGCAGACGTCCATTCAACCAACATGCGTGTAGAAGAAATATACTAAAATTAGAATGAGCAAATAAGATACTTAGAATCAAAACTTTTACTGATTTTAAAAATGAGTTTACTATAGCTTTGCATTTTGTTACCCGGATGTTGATTGGTTGGTTGTAACGTTGCGCCTTTAGCATTCTTTTCAGCTATTCGAGACAAAAGCAAGTTTATTTAATTACTACGGACTAATCTAAGAACACGTTTCTGTATGCATAAGATTAGCAATGTGTAATATGGTCGGCCTTGTATCCGAAAACAGCTAATGTTATCAAGGACGTATAATTAATAAATTAATAAAAGCTGCATTAAATTTTTCAATTTTCTGAAGTTTTTTTTTAATTTCTAAAAAATATATTTTTTTAAAAATAAATATCCTTTAACCACGATCCGTGAGATTAATTTTCTAAAATTTCGTTTCTTTTAGCTGTAAATAAACGGAATCCTCTGACCGGTTGGTCAATGTTTAACGATGGTAATTATGAAGTTGGGGCATGCGCACGGATGTACGAAAAACCCATGAATCGAAGGTGAAACATAACAAATTGCATTAATTGTCCTTGATTAATATCCAGATGTATTTGAAATGGTGTTATGTTTCCTTTATTAAGTCATAAATGACAATTTCAACGAAGTTCTCTGTTTAATTTATCGTATTTCACCGTTTTGAAAGTTGTGTTTAATAGACCCGGGTTTTGATGACGTAACCATGTTTAAATATTAGATCCCAAATGGTGCATCTCGCTGGGTAATTACTGTAATTTCTGTATTTATTCGAGCTTTTATCGTTGAATCAAATGTAACATTGTTCATTAAGAACATCATTAATTAGATTAGCACCGTTTTAATTTTTTTCTTTGGAAAACTTAATGCAGCTTTAATCCGAAAACAGCTTAAGTGTTCAAGTACGTTTAATGAATAAACAAATAGGAAAACTTAACATAATAAATCTTGGTATTCACTAAAACCTTGCGTTTTGCATAAATATAATAAAATATCAATAAGGGAAACAAAGTTTGGCAATTAGGGAATAAGTTGAGTTGAGTTTTGTAATGGTGTTTAACGTTCCGGTCAAGAATATTTCACTGATATCGAGACGTCGCCAGCTGTATGCGAAAGTGCAGAAATTTTGCCTGTGCGTTGCGCTGATTGCATCATACAGCAGGGTTCTTTATGGTGCCATGCCTGCCATGACACGGGACCTCGTTTATTTTAAGTTCCCATCCGAAAGAACCGTGACTTTTATTTCGTTATGCCGAGTGCTTGGCGAAAGAACAGTCACTACCCACTTTCAAGTCTTGGGTCAGACCCGGTCGGGGTTCGAACCCACGACCTTCCACTTACGGAGCGAGCACTCTACCAACTGAGCTACCATAGTGGTTGCAATTAGGGAATAAGGGAAAAGAATTAATCAATCTAGTCAAAGTGGATACTTATCAAAATTGGTTTCCTATAAAATGTGGCGTTTAATTGGATTCTTATAAAATGTTTAGCTACAATGGTTTCCTATAAAATACTTAGCCATACTAGTTTCTGATAAATTGTTCACGTAAGTTGAAATCTTATAAAATGACTAAATTAATTTCCTAAAGAATGTTCACAAAATTTGTTTCGTTTTTTTTTTTTAAATGTTTAGACACAATTTCATTTTTATGAAATGTTACGCTAAATAAGTATCCTACAATTGTTTAGCCTTTTAAGTATTAATTAAAATTTTAGCTTAATTGATTTCATATAAAATGTTCAACAAGTTTTGTTTTGTTCTTTTTTTTAAATATTTTTTAATGTGTTATTTAATTTGTTTTCTATAAAAGTTCAGCAAATTTATTTCTTATAAACTTTCAGCATAATCTGTTTTCTACAAAGATTTGAACTAAATTTGATTTTTATAAACGTTAAGTTAAATTTGTTTCATAAAAATGTTCAGCATTATTTGTTCTCTATAAATTTGAGCCAAATTTGATTCTTATAAAAGTTTAGCTAAATTTGTTTTTTTTTTATTTATATATATATATATAAAATCTTCAGCATAATTTGACTTCTATAAAAATTTGAGCTAAATTTCATTTCTAAAAACGTTAAGCTGAATTTGTTTCTCATAAAAATATAAACGTTTTCCTTGAAATATTGAGCCAAATTTGATGTTATAGAATTTTTGGTAACTTTTATGTTGTATAAAGTGTTAAATATCATAAGTTTCCCATAAAATTTTCAGCATAATTTGTTTTCTATAAATGTTACCTCAAATGTATTTCTTATAAAATGTTAAGCATATTGGAATCCTATTAAATATTTATCAGCATTGGTTTCATTTAAAATGTTAAACTAAATTGGTTCCCTATCAAATTTTTTTTCAGCCGAATTGCTTTCCTTTTAGAATGTTTAGCCAAAGTTAAACCTTAAAAATGTTAAGCTAAAACTTTATCATATAAGATGTTAAGCACAACTTTTATCCTTTTAAATGTTTAGCCAATTTTTTTTTTATCCCATAACGTGTTTAGCCAAAAGTTTTATTCAATAAATTGTTTAGCCAAATTTTTATGATATAAAATGTTGAGCGCAACTTTTATCTTTTAAAATTTTTAAGCCCAAATGTTTATCTTATAAATTGTTAGCAAAATTTTTATCCTATAAAGTGTTTAACCAAATTTTATTCTATAAAATGTTTATCCAAATTTTTATCCTATAAAGTGCTTAGCCAGTTTTTTTTTTATTAAATGTTTAGCCAAATTTTTATCTTATAAAGTGTTTAAACAAATATGTATCCTTGAAAATGTTAAGCCGAATTTTATTATATAAAATATTTAGTCAAATTTTTATTCTATGAAATTTTTTGCCAAATTTTTACCCTTAAAATGTTAGGCCAAATTTTACCCTTTAAAATGTTTAGCCAAACTTTATCCTTTAAAATGTTTAGCCAATTTTTTTACACTTTAAAATATTTAGCTAAATTTTTATTATTTGAAATATTTAGCCAAATATTTACCCTTTAAAAAGTTTAGCCAATTTTTTATCTTTTGAAATGTTTACCCAAATTTTTATCATTAAAATTTTCAGCCAAATTTTTACATCTTAAAATGTTTAGCTAAATTTTTATCATTTAAAATATTTTGCCAAATATTTACCCTTTTAAAAGTTTAGCCAATATTTTATCCTATAAAATGTTTAGCCAAATTTTTATACTTCAAAATGCTATGCCAAATTTTTACCCTATGAAAAGTTTAGCAAAATTTTAACCGTTTAAAATGATTAACTATTTTTGTACTCTTTCAATTTTTAGCTTACTTTGTATTATTAAAATTTTAGATAAATTTGTACCCAATAGAATATAGCTAGGTAAGTATTTAATGAATTTTTGGCTTACTAGAAGTCTATTCATATTTAAGATAAATCTGTGCCTTAAAAATGTTTAGCCAAGATAGTTTAAATGACGAAAATAATGAAGAAATAAGACAAAAATCCTAATTATCTTTTATTCCGCAGGTACTCTGGCTAATTGGTCTTTATCTTTCTGTCATAAAGTTGTTTTTTTTTTTTAATTTATTGTTAAATACATTAAAAAAAAAACTTTATGAACAACACAACAATTTTAAATATGTATTTAACGGTAGAATTTAAAAAAAAAATGCTTTATGACACTTTGACAGTTAGCTAAGCACGACTTAAAAAAGCCCAGATATTTTAACATCGATAGTATTTGTATAAAAAATTATAATATTACCATAAAGTTTGGCAATTTTAGTACCCTGGATGGTATTTTCTAATAAATAAATATTATTTTTTTTCAAGGAAAATTGAAATAAAAATTCTATATTAAAATTGAAAATTATAAGAATAAAAGAAAAAACTCACCTAAAATCAGCTAAGTATACGATTTGTTTGAATGGCACCATCGAATCTTATATATACAATAACTCTCTCCAGATCGAATTACCAGTATGATTAATGCGCATGTTCTCATTGATTAAAGCAACCTTTTCGTCCTTATTCAGATAGGTAACCTTTTACATATGTTTACTGATGTAAGTGTAAAAAAGTCAGCTTTCTCTTCATTACGCAATAACAGTCTACACCATTTTTTAAAGGTGTATTTTTGTAAACAAAGAAAAATCATAACAAATAATTAAATATATCTTCTTTAATGTGTCGCTTTAATCTATAAACTTAGCAAAAAATCGCATATAAGCATTTTGAATTAAATAAGATGAGAAACGGTCATATTAGTAGCATATGTCCTTAATCCACCTATAGAGATGGGAAAAATCATCGAAACTGGATGAGAACATTGATTAAAACGAATTTTGTTTCTGGTATTGGTTTTCATTCTTAATCTATTTTTTAAATTACTGTTCATAGAATAGTGTGAAAGAATTTACTTTTTAAAATGCGTGGGAGATATTTTTATTATATTGTAATATATATTGTAATCTTCACTTTGATATTAGATATATAATATTTTATTTCATTTTAATGATGTTTTGATAAAGGTTTGACTAAAATAAAAATATATATTGATGTCGCTAAATATATATATTTGTATGGTATGTTTGTGAATAATCGTAAGACGTTTAAAGTATAAAATGGAGAAATGTGTTACATGCCCCAGTCAAAATTCTTTCCTAATATCGAGGAGGAAGGTTCGGGGTGTTGGAGATAACCGGAGTACCCAGAGAAAATCAATTACCTTCGGTAAAGCGAACCGACAATTTTTTAAACAAAAAAAATCTTTCTAGAATGGGATTCTATCCTAGGCGCTTTGATCCGTAATCGCGGGCTTTAGACCACTCGGCCACAAAACTTTCAAAGCATAAAAAGAACGTTTTGATAATGATATTTTTGGTGGCAATCTAGTACAAGGCAGGTTAAAAAAATACACACTTATGCATCTCCCTCAAAAACAAACCTGTTCTTAGATTAATAAACTTTTTTCTAAAAATTGCTGATGCGACGTTAAACAACATTACAACTAATAATCTAACACTCATGATTTAATCTCACTCAAACTTTCAGATGAAACCTTTCATCACTGTACTTGTGTTGTTCTATGGTATTCAACTTGGAGGAGAAGAAACAAGGTGTGGTTTTTGAACAGTTGAGCAAACAATGCGAAAGTCTTCACGAAGAGTGGTTAGGGTTATAACCTTTAAAACAAAGGTGTTTTTATTATTGTGGGTTCGATCCTGTCGGAAGGGTTTTTCCTTGTTCCTAATCGGTACCAAAACAATAGATTGAGTGTTAATGGACAAATGTATTAGCAATCTTAAGGTCATCGTCAGCGCGATCTAGTACAAAGCAGTTCAGAAGAAGAAAAAATCCTTAAGAATTTCTCGGCACAAATACTTAGTATCTGAAAATTTGCTGTGACATAACTGCACCAAGATGCTATTAAAGCTGATCGAAACTGCCTTGTGAAAATCAATTATTCGGGAACTTAATCATTTCTGAATGATTTTTTCAAAAAATGTGTTGGCATTATGAAGGCAATTTAAATCCGCCCAATATATTTTGCTAAACGGCTTAATGCTTAATCAATATTTTGAGAAGCAGGTTTAAATGAATAGTGTGTTTTTGGTTTATTTTTACTTGAACGAATTGAAATGCGATAAGATTGTTATGAATAAAGCTTTCAGTATATTTTTTCCTAGTAGGCGAATTCCTGTTGATATTCGCATATTACATATAGTCCGTAAATTGCACGGATACCGGCATTCGTTAAGGATAGGCTGGAATTGCGTGATGAAAATTGGCTTGCTGTTGGCGAATTTAAATCCTAATGGCAGTTGCATATTACATATATAGTCCGGATCGCACGCACACCAAGGATGGTTTTATAGGTGTAGGCGAATCAAATTCCTTCTAATTCCTACTAATCGCAAATTACAAATAGTCACGATCGCTAAAAATGCGGAAAAAAGTATATTTTTTACATAAAAAATAAGAAACAACGAATAATGTAAAAGGGTTTAGAAATACATTTGTAAGATAATTTTGCTTTTTCTCCAAAAGCAAATTACAAATAGTCACTATCGCTCAAATTGCGGATAAAAGTAAATAATTTTTGTACATAATGAACAAGGAACAACAAGTAATGTAAAAGGGTTTAAAAAATAATATAATTTTGCTCTTTCTCAAAACGCTTCGTTAAAAGATATTTCATAAAACGGAAGATTGTATTTTTTTTTTTTTTGATTGAATGTTTTCCGATCCATCAAACATTTTCAGAACCTGGATTTTCTATGAAAATTCACTGTCAGAAACACAGGGGGCCGACGAAGAATGGGAACATCGCTCGGCCTTTCCGTCGTACCTCAAAATAAAAAAAAGAAAGAAAAAGAAAAAAAAAAAAAAGAAAAAAAAACAAAAAACAAAACAAAACAAAACAAAAAACGTGAGGTGAGACGGAAATGGTCGAGCGATGTTCCGATTGGCCGACCAATGGAAATCATTTTGGGGTTTATCTCCTTTTGCTACGACCAAATGCTTCATTTTCTAAATATCTACAGAAAAATAGTCATACCTTCGGTTGTGTACGGATCCGAACTGTGGAACAAATTTAGACACTCTGACATTAAACCACTACTCATCTTTCAGCATGGGATCGTTAAACGCATGCAGGATTTTCCGATCCGTGCCCGATCCGATATGTGCAAAAGTACATGGTTGGTATTCTACGTATATGTACAGAAATTGATAAACAGAAACTGTATTTTCTTCATAAACTTTGCTCTTTACCCAGTGAATTCATTTCAAAGCATGCGCAGTTGTTTCTATATCGCTTTTATTTATATATTGAAGATCCAGATAGAAAGCAAACAGAATTTGTACCAGATATCATGGACATATTGAATAAATACTCGCTTTTAAATTATATACATAATTTTATTACAGACTTCGAATTTCCTAGCAAGCATGTTTGGAAAAGGGTTGTAAACAATGCTTTTAAAACAAAAGAACACACAGAGTGGGTGACCAGAACTATGAATGATCGAGATTTTGAGCGATTTTTAAAGTTAGATACTGAATTGTCTCCTGCCTCAGTCTAGACAATTCCGCAAAATAGCTATGAGTTACGTTTAGCACATCATACAGCAAAGTTATAGATAGCCCCATTGGAAACTATCGCACACACATGCTCAGTGTGTAACAATATATATATATATATATATATATATATATATATATATATATATATATATATATATATATATATATATATATATATATATATATGTTCATTTAACGTGTGTCTGTCCGTGTACAAATGATCTACGATAGCAATTTTGGGAGTCAATTACTGATAAATTTGGAATGCACCTAAATGTTGACCTGTCTAGTGTATCGGACGAGCAGTTTCATTATGTTTTGCTAGGGATGTCTAGGATTGTTCATTTGCCATCGGATTCTCATGGGTTCACCAGGCTCTGTTTCCAATACTTACGTGCCGCTTCTGCTACATACTATAGACAACTTGATATCCACTGAATGTGCTTTGTCAAACCCTATTACTAAAACGGGTCATACCTATTGTAAATATTTTTAGTTATATGTATTTATACTAATGCACTATGTTCTGCATATTGATTAACTAAGCACATAAAATCGTATTCGGTTAATTTATTTATAATCTCTGTTTAAGAGGAAATAAAGTATGAATCGATATATATATATATATATATATATATATATATATATATATATATATATATATATATATATATATATATATATATATATATATATATGTATATAAGTATGAATGAAGAATATATATATAATTTATATATATCTATAATTTATTTATTTATTTCATTTTCTCAAAACAATTTTTATTTAAACCTTTACTGTTTAACTGTTTACATTTTTCAAAAGTATTTCACAATAAAATTTTAAAAAAAAAGGTATAATGACAAACCATTTGGGAAAAATAATTCACTTTTAAGCTATTTTATTGTTACTTTTCGTTTTCCTTTCTTTTTTCTTTCTCTGTGACTACTGAAGGTATTTTTAAATAACGTTATTGTATCAGAATTTTTTTGTCTCTAATTGAAAGACGTTATTGTAATCAATATTTTGTTAATGCCAGGTGGCATGTGCTGATTTTGACTTTCTATTCTAATGCATTCAAAATCAGCACATGATACCAGGTATATAATGGTCTCATTGTATGTTACAAAACTGCGTTAACATTCGTGATTATTGGTTCTATTATTTTGTACCAATTAAGATAACTTACCGCAATAAAAACGGCAGTTAAAATAAATAAATAAATAAATAAAAGAAAAGAAAATTTAAAAAAATTAAATTTAAAAAACTTAGTTATAATGTTGTTTAACGTCGAAACAGCAATTCTTCACCTATTTGCGGCGACAAGAGAGAGCAAGTTAATTCTTCTAATAACAAGTTTGTGTTTACGAAAAGTGTGCCAGTGTGTTTGATGGTTTGCCTTTTATTAGTTCGTGTACTTTAACGCGCTAGCTCACAGAGTAGGTACACCACGGACAAGCATACCACTCCCCATGTCACATTATACTGACACCAGTTGAACCAATCGATACTCTGTCCTCTAAATGTCGAGCGCCAGGCAAGGACTGGAGGAGTAAAATAATGTTTTACGCCCCAGTCAAGATTCTTTCACTTATTTCGAGGCGATCAGTTTTGGGGATGGTGGAGGAAACCGGATTACCAGGAGAAAACCACCGACCTTCGGCAAACGAACTGACAAACTTTTCTTACACTAGAAACTGTCCCGAGTGGGATTCGAACCCAGGCGGTTAGAGGCGCTGTGATCCAGGCAAGGAGGCAGTATCCCAAATTCTAGTATCGTACGAGGTCATGGGTTCGAACCCCGATCTGGTCTAACCCAAGACTTGAAAGTGGGTAGTGACTGTTCTATCGCCAAGCACTCGGCATTACGAAATGAAAGTCACGGTTCTTTAGGATGGGAACTTAAAATAAATGAGGTCCCTTGTCACTGTGGGCGTGGCACGATAAAGAACCCTGCTGTATAATGCCATCAGCGCAAAATTTCTGCACTTTCGCCTATAGCTGGTGACGTCTCGATATAAGTGAAACATTCTTGACTGGGACGTTAAACATCATTACTCAACTCAACTCTAGTATTTTACACGCCCTCTCACTTTCTGGACGGATGCTTTACCTTTGAGCCGCCGAGGCGTTAACATTGTAATTTAAAACATCAGATCGGATTTTGCTATATTTAACGACCTTATGAAACACACTTTTAGTGGGGGGGGGGGGGGTCTGGCTTATTTGTACTATTGTATCACTCAATAAATGACAAATTAATCTTTTTTGTATATCTAAATTATCTATGAATTAATGAAAAGAGCTTAGTAACCATGGTTACCAAACATATTCTTAGTTACCCCAGCGTTGGCGACTTTGTTTTTTAGAATCCTTTTTAATACCAGTGGCAAAATAAAAAAAGTATTATAAGTACTTGCTAAATAAATATCTAAATGAACTGGCCGTAAAGTTGATCTATACTTTCATGTTTGGTCTCGAAAGTTCATCTTTAAAAAGCAGAGGACAATGATAGTTATTCCAAAATAAATTTTAAAAATTGAAATTCGATTAAACATGTATTTACCTCCTACTTTACGTTTATAATGTACCTGTACTTTTGTTCGATTGTACGTGTACTTTTGTTCGATTGTACGTGTACTTTTGTTCGATTGCATCTGTTTTTTGGTTCGATTGTACTGTACTTTTGTTCGATTGTACCTGTACTTTTGTTCGATTGTACCTGTACTTTTGTTCGATTGTACCTGTTTTTTTTTTGTTCGATTGTACTGTACTTTTGTTCGATTGTACGTGTACTTTTGTTCGATTGTACCTATACTTTAGTTCGATTGTACGTGTACTTTTGTTCGATTGTACGTGTACTTTTGTTCGATTGTACGTGTACTTTTGTTCGATTGTACGTGTACTTTTGTTCGATTGTACCTGAACTTTTGTTCGATTGTACCTGTACCTTTGTTCGATTGTACGTGTACTTTTGTTCAATTGTACGTGTACTTTTGTTCGATTGTACGTGTACTTTTGTTCGATTGTACCTATACTTTAGTTCGATTGTACGTGTACTTTTGTTCGATTGAACCTGTACTTTCGTTCGATTGTATCTTTTGTTCGATTGTACCTGTACTTTCGTTCGATTGTAACTTTTGTTCGATTGTACCTGTACTTTTGTTCGATTGTACCTGTACTTTTTAGTTCGCTTTCATGTGTACTTTTAAGTTCTACAGTACGTGTACTTTGGTTCGATTGTTTGTTTACTATAGTTCAACAGTACATGTACTTGTTCTTTAGTTCGATTTCAAGTGAACTTTGGTTCGAATGTACATGTGTTATAGTTTGATTGTGCTTGCTTGGTTGATTGCATTGTTTTAAAGCCGCAACAAGAGCAAGGTTTCTAACCCCTAAGACAAATTTAAAGAAAGTTCACGTATAAGTGAGATGTGAGAGTGTGTATTATGATACGTTATGTACAAGCGCACGCAGGATGGCGTTTTGTAAAGGTTCTAGTCCATCCTGTCAATATACCACAGAAAAACATACCACTCCCCTAGTTACATTATAATTGCATTGGTTAAACCAGTCTATACTTTGTCCTCCTAATGCCGAGCGCCATAATACCAAGATGGCGGCATGAAGTAACAGGTGTGTGTTGATTGACTTAAAAGTTTGTTGAATTCAGCATATATTCCATGTTCTGTAGACTTTGAACATTCCTATCAGCTTTCTTGTTTCATTGGGATACAGATTATGTAGAAATGGACTACAAATGTGATAATAAGGAACTAGCAACAAATGAAGTATGTATGTGTTTTCAATCCTTTGTTTATAAAACTATAACACACCTGTAAAGTACATATAGTAAACAGTATACATATAAGCCATATAGGTGATAATACAACAGTCTATATAAAGGTATACGTATACGACCGTTACCGTTACTTTCTGAGTTGTGGGTCACATTACACAAAATATCTTAAGGTTTTAAGGCGACGTATACAGCCTATGTAATGTGATGCGCTCGACGTATACTGAGCATCCACAATCTCCAACCTGGGTCATCATTTGCCCACTACACCCGCAATTTGCAACACATTAAAGATGAACAACGAAATAAACTTTATTCCGCCATCGTTCACGGGTGACAGCTCACTTATGAATCTCGATACAATGGAACATTTTGACTGCAGTCAAGGACATAATTATTTGTCAATGTTAGAATGTTCACAAGAATATCAAACAAATGAAGACAATCGTTTTCAAGATTTATTTGACTTGCTTGATAAACAATTGTCATGTCTTCCCAAAGATAAATATGTAGGACAAATTACTTCAAATAACAAATACATCTGAAGAGGCGATCGCATTTTATAGACGATTATTATTACACCGAGCTCGCTCTATAGACAGTTGTCCAAGAGGTAAATTGGTGGATAGGAGATCAACATCTAACAGTTCTTGTGAACAAAAATATGCTAATGACTGTTTTATATTAAACCAATTCCTAAACGGTGAACGTTGTGTTGAGATAAAAAGCATCTTCAGTAGCTCTAAAAACAACGTGAAAGCTAGGAATGAGTCGTCTCAGGAGTCAACATCTGACGAGTATTCCAGGAAAATACCAACGTTGAAAGGAGAGGGCAATGCTATTGCAAGTTCTGAAAGCAGATCTCTACGCGACTTAATCGCTAATTTAGCCCTTGATTTTCAAAATCTTAAAGAAAATGTCACAAAGGATATAAGTGTTCTGAAAGAGGAATGTAAAGATTTGAAAAGCAATGTAAGAATATAAATACTACACTCGCTAGCTGCAGTTCTAGATTAGATGACTTATTTAAGTCCGAGTTGAATTGTGTTAAACCGATGCAGTCGTTTGCGGATAGATTAGGTTTCATCGGCAACAAGTAGCTTAACCTGGATAAAAGTAGAATAAGTATTACTAAGAAAGTTGACGAAATAAGTTTATCGAATAGAGATAATGCTCTAGGTATCTCAAGACTTGAAGATCGAAATAAAGGTTATAAAAATGAGAGTAAACCAGGACATACAAGAAATAAAAGCAAGGTTGTCTCATGTGGAATCCCAGCTAGTTATATCTTCGTCAAGTCAAGATTTGTCCGACGTCAAGACCACTGTTATGAAACTAGAGAATCGCATCAAGTCAATAGATGATACATTTTGCGATAAGTTAAAGAACACCCTTGACTGTTTTGCTCGCAAAATGTATGAAGACATTAATGAATTGCGTCAAGATATTGATACAATAGCGTCAAAAACAGGAACCTCTCAGTCACCAGTCTTGAATGATATTTCTTCATCATCACACGTCGATGAAGAAACGATAGCGAGCCAATCTTATGGGTCACCATTTGCTATTCAGTCGCAATCTGATAATGGCGATTTAGTTCGTAATACAGGTGAACAAATAAACATACCTAAAAGAGCAGAAGTGAAAGAGCTTCGTCGTCGCGTGACATCAGATGCCTTGTCGATGAAAATCCATATTACTGACCCTGAAACTAACGTTGTCGAAAATGTGAAAGACGCTGTAAACACTTCAGCAAATCGCGAGAGTGGATTTCATGCTGTACAAACAACCCGACAGCGAGTAAAGCGATACTTTCTCGGTAGAATTTCGGATAATGTAACCGTTGAAGACATTAAAAGGTATTTAGAAGACAGAGATGTTCGTTGTACATTTGTTCGATTGATGAAAAGTCGACGTCAAGGGACAGTTTCTGCTCGCGTTAACATATCAACGCAGGATTCTAATGTTGTAGATGGAAAGAATTTCTGGCCAAGAGGTATAAGTTTTCGGCCGTGGCTTTCAAGGAAGTCTTACTATGGAGACGACTAAGCTGAAAAATGAAACTTGTGTTCTGTATTATCATATTAGCCATGATGAATGTTCTTAATATGTTAACTTGGAATGTAACTGGTGTCATGTCAAGTTCGACCTACTTGGCAAAAGCTCTTAACGCAAATGATATTAGTATTTGTGGTATTTCGGAACATATGTTGAAGCCAGAAACCGTTTGCTTCTTGAAATCTGTAGATAATTATTATAATTACTTGTCAACAGTTGACTTCAGTTTACACCCCGTATTCCCAAATAGAGTCGGAAAGGGAGGCGTTTGTTTAATGTGGCATACACGATTGAATAGTATCGTGGAACCTCTTCAGATTGAGCCTCCAGATGATAGAATAGTAGGCATAAAAGTCAATATAAGTGAAAATGAAATTTTATATGTGCTTCAGGTTTACTTACCTACCACTCGATATCCGGTAGAAGTATATCGGGATTATATCGACAAACTGTGTGAGATATGTTTAATGTATGGCTCACGAGGTAGAGTTATTATCATGGGCGACTTTAATGGTCATTTCAGTGGAGTTAGGTACAGCGGTTCGTTAAATTCGCGAGATAGGTTTCTAAAGCGACTTATTAATGACTGTGATTTATTCTGCGTAACAACTTCCAATATATGTTCCGGTGCACACTGGTCATATGAACCGGACGGTACAGGATGTTCTAGTCTTATAGACCACGTGTTGATTCCAAATATTATTCTGGATACTGTTAATGACTGTGTTATACTAGGTGATGAATATCTGGATGTTTCTAACCATCGACCGATAAAATTCTCCTTACTTCTTTCGTATCAACCTGAAGAAACCGTGAAAGAACATACACAGTTGCGTTACAAATGGAAGGGTGTAGACCTGAGAGCTTATCAGTATTCACTGGATGAGCTACTGCTTCATAATGTACCATGTGATATAAATCACCAAACAATAGATGTATTTTACAAAGTTATGATTGACTGTCTTGTGAAATCAGCGTCAGAAAATATCCCAACAGTTGGATTCAAGCCGTTTTTGAAACCATTCTGGAACCGCGAGCTGAAAGAATTACACAAAAGTATGAGACAAGCTAGATCTGTCTGGATGTATGATGGGAAACCGCGAGGTCAAATGTTTCAGTCATATGTATTGTATAAAGCCACAAAACGAGTATTTCGTCTAAAATTGCGACAGTACAAAAACGATTATATACAACAGCAATTCGATGAAATCGATAAAGCGGCTGAAATTGATCAGGCTTTGTTCTGGAAACTAGCTAATTCTAAGCGCAATACATCTAATTCCGCAGCAGGGTCCGAGATTCGTTTCGAGCAACAAACACTAAGAGACCCTAGAGCTATAGTAGATGGCTGGGGAAACTATTTTAGCAAGTTGTACAGCATGCAAAATGATTCGGATTATGATGATGTTCATCGGTGCAAAATCGAGCGCATGGTCGACGATTATAAGAAAAACATTGACACAGATGGATATGAGGACTTGCTGGTTGATGCATTTACTATGGAGGAATTATTGGGTGTTTTGAATCACTTGCCAAATGGAAAAGCGCCAGGTTTAGACTCAATAACCTATGAACATTTGAAGTTTGCAGGTCCATATGCATGTGCTTGCTTACTCAAGCTATACAATGCATTTGTAGAATATGAAGTTGTTCCCAGTGAATGTAAAGTTGGATTAATTGTAACATTGTATAAAGGAGGAAACAAACCTAAAGATAGTCCTGATAGCTATCGCGCTATCTCTTTACAACCAGTTATTGAAAAGATCTTTGAAAAACTTCTACTAAACCGTATTGAAAGCTCCGGTATGAATGAGAAAATTAATCCATTGCAAAATGGTTTCCGAAAACAAATGAACAGTAATATGGCATCTTTTATAGTTAAGGAGTGTGTGTCATATGCTAAAGAACAGAACAGTAAAGTTTTTGCAGCTTTTATGGACGCCGAGAAAGCTTTCGATCGCGTTTGGCATACTGGCCTCTTCTACAGACTGTATGAATTTGGAATTAGAGGTAGATTGTTTAGACTTGTCATCGAGCTCTATAAAAATATGTCGGCTAAGGTTCTACATAAAGGTTTATTATCAGAGGATTTTACAATTGAGTGTGGAACAAGGCAGGGTGGAATTTTATCACCCTGGTTTTATCTTATTTACATCAATCCTTTGTTAAACTTACTCTGTGCAAATAATGGTGGTTTGTCAATCTATAACCAAAATTTCACGTGTCCAACACAAGCCGATGATATCGTGTTACTTTCTTTTCTTAAACGTGGATTAGATTCGTTGCTTAAAATATGTTATAAGTTTAGCCGTGAATGGCGATTCAGATTCAATGCTTCAAAATGTAAGGTCTTAGTATTCAATGAACGAAAAGTGGATTATCAGCAGCAAAAAAGATCATGGAACTTTGGAAATGAAACAATAAATGAAGTCGAAGAGTACAAACATGTTGGTATAATATTACACAAATATGACATTCACAAGATCGATGCCGACGGAATAACACAAAAAATTAGAGGATGTTTCTTCGGGTTAATGGAATCTGGTATACATGGTGACTTTTTACACCCGTTATCGAGTCTGAAGATATACAACGCAGTTGTTTTACCACGTGGTTTATTTGGGTCAGAGATGTGGTCTACTATTTCAACAACAACATTGAAACGCTTAGAAACTGTGCACCACTACTGTTTAAAACGAATGCAAAATCTACACATGCGTACAAGATCGGATATGGTGACAGGACTACTTGGAACCGTCTCGATTGAATGTTTCATTGATAGAAAAAAGCTTGCTTTCTTTGGTTCACTATGCCGACTGTCAAATCAAACAGCTGTTAAACAATTATTTCTGATTCGGTACTTGCAATTTCGTTATACCTGTGCAAAATCAAACCTTGGATATATGCAAGATATACACCACACTCTAGGTAAATACGAACTGGACTATTTGATGGATGATTGTGTCTTGTCGAACATTAGTTTCTCCAAAGCGCAATGGAAACGTCTTACGTCAGAGTCTGTATTAGACAAACACAAAAACGGGTGGATCGAGAGAATGTCTACATCACCTGACTTCTCTCGATTCATTTGTATACACAATAATCTCAAGTCAAGTGTTTGGTGGGAAATTTGTCGTAAAAACTTGTCTGTCAAATCCGCTTGTTTCCTTATGGTTAAGCTCTGTTGTGTGTTACCGTACAATAACATCCAGTGTTCGTTTTGTCATAAAAATGTATTAGATATTGTTAAACATGTTATTTTTGACTGTGTTGGAATGCTGCACATCCGCGATATGTTCTGGAATAGCATTATAGACAGATTTGGTGTAAGACTGTATGTGTTTCTGGATAGTTTGGATCGAGACAGTATTGTATCAGTGTTACTTGGGGGAATGGTTGATGGACTGTTGGAGGTGATCATGATAACCGACTTAACAGATTTTCAGACGTTATGCTGCGTATATATGCAGAAGTTTTTCGGATCACAGCATTTGATCCCTACATACAGCGGCTCGGTTGAGTTATGAATTCAAAGACGTTTACCGGTCAGTTTGAGGACATTTACCGTTTCCAGTCTAACTTAAAGACGTTTATTTTTCATAGTGTTTCGTAATATTTTCTCTCTATATAATGTATATACGTTTTGTATTCTAACTTTATGATTGTTAATTCTTTACCTCGCTATCCTTTCTAACTTATCTCCAATGTGGAGGAAATAAAGATATATATATATACTGAAGGTATTTTTAAATAACGTTATTGTATCAGAATTTTTTTGTCTCTAATTGAAAGACGTTATTGTAATCAATATTTTGTTAATGCCAGGTGTCATGTGCTGATTTTGACTTTCTATTCTAATGCATTCAAAATCAGCACATGATACCAGGTATATAATGGTCTCATTGTATGTTACAAAACTGCGTTAACATTCGTGATTATTGGTTCTATTATTTTGTACCAATTAAGATAACTTACCGCAATAAAAACGGCAGTTAAAATAAATAAATAAATAAATAAAAGAAAAGAAAATTTAAAAAAATTAAATTTAAAAAACTTAGTTATAATGTTGTTTAACGTCGAAACAGCAATTCTTCACCTATTTGCGGCGACAAGAGAGAGCAAGTTAATTCTTCTAATAACAAGTTTGTGTTTACGAAAAGTGTGCCAGTGTGTTTGATGGTTTGCCTTTTATTAGTTCGTGTACTTTAACGCGCTAGCTCACAGAGTAGGTACACCACGGACAAGCATACCACTCCCCATGTCACATTATACTGACACCAGTTGAACCAATCGATACTCTGTCCTCTAAATGTCGAGCGCCAGGCAAGGACTGGAGGAGTAAAATAATGTTTTACGCCCCAGTCAAGATTCTTTCACTTATTTCGAGGCGATCAGTTTTGGGGATGGTGGAGGAAACCGGATTACCAGGAGAAAACCACCGACCTTCGGCAAACGAACTGACAAACTTTTCTTACACTAGAAACTGTCCCGAGTGGGATTCGAACCCAGGCGGTTAGAGGCGCTGTGATCCAGGCAAGGAGGCAGTATCCCAAATTCTAGTATCGTACGAGGTCATGGGTTCGAACCCCGATCTGGTCTAACCCAAGACTTGAAAGTGGGTAGTGACTGTTCTATCGCCAAGCACTCGGCATTACGAAATGAAAGTCACGGTTCTTTAGGATGGGAACTTAAAATAAATGAGGTCCCTTGTCACTGTGGGCGTGGCACGATAAAGAACCCTGCTGTATAATGCCATCAGCGCAAAATTTCTGCACTTTCGCCTATAGCTGGTGACGTCTCGATATAAGTGAAACATTCTTGACTGGGACGTTAAACATCATTACTCAACTCAACTCTAGTATTTTACACGCCCTCTCACTTTCTGGACGGATGCTTTACCTTTGAGCCGCCGAGGCGTTAACATTGTAATTTAAAACATCAGATCGGATTTTGCTATATTTAACGACCTTATGAAACACACTTTTAGTGGGGGGGGGGGGGGGGGGTCTGGCTTATTTGTACTATTGTATCACTCAATAAATGCAAATTAATCTTTTTTGTATATCTAAATTATCTATGAATTAATGAAAAGAGCTTAGTAACCATGGTTACCAAACATATTCTTAGTTACCCCAGCGTTGGCGACTTTGTTTTTTAGAATCCTTTTTAATACCAGTGGCAAAATAAAAAAAGTGTTATAAGTACTTGCTAAATAAATATCTAAATGAACTGGCCGTAAAGTTGATCTATACTTTCATGTTTGGTCTCGAAAGTTCATCTTTAAAAAGCAGAGGACAATGATAGTTATTCCAAAATAAATTTTAAAAATTGAAATTCGATTAAACATGTATTTACCTCCTACTTTACGTTTATAATGTACCTGTACTTTTGTTCGATTGTACGTGTACTTTTGTTCGATTGTACGTGTACTTTTGTTCGATTGCATCTGTTTTTTGGTTCGATTGTACTGTACTTTTGTTCGATTGTACCTGTACTTTTGTTCGATTGTACCTGTTTTTTTTGTTCGATTGTACTGTACTTTTGTTCGATTGTACGTGTACTTTTGTTCGATTGTACCTATACTTTAGTTCGATTGTACGTGTACTTTTGTTCGATTGTACCTGTACTTTTGTTCGATTGTACGTGTACTTTTGTTCGATTGTACGTGTACTTTTGTTCGATTTTACCTGAACTTTTGTTCGATTGTACCTGTACCTTTGTTCGATTGTACATGTACTTTTGTTCAATTGTACGTGTACTTTTGTTCGATTGTACGTGTACTTTTGTTCGATTGTACCTATACTTTAGTTCGATTGTACGTGTACTTTTGTTCGATTGAACCTGTACTTTCGTTCGATTGTATCTTTTGTTCGATTGTACCTGTACTTTCGTTCGATTGTAACTTTTGTTCGATTGTACCTGTACTTTTGTTCGATTGTACCTGTACTTTTTAGTTCGCTTTCATGTGTACTTTTAAGTTCTACAGTACGTGTACTTTGGTTCGATTGTTTGTTTACTATAGTTCAACAGTACATGTACTTGTTCTTTAGTTCGATTTCAAGTGAACTTTGGTTCGAATGTACATGTGTTATAGTTTGATTGTGCTTGCTTGGTTGATTGCATTGTTTTAAAGCCGCAACAAGAGCAAGGTTTCTAACCCCTAAGACAAATTTAAAGAAAGTTCACGTATAAGTGAGATGTGAGAGTGTGTATTATGATACGTTATGTACAAGCGCACGCAGGATGGCGTTTTGTAAAGGTTCTAGTCCATCCTGTCAATATACCACAGAAAAACATACCACTCCCCTAGTTACATTATAATTGCATTGGTTAAACCAGTCTATACTTTGTCCTCCTAATGCCGAGCGCCAGGGGAGGAAGCAGTATCTCACATTTTAAAATTTTACATATGAACCAGGTTCTAACCCAAAGACCTCTAGCTCTGGAGGCAGAAGCTCTTCTATTAAGCCATAGTTCAAATGTTCGTGAACTTAAGTTAGACTATACATACAGTTTAGACCGACTGCAAGTGTTTATTTTTGTTATTATTATTATTATTATTATTATTATTATTATTATTATTATTATTATTATTATTTGTTCGACTCGAGCTCTAAAAATATTATAGTTCGAATAGTTCGAACGTATTGATTTATTTTCTTGATATGACAAATAAACGCCAGGGATCATCACGATTTGTAACAGTGATGGGAAATGTGAGATCAAAAATCCTGCCGACATCATCATAATAACTCTTGGATAATGCTTATCTGTGATTTAAATTTAAAAGATTTATCTCAATTTTACGCCCCCCCTCTCTCTCTCTCTCTCTCTCTCTCTCTCTCTCTCTCTCTCTCTCTCTCTCTCGTTGTTATTTATACTGTTGTCATCCGAGCTTAACTTTCGCAGCGGAAATTGTGTCGTGTGCTAATGTCGATTTTCTCTTTGAATAAGACATTCAAAATCGGAAACTGACAAATGATACTTACTTCCTTAGGCAGATTTATATATTTACGAATCAAATACTTCTTATTTCTACTATAATGTCGGAAACTATCGGATTATTTATCTGTTTAGGTAAATCTTTCTAAAATCATGCAATATATTTGAATAACAAATAAATAAATAAAATAAAATAAAATAAAAACATAAAAAATAAGAACTATGAATTAAGATATTCAGTGTGCTGTTACTATCAAGACTTTAACTTCATGTAATTTGATAAAAGTTTCTCGGCATAGAAAATAAGTAACAATACCTAATTATCTCCAGATTTTAATGCGCATTCATCGCCAGTAATCAAACTTTTCAATTTTTCTGGCGGAATAAAATAATCGGTAGTAATTGCGTTTTACAATCTAGCAAAAACTGTTTCAATGAAATCGACATTTTTATTTTTATTTTTATTTAAATTTTTTATTTATTTTTTTTTTATCTGACATTTCATTTAATGAAACTGAAGTACCAGAAGAAAACCAAATACACACTATCCGACAAACTTGCTCACACTTGGGTCCGTCAAAGTGGGATTCGAACAAAGATTGTGACTCGGAGGCGCTCTGATCCGTAAGCGCGTTCACTCGCGATCGTGCACTGGTGTCAAATAAAAGCTTAAAACGGTTTTGTTGTCATTACATTTTATATATATATATATATATATATATATATATATATATATATATATATATATATATATATATATATATATATATATACATGTATATATATATATATATATCGAATTGCTCTTTATGCGTATTAATGGCTGGTTAGTTGGTTGGTTGGTAGTGTCATAAAACATTTTTTAAATTTTATCGTTAAATTTTTTTTTTTTTTTTTTTTTTTTTTAAAAACTGCTTTATTGTTAATTTTTTTTTTTTTAAAAATGCTTCATGACAATAGCAATGTTATAAAACGTCTCTTAGCAATTGTTCAGCTATTTAAAAAGGTTATCCAGATTCAAGGGGTTTGTTGCGGGGGTTGCAACCCCCTTTGAAAAATTCATAAGAGAGAAAGAGAGAAAAATTATCTTGCCAAAAGGTCCTCAGAAATATTAAAATTTCATTTTTTGCCGGATACTTCGCCCCCCTCCCCCCACTGCATACTTAACAGGGCTCTGCACTGGACGACTTGCTGAGAACCTTGACGCTGGGGGCTTGAGCCTTCTACGCTTGCAATACATTATGTCGAAATCCACCCCCTTTTAATGAAATTTTGGATCCGTCCCTGTTATCAATCTCTTAGGATTAATCTAATGACAAGTCCGTTCGTGCGCGTGATGTCTGTATTATGATCGGCCTTGTAATAACGCAAACTCGGGCCGCATTTTGTTAGCATACCGAACTATTAGACTTTCATACTAAGGTTTGTTCTCTCATGCAATGCATTTCTTAGCTGGATTTGGATTCATATAATTTTGGAACTTTAGATTCATTAACTTCCACTTGTTTGGCTTATGTTTTTTATTATCAAACTTTTCGGTTTTAGTGTCACTGATGAGGGATGAATTTTCGAAATGTGCACATCTGGCACATCAAAATTCAACTGGTATTTGTGTTGTATATATATACCACTACCCCAGTCCAATTATCCTGACAGTGGGTGAACCAGTCGATATTGTGTTCTCTTAATGTCGGACGCCAAGGGAATCAACTGTATTTCATTATTTTTTATGTTTATTTATTACCCAACTGGGGTTTGAACCCGCAACCGTTACCGCTCTCTAGGCGGACACTTCACCACTGGACCACTGAGGTGGTCATAAATTAACTGAAAGCACAGTTGATTTCGTCTAAAATAAGTAAGGAAAACTAGTATATTAGATCTGGTCATTATTTTTCCTTATTGCATCAATAGAGTTTAGAATGACGTGCGGTGAATACATGAACCTCGAGTCTTTTACCCAGGTGAGCTAAAATGATTGCTTTAAATAGAAATAAATGTATCAGGTAGACCAATATTGGTTGTAAAAAGATCACCAACGTTTTAACTCGATTTGTTTCATGAAAAAATGAAATTAACATATAGACAAGTATGAAATTACAAATATATATATTTTGTTTTTTTACAACCTCGTGTGCTGATGAGTTTTCAAATTTAATATGTCTGCGTGGGCTAAGTCTGTTGTTAATAAGCAAGTATATCTAAAAAAAGAGACGGACAAAAATAGATAGGTCGGGAATCTAAGGAGAGTCAATGACTGCATAGTAAGTACAACAAGGACAATGAAATTAATTCTAATCAGTGCCCGGATGTTCAAGGCTTTGTCAGTTTAAACATATGGTTTGGGAAAATTTAAATTGTTATTAAAATGAAATATATTTTTTTGGTAGTTTTCTGATCTTTTCTTGTAAAGACCGTCATTTTATGTTTAATTAGATCGTCATTTTATGTTTAATTAGATTGCCTTGATCAATTATTGTAATTGTATCCGTGCAATTAATAAATAAATATTTTGATCATTGCGGTCATCTTTGTAAATATGGTGAACCCAAGGTCTCAGCCTTGGTGTCATGTGCTGATTTTGAATATCTATTTTAAAAATCCAATCAAAATTGTCATGTGCTGATTTGAATGCATTATTTTAATAGAAATTCAAAATCAGAACATGACATTGGCATCATGCATATGTATTCCTTTCTGTCATTAATATTTATTTATTTATTTATTTATTTATTTATTATAGACATACGGTTTTGAATTACATTATTTCTGTTTGAAATAATTATCAATTGTAACTTAGAATTTGAGAAAATTTAAAAAAATATTTATGAAAACATAAGATTCAAGTTTCCACTAGCCAATTGGTTACGATTATACGGTTAGAACAGCAGTGGGTCCATGGCTATCAGGTTGTAGAATTCAGCTTGATCATATCCTTTCCAAAATGTAATGAACTTGAAATTTCATCTTGATGAAGATTGAAAGATTGATTTTATTCTTTCCATCTAGCTATGGACTTGAAACATCCTGTTGCATTTAGAATAAATAATGTCCTTTTCAATTGGTAATGATGGACATATAAATCGTGATTGTCGACTTAAAGATCGTAGGATGCAGAATTAATCATTTTCTTTCCAACTAATCTTGGGTGAGGCCAAATTAGATAACTGAATTTATCAAATTTCAACTTTTTTCAAAATCTGTTACATGTACAGAAAAACTCTTAGAATAGAAAAAAATATTAAAACAGAAATTTTAATTAAAATTATGAAAATTTAAAATAGAATTTGGTTAGGAAATGTTTTTAATTTGTTCTTACTATTATTTTTATGAAAAAAAAGTTCTGAACAAAAGAAAAATTTAGAAAAAAAAAAAAAACAAAAAAAAACAAGTGACAAACAATTATGGACCAAAAATAGAAACATTGTCTAAATGGAGATCGTAGAATGAAGCTTGATAACAATTTTTCGCAGCTAATTTTTTTTTTATCTAAATGTCTCAGAACAGACTAATCAGACAAAAACAAAACCATGTTTCAGAAACGATTATCATTTAATCATAACTGGTTAAAGTCACATGTCTTGTGATATATTGATTATTTATTTATTTTATATTTATTTATTTATTTATCTATTTATTTATTTATTCATTCATTCATTGAAAAAAGATCATCTTTCTTTTACAAGCTATAGATTAAAACATCATCTAATTGGAAGTTGTAGGATTTAGATTAAGATCATCCCAATCCAATTTGGTATATTTATCGTCAAATAAAGCCTTTGGATGATGGGAAGTCAAAAAAACAATCAATCTTATAAATGTTTATAGAATTTATTTACAGCCTATTTGAAAGTGTTGGGATTCAAAAATAACCATATCAGCCTCTAAATTGTTATGGATTAGACTTTTTTGGGGTTGTAAGACTTACAAAAGATATCATATCTATTTTAATTGGTTATAGATATGAAATAATATGTATAAAACATTGTTGTATTAGAATTTATATGATTAAAACAATTGTCTTTATTCCAACATATTTATGACAATTTGAGACAACTTTAGACAATTATCTCTTTTCATACCTGTTGAGTTGCGATGCCCTCATGTAAAAAATATTTTTAGACGGATAAAACATAAAATTTATTTTCTACGTCAAATGGTAAGAATTTGGAGGTAAGGCGAAAAAAAAAAATCGTATTTCTTAATATAAGAGTGATTCCATAAAAATGAATTGTGTTGGATAAAATTTGTGTTTTTATTTGAAAGTAGTGGGAAAACATGAAACCATTTAAAAGTTGCCATACACAGTTCACCGTTCACAGTTCAAAATTCATAGTTCGCCAGTCACAGTTTACCATTCACGGTTCATTTGAACTAAAATTGATTCCTTTATCCATTATATGCCACTTAAAACGACTTTTTAGTCTTTTTAAAATGATTTTTAGAAAATTTTATATGAAGTATTTAAAAAGATGTTTCAAAAACACATAGGCAAGAAAACCCCAAACTTTGGACTTGTCTTCACAATATTTGTCCTATATTATCATGTTACCAAAGTCGACTTACCGCCTACATCGATGACATTTTATAATAATTATTTGCAGAACCGGTGACTGAAAAACAAATTCTCTTCTATTACTCTTATGAGATTGCTTTGAATAATTTTATGGGATTTCTTGGAATATCAGTATTAATAGCAAACTATTAAAAGCAATATCCAGCAATAAAGAAGCTCATAAATAATTATTTGAGGGCTAATTGAAATCACCAAGGAATGAACCAAAATCACATTATTTCACGTATCAGTGGAGTAATTAGTTATAATTATAAGTTAAGGAGCGTCACACTAAATCAATTTCAAAAGCAATGTAGGCGTTTGTTTTTCAAAATTTTGGCAGGTCAAGCTTTAAGAATATATTGCGATTTACCATGTAGGACAGAAAATGTCACTCCTGGGGTTGAATAGTTCGATAAGGTCACAATAATACCAAGTTGTGCAGGACAATAAAATCACGTAATAAAAGATATGACTTTCCTACAACTTTTTTAATTGGGAATTGGAGAATAGTTACATTGCGTTAAAGAAGTTAACATTAAGGTTAAAGGTCAACCTGAAATAGACATATCTCTTATTTACGAAGTTTTAAAATCTTATCTTATGCTTGATAGTTTTGTCAATTGCAATATCGGTCATTGCGACCTTGAAAGAGCAACTTCGGAAATCTTAAATGTAACAATAACCAAAACGCTAGTAAAAACATTTTAAAATGTTGTATATATATATATATATGATAACTGGTCTTACTTGAAAATCAACGTAGCCAAATTTCCAACTCTGATAAGTTAACTTTGTAAAAAGGCAAATGAAAGATATTCGTGGTTTTTTTTTTTTTTTTTTTTTTTTTTTTTTTTTTTTTTTTTTTTTTTGTGTGTGTTCGGCAGAGTAGTATACACATGACAACACTGTTAAACCTTAATAGCGGTTTGACAATCTATTCAAGATATATGTCACATTATAAATTTTTGAATTTTCTGAATGAAATAATCAAAAATTTATAATATGACAACTATATTCATTCAGAAAATTCAAAAAATTTATAACATGACATATATCCCGACTCTGATCATAATGAAATCATTTTTCTGCAAATCAAGTATTATTTGCACTAATAAAAGTACATTTTAAATACCAAAATTGAAAAAAAGAAAAGAAAGAATAATAATGAAAAAGGAAGAAAAATAGAAATAAAAATTTTAAATAGATTTCTTACAGCCTCTTAAAAAATCTAAAATTTAATATAATTTTTGTTATATAAACGTGATGTTTGATAAATCGATATACACATGTATTTCTTTTGAAAACTTAAGCCTTTTCTACTAAACTTGTATTTTATATAAGCAATTTAAAACAAATGTCACATTCGACAAGACTCTTTGAAATTTCATTTCCAAAACATAACTTCAAATTTTGTCAATGTAAGTCATCAACGATATTTTGAACGGTTTTAAATGTCGCTGATGTTATAGATTAACTGAATGGTCAAAATGACGCCAAAATCCTATCGGGAAAATTTTGGTTGGTCAACATATTAAAACAGGTCTACAAGATTTAAAAAAAAAACGAATCAAAGTACTGAAAGTGAAGAAAAAATGGTCACTTTTCCAGGTGATATTAACATGATAAATCTTACACAATATATCAGTTTCAGTCGGCCACATTGATGTATATTTGAAAGATATTGAATTGTACCAGTATGTTTCATTGTTTGTATATTGTGTGTATAAGTGCTATATCAATGTATCAGCTTTGTTTGACAAAAATATTAGGTGTAATAAAATGCAATGTAAATCGTCGCTTATATAATGATATATTAGAATATATTTTTATAGAAAATGATGAACAACACTTAGTTCCCTAGTTTTACTCTTGAAAAAGCATGAGACCAACTGAATATTCAAATTTTCTGTACCGAGTGAAAATTCAACAAATACAGGGTACTTGTTTTAAAAAAAATAATAATAAAAGAATAATAATAATTAAAAAAGATAATAATAATAAAAAAAAAAATTCAGTCTGCTTTACTACAACACTACTTACAGAAAAAAATAATAAAAGTACAAATGTACATCTTGTGTAAATGGTTTCAGGACCATCTGATTTTAGAGAATCAGCTTAATAAAGTTCCTCATTTGCATATTTGTCCAGTAACTGGGCAATAAAAATGTTTTGAAAAAAAACTGTTGCACATGTTTAATTGCTATATATCTGATTTCTATGCATTTTAATTATTTAACATTAAAGCTGTAACCTTTTATCAGAATTTGCTACTTATAACAACAGTTGCCATCTTGGGAAGTATAATGTCACCTGGTATACAAATTTAACTTATGCAACTCTCTACCAATTGCTCAGTAAAAGTTGGTTGATCAACATATCATGAAAACAGGTCTATATGATTTTTTAAATGAATCAAATCACTGAAAGTGATGAAAACAAGCCGCTATTTACATAAATCTTACACAGTATATCAGCGATGTTTTAGTGAGCCACACTAATTTATACTAGTATTTATACCTAGCACAGGTATGCTTCAGTATTCTGCTCTTTTGTGTATAGGTGTTAAAAACTATACATGATTTGACCTTTTATAAGTTTCTGCTATTAATAGTAACAGTTGCCATCTTGGATGTCACAGGAAGTTATTTTGTGCAAACTTCAATCTAATCCATCTTGGGACCTTCTATTCCAAAGTTAGTTCAAATCAGCCATATAGATTAAAGCACTAAAATACACTTCATCAAACCCCAAGTCCAACAGCATATAGGCTACAACTGATTGAGCCTTAAACTTAGACAAAAATTGATTGTTTTTATTATCCATTGTCTGTGAAAATTGGTATTACAGCTTAGAACTATTGTTTCCAATCTTTCATCTTCTATTAGAAAAACTGTTTCAATCCAGCTATTCAGACTATGAAGACATTTATGTATATTATATAATAATTCATTACAATATGTGTATGTTTCAAGGTAGTATGAATGAATTTTTTTGGTTCAAATACATGTATAACAGCATTTTTATCTAACATTCAGATCAAATATTTAATTACATATACATAACTGTATACTGAGGTCTTTTTTTTTTATTTTTGCTTTGTAGGATTCTAAAATCTACTCTTAAACTTTAGTTTCCAAATCATCAGAAAAAAATAAAAATATCTGGTTCCAAACAAAATTTATAGGATGCAACAAAATTATATACAAAAAATATTAATTACTAAAATATTTCTAAATCTATGCATCTACATATGGGAACATAATCTTATTACTTGTTGATAAATAAATTAGGTTTCTAGGTACACAACTTAAACAACAAAAACTTTCAAAGTGGTATTGCTTTCCTTTTTTAGCAATGCAGTTCACCAATACACATCTGTACATATCTATCAACTGTCATCTCTTCATGGTACTGTAATGTTATAATGTATATTCCAGGAAAAATTCATTTGTATGTGAGATGAGCAATTTTATTTATAGAAGAAAGGATGTTACCAAGATTTAAATATTATGAAATACATGTTCACTGACTATCAGTTTCTATAATTATTCCTATGATAGTTATGTTGTGTCAAAACAAAAAAAAGAAATGTCTCAAGAACCAAATACCCCCTTGCCTCCTACAACTCCATTTGACCTTGACTTTTAACCTAGACATCATCTGAAATTGTACACGACACATCATCTCATTTTGGTTTAGATTTGTGCCAAATTTGATTGAAATCCATCCATACACATGAAAGTTATGGATTGGACATCATTTTACATGGACAGATAAACTGAGAGATAAATTCATGTATATCCACAAAAACTAAGCTTCCCAGTGAATATAATAAACCAATAAAGAGCAATTTGCACAAATTGAATTTTAAAATAAATGTTCTATTAAATTAATGCTAAACTTTGTACATGTTGTTTAGTTGCTATTCATGAAATAAAACAAAAACTTAACTAAATATTCTACTAAATGTATCTAAGGCTCAAGATTATACTTCTGAAATATCTTCTATGTGGTTCATGCAAGCATCAGCCAAAAGATCAAATTGCCTCTTGCAACCAGTCATTCATTCATAAGTAGTTTAATACTGTTTCTTACTAAGGGTTACCTCCCTTGGCATTTACATTCTACACTGTTCCACTAAGGGTTATCTCCCTTGGCATTTACATTCTACACTGTTCTTTAACAGGTACTAGCAAATAACTTTTCAGTAAGGAAGTACAACGGAAAAAACTGTCTTACATATCACCTGCTTAGAATGCTGGGTAAGTAAGATTGCTATTCTTTGCCTCTATATAATGTTTACTTGCATATAGAGACCGTTTATCTTCTGTTGGTGTCTTTGCTAGCACTTAAAGAATTAAAAAAAAATTACTCAGCTTGGAATGAATTCATGATGCAATTAAATGATACACCATTTTAAAATGCTTTAATAACAGATACATTCACTCCAGATTTCAGATTTAATTGAAAAAAAAAAAGACCTTTCAAACTTGTGCCCTCATTAAAACACATCTAAAATGGATATTCAATTTATTTGTTCCCTTTAGTATATTTGTATTTACCAACTTCCTCTTATATTGTAGTGTTTAGTATCCTACTATTCTCAAATGAAGACAGTCTCCAGTCAATAATAAGATATGCTAGGGATTGTCTAATTGCTAAAAATTGTAAGAGTGGTATGTCAGATATATCATTAAAATAATAATTCAGTGTGATTTTCTTACTCAAAATTACCTCAGAAATGGTCCTCTTCAGAAATGACCATGTCATGCCATTACTATCAGAACAGAAATAATCCTTTTTAAAAATGACCATGTTATGCCATATCTGTATCAGAATAGAAATACATGTAGTCCTTTAAAGATATCGACACGTCAGGGGACTGTTATCAGAACAGCCACGATGACAAATGATGCTTTTTTAAAGTAAGATAATTCACTACACAAATATTACAAAATCAAGTTTAATGATTACTGTCATAGAGTGATTTTTTTTACTTCCTTCATACAAATCATCATATTATTTTCATCATCATATATATAATCATAATGCATATACAAAATTCTCATTGGATGATTGTTGCTTATTTAAATACAAAAGTATGAGTTACAGAAAGTCAGTTTCAGAGAATGAATTACTAAAATTTTTCAACTAAATTTTCAAAATCTACATAATTCTATTTTATCTCTCTCTTTTATTACTATTACACAATGTTAGTAAGAAAACTGGGATAGCAAATAAGTTAGAGAGGTACATACTGATAAATGGATAGCTTTCACAAATTTAAATTCATTCAGTCCTTATACAGGCATGAGTATATGGAGTTGCCTTGATGGTACCAAAACAATGGATATGAATGACAAGTGTCATTAGCTAAAGGAGGATTATTACTATTAATTAAGAACCTCCCATTTTGCACCATTTGATTATAAAAATGCAGTAGTTAAAGTTTTTTTTCCTTGTGTTTGGTATCTATGGCACAAGGATAACAATATAAATACATTCAGATTTATCTCAAGAATACAAATATTTTTTCAAGCTCTTTGACCGCAAAATCATGTCTGAACAGTTAATATTCATTTCACAGCACCATCAATCATTATCATAACAGAAATGCTGGTTTTCCAAATCTCTTTGTTAACATCCAAGTCTCGAGTCCAATACAAAGAATAAAAATTATTTTATACACAATTGTTCATGATTATCAGCAGTTAAATGTCTATCCAATCATGCATTTTTCAATTCGGATCCAATTTTATAACCAATAATTTTGTTCCAGTCAATTTTAGTACGTGTTACGGGTAACTGTCTTCTTAGCGCCTTGAATGTTGTATCTGACATAACTTGGTAATTCTCATTAATTGCTCTCTGTAATTAAAAAATACCAATATATTAACATTAAAGTGATAGTCGATTGGTTGAATGTTGTTTTACATCACATCAGCAATTTTCCAGCTTTTTCAGGTCAAGAGCAATTTTATTATTCTCTAGTTCTAAATCTAAGAACAGGTTTATACCACTATGGTAGTTCAGTTGTTAGAGTGCTCACTTTGTATGTGGGAGGTCTGGGTTTGAACTCTAGATGGGTCTTACTAAGATTTGAAAATTGGTGGTTACTGTTCTTTAGCCAAGCACTAGTCATTTAGAAATGAAATTTATGGGGTCTTTCGGATGAGACCCTAATAACTGATGCCCCATATCAGATTTTTCCCTGAGCACACTGCAATGGAAAAATTTCTGCGACTTCACAATAATGAATTTACTTCTAATCTAAGGGGAAGTATTGTGCCCTCATGTTACTGAAACCAAAATAAGTACCAGACCAAACCTTTAACCCGGGGCTGACTTTCTTCATATAGCCTAGAAATAAGTCCAAGATTGTAATTCTTGTTATATGATTAAGAGTTTTCATTTTCAAAATTATAAGTTTACACCGACAGATGTAACAATTTAACAACTGCGCTACATTTTTTTGAACATCAAACAAATATCTACCTGATATTCGCCTTCTGCTTCTGAAACAATATTTACAAAATCTTTAGCTGCTTGCTGCTCACTCTGAAATAGCAAAGTCAAGAATTCATCAAAACTATAGTCTTTGATCACAAAATGTTTCACAATTTCTTTGTAGATCAGATCACAGTTTCACAGTCATCCTCTCAATTGAGTGTACACTCAACTCAAATATTTACATTTTTCTCTCATCAATATTTTTAAAATTTTTAGGTTTATTTGAGACAATGTTTTGTTTTGTTCAACAAAACCTACACTAAACAATTTAAATATAACATAAGTCTATAGGTATTCAATTTTAACTGTTTAATGTCTTTTAATATTGACACTGAAATATTCCCTAATTTGAGTTGAATGTACATTTAATTGAGTGAATGATTGTGAATCTGAGGCCAGGTCATGAACAATTTTTTTTGTAATAGATATGTTCCACAAAAACAGTCAATACTACAATAATAGGCTAACCATTCATAATTATATATTAGTTCAAAAGAAAGAAAGCAAAAAAAAAAAAAAGAAATTTAAAAAGAAATTTATATTTAAGAAGTGTTGATTGAGAGGTCATGAACAATTTACTTAACAACATAACCACATATTTTTATAGGGCATTTTACAAAGCTGTTTTTGATCAGGAATATATTTTTAAGAGACCATTTGCCATATGCCTAAAAACCACTAATTTGCCAAAACTTTAAACATAATGGACTATCCATAGCACAAGATTAACAAGTATTTCTATTGTTATCTATTATATCAAGCAAGATTAAAATTAGCCAGAGATGATTAGAGTAATTGCTTTGAAACCACTGTCATGCAAGGGGACATAATTATCAAAAAATATTTTTAGTTTGACATAAATATTAATTGACTCATATAAGTGCAGGAATGTTTCTCAGGTCTCTTGATGAAAGTTAGTGATTTTCTCCAGCCTCTCTCATTTCTCCCTATAACCATCCTATAACTGACAGTCTCAATATCAGAGTATCGACTGAGGCGTAAGTCACCACTAAATTATGCAATCAAATTAACTCTATCAGCTTAACTCATCATGAATACTTACTGATATATTGATGTTGTGTTTAACTTCTTTTGAACTAACCAACATCACATTTCCATCTTCATAATAATGTACCTTTTAAGAAAAAAAAATTAAAAGATTTATAGTAAAAACTCTTTAAAACCCTACCACACTACTCAGTCATAAAATCTATTTTTTTTTTTTAAATTTAATATTTTTCTGAACAAGTCTTCCTCATTTTATTACATAGAATCTGACTGAAGAAAATTAATTAATGAATCATGGTTTTACTGTTTGTAAATAGATATAGCAGGTTTGAAATTTCCAGCAACAGTAAAGTTAAAAATCCTTCAGAGGATTCTTAAGTTTTGTTAACTTTTCATAGATATTTTAACTAATTTTTACAAATAATATCAATAGAAATTTCAAATAGCATATTTCATTTAAGACAGATTTTCTGTTTACTTAGGGTTCCATTTACACAAATTCCACTGTGTATGTTTAATTACACTGGCTATGTAAAACATAAATACATACATGTAAATATTTTTATATATGTCAAATTTAGTAAAAAAAATTTTGGATATGTTACAAACTCTAAATTATGGTAAATGAATTTGCAAGAAATAATGCTAAACATTTCTATAAGACAGTATAAAATGGTTGCTACAACTTTGATGAAATGTTAAGAATTACATGAACATTAATTAAATAGGTTCATTTGATGATCAAGGGAGATAATACACTTGGGAAAACAAAACATGTCCTTCACTCAACACCAAATTGTTAATAGATATACAGAAGACACATTTTCCAAAGGGTACAGTTTATTGTTGAAAATCAAAGAATTGAAATTGAACATTAATTTTTAATGACAATTCTATTTTTACTGAACCCCTAATGGTCAAGTGTTCAACTTACCTGTACTTTTAATACACCTGTCATTTCTACTTTACCACCCGATTCTGGAAATGTTACAGACCACTGGGATCTCCATCTTCCATTCCTAAATTAAATAACACAGATAAGAAAAAACTGTATTATTCAATAAATAAATAAAATAAAATAAATAAATAAAACAAATAAATAAATAAATAAAGTAATATATCTATGTACATGTATATATGTTATGTATGAAACAAATTGAAACTGGATCAATCTAAAAATATAAGTTAACATGATCTCCATCTATTCCTAATCAAATTTTACAGATAAGCAAAATGGTCATTATTCAAAAAGGACGAAAAATGTAATATATCTTTGTACATAGAAGCTGTACTAAAATTATTTTAATTAGTTCAATTTTAAATTTAATTCTGAATCAATTTAAACATTCAAGTTGATATTTATTTACTTTTCGTAATAATTTCTGAATACATGTAGTGATTTTACCTTTACTATTTAGATCACATGTTCACATGCGTTAGGTTTATTCAAATCAGGTTTACATTTCTTGTATTAACTTCAGTTTTGGAATAATGTTTAACAATGAAAATGAGTGTAGTAATGGTGTTTTGAAGTGCCTTAGCATTTCAGTCAAGATTCCTTCATTTATATTGAGGCTGTCAGTTTTGGAATAAACAAGGAAATCTAAATAACTGAAAAAAAATTATCCACTTTTTAATATGCAATCTAAGATACTTTTTTCACACAAGGATCTGTCCTCTAGATGATATATCAATCAGGTCATAAAATTACTTGACCAACAAAAGTTATAATTACACAATGATAATGATTGGATATTGCATTCTGGATCAGCTATTTTTAAATTTTTAGGCAAGAACACACTTCTAGGTGCTCTAATTGAGAACACTTTCTTCATTCTCTTAAGACCGATCTTCTCTGGGTAAAAGAAATATATACCGTATATTCTCGTGAATAGGTCGCCCCAGTAGATAAGTCGCACCCCCCACTTTTGGACTTCTGATCCAGCATTTTCTTAATGTTGCATAGATAAGTCGCAGCAAGAAAATTAGAATTTCCAGATTGCATCATTTTCCAATTACAGACATCTAAATTATATCTGTTCTGTTTTTAAATAAATTCAACAAAACTACATTTTTAAAAAATCCGTTATGTGTTTATTGGATTATCAATCAGCTGTTGAAGACAGGAACCTTGATATTTGGAACATATTGTTCTTTACGTGTGAAGCAGAAAAAAGTGTGGTTTATGTAATTTCTAGATTGTTATTAAAAGTAAACGAAAAGAATAAAATATTGTACACAATATTTGTCTCCTCCATGTTTACTGTACTTACCGAAACCTTGATGATTTCTTTTTATTTCTTATCTAATTATTTATTATAACTTTATTTTATTAAAAGATCAATAAACATACAAAACTACAAAAATTTCAATTCGCGTTTCTTGTATGTTATGAATCTGTAAAATATATCTCTGCAATATACAAAAACTTTAAACAAAGATGGCGGACATGACGATCGTGTGTGGACTTTTTCTCAAGAATTTCAACCTCTTACTTGTGTACCGTCGTGTAAGACGACCCCCCACCCTTCTCAAAAAATAAATTTTAAGGTAGAATAGTCCGTCTTATATGCGGAAATTTACGGTAACTTCTTAATCAACAGCTACTTTTTACATGTGACATCTCGGAAAAAAATGCATGGCTTCATTACTTTTAGATACCGTATATTTAAATGAATTTATTGCCAATCTCTACTTCTGAAACGCCTCCAAAAATCGAGTCACATTTTCAAAATATTTTAATGACTGCTAGATAAGTCGCATCAAGTTTTCAAAGGTTTAAATTTTGTATAAAAGTTGCGACTTATCTACGGAGATATACGGTACTTAAGGGGCTAAAAATTCTTACCAAAAATTTTTGGGCTGGAATTGATGACTTTCTAAACAAGCTATGATTGTGATGTTGCCCCCTGAGCTACTACCATATACTGTGACTACGCCATTTTTATAGTGCTGGGATCGGTAACTGGAAATTGCATTTTCTATAGACGAACGCCAAGGTTCAGCTGTTCTGTCACTATCCGCAGGCTGGTAATCCGAGGCTTCTTTTCGTAGATGATCATACCTAAGTCAGACAAATATTTTATCAAAATTACTCAAAATAATTTTATATCATATGAGTTTTGTCAATTAATTAGTTCCACGTCTATACATACAATCATGTACATTTTAAGCACAATACTAGTAAACAAGATGTAGTTGCTACCTAGAATGTTTGAAAAATGATGCTAACAGATGTATGAACAAAATTTTAGAAAGTGCAGTACCTATACCTCTCCTTAACAATGTACATTGTACATGTGTGAAGGAAGGTTAAGACACCCAAATGTTGTACATGTATAAAAAGGGTTGAATTATCAAGTCAGATTTTCTCCTTTGTTTTAAAATGCTACTTAAATTTGATTGATCTAAATCGGCATTCACTTACAAAAGAACTTCACAGAATAAGACTCCTTTATATAGTGCAATCTAAAGTATTAGTCTTTTTATTTGTCAACACATTCTGAAATCCTGAAATCTATGACTTCTGCTCCAAAGTTTTACAATACATGAAACACTTACTCTGATTTTTTTCTGTAATAACAGCACTGTATGTTATAACAGAAATACAAATAAAACTTTCGTTTTTTTTGCTAGGAAACATAAGACAAATATGCATCACAAAAGATTACTAATTTATACTTACTTGAAAGACTGTTTTGATCTTGGATCTAAATATCTATTTGAACCTAAATCACCATGTTCCGTTATAAGACACTACAAATAAAATGAATCATTGTTAAAACAAGGAACTTTTATACCAAGTTTGATTGAAATCCTTTACTTAAACTGAAATATTTTCACAGAAACTGATTTTCTATTCATAGTATTAATATACTTGACTTTTGTCAACTTTTGACCTAGTGACCTGCATGTTAAACCCATGCAAATTTTTTATATTAAACAACTTCTGTACTAAGTTTCTGAATACCTACAATAGATTTTATAATATTGTATAAAAACCACCACAAAAAATATAAAGAGTGACAGAATACTCTCAATTACTGATACAACTCCTATACCATTTATATCTTAATCTCTTGAAGTATACCCCAGGTTCTGTCATTCGTAAGACTTTAAATTTCAAGATACTGCTTTCTCACCTGGTGATCAACATTAGGGGGACAGATTATCAACTGGTTCATCCAGTGTCAGAATGATGTGATTGGGAAAGTGCAGCATACTGACTAGGTGAGCTAGCACCTTTAAAAAAGCTACCCTGAGTGCACACTAGTACAAGCAGACCACAATACACACTTGCACATCTGGCCCCAGTTTCACAATCATTTACTCAATTGAATATTTCAATGTCAATTTTTAAGACATTACACAGTTAAAATTGAATATCTAATGTCTACTTATTGTTAAGTGTGGGTTTGCTGACCAAAACAAAACAATGTCTCATAAATATTGATGAGAGAAAATGGGAATATTTGAGTTGAGTGTACACTCAATTGAGTAAACGATTGTAAAACTGGGGCCTGCCACATATATGAGCTTGTTCTTAGACAAATCCTTAGAGATTAATTAATCTGCAAATAGTTGAAAAATTGCTGATACATAACATTACAATTATTTATTGATTTATTTTTCCTGCTGCTTTGTGGGACATGTGCACAAGATTAAGAAAATTTAGATTCCCAGAAAAATACTTTCAGTTACATTTGTATACTTACACTCTCATTTGATCCCTCTATTTTACATGGTGTAAACTGGTCTTTGTTATACTGTGCAAAGGCCCTGAAATACAAACACGGCAAAATACAACTATGTAGAATACATTTTATATATATGTACATTGTATTTACAATCTTTCTATGTTCAAGTTTAAAAATAAATTTTGCTTTATGATACTTTTTGATTCATTACCTTTTTTGAAATTTCAAATAAGGAAAATGTTTTAGCAACGAAATTCACTCTTATGTGAAAACTTTCCTAATAAAATGAATGTTCACTCACAATCAATACAACATTCAAAGGGAGCTAACTCCAGCAAAACAAAATGATGAGAAAGAATTTTTCAATGTCATCATTCATTGCCTCTAACTTCACAGGAGAAATAACTCAACATATTTACCACTTTTTCAGGACAGACCTTTGTAAAATTATTGATCTTTTAATTTTACATTTAAGGAAAAAATACTGGTATAAAAATCATAAAGAAACTTACCCAGAAGCTCCTTCTCTCAATAAATTATCGTCGTTCACCAAGATTCTAACATCTGAAAGTAATAAAAATAAATTAAACACTGGTATGTTGGAAATCAGAAACAAACTGATTCTGGTTAAAAAATAGAGTTTATTATCCAGGATAGCAGAAAAAAAAAACACTTAAACAGTGTGATATCCTTGTTTTCTAATCCCTCAAACAGGGCCTTGATGCCCGAGTTGTCTAAAGTGCATGTTTACAGATCACAGTGCCTCTCACTGCCTCGGTTCCAATGTCCAATGTTAATCAGGACAGATCCTAGTGTGAGAAAGTTTGTCATTTAGCTTGCTGCAAGGTGGCAGTTTTCTATGGGTGCTCTGTTTTCCTCCACCATCCCAGAACTGACCACCTCATATAAGTGAAAGAATCTTGACAGGAATGTTTAAACACCATTACTCCAATCATCTTCACTCTAATCCATCACCACTTTTTACTCAACAATGGATACTAAAGCTGTTTTTGGCACTCACATCTGAGATGCAAGGAATACAGGTTATTAGAACATATAGTCTATTAATCTCCATTGAAACATCTTGAATTTGGTTACAAGATGTGAAAGTGTTCTCCACAGTTAGTCAGAGGAGAGACTTAGCAAATAGCTATATATAGTTTGGTCAAATGATCAATCGTTATGCCACATCATTTGATGCAAATTCTAATCAAAGTTTTTGTGTTATGTATCCAGAAATTAAAAAAAAAAAAAATTACATACATGTATCTCAGACATCCAGATGTACAAATCCTATAATTTTCTGACAATTAGACATATATCATGGACTTGAAACCTTAAATGTTGTGTTGAGCAAAATTAAAAGAGTTTTACGCACAAGTAATGATTATTTTACTTATATCAAATTTATCAATTTAGGGATGACTGAGAAAACCAGAGTGTCCAGAAAACATCACTGAACTCTAACAAGCCACTGCGGTAGCTCAGTTGGTAGAGTGCTCGCTCTGAAGTGGAAGGTTGTGGGTCTGACAAAAGCAGGGATTTCCCGGACACAGGATTTCTGCGTCTCTGACGCCATTTCATGATTCAGGACTCTTAAAAAATTACTCCCCGCGTCCGACAGGACTCATTGGCAGGTTAAGGTCCTTTTTGATAAATTGCATAATGTATTGCATAATGTCCCTTCCGATTTTAAGTAAATATCCGTAGCTTCCGTGTTTGTTATTTACTTTATCTTCCTCCTATCATAGAGAGCACTTCCGCTACCTGTTACCATGGCATTGATACTCTTTTGTCGTCTTGATCACTATAGCGTTTTCATTGCAATGGTTTATGATTTGATTTTAAAAGCGTCCCGAGTCGATCAATATTACATTTGAAAACGTGAATCATAAATATTTTGAGAAGTGTTCTTTATTAATTTAATCATTGTTAAATGCATAATATACTTTGAAGCATGTATGGTCCAATCATTCCAGGCTCAATCCAGACTGGTCTGCAATATTTGTAATAAATATTTATACAGTAGGTCCAAAAATGACCCTCTGTAATAACATAGACTGAATCTGATGATAGTACATTTGTAACTTGTAAGCACAGTATTAAGTAAGGGTATAAAATAAAGGATCTTTTTTTGTAAATACAGCTCCGACCAACCAATAGATTTTGTGGGACTCTGAAAATTTAGAGTGGGACTCTCATTTCAAAAGTAAGAGAGTCCCTAGGACTCTTGATCCTTGGCATCAAGGGAAACCCCTGGCCAAGACTTGAAAGTGGGTACTGGGTAGTGACTGTTCTTTCGCCAAGCACTCAGCATTACAAAATGAAAGTCACGGTTCTTTCGGATGGGAACTTAAAATAAACGAGGTCCCGTGCCATTGCAGGCATGGCACGATAAAGAACCCTGTTGTATAATGCCATCAGCCCAACACACAGGCATAATTTCTGCAATTTCGCCTATAGCTGGCGACGTCTCGATATAAGTGAAATATTCTTGACTGGGATGATAAACACCATTACTCAACTCAACTCTGAACTCTAACAAGAGAACAAAGTTTCTCACACTAAGATGCTTTGTGGGATCTACACAGACCCTAGGCAGTCAGATACTCTTTAGATTACACAACCATTGTGGTCTACATGTACTACTAAATGTAGCAGTGACTTGACAATATTGATGTAAATGAGGTGCATTTTGTAATCAGGGCTCCACAAATGTTGGTAAAGACAATTGGCAAAATTTGTCATGGTAATACTGTTTTGAGTACTTAAAATTGTTAACAAGCTGATATTTATGACTTTTTTTTTTATCAGATTCTGTCTTACTCTTTATGGGAAAAAAAAGATCATTCAGTTATTTTTTAATCAGCATTTGTAAAGGCCTGTTTGTAATATTAATTGCTGTAAAAGTAACTAAAACTTCCAAAAAAGGCAACTCGTGGGAAATAATGATGTTGTTATTTACAAATTACACAAGAAAATAAAAATTATTGCCTTTATAAAATTTAAAAAATTCTTAAGTAAATAACCTAACAAATAAACACCTAATTGACCTAATGTATTTTAACTCTCAGGAACAATTTTTTATTTACCACACATTAGGGCCTAATGCTCAATTAAGTCCAGATTTTTTATTTACTACAAATAACTAACAGCATTTAATCCACTTACCATTGAAAACTTCATTAAATTCTCCTGGAGGTGCATGAAGAATAAAGTCTGAAACAATATTGACCTAAAAAAGGGGTAAAATGTAAAATAAATTATTAATACATAATAGGATGTTTTGATGAATTGCAACAGTTGATCAATGGTCAACCTTAACCGACTACGAAAAGCAACAAATCATTAAAAAAAAATTTTTATTAATCTAAAGAAAAAATCTTCACAGAAGTTCATGTTGTGCATGACTACAAGTTACTGATCTGGCCCCAGTTTCACAATCATTCATTCAATTGAATGTACATGCGACTTAAATTAGGAAATATTTCAGTGTCAATTTTTTTTAAAGATATCCCACAGTTAAAATTGGATATCTAATGTTATATTTAAATTGTTTAGTTTAAGTTTCTTGAACTAAACAAAACATTGTCTCATAAACTTAAATTTTTTTAAAATATTGATGGGAGAAAAATGAGAATATTTGAGTTCAGTGTAGACTCAAATGAGTGAATAGTTGTGAAACTGGGGCTAACATTGTACAAATGGTACCTTTAAAGTGTTTACACATTTGCAATGATGCAGATAAACATCACAGACCACTCATTCCATTATACTTGTACAAAAGCCAACCAGTAAAGACCTTTCTCATTTGTGGTCAGCTGAGGTCAAACCCAAGGCATTAAGAAACCTATAGTTTGAAGGTTAAAGCCTTAGTCATTCAGCCACTGCAGCCCTAAAGAATTTACATCTTTGAATGTCTTTATGGCAATGTACATGGAGGTCATCTAAGGGTTTATGGATCACAGAGGTCAAGGTCATCTATGGGTTCATGGAACAAAGAGGCCATCTATGGGTTCATGGAACACAGAGGTCATCTAAGGGTTTGTGGAACACATGTCATCTAAGGGTTCATAGAACACAGGGGTCATCTAGGTGTTCATCAGGGTTAGCTCTTGCTCTTAAAAGATTTGAGCCAAGTCTTTAGCTAATGTTAAAATTTAGGAGCAAATTTTTATGTTAAGGAGCCAGAAAAACTAAGAAAAGTGACAAAAATGTAGTTCTAATCTGCTGTATAAATTGTTATTGATTATCAGCAATTACTTTTTCATGCTTAAAAAATAAAAATAAAAAGTCAGTGTTTTTCATCTGCCTCATATGGAAATTTAATAAAAACTTTAGAGCAAAAATATTAGCCAAAAGCTATTATTAGGAGCCAGAATTCAAAAAAAAATTAGCAATTGGCTAAATTGATGAATGGCAGAGCTAACCCTGGTTCATGGAACATGGTTGTCATCTAAGGGTTCATTTTTATGCCACACCTAGTTACTATTTATACCACAAAGCATTAGTCTTGCCTTAAAGTCCTTATAAAGATGAAGCATTTCCTATTGATAGGTTAAAAACTCTATAAACTTTGGTACAGCAGAACTGAGTAGCTCTTAATAAGTAGAAATATTATTGTGTATCTCTATATCTATATGAAGGGTAATATTAGTTGAGGAGAAACATTTTAATGGTAAGTTCACAATCATAAATTATTAGTGTGGTTATGTGGATATACATCCATATGATTGGCTACTGATTCAGAAATACAATACTGATTATCCCCCTTTAATTGATGTGTACTATAAAATTTGTTCAATAATATAAGGAAGGGAAATAAGAGGCAGCTAGGTGTAATGTTTTATGCTCAACTGCTCAGGATGCCGTAAGATTTTTCATTGCCTACAACAACGTAACATGGAGCACATTCTTGACAAAGAATCTATATACATTATTAGCTGGTACTGGTATATATGACAACAACGAGACTAAAGCTTTCATGTTAAAAGATAAAGGAGTACAAAAACAAAGCTGAATATGACTTCCTTGTTTCTGCAACTATTGATTATTTTAACTTTCATATCCTTATAGTGCATTTAACTTGCACACAGGAAGTATTAATCTTGTGACTACACTATGTAAAAGAATAATAAACTTTGATGATTTTGACTAAATATCTACTCAGTATTTGAAAGCAAATATATGACTATTGTCAGGAGTTGTCTCCAAGAAAGGAAAGACAGCCTCCGTTGCTTAGTGGTAGAGCATTCAACTTAAGAGTAGTAGGTCATGGGTTTGAATCCTGGCCAGATCATACATGACTATAAAATTTGGGAAATTGCTTCCTCACCTGGTGTTGATCATCAGGAGGATAGAGTATTAAATGGTTAACTCAGTGCCAGGATAATGGACTGGAAGATAGTACTTTTGCTTGCGGCATATTGACTTGGCTAGCCAGCACCTTATCAAAAGGTCACAATGAGTGTGCATGGCAGGCCATAATACACACTTGCACTTCACGCACATACATAAACTTGTTCTTAGATTGATCCTGCCACTGCGGTAGCTCAGTTGGTAGAGTGCTCGTTCCATAAGTGGAAGGTCATGGGTTCGAACCCCAGCCAGGTCTGACCCAAGACTTGAAAGTGGGTAGTGACTGTTCTTTCCCCAAGCATTCGGCATTACGAAATGAAAGTCACGGTTCTTTCGGATGGGAACTTAAAACAAGAGGCCCAATAGGGCCTGTGATGCTCAACTGGCTGCATATGTAAGACAATGTTTGTTTTTGATTGAAATGCTGTTTAACGTTCAACTCAAGAATATTTCACTTATATGGAGACTGTCAATTTTGGAAATGGTGGAGGACACTGGATTATATGAGAAAACCACGACCAAGCAGCAAGTTAACTGACAAACTTTCAAAGATGAAGTGCTAGCCCACTTGGCATTAATGCACAATGTCAGGGGTGAATGGTGCTGTGATTCGTAACATCGAATGTTTAAGACCACACAGCCACTGTGGTGCCTTTAAGACAATGTGATGTGGTTACCATAATTGGTTCATCAGCTTAAGATGGGAAATAAATTGAGCTTATTACCATTTTTGCTTCAATGAAGCCTACTTTGCAACACACACATGCAGGCATGCTTCACTATCCCATAAACTCAGCTGGGTTTAGCCAGTTGAGCTTAGAATGGATCCACAATGGCTTTTATATATATATATATATATATATCTAGTAACAACAGGCATCTTAGACTGGTTCAAACTTGTTTTAGGCCGATGTAGGAACCTTCCCACAGGAAGTTTGGTTCCAATTCGCCCAATGATTTTAGAGGAAAATATTTTTACTAAATATTACACCTAATTTGCATATTTCTTGAAAATTGGGTCAATAAAAATTTTCTCAGAAAAGAATATTATATATTTTAAATCCCATAAAGTATACTTTCTATATTAAAAAATTTGAGCTCAATTGGGGGAAAAAAGATCAACAATGGTCTTTTTTTCTATTTTTAGTTATGACGGCCATCTTGGATGTCAGGCCGGGATGCCTGGTACCACCTTTAGTCAGGCTGACATTTGGACCTTCCACACAAAATTTCATTCCAATTGGCCCAGTTGTTTCAGAGGAGAAGATTTTCAAAGATTTCACTAAATATTACACCTTAAGCATAATTCTTGAAAATTGGGTCAACGAAAAAGTTCTCATAAAAACCCGTTAAATATGTTGAATGCCCCGCTATCTACAGCGGCCATCTTGGATGTCGGGCGGGGTCGCCTGGTACAAACTTTAGTCTACCCCAACTAGGGACCTTCCACACCAAATTTGGTTCCAATTGGCCCAGTGGTTTCAGAGGAGAAGATTTTCAAAGAATTGATTAAATATTACACCTCATTTGCATAATTCGTAAAAATCAGGTCAACGAAAAATTTCTCATAAAAACCCGTTATATATGTTAATTGCCCCGCTATCTACCATCTACATTTCAAATTTGAACAAAAACAGTTAAAAAATGACTCAGCAATGGCTATTTACGTGTTTTTGCTATTTATAGTAACAGCAGCCATCTTGGATGTCAGAAGGGGTCGCCTGGTACAAACTTTAGTCTACCCCACCTAGGGACCTTCCACACCAAATTTGGTTCCAATTGGCCCAGTGGTTTCAGAGGAGAAGATTTTCAAAGAATTGATTAAATATTACACCTCATTTGCATAATTCGTAAAAATCGGGTCAACAAAAAATTTCTCATAAAAACCCGTTACATATGTTGAATGCCCCGCTATCTACTCTCTACATTTCAAATTTGAACAAAAACAGTTAAAAAAAACTCAGCAATGGCTAATTATGTGTTTTTGCTATTTATAGTAACAGCGGCCATCTTGGATGTCAGAAGGGGTTGCCTGGTACAAACTTTGGTCTACCCCACCTAGGGACCTTCCACACCAAATTTGGTTCCAATTGGCCCAGTGGTTTCAGAGGAGAAGATTTTCAAAGAATTGATTAAATATTACACCTCATTTGCATAATTCGTAAAAATTGGGTCAACGAAAAATTTCTCATAAAAACCTGTTACATATGTTGAATGCCCCGCTATCTACTCTCTACATTTCAAATTTGAACAAAAACGGTTAAAAAATAACTCAGCAATGGCTATTTATGTGTTTTTGCTATTTATAGTAACAGCGGCCATCTTGGATGTCGGGCGGGGTCGCCTGGTACAAACTTTGGTCTTCCCCACCTAGGGACCTTCCACACCAAATTTGGTTCCAATTGGCCCAGTGGTTTCAGAGGAGAAGATTTTCAAAGAATTGATTAAATATTACACCTCATTTGCATAATTCGTAAAAATCGGGTCAACGAAAAATTTCTCATAAAAACCCGACACATATGTTGAATGCCCCGCTATCTACTCTCTACATTTCAAATTTGAACAAAAACGGTTAAAAAATAACTCAGCAATGGCTATTTATGTGTTTTTGCTATTTATAGTAACAGCGGCCATCTTGGATGTCGGGCGGGGTCGCCTGGTACAAACTTTGGTCTACCCCACCTAGGGACCTTCCACACCAAATTTGGTTCCAACTGGCCCAGTGGTTTCAGAGGAGAAGATTTTCAAAGAATTGATTAAATATTACACCTCATTTGCACAATTCGTAAAAATCGGGTCAACGAAAAATTTTCTCATAAAAACCCGACACATATGTTGAATGCCCCGCTATCTACTCTCTACATTTCAAATTTGAACAAAAACGGTTAAAAAATGACTCAGCAATGGCTATTTATGTGTTTTTGCTATTTATAGTAACAGCGGCCATCTTGGATGTCAGGCGGGGTCGCCTGGTACAAACTTTGGTCTACCCCACCTAGGGACCTTCCACACCAAATTTGGTTCCAATTGGCCCAGTGGTTTCAGAGGAGAAGATTTTCAAAGAATTGATTAAATATTACACCTCATTTGCATAATTCGTAAAAATCGGGTCAACGAAAAATTTCTCATAAAAACCCGAAACATATGTTGAATGCCCCGCTATCTACTCTCTACATTTCAAATTTGAACAAAAACGGTTAAAAAATAACTCAGCAATGGCTATTTATGTGTTTTTGCTATTTATAGTAACAGCGGCCATCTTGGATGTCGGGCGGGGTCGCCTGGTAAAAAATTTGGTCTACCCCACCTAGGGACCTTCCACACCAAATTTGGTTCCAATTGGCCCAGTGGTTTCAGAGGAGAAGATTTTCAAAGAATTGATTAAATATTACACCTCATTTGCATAATTCGTAAAAATCGGGTCAACGAAAAATTTCTCATAAAAACCCGTTACATATGTTGAATGCCCCGCTATCTACTCTCTACATTCCAAATTTGAACAAAAACGGTTAAAAAATAACTCAGCAATGGCTATTTATGTGTTTTTGCTATTTATAGTAACAGCGGCCATCTTGGACGTCGGGCGGGGTCGCCTGGTACAAACTTTGGTCTACCCCACCTAGGGACCTTCCACACCAAATTTGGTTCCAATTGGCCCAGTGGTTTCAGAGGAGAAGATTAAAGTTTACGCACGCACGCACGGACGCACGGACGCACGCAAAACCATGCCATAAGCTCAGCTGGCTATAGCCAGTTGAGCTAATAAACGAGGTCCCGTGTCATGGCAGGCACGGCATGATAAAGAACCCTGCCGTATAATGCCATCAGCGCAACGCACAGGCAAAATTTCTGCAATTTTGCCTATAGCTGGCGACGTCTCGATATAAGTAAAATATTCTTGACTGGGACGTTAAACACCATTACTCAACTCTACTCAACTCTTAGATTGATCCATAGAGATTAATAACCCTCCTATCATCACAAATATCTAAAAAAAAATTTTAAAAAAATTGCCGATTAACAGTAAACAATAATACAACAACAATAAAAAGATAGGAAAATCCAAATCATTATACTGTTTTATCCCTCATAATGGCAATCATGACGGATTCATTTGCCCTTGTATGTGGTGGAACAACTGTCACATCGTTCGACATTACACCAAACAAGACTGAAAAGCGTAACAAAAAACAGGTAACAGTAACATCTAACAGATAATTTTTACCATAATTCCATAAATCTTATTATCATCTACTTAAAATATTCTGACCAAGACTAAAATCTTTGTCAAAATTCAGTCAATGGTACAAAATTCTTGTATTTTGCATGATCATGACTTCAGAATGTTACCACCACTAATTAACACCCGAAAAAAAACTACATCCTCATTGAGTTTCCTGTCTGATAGTTTAACCCACAGGCGCTTGTTTCGATATTTAAAGAAAAAAAAAAAAAAAAATCCCTTGACCCTAACATAAGACAAGGTGTTCAACTTTCAATACAAGGGATGGTCTCTGTTTATATCATGTTATATAATTAAGAGAAATTGACGGCAGTTCCGATATGCTCCATTTTGTAAAGCAATGCATGAAGGTTTGAGAGATATTCATTTTATATTTTTATTGTCTACCAATAAATAGAACAAAAAACGACCGAACCAAGGTAGGTCAAAAATTAGAGTAGCGAAAGTTGAACACCTTGTGTTATGTTAAGGTCAAGGGATTTTATTTTTTTTTAAATATCGAAACAAGCGCTTGTGGTTTAACCCGACTTTCCTGAATGATAACCGAGATGTTCAAAGGACCCAGTCCAGAAAGTCTGACATTTTACCATTATACCATATTTACTAACACTGCCTCTGACTCAGCTCAGCCATACTCGTCAGAATGACCTGCCCTCTTGTTTCACATAGCACCTCGGATTCAACACAGAAAATCAAATTCACATAAAATAACATTATGCTAAAGAACTCTAGCGATTAGTTGTTGTCCTGATCGATGACTCATCTCAGACACAATAATTATGCTTAAACTACATCAGCATATTATTCAAGTCGATTTTTCATACCAACTAAAAAGCCGGAAGTACAAATTCAAATGTAAATATTATCAATAAATGTTCTATGACAGCAGCTAAATTTCTATAAAAACTGTTATATCCCTTCTACAAACATATATGCTATAATCAGTTGATATACACAGCTATCATGTTATAATTTATCGTATGCCAATAACATTTTACCTTTTCCTTGTCAGAAATCGGCTCTCCGTAGTCGGCCATTTTGTTCGGTCTGTCACGCCTCTCCCTCGTCATACAAAAATAAATGATGAAAAAAATGTTTTTGTCGAACGAATAAACATCATTTTGGAATTTTAAAGTAAAAAAATAATCTAAACAGAAAAATAATTAATTTTATTATAAAGACGCTTTTTAAATTTTTCCTGCAAAGGTCAAGGTCATCCATGTAGCTTCATTGGCAACAATTTTCTTTCAGCAGGTGCTTGTTCTTGTCACAGGCAATAACTCGTAGGATGAACAAATGACGGACAGACCGCTCCAATGTAATATAAAGAATCCAGTAGCTTTGACTATTGGAGATCATAAGAACGAATTCCACTCAGGATGTAGAGTTGTGGATATAACTTTTCCAAATATTGTGAATCCAGAGGTAAAAATTTCTGATGGTTTTTACATGAAACTTATATGTACAGGGGTCATAATTTATCTGCTTCCATAAAAGTGACTGTTTCTTTAATTGGAGATTATTCAAAATGTTGGATTTCTTTAAACTGGTTTTAAAAGTTGTAATTGAAGTGTAACAGGAGGGAGGAAACAACTGAAAAAAAAAAAAAAAAAAAAAAAAAACATCTTCACTGTATGCCCTGGCTGACGATTGAACCCAGCCCTTCCAAGCGCCATAACACAAGAATGAAAGATTCAGACCAAGAAGTCTGACAGTAAATAACTTTATTACAGCCACCATATGCAATGCATCAACACCACAACTAGCTTAGCCCAGCTACATTCCTCCCTGTTATCTTGAGATTGAAATTTTACACATCCCCTCCATGGGTTACACATCCCCTCCAGCTACATTCCTCCCTGTTATCTTGAGATGGAAATTTCACACATCCCCTCCATGGGTTATTTTGTTGGGTGTCAAATTTAACAGGAGGCAGAAAACACCTAAAAAATCATCCTTAATGAGGGCCCTGACTGAAGATCAAACCTGTCCCTTCCAGGTGGTAAGCAAGCCCTCTACCACAAGAATAAAAGAAGCAGAACAGAGAGTCTGGCCGTAAATCCCTCTATTATATCTTCTTTGTATAATAAAACAACACCATAGCTAGCTCAGCTCCACCACAGAAGAAAACAATGGTTTGACATTTAATGGGGTTCACAAGTGTGCAATATATATACTGCATTTATTTTTTCATACTAAGACTGTGACCATAATTAAAATTGACATATTTGTCTCAATACTTCTGTCAAGGTTCTGTAAATGTTCAATATTACATAATGTTTGTGGAGAATGATCTTGTCAATTTAAGATAAAATGTTGAAATAAAATGTCAGGTCTTTTTATAATAGAAAGATGGAAAGTGTGAGAAAAGTTTCAACAAATAATCAAATGTTACTGTTACTAGTATTCACAAGTCACATATGTGTAGATAAAGCTGAGTGTATTCTTTTTTGTGAACAAGTATGATTTGCTTTGTTGTTGCAATTCCATTGTTTTACATATAATGTTTCATTCAAACATATTTGTAACACAATATATTCACTTACAGCTCACACACTAAGGTTCTTTCATAAATTTTCAGTTGCAAATCTTGCCCTAGAGGGTCTTTCAGGTTAGAATAAAACTGCATGGAATCTCTTGATTCCACAGACATTTGAGTCATTGCTACAGGGTTGAACAAAGAGTAGGTCATCACTTGAACTGCCAGGTTCTGCCCTTGGTCTGACCTTGCATTTTTTTTCTTCCACTTACATTTTGCTGTCTAGTTTATACTGACCCTAAGAAATGTTGGACTAGCAATGCAGCTAGTCTTAAGGTGAGATTTCTGTGGACTTTGGGAAACTCTTGAATTCTGAGAATATCAGGAGGTTTAATAATGGTAGAGTTCTCATCTACTGTACAGGAGGTCTGACCCTGCATTTTTACCTTTTTGTTTCATTTTGTTGGCTATTGTACACTGGCCCAAAGAAATGTTGGACCAGCAATGCAGCTAGTCTTAAGGTGAGATTTCTGTGGACTGTGGGAAACTCCTGAATTCTGAGAATATCAGGAGGTTTAATAATGGTAGAGTTCTCATCTACTGTACAGGAGGTCTGACCCTGCATTTTTACCTTTTTGTTTCATTTTGTTGGCTGTTGTACACTGGCCCAAAGAAATGTTGGACCAGCAATGCAGCTAGTCTTAAGGTGAGATTTCTGTGGACTGTGGGAGACTATTGAATTCTCAGAATATCAGTAGGTTTAATTGGTAGAGTTCTCATGTACTTTACAGGAGGTCTGACCCTGCATTTTTACCTTTTTGTTTCATTTTGTTGGCTATTGTACACTGGCCCAAAGAAATGTTAGACTAGCAATTGCAGCTAGACTTAAGGTGAGATTTTTGTGGACTGTGGGAGACTATTGAATTCTCAGAATATCAGTAGGTTTAATTGGTAGAGTTCTCATGTACTTTACAGGAGGTCTGACCCTGCATTTTTACCTTTTTGTTTCATTTTGTTGGCTATTGTACACTGGCCCAAAGAAATGTTGGACCAGCAATGCAGCTAGTCTTAAGGTGAGATTTTTGTGGACTGTGGGAAACTCTTGAATTTTCAAGAATAACAGGAGGTATAATTGGTAGAGTACACATCTATTGTACAGGAGGTCTGACCCTGCATTTTTACCTTTTTGTTTCATTTTGTTGGCTATTGTACACTGGCCCAAAGAAATGTTAGACTAGCAATTGCAGCTAGACTTAAGGTGAGATTTTTGTGGACTGTGGGAAACTCTTGAATTTTCAAAAATAACAGGAGGTATAATTGGTAGAGTACTCATCTATTGTACAGGAGGTCTGACCCTACAGTATTTTTTCCTTCATCCTACACAGAGAAAATACTTATATGCTAATAAACATAATATATTAACATAAAATCACAATAATTTAATCTGATTTTCTTTCGGGTCATTAAGAAATAACCTGAATCAACGCTGTGGACATGGTGTTAACCGCGAAGCGAATTATGCAAAAGTGTGCACAACATCCCTTAAGGTTATTTCTTAAAGACCCAAATGAAAATCAGAGTCACTGCTTATAATTAAATTTCAAAGACAACTTCATCAAATGAGAGAATAACTTTTTGCAATTTTTGCTTTTAATAATTAACTTCAAAACAAGATAAAATGACGGGCATTAAAAGAAGTTCATTATATATCACATACACTTCAGCAGGTGAGTAGGCATGGCTTATTCACATTTGAGCCATTGAGAAATGATCTGAATGTATTTTTCGCTTTTTAACTATGGTAGTAAAATCGTTAGAAATTTGTCAAATCTAATTATAATACTTGCATAATATATAATTTTTAAAAATTAATTGATTGTTCTAAACATTGATTGTTTTCAGCAAACCAAGTTATCAGTGTGTGAAAGGGTAAACATTATTTCTTAGCTGTTTGTTGTGTAAGATTCAATAGAATCTGTACTATATACATGTAACTTTGTTATATATTATAGATAATATGTTTAGATAGATATCATTTTTAAAATTCTTCCTACTTTTTTTTGTCTCGCTTGACAAGTGCAAGACTTAATGGTCAGGTAACTATTGTTATTGTCACTTGTCGACATTTAAATGATTTTTTTTCTAACATATTTTTTTTCCAAATCTGTCTATGGAAGAAAAGTTGCATGTGAAGTGAAGTGGGGTGATCAGTAATGGTGTTTTATGTCTAGCCAAGATTCTTTCACTTATATCAAGGCAGTCAGTTTTGGGATGGTGAAGCAAACACTTAGTGACCATGCAGAGAAAAAACACCATCCTTTGGCCAACAAATTGACTAACTTTTTTCACACTTGCATTTACCAGAGTGGGATTCAAACCTAGGCACTGTGTAAGCACATGCTTTAGACCACACAGCCACCAAGATCTTAGTCGGAAATTAAACTTAATACTGTAAACATACTAATTTTAGCATGTACGTATTTTAGCGCAATTTACATTCTCGACTAACTCATGTGGATATAAATTAACACAAAACCTTTTTTAAGAAACAGGCATTTTGTTAAAACAGTCATGTAGGCATATTTAGAAACAAACTTAAGGTATATATATATACCTCAAGATTGATAACCAAACAATATGGTATTGTCACATGTGCATTTATGTGTTTTTACACTCTTTGTACATTCATTCTGTGTTGGATGGAGCACCTACATGACATAATTATGTTAGCTATATATCTAAATTAGCGTTACTGTCCTATTGCTAAAATCGCTAAAATTAGTATGACTGTTTACAGTATATGAAAATGCACATGTATATACTAAAACCACAGAGTTGAGTTGAGTAATGGTTTTTAATGTCCCAGTCAAGAATATTTCACTTATATCAAGACAGCTATAGGTGAAAGTGCAGAGGTTTTGCCTGTGTTTTTGTGCTGATGGCATTATACAGCAGAGTTTTTATCGTGTCATGCCTACTGTGACATGGGACCTTGTTTAGTTTAAGCTTCCATCTGAAAGAACTGTGACTTTCATTTTGTAATGATGAGTGCTTGGCAAAAGAACAGTCACTACCCGCTTTCAAGTCTTGGGTCAGACCCGGTCAGGGTTCGAACCCATGACCTTTCACTTACGGAGAGAGCAACTAAAACCACTGATACAGAAGATTAAGAATGGATGGGTAAAGATGAAAGGTAAAGCCTTTATCAGCAGCACTTTTCAAGCGAGACATGCAATCCATGGTTCTCTTGTTAATAATTATACTTATAGGTTTTTATTGTGGTGAATTGCTTATTTTTTTAATTTGTTACACTCACACATTTTAGCTTTTGGCATATTAAGGGTTTTAGTTGACTTATGTTGTGGTTGGTATTAGTAACATATGTTTACGGAGTATAGTGTATAAATATTTCCTGAAATAGAATATATATTGTTGTAAGTCACACTTTTTAGAAAATTGCTTTAGATCACTTTTTAAGATGCATCTTAAGCAATTTCATGCACATAAATCCAACAACTATACCTCGATCTAGATTAAAAAATTTAAAAATGAACTGGGATTTTTTACTAAAAGCAGATTAAACAGGTGATATGGTAAACTGATATTATTGTGATGATATTGATTTGTTTTTTGTTTAATTAACAGTGTGATGAAATCATATATGCTTCTAAAGCTCAAAATTTAGAATTGCTTTCTTGCAGTAAATGATTGTTTGCTGGTAGGATTTAAAATCCCTCCAATTTATTCTTTGTTTAATACTTATTAATAGTCTGTTATCAAATGAGATAAAACTTCTTTTTCTTTTTTAAAAAAATACTTTAAATAACCATTTTCTTATTCTCAAGATATTTGTGATGCATTAATAAATTACAAAAATAAAAATTCATAGCGTAATAAATTTCAAGTCATTGCATTGTTGATTGAAATTTACAAAAATTATGTCAAAAATGTTTGTAGTACAAATTAGTGAAAAAAATTATTACAGAATTAGAATTTTTCTGCACTGATAGTGTATCTGTTATCACAGTCTATCTCTTTTCTTTCTGTATGCTCTTTTCATATGGTGTTCATTTAAAACTTTGGGAAAAATTAAGTCTGTATTCTGAAGCAAGAAACAATGAAGTAATAAGTCAAATTTAGTATTTTTAAAATATTTTTTCAATTTGTCAAAGTACATTTCTACAGTTGAGATCTGGTGATGAGGATAATTATTTGATTGAATGGGGTTTTACATTGCAGTCAAGAATATTTCACTTATATTGAGAAGTCACCAGCTATATGTGAAGTGACAGAAATTTTTAATTTGCAGTGTGCTTAGGGGAATGTGCAGGGAGGGTTCTTTAACGTGCCATGCCTGCCATGACACAGGGCATTGGTTTTAAGGTCTCAACTGAAGGACCTGTGACTTTCATTTCTAAATGCCAAGTGTTTGGCGAAAGAACAGTAACTACCAATTTTTAAATCTTAGTTAGACCTGGACGGGGTTTGAATCGAGATGCTGATTGTGCGAATAGATCTTTACAACATCAGTAGTGATTCAAAATACTAAGGCCTGTTGTATCATATAAATTCATTTTAATACAACATTAGTATTACTGATATCTGTAATTGTAATTTTGAATTTAGGAATCAGTAGTTTAAAATTTTGGTAGTTCATCTTTAGTTTTGTTAAATCTTGATTAGATTAATTATAATTATTAGATGATTACTATCATACTTCTAGTTTCAAAACTGAAGTTTATTATTTCCATATATCTCAAATTAGAAAAAAAAAACTTTTTTGAAAGTTGATTGTTTTAAGATCAGATATTTCAATGTGTTGTTATACATGCCATATATTTTCCCAAGTAATTTTTGGTTTATTATTATTATTATTATTATTATTTGCTATTTCTGTTCTGACATGGTCTTTTTTTTCTGGTAATAATTGCCAAAAACATAAAATCATAAAATTATTCAGCTGCAATTTTCTTTCCCTCCTTTTTTTTTAGTATATACAAGGAAAAAAAACTAAAACTAAAGGGGTAAAATGCTTAACCTAGTATTTACCAGTATGTTATTTTTTTCTTAAAGCAATGGGAAACAAACATTTTTTTTTTTGGCCGTATTTTTATTTTTTATTATTTTACTTATTTCTTTTAAGTTAATCAAGCATGTCCTATATTCAAAATACATCTAGATGCTCTGGCTCTTTATTAGTAATCATCTACAAATTTTCATATTTCTTTTTAAAATGAATATTGAATTTAAATGATAAATATTTTATTATTAACAAAAAACTTCAGTCATATATTGTTTATTTATGGTTTTTTTAAAGGTTGGAGAAATACATTTTAAGAACCATTATGTAGCGTTCTTAACAGTCAAAGTAAAGTTCAAACCATCGGCAGATAATGGAGAACCACCAGGTAAGAACTGATGTTTTCATTTTCACTTTCTTGTTTGGTTTACTGCTCCATCCCTATGTTGTGGCCACGGCTGCCAAGTGGTTAAGGCATTAGCCTTCAAACAAAAGGTGTCTTACTGCTTAGGTTTGACTTCAGTCAACAGCAAGTAAGAATTCTTTTCCCACTTTGTAGGCTTTAAGAGGTTGGATTGGTACCAGTATAATGGACTTAGAGGTCTGCGGTGTTTATCTGCAGTATTATGGGCAAGTGTACCAGCACTCTAACGGTTACACTAAGTCTGCACTAGAGCAATGCAGATCAGATTTACATGCGAATTCATGCACCACATAAACTTTTGTTTAACTAATATTTGAGATTAGTAAAAAAAAAAAATTGCATTGAGTAGCTGAAAAACTGCTGATGTGATTTAAAACAATATTGAACCAACCAACCAATCAACTTTCATAGGTGAGAACTCTTAGCTCACACACTCAATTTAGAAATGTGGTCCATTGGTTAAGGCATTTGCTTTCAAACCAAATTCAGGTACCTCACTGCTTTGGGTTCAAATCCTGTTGATAGCAAGTAACATAAATTCTTTCCATTTTGCTGTCTTTTTGTGATGGTTAACTGGTTGGCTTTAGTTACTTGAGTAAGTAATTTGCCATTATTAGTCTTGGACATTGTTAATAACATAAGTGTACATTTACTGAAAATGCTATTCACACTTTCTAAATAGTACAAAACAGATCAAAAACCATGCCAACACTCAGTTGAGAGATACATCACATTTTGTCTGAAATGCACACACCCAAAAAAATTTGCAGACAAAGGGTACAGTCAGCACCACATCAGAAAAGTTGGCAAAGGGGAAAAATACCTCAATGTTTTAAATTTTTTTAAGCTTCACCTTCAGCAGGTGATGTCTCATTATCAGAAAAATAATCTAAGTTGAATCAAAATTTAAAAATAAATGGCTCAGCTAAGAGTCTTGATTGTGTTGTACATCATAACATGTTTTAATTAAGGTTCAATTTGTCTGAAGCCTAAACAATATTCATGTACAAGTGATCACTGTTTTTAATTTAAAAATAATTATGGCCTTTTCTATCGTATGTTTGAATGACAACATTTGACTTTCTTGCAGTACCTGTAACTGCTAAGTGTCAGCCTTTTTATAAGTGTTAATGTTTAATGTTAAATTTAACTTTTGAGTTTTTAAATGGACTAGATGACCTAACAAATAGATCATTTGCCATTTTATAAAGGGTTGTGCAATCTTGTTTGTAGTTGGCAACTATGGTGCAACTGTTAACAAATCTACTTTCAACAAAAAAAGAGTTCCTTGAAAAGTTCACCAGTTTTGAATCTATTAAATCACAAAGGTAAACCCACTACTTGATGACCAGCTGTTCAAGTGCCTATATTGCATTGTGTAGTGAGAAAAAAAGAGAGTTATTTCCCTTTGTCTTGAATTGTACATTTTTAAAGTAGAAGTTTCGATACGTCAGAGTATTTGCATGTCTTCCTTCTTTGAACTTCGAGGTAACAAGTTTGTAGTTTTTTTCTGGTCTGCAACTAACAAAAATGACAATTTCTCTCAGCAAACAGACATTTTTTCCTGTCTAACTGCTTATCATGAAATGGATGATTGGTAAATCTTGTTTGTTGTTGTTAACAACTATTATTAAAATCAATTTCAGGAGAAGCCAGGTGGAAAACTTGCATTAAGAAGATGAGATTAATGCCTAATCCGCACACAGAGACTGGATCACAGGATTATTTCTGTATCAACAAAAAACATGCAAGTTTTATTATAATTTAAGTTCTTTATATCCGATTTATTTTTAATTGAAAATTTTTTCATGTGTTGATATAATATAACTGCTACTTCAGGGGTACTCTTAAATCTGTTATTTTTTTGTGTAAAACACACATTTTTCTTTCTTGAAAATATTTTATAAGGTAGATGGTGCTTACATGAAAGTCATTACAAATAATTGCTTCAAATTTGTTTGTTTCTTTCTTTCTAAATACTAGAGTATTCATTAATTCATTTTATTTATTAATTTTAATTTATTTTACGTCTTTGATTACATTAGCTGTTTTTGAATACATCTATTAATTAATTAATTTATTTATTTGTTTATTTATTTATTTATTTTATTATTTTATTTTATTATTTATTTTATTTTATTTTATTTTATTTTATTTTATTTTATTTTATTTTATTTTATTTTATTTTATTATTTTATTTCATTTTATTTTATTTTATTTTATTTTATTTTATTTTATTTTATTTTATTTTATTTTATTTTATTTTATTATTTACTTTATTTTATTTTATTCTATTTTATTGTATTCTATTCTATTCTATTCTATTCTGTTCTATTCATTTTTTAATAATTTTTTTTTATTGAAAACCATAAAAATGTTTACCCAGATGCTTCACATATTTTATCTTTTAGTCAGATATTTAGAACAAAAGTGTTGACAAAATTATGCCACATGAAGCTTGTCTGGTCTGGAATTATTTTTCCAGTATCATTGTTCAGAAAAATCTGAAAAACTGGATTGACATTCTTTTGAACAGAATGTTTGAAAGAATATAGACATTACATAATTTGAAAAACAATAGAAATAAGAAATAAATAAATTATAGATGCTTAAATTTTTTAGTTTGGTTTTGATCTGGTAAATCTGACAGCTGTAAGATTGATACTGCAACAGCCATCACCTGTGTGGAAGGAGTTTAGGTTAGAAGAAATCAAACTCTACCGTTCATCAGAGGTAACCTCAGTACAACATTTGTTTCTGTATTTACTGTCAATCCAAAATTTTTTGCTTTTTTTTTTTGTGTAAATTTGCCAAAGTAACCAGACATGAAAATGAATTTTTGTGAGTTTTTATTTTTGATGAAATTTACTTGTATTTGCAATATATAAACAACATCTAGCATTGCAAAAATTGAATTGTGTTTATGTCACAATTGCTGTAAAAATTTAAAAAAAAAAAAAAAAAATCCCAGCTGACGCAAAAATTACCCATTTTACAGTATGCAAGATACAATTGGTACTTGTATTATTTCTTTCACTTAAAACAATAGAACCTCATTAATGGGCCGATAACACTATAGAGTTACGGCCCCTGATCCGCTAGAGGGCTACTACTTCCGGGGAGTTCACGGTTGTAAACAACTTGGTTGCTACTATCTTTTATCTATTAAATGTCCGGTGTTTCAGTTAAAATACATCGATTGTTTCATGTAAAATGGTCATATATATGAACTTTGAGGATTTTTTGTTATTAAAAGTATTTTATTTTTATTTTCTCTCTTTGACATTTAAATCAAACAGTGTAAAAAACCGATTTTTTGCAGTCAGAGTTGATGTCTATGTTGACTTAATTTTGACACTTGATCAGGTAATAGAAGAGGTCTTGACCTATGGAATTGAACATATTCTAGTATATTGCATGCTTAAAACTTTTCATGTATACAAGAGCGTCTCAGGTACAAGGATACAACCACTGATCTTTAATTAACATGTATATCGACGGGTGAATATACACAGGTATTTGAATATACCTGTGTATATCCACACCTTGACATAGTCTAATATACACACTTCTCCCGCCTTCTATACATCAAAGGTTTTCATTTTCACAAAATACCTTGAAAATTTTTGACACTTGTATATTTGATGGAAGGATATTGTTTACAGTAAACAACCATAATTGGTATTCAATTTGAGATAATCTGAACACATTTCACAGTTACTAAGAACCCGTTTGAACAAATTTAATAATTATGCAAGCCATGTTAAATTATTGTTAATATAAAAATTATAAAATAATTTAAAAAAAACAATAATTATTTATCCTTGTATCAGTCATAATCACTATGAAACCTTTTCTCTCTATCAGCCATGATCAATCACTAGTCCTTTTCTCTCTATCACTCATAATCACTACGTTTTTTCTGCTGTCAGTCATAATCTCTACAATCCCTTTTCTCTCTTATCACTCATAATTACTACGACTTTTCTCTCTATCACTAATAATTACTGTTTTCTCTATCACTCATAATCACTACAGGTCCTTTTCTCTCTATCAGTCATAATCACTACGAGTCTTTTCTCTCTATCACTTAAAATCACTACGTGCCCTTTTCTCTTTATCACTCATAATCACTACGAGCATTTTCTTTCTATCACTCATAATTACTTCGAACTTCTTTTTTTATCACTTATATTCACTTTATTCAAATATTTTCAGAAAATAAGCTTTCATTTTAAATCTCTCTCTCTCTCTCTCCGATAATCATAAATTGGCTTCTGTTTGGTTTACTTGAAACGTTTTCACTTTGTTTTGAATAGCAATCGTTATGTTGTCAAAAACTGTGATTATAATAATTATTGCATGTCGTTTTAGACATATTGCTTGTGCTGACAAGGGTTAACATAAACTTAAAAAAAAAAATAATAATAATAATAATAAAGCGAAAGATAAATAAATCAAATCATAATACAAAAATTAATTGTATGTAGTCGTTACTTTTTTATTTTATTAAATTAAGTAATATTTTCCCTTACTGTGGATCGTGTTAATAAATAGGACACAAGTGTTTTTTTTTTTTAATTTATAATTTTTAACTGTTTTCATGTTTAATATTACATATTGTATCTCTCTGGCATCAGTAAGTGAATAATAATTCTCAATACTTGAAAATGAAAAAAAAAAAAAAAAAAATAAATAAATATATACAAAAAAGATTTTCGACGTTTAATTCTGTAACATTTTTTATATACACCAAAATCCAAGTCAACCATATATTACTTATATCCAGGTTACGCATGTATGAGACCGATAACTAAGTATTAATTCACTATTTACAAAAAAATTGCAACATATGATGATTTTTCCCTATTTTATTACGGATAAATTCTATGTGTTAACCCTCCCCATTAACTAAGCACTTGTCCAGAAAAGGTCAAGATACGCATCGTCAAATCGTATAAAATCGATTTTTAACACTGTAAAATTTCAATGACAAGTAAAGACAATTAATTTTAAGTAAAAGATGTATTTTAAACAACAGTCCAGTCTATGTATAACTTTTTACATAAAAGAATCGATGCATTAAAACTAATACACCGGACATTTAATAGATACATAATAAGCAACCAAGTTGTTTACAACTGTGAACTCCCCGGAAGTAGTAGCCCTCTAGCGGATCAGGGGGCGACAACTCGATAGTGTTATCGGCCCATTAGACAATAGACACTATATTGAGTGAATAATTCTAAAACTGGGGCCAGAGCAGTTAGTTTTGTGTTTGTTATTGTCTATCAGAAAAACTGCATTTTGAGATAGGGACTGTAAATTTTGTGAATTGCAGACATATGAACAGTCATTGTGATTAGAATCTCATTAAAAAGTGTCACATTTCACGTCTTTTGACAACTAGAGTATCATTTTTGGGAACATTATACATGTATATCTGGATAATTATTGTTTATTATTATTATTATTATTAAGACACAAAGAACACCACCACTGCCAGCCTGGTTGATAGAAGACTCAGCAAATAACAGCCATAAAAAGAAACTTGAGGTATGTTTATCATTAGTTAAAATCACTCTACCAACTTTGATTAATTTTTGGGTTTACAGATTGTGATTTATTTTCATTTGTATTAGTATTATCAAGGTTTATTTTCAACCTTTCTTCAGATTATGAAGACCATTAACTTTTAAATAATATTTATTAAAAAAAAATAATTTAAAGTTAACACTTACAAGCTAATTGTGTTGTAGAAGGTATGATATATTTTTTATGTGTGTGTGTGTGTTCGTGTTTAATCCTAAACTTACAAAAACACTTAATCCCAGATACTAGAGTTTCTGTTATCCCTTCACTATACATATTTTCTTGCTTACCTGTACTTTTACACTTTGGCAAAACCAAAAATGTATGCCAGAATGCATGTGCATGAATACACTTGCTCGTTTTACTTCTAAGTGCTCCTAAAATGTCTTTGCACAGTGATTTAATTGTGCAGGTTTTGAAGAAACAAGACATGCTTTCCTTAGCTAGTACACTTAAGAAAAAAGTCAATTTTATAATAAATATATCTTTGTAGCCTTTTAGGTATACATATATTAGTATATAAAAGTTTTAAATGTTATTACCCCTGGGGACCCTCTGCTGATTTGAGTTTATGGGTTAATGATATCTTGTTACACAGAAGAACCTATTTACCAAATACTTTTTCAGAAGTAAGCCTCCACCCCCCCCCCCCCCCACCCACCCCCCCACCCCCCAAAAAAAAAAATTAAAAAAAATACATACATTTTAATTTAGAAAGACAGTAACATCTTTATTTTAAGACTTCAAATAGGACAGGAAATGTAGACTTAATGTACAAAAAAGTCTTTAGATATAGAGTTCTTGGGTTAAATATAAAGCAAATGGATCTTAAAACAATGGGTATAAGAGACAGATGGTTTTCATACAGAGGTGGCCACTGTAGCAGGATTTACTGTATTGGATTTAGTGACTCCTTATCCAGTTAAGTTTAGTGAAACCTATATCCAGATAGTGATATTCCTTTACTAAGTCAACTGGATCACAGACCATGGAGGGGGGACTTTGCTCTCAACAGAACAGTCAGGCCACACCCTTTTAAAAGGAATAATCAAAGCCCTGGATAACCTAAACAGGATATTGATGATCATGGTGATAATGGTTTACATATATTAGGAACAATGAGTTTTGACAAATGTAATGATAAACTCTATTCATCATATTTTTTTGACATGATAACAATGGTACTAGTTACAAATGTCTTAACTTCATTGAGGGCTTTGGTGGAAGAGTGGTCTAAAACTTGACCTATGAATCACAGTGCCTTTCACTGTCAATGCATGTTTTCTCTGGGCACTCCGGTTTCCTCCACCGTCCCCAAACTGAACCCCTTAATATCAGTGAAAGTCCGTAACTCTACTATCCACTTAACATCATTGATAGAGATTCCTTAACTTTTTTTCTTTCATGTAGAAATTTTTCTCACTATTGTGTTGCATGTTTTAACACGTTTTGTAATCTATACTGATTTTCAGGGAAAAGGAGTGTACGATATTATACCAAATTCAAATCTTTTTCCTCCAATGAGGGTTGGAGATCTGCCGGTAAGGTTAATTACCATGCTGAGGATGGAGGTGGCATTTAGGATATACTTAATATATAATATATTATTTTATTTAGCTTTAGTTATTAATCATTTTTATTGCTATAATGATAAATATTATTGTTTAGGTATACAATCTACTACCACATACATTTATATTTATACATCACCAGTCTTGGTACAAGTAGCACAGTTAAAATGCATAACTAGAAATATTCACAAAAAATAAAAATTACCAATTTTGCAAATGGTTGGTAGCCATGGATATAAACTCCTAATAAAATAGGGTTCAACATTATACCACTTGGGTGGCACTCCTTTATAGAATGTTTCGAATTTTATAGTCACAGACCTTATTTGTTTATTATTTTATAATTTAAATTGCCAATTTTAGTCAGAACACTTTTAGTATGTAAAGTTTAAAAAAATAAATAAATAAAATGTAAATAAATAAAAAAATAAATTAAAAAACCAGCAATTACAATAATTTTGTAGTGACAATAAGTTTCTTGATATTTTTTTATTTAGAAGTGCATGTTATAAAGCATTATTTTTACATTTTTCTTTGATTTATGATCCAAATGAAAACTCAAAAAAAAAAAATTTTTGTTACCATGGCAACCACACAAAAATTGTAAAAGATGGTCATTTTTACAGAATTATATGGTCAAAATATTCCAGAAAACATGAAATGGCACACATTTTACTGAAATATTCTTTTTAAACATTAAACATTAAATATTCTTTTATTTATCAATTAACATCCACTAATGCAATCCAAAACCAAACAGTTTTACATAAACTTCAATGGGTATCAGTCACATTGTACATTGATGCAATTCTGAAACCAGTTGATATAATAGTTCCACTAAACTTCAGGGGAGCCACATGGTATGCTAGTAGATCCCTTTGCCCAACTTTATTCCAGACTGAAAGTTATTTTTTAACAGCAAAATTGCTCAGATATGTACAACTGTGGATATTTCTGGTTACAGCAATGCTCACTTACCATAATATGCTTCAGTTAATATTTAGCATTATTGGTATTTCAAATTTGAATTATTTATTATTTTTTACAGCAGCGCAAGCTAGTCTCCTTTAAAAGAATATAAAGATTCTGTGTCCTAAAGATTGAGACTTTAAATAACAATTTACAATTCTTGGCTATTCAGAAAATATGTTTACTAAAAGATTCTTAAACTCAAGAATTAGGTTTTATAAAAATATTGTAGCATAAGTAAAGTTGGGAAATACAGCAAAAAAAATTCGAAAAAAAGGCATGGTCTATTCTGGACTTAAACAAACAATGTTAGCAGTGCTTCATATTCTTGAGTGGTCTCAGTGACTGAGTGGCGTAAAAAAAATCCTAAGTTGAGAAACTTTTTCTGTTGCATGTGAAGTGACTGGCGATTTTATTCCCAGTCAACCTGTATTCTCCACCATGTTGAGAACTGACTGCCTCCAAGTTTGTCTGTTGCATGTGAATTGACTGGTGATTATATTCTCAGTTAATCTGTATTCTCCACCATGTTGAGAACTGGCTGCCTCCAAGTTTGTCAGTAGCATGCAAAGTGACAGGTGATTTTGTTTCCAGTTAATCTGGTATTCTCCACCATGTTGAGAACTGATTGCCTCCAAGTTTGTCTGTTGCATGTGAGCTGACTGGTGATTATATTCTCAGTTAATCTGTATTCTCCACCATGTTGAGAACTGACTGCCTCCAAGTTTGTCAGTAGCATGCAAAGTGACAGGTGATTTTGTTTCCAGTCAATCTGGTATTCTCCACCATGTTGAGAACTGATTGCCTCCAAGTTTGTCTGTTGCATGTGAAGTGACTGGTGATTTTATTCCCAGTTATACTGATATTCTCCATCACATTAAGAACTGACTGCCTTAAAGTTTGTCTGTTGCATTCGGAGTGACTGGAGATTTTGTTTCCCTTCAACCTGGTATTCTCCACCATGTTGAGAACAGACTGTTTCCAAGTTTGTGTGTTGCATGCCAAGTGACTGGTGATTTTATTCACAGTCAATCAAGTATTCTCCACCATGTTATGTTAAAAACTGACTGTCTCCATACAAACAAAATATTTTGACTGGGGTGTATTTAATTGCTTTGCAAAGTAATCAAGCTTTACAGAAAAGTTTTTCAACATTTTAGTATAGCTAAGCAAAACTTTTTAACCTTTATTTATAATATTTGATATTAAAGCAATGAGGCTCATTTTATATTTGTTTGATGACAAATACGTAAAATTGGCTAAGTATATACATATATTTTTTTTATTTTGCTAGTAGTTAAATAGCAACAACTTAGTAAACTGTAGAATCATGTATATTCATGGGGTTCTTACTTTTTTCTTTAATTAAAAAAATTTCATCAATAAAAAATTTTGTCACAATATGTATTATGAAAATAAATCACATTGGAAGTCAGTGTAAGTAATTTTTTAAATTGACATTATCTTTTGTGATAACTACTACCCACAAAAATAGCACAATTTATATTCCTCCCCAATGAATATTTGGGATTGTACAGATATGTTTTATTTTATTGTTAAATATATCAAGCATATTGAAAGAAATGTATTTGTTTTGCAGGAAATTGAAGTAATGTCTTTGAAAAATATATTTTTATTTTGCTTATTTTTGAAAATGAAATTATTTTTTTCAACCTTTCTGATTTCATCCTAGAGAAGTTTCAAATATGGAAATTGTATTTTCATTATTATGGTATCAATTTTACAGAGTTTTCCATGATCTAAGTTATTATTTTTTTAACAAAAAAAAAAAAAAAAAATGTTTGTCAGACAGACAGAATAAACAGATGATTTCTCCATGGAATTAAAAAAAAAAAACATGTCCTGGATGCCTTGTTTATTTCCCAGCGTATTTTTGTATTGAAATTCAAAACCTTTTCTTAAGTTTCTTAATCAGCATTATTATTATCTCTGGAGTGCCTAGGCCTGCACATGTTCTAATAAAGATTAAATCAATTCCTGAATTTTTTTTTTTTTTTTTTTTTTTTTTAAACTGGTAGGTAGAAATCCAATAATATAGAAATGTACATATGTACAGCCAGTATTATAATCGTAGTTTATCTGGTCCAAGGACCTTCATGACCAAGTGTTCTAAACAGGCACTTAAAGATTGCAGCAGCTCCCACAACATACAGGATAGAATACCAGAGATAGAATTTATTATATAAATTTTTTTCAGTTTAATTTATTATTTTTATTTATTTTAGTTTTTTTTAAATTTTTTTCCATGGGCACTGAATTCCTAAATCCTCCCAGACATAACAACTTTAGTGAAAGAATCTTGATTTGGTTCTTAAACACAAATCCCCCCCCCCACAACTTCCAGCTCGGGATATCTTAACCTTACAGTATGGAATATGATCCTGCCTTTTCTAAGATTATTTTTTGTTCCAAGTCAGCAATACTTTTGAAAGAAGTACATGGAATTTGACGTTACTAAACACTCTTATAGATAATTTTGTTTAGTTTTGACAGGTTTACAGTTTTTTTGGGTTTTTTTTTCACTGTTACTGCAGTACTTTGTGAAAAGACATGGTAACATTTGTCTAAACTTAACCCCTCTTTACTAATAGTTTTGTTTGGATTAGCCAGGTTTCATGGTTTTTTTTCACTGTTACTGCAGTACTTTGTGAAAAGACATGGTAACATTTGTCTAAACTTAGCCCCTCTTTACTAATAATTTTGTTTGGATTTGCCAGGTTTTCAGGTTTTTTTTCACTGTTACTGCAGCACTTTGTGAAAAGAAATGGTAAAATTTGTCTAAACTTAGCCCCTCTTTACTTATAGTTTTGTTTGGATTTGCCAGGTTTTCAGGTTTTTTTTCACTGTTACTGCAGCACTTTGTGAAAAGACATGGTAACATTTGTCTAAACTTAGCCCCTCTTTCCTTATAGTTTTGTTTGGATTAGCCAGGTTTTCAGGGGTTTATTTTACTCTTTCTGTAGTACTTTGTGAGAAAACACAGTGGATTCTTTTTAAACTCACCCCTTCATCACCAACAATTTTCAGTGTATTTTCACTGTTTCTGAAGTTCTTTCTGTGAAGACACTGTTGATTCTTTTTAAACTCAAGACCTACTTACCAATAGTTTTGTTTGGATTAGACAAGTATTTTCAGTTTACATAGTATATTCTCACAAGCAACAGTCTGTCCATATATAGTAGTTCACTATAAATACAGTAGGTCAAAAAATGCTCAAAATTGGGTTTTTACAAGCCCATTTATATTGCAAAATACATGTATGTATTAGGACATAAGTTAAATGAAATGAAAAATTGGGTTATACATATTTTTACTGTTTGATTTTCAAAATATTTTTATATAACAAAAATGTTTTTTTCATTACAGGGTATACCAAATATTGAGGCCATTTCATCAAATTTACAACAGCTTTGGGCCTTGTCTGAGGAAGTGTCCACACATCAGACTGACACACAGCTAGGCAGATATGATGTAAGAATTTTGTCCAGTTTCAGGTTTTTTGACTCACTTCTACAAGGCCATATATCCAGTATTAGCAACAATAATTGAGTTGTTTTCTTGGTGTTTTACACCCTTGTCAAAAAGTGTTCAATTATATCCAGGTGGTTGGTTCTGGGATGGTGGAGGAAACTGGAGTGCCCAGAGAAAACCATGGACCATTGACACACTAGAATCTGCTTGAATGGGACTGAAACCTAGACAATGAGAGACTCTGTCATTGCATCAGCACACTTTACACCTCTCTGCTACTTGAACTTTATCTCTGGATATCAGTTCATGTTTACATAGATATCTTTTGTAATCCAAAATCAGTGGTCTCAGAAAGTTTTGATGTTTATTTCAAAAACGATAAACTTTTTTATTCATTCAGTCTTTAATTTATTCACTCTCATTTTGTTGTAGCTTAAACCAGGTTTATTAAAAACCTGTATATATATCACCATAGAACTTAAGAAACATTACTTAATAGACAGATGTCATTTAGGCCACAATTAAAAACAGTTTTGTTTCCCCTTGTCCTACCCTTACTTCTGATATTGGGTAGGTACATTTTTTTTTTTTTTTTTTTGGCTCAACTGAGCCAAAGGCTCAGATGAGCTATTGCAATCTATCACCGTCTGTCGTCCGTCATGCATCATCCGTCGTGTGTAAACTTTACATTTTAATCTTCTCCTCCAAAACTACTGCGCCAAATTTGATGAAACTTGGTGATTATCATGCCTGGGTAAAAGCCTTTTAAAAATTGTGTTCCGGGTTTGGCCATGCCCAACAAGATGGCTGCTTTTACTAAAAATAGCAAAAAGTCAAAAAAATCTTCTTCTCTGAAACCAAAAGGTGCAGGCAAATTTTGATTAGATATTTGGATTCAGCATACCTGGGAACATTAAAAATTGTGTTTGTCATGAAAATTGAGTGAAAAATAGGTCACACGTTTTTTGCGTAAAATTATGTAAGTTTGAAAATGAGACATTTGTTGTTATAATTCAATAACGGCTGAAGATAATTGTATGGAGTTTTCACTGTTGATCTTGTCTTGCTATTTTCTTCCAAAAGATGTCAAGGTCAAAGGTCAAGGTCATGTCCCTGCTTTTGACCTTTGATAAAAAATCCTATTTTTTAAACATTGCAGGTGATAATGGCATGGGATTTTCAGTTAATTGTAGGTAGTGACATGACAATCATTTTGATATATAGATCAAGGTAATGGGTTCAAAGGTCAAGGTCAACTATTACCGTTATTGTTAATTATCTGCAAAACTATTAACTTTTTTTATAGGCATGTATATTAGAATATTCTATGTATTGACTTGCCAATCATCTTGATATATGGTTCAAGGTCAAATGTTCAAAGGTCAAGGCCACAGCTGCAAAAGAAAACTTAAATTGCAAATTACCTTGAAAGCTATTAACTTTTTGTATAGGCATGTATATTAGAATACTGTAGGTATTGACATGACAATCATTTTGATATATGGTTCAAGGTCATATATTGAAAGGTAAAGGTCACAGCTGCAAAAGAAGACTTAAATTGCTAATTATCTTCGAAAATATTACCTTTTTGTATAGGCATGTATTTTAGAATATTGTAGGCATTGACATGACGCTCATTTTGATATATGGTTCAAGGTCATATGTTGAAAGGTCAAGGTCACAGCTGCAAAACAAGACTTAAATTGCGAATTATCTTGAAAACTATTAACTTTTTGTATAGGCATGTATATTAGAATATTGTAGGTATTGACATGCCAATCATTTTGATATATGGTTCAAGGTCATATGTTGAAAGGTCAAGGTCACAGCTGTAAAAGAAAACTTAAATTGCTAATTATCTTGAAAACTATTAACTTTTTATATAGGCATGTATATTAGAATATTGTAGGTATTGACATGCCAATCATTTTGATATATGGTACAAGGTCATACGTTCAAATGTCAAGGTCACAGCTGCAAAAGAAAACTTAAATTGCAAATTATCTTGAAAACTATTAACGTTTTGTATTTGCATGTATATTAGAATATTGTAGGTATTGACATGACGGTCTTTTTGATATATGGTTCAAGGTCATATGTTGAAAGGTCAAGGTCACAGCTGCAAAAGAAAACTTAAATTGCTTATTATCTTAAAAACTATTAACTTTTTGTATAGGCATGTATATTAGAATATTGGAGGTATTGACATGCCAATCATTTTTATATATGGTTCAAGGTCATATGTTCAAAGGTCAAGGTCACAGCTGCAAAAGAAGACTTAAATTGCCTATGATCTTGAAAACTATTAACTTTTTGAATAGGCATATATATTAGAATATTGTAGGTATTGACATGACGGTCATTTTGATATATGGTTCAAGGTCATATATTGAAAGTTCAAAGTCACAGATGCAAAAGAAAACTTGAAATACTAATTATCTTGAAAACTATTAACTTTTTGTATAGGCATGTATATTAGAATATTGTAGGTATTGACATGACGGTCATTTTTATATATGGTTCAAGGTCATATGTTGAAAGGTAAAGGTCACAGCTGCAAAAGAAAACTTGAATTGCTAATTATCTTGAAAACTATTACCTATTTGTACAGGCATGTATAATAGAATATTGTAGGTATTGCGACAATGATCATTTTGATATATAGTTCAAGGTCATATGTTGAAAGGTCAAAACCACAGCTGCAAAAGAAAACTTAAATTGCCTATTATCTTGAAAACTATTAACTTTTTGTATAGGCATGTATATAAGAATATTGTAGGTATTGACATGATGGTCATTTTGATATATGGTTCAAGGTTATATGTTCATAGGTCAAGGCCATATCATCATAGGAATACTAAAATTATTAATTATCTTGAAAGCTATTAATGTCGTGCATAGGCATATATATTAGAATATTGTAGGTATTGACATGACAATCATATGTGGTTTAAGGTCATATATGTTCAAAGGTCAAGGACATAGCTGCATAATTATACTAAAATTCATTATTGATTTGGAAATTAGTCATTGCACTACAGTACTTTCATGCATATTATATAAGCTACTTATGAATGAAAAGTGAGTGGATATATTTCTGATTAAGTTTTGTGGGAGTTCTTAACTTGAGAAAACTTTTAAAGTTTCTGTACTTAATATATTGTCTGTTGCACTTTGCAAACAATATTGGACATATCTTCAGGTGAGCGTTAAGGCCCATGGGCCTCTTGTTTTTTTTAATTTCCTCATAGTTTTCTTTTCTGGTTAGGAAACATTCTTCACATGTCACCTTGTGTGTTTACTAGTACATCTTCATCACTACGGCGTTTGTATCGCATTGAATTATAACTGTATAAGCGTCTTGACAACTAAGAAGGTTGGCGACTAAATTGTGAAAAGGAAAGAGAAACGAAACGGAATCTATTAGCACAGAATCACGAAAAAAAAAATCACACAGCATTTTTCAATAAAAATTTTTCAGTCGGCAGGATTTTTTACGGTCGGTCGTGCAAAGGGAAACAAACTATATTTTTATTTTGGCCTTATGTAGATGTTGTTTTTGGTTTAAATATAAAGCAAGGCAGTTGTACAAAAATGTCTGAACAGAAAAGTGGTCTATGTAAAGATATGGTTGCTATGGCAACATGGATAAACAAAAACACCTATGTCATTTATGTAGATGTTGTTTTTGGTTTAAATATAAAGCAAGGCAGTTGAACAAAAATGTCTTAACAGAAAAGTGGTCTGTGTAAAGATATGGTTGCTATGGCAACATGGATAAACAAAAACACCTATGTCATTTATGTAGATTTTGTTTTTGGTTGAAATATAAAGCAAGGCAGTTGTACAAAGATGTCTTAACAAAAAAAGTGGTCTGTGTAAAGATATGGTTGCTATGGCAACATGGATATACAAATCACCTAAAAAGACAGGTGGTCTTTATATAAAGGGGGTTATTATAGTGGTTTTACTCTTATTCTTTTTTATTATTACAGATTGATGGATGCTATGAGATTAACCTGTTGTCCTATACCTGATAAACTATGGTTTATTGTTTGGGGAAAAAAAAAACAATGTATCCACTTTCATCGGACATACCATTTCACTTGAGGTGTCAGAACAGAATTTATTTCATTTAAAAAAACATTCTATATGTGGAATGATTGTCAGTTTTATTAACAGATGTTTTTTCTTAATATTTGACAATTCACAAATGTATTAATTTTATTTCTGTGAATCTTGACATTTTTACATCATATAATTTTAATAAGCAAGCACTTTTTTAACAAGCAAGCACTTTAAGTAATGCTTTTTTGTCTACACTTGTTTTCAGATTATTACACATGTATGGGCAATATTACTTGCATATATTTGCTTGCAAAAAAAGCAAAACAAAACAAAGCAAACAGAAATATGTTTTGATTTACAGTAAATACTTAAAATACATTTGTACATTAATGAATTTGTTATATTGATAATGAATAAAAATTTTAATGTTTCAAAACTTTTTTTTTTGTTTTTTATTTCATAGGTTTATAAATTTCTACAATTGTATTTTTGTTTTTTTTTTTTTTTTTGTCTCGGTAATAAATTAGAGAAGTGATTACCGTTACTTTAATTTGTACATACATGTAATTAAAAGTTTTAGAAGCATTAGGTTCTTAAAGCTGCATTAAGTTTTTCAATTTTCTGAATTTTTTTTTGATTTTCTAAAAATATATTTTTAAAAAAATAGATATCTTCTAACCACGATCTGTGACATTCATTTTCTAAAATTTCATTTCTTTTAGCTGTAAATAAACAGAATCCTCTGTGTTTTACTAAGGTAATTAAGAGCTTGGAGCATGCGCACGGATGTATGAAAAAAAACCCTAGAATCGAAGGTGAAACATGACAGATTGTATAAATTGTCCTTCATTAATATCCAGATGTATTTGAAATGGTGTTATGTATCCCTTACTAGGTCACAAATGACAAATTCAATGAATTTCTGTGTTTAATTTATCGTATTTTACCGTTTTGAAAGTTGTGTTTAAATTACCTGGGTTTTGATGACGTAACCATGTTCTAATATTAGATCCCAAATGCTGCATCTCGCTGGGTAAATACTGTAATTTCTGTATTTATTCGAGCTTTTATTGTTGAACCAAATGTAACATTGTTCATTAGGAACATCATTAATTAGATAAGCACTGTTTTGATTTTTTCTTTGGAAAACTTAATACAGCTTTAAGGGACAAGGCCCATTGATAAAGTAAACATATAGTTATCTTCACTTATGACATGAAATTCTTTACAACTTGTGCTTCATACATGTCGTGCATTAACACACTTTTTGCTTAATGAGACTCAAACTTTCTTTCTTTTTTTCTTTACCTATAGTTCATAGAAGGGGCTTTGCGGACAAGTGGTCTGCATGTCCAGCTTGTTAATGACAACTCATCTTACTGTCTGCATTTAAATTCTGTTAATGAAAAGATTATTGTTTGCTAAAAGCAAAAGTATGTTGGTTTCCTTGCTGGCAGTCAGTGGTTTCCTGTGAATACTGTGGTTTTCTCCACCATTCCAGAACTATCTGCCTTTATATATGTATATAACAAGTGTAATATTCTTTACTATGATGTTAAACAGCATTACTCTATTCTATTCAATAATCATGTATAACAGTTTGTTTACAATGTACACATGGTTGTCTCCCTTTGCAAAGAAAATTGCAATAAAGCTTTAGGATCTTCTTCCTGCAGAACATCCGATCTTCATCTACATATCTGTAGAAAGAAATGGTACAGTAATAGAGCCTTAAAATACAGGTACAAAGGAAATAACCTTGAACATATATAGAAACATAATATTGTTTTGACAAGTTATATTATTTTAAATTTGGGGGGGGGGGGAGGGGGTTTGGGCTCAGTAACAAAAGTGGTTTAAAAAACAGGATTATGGATTGCATTGCTTCTCACTGCCTATTTTGAATCCTACCCAGGCAGATCCTAATTTTAAAAAGTTTGCCAATGGTTTTTTCTGGGCACTCCAGTTTCTTCCATCGTCCAAGAACTGACTGCTTCAATTAAAGTGGGAGAATCTTGACTGGGACTAAAACACTATTGATCTAGTCTAAACCAATCAAATATTCTTTTGATTTACCTAGTGTCATGGTGGATGACTGTTGAGACTATTATCTCTTAAACTGCTTTCTCAGCTTGCAAATTAAAGTTTTCTTGAGTGTGTTAAAACAAAAAAGACATCAACACCATCATAAATTCATCATTAGACATTCAATGTAGCTACATTTTGTTTGAATCAAGTGTGATATGACTTAAAATAGCATTACAACATTACAGAGTGATATAAAGTTCAAATCCTTGTTTACCAGTGAGATACAAGTCTGACTAAATGCTTTGCAGACTTTAAAACACATTTTCTAAAACCCAGAATTCATGTACTTGGCAAATAAGAAAACATGACTTTGGCAATAACTGAATCACTTTGTTCTTTGGCAATAACCAGCATGACATCTACTTCTCAATAGGCAGAATAAAACATACTTGGTGATAGCCAGGATAACATCTACTTGGCAATGACCATTATAAAATGCACTTTGCAATCTCCAGATTAAATGCACTTGGCAATAAAAAGATTAAAATATAATTGGCAAAATCCAGAATAACATGTACTTGAGAATAGCTGAAATGAAATGTAATTGGCAATTGCAAGAATAAATGGTACTTGGCAATATCCAAAATAAATAATTTGGCAGTAGCCAGGACAAATTACTTGACAAAAGCCAGACAAACATTTATTTGGCAACTGTAAGAAAACATGACTAAGTGTAACAATAGCCAGCATATTAAGTACTTGGCAATACCCAGACCAACATGTATTTGGCAACTGTAAGAACAACAAGACTGTAACAATAGCCAACATATTAAGTACTTGGCAATACCCAGACAAACATGTATTTGGCAACTGTAAGAACAACATGACTGTAACAAAAGTCAGCATACTAAGTACTTGGCAATAACTAGATTTACACTTATATATACTTAGTAATAGGAAGGTTGTCAGATTTACATGTATTTGACAATAGTCAGAACAAAATGTAATTGACAATATTCAGAATAATATTCACTTCTAAAAGCCATCATAACATGTTCTTTGCAATAATCCGATTACTTGTTCTATGTAAAAGCCAGAAAAGGAAGTATTTGGCAAGAGACATCATAATATATACTTAGTAATTTTGGTAGTTTGAGATATCTCTATCGTACGTTGTCATAAGTGAAGGATTCTTTTAGCTCACTCATTTGCAGCATTAAACTCTTTGTAAACAAATATTTGCACCAAATGCTCTATTTTACCATTGGAACTCGCCAGAGTACGACGCGTTCAATGCGCGGAATGAAATGGATATTGTTCAATTCAAAAATTTCCGCAAAAATGTCGTTATTACGGGAAAACTTCACCCTATTTGATTCCTTTGCCAATAGAAATGATTGTTCTTACGAGGTACCACTTGGTGCGCTTAGGAGTTACATTATAGGTGTCGATGACGTTGTTGACGTTTTTGCGAAAAAACGATTATGACGTCATCAATATTGTTGATGCAAATGATTATGACGAAATAGATGGGAAAAGTGACCTCCACCTTATTTTAGGATAGAGATATCCAAAATAAAAATTGTCATGGACGGCACTGAACAACTGAAAATCCTATCCGTGTGTGAAAAAATGTGTTCAGGGCAATAACCAGAATATGTATTTACAATACGACAAAGAAAAATCTTTCTGACTTGCGGTTGATCGGGGTCGAACCAACAACGGTTGTTGCGCCTTGTCTTTGAAGGCTAATACCTTTACCACATCGGCCACCTCGGTCTCAATAACTTGTTCTCTGACTATAGCTTAAATAACATAATTTAAAAGACGGATATCCGAAGGAAATGTACTTAGCAAAAGTCAGCAAAAAATATGTACTTCACTGTTAATAATAAAATAGCCTTTATAAATATATTCAGCAACTAGAATTATATGAGCCTAAAAAATCCCAGAAAACTGTATTCTGTGTTTTGGCAATACCAATGATGATTGGGCAATACCCGGGGAGAATACACTTTAGAAATAGCCGAAAACATTCTTTGGCAATCGATGGAAAGGGGTATTTGAGCTAAGCTAATATAAAATCCACATGTACCTTGCAATCCACAAAAGAAGACTAACATGTGTATAGAAAAAGCAAAATTATCTAATCATTTAGTGAAGGTTAAAAAATATGAACTTAGCATTTATATATAATTAGCAAGAATAAATCCTGAATAATTTGTATTTTTACAAAAGCAAATGTAAAATGATTCTATCAACAAAATAATAAAAACTTGGCAATAATTAGAGTAAAATTTACTTTGTCAATAGCAAGCATTTATTTACGTATTTTGAAAAAAAAATTACTACTTTTTAGTATATATAATTGAAGAAATATCTTTGTTAAAGCGACATTTCATAGAAACATGATTCCGTGAATAACTAACTTAGAAGCTTAAGGATTGAGAGAGGTTAATGGCTGTTAATCACTATTTTTCACTGTTTTATTTCTGTTTTTAACTATTGATAACTCTGCTTTTTAGTATATATAGTGTTCGTAAACGACAGCTTGATATGATGTCCGTTACGCTCTCATTAGATATTCAATGATGTCAGAGGTCACATGATCATATGGAATGACGACATGAAAACGGTAGGGGGTTGGGGTTCAGAAACAGAGATACCAGAAGATCTAAAAATAAATGAGGAATCTCGGGCAAAAGAAGGGTATCCCCTCGCTAGAAGAAGAAAACGACAAACACGCATAAGATGCCCAAAAAATTTATTTACATCAATAATAACAATATCCAAGGAAGATTTTTTTCTTTCTTGACTTAAAGTGTTATTTCGTCTCTTTTCGGACTTTTCGATTAATCACGGTTTCTATGACTTTTAGATGGGGTGTAAATTTCTTGCCGTAATACCGACTTAGTGCATTAACGTTCCTTTGTAGACATTGTAATTCATTCACGCGGGACGTATATAGTTCATGATTTCTCAGGCATGCTTTTGTATTGAGGCATTTCTCTGTAGCGAAGATGTCGCATACATCAATGTTAAAAACAAAGCGTGCAATCTTATGCTGCAAACCATAATGAATTCAAGTGAAAGATAGTTTGATCACAGTAATTAAAACAATCAAAGTAGCTAATGATTGAAAAATAAAAGTACTGATCGGGAGAATAATGCGATAGTAAATACCAACGATATCCGTTAATTTCTGACCACGACATTAAACGAATCTAAAAATTAAAATGTGACCCCGTTACGTAATGGATTTATTGTTGTTTTCATTTAAAATCGTTCGAAACATTTGTAATGGCTTTAACAACGTTCCAAACTGTCGTAAAACTCGGCGTAACCATGGTAGACCTTAAAACCCAAAAGCGACACAATGTCTGTCAGATAAATGTTGTTGTAATGTCTTTTAACGTCGCATCAGCAAAAATTTTGCTATTCACGAGGAGTGAAAGATTACTTATCTCTATGGATTAATCAGTTGATAGAGTGCTCGCTCCGTAATTGGAAGGTCGTGGGTTCAAACCCCGCCCGGGTCTGACCCAAGACTTGAAAGTGGGTATAGTGACATTTCTTTCGCCAAGCACTCAGCATTACGAAATGAAAGTCACGGTTCTTTCGGATGCAAACTTAAAATAAACGAGGTCCCGTGTCATGACAGGCATGGCACGATAAAAAACCCTGCTGTATAATGCCATCAGCGCAACGCACAGGCAAAATTTCTGCACTTTCGCCTATAGCTGGCGACGTCTCGATATAAGTGAAATATTCTTGACTGGGACGTTAAACGCCATTACTCATGTCATATTATAAATTTTTGAATTTTCTGAATAAAATATTCAAAATAATATTATAAATTTTTGAATATTTCATTCAGAAAATTCAAAAATTTATAATATGACACTCAACTCAACTCTATGGATTAATCTAAGAACAAGTTCGTGTATGCGTGTGATGTGCAAGTGTGAATTATGGTTTGCTGTGTACTAGTGTGCACTCGTGGCAACTTTTCTAGTGGTAAGGTGCTAGCTAAAGCTAACCGAGTCAATATGTCGCAGGAAAGCATAATACTTTCCAGTCCATTATCCTGGTACCGGATAAACCAGTCGATATTCCGTCCTCCAAGTGCCGAAAACCATGCGAAGAAGTAATATCCCAATAAAGTCTTTTGTATGACCCGACCGGGGTTTGAACCCACAACCTCTCCCTCTCGAGACGGGCGCATTACCACTGAGCCACCCAGCCGATAGCCATGTCACTGAGATGAGACCCGTTAGTAATGCAAATGTAGGTCGTAGAGTAAAAACGAAAACACGCCCTTCACTATGCATGTCTGAAAACAACCGTTTCCTGTTATGACGAAAAAAGTGATTCGCATCAATACTCGAGTGTATTTGACGTCTCTACTCTTGTCGACTTCGATGAAAGTATGAAACTCAACACAAGTTTTACCGACAATTTAAGGTTTTCGCCGTAGCTTTGTAAAATTTAAAATTTAACTTCTAATTTTTGTACATCATTGAATATTCTTAATCATGATGTATAAAATCTTCAGCCACTCGTAATAAAAGAAAATCAATAGAAAGCTATACCTCATCTTACCTCCACCCCAACTCGGATTGTGTAAGTTTATGTGCGAACATTTATGAATGCTTTTGTGTCTATTATATTGAATCAATATTGAATATCTTTGAAATGATTATCCAGTTACTCGTACTAAATTTGAACAAAAATGAAAGAAATCCATACCTAAACCTTACCCCCTTTCCGGATTGTGTTAGAGTGAAATGGAGTGGAGTAATGGTGTTTTACGCCCCAGTCAAGAATCTCACTTATTTCGAGGTGGTCAGTTCTGGAATGGTGGAGGAAACCGGAGTGCCCGGAGAAAACCACCGACCTTCGGCAAGCGAACTAACAAACTTTTTCACACTAGGATCTGTCCCGAGTGGGATTCGAACCTAGGCGGTGAGAGGCACTGTGATCCGTAAGCGCGCGCTTTAGACCACTCGGCCACCGAGGCCGTATGTGTTAGAGTATGTGCCTGTATGAAGGGTTTTTTGTCTGAAAAAACCCACCTTGATCGTTATATACTATAATAACTTTAAAATACATATACCCAGCTACTCGTATTTTAAATGAAAAATAATAAAATCCTATTGTAATAAGTTATTAATTCTTGAATTTTCTGAATGAAATTCAAAAATTTATATGACACTATAACTAGACCTAAAAAATTAATAATAATAATAATAATAATAATAATAATCGCAAGCACCGATCATGATACACATAAATATTGAATGTTTGTGAAAAAAAATCCAGCTACTCGTACTGAAAATGCCGGAAAAGTGATAGAAATAATTACCTAGACCAACCCCCTCCCCCCTCTGGGATGGTGTGCTTATGAATTCAGGCTTTTATGTCTGAATATTTGGCATTTTTAGAAGCAGAGTTGAATCTCTTTATATAAAAAAATACCCAGCTATGCTTACTAAATGTGAAAAATAATAGAAAACATATATCTAAACTTATCACCAATCTCGTGCAGGCTGTTATGTCTAATATTTTTAATCAACGGACGCAGAATTGAATAATGCATAAATATTGAATAATTAAAAATAAATGCCAAGCTTCTGGGCAACAATTTTTTTAAATGATTTTTTGCAATAGCTGGTATTATTTAAACCAAACAATTACTAGTGACAAGGGAAAAATGTCTTTAGGCATTATCCAGAAAAGAATGATTGGACAATACTCGGGGAGAAAACACTTGCAATAGCAAAAGCACGTACCCACGTCCACTAAGATCTCTATTTCAGTCTCATTCCATCACTCTGTATGCAAAAGACAACGGATTTTTCATTCCAAAAATAGCTTCCAAAATGTCATAAAGTCGTGCTTGTAACTTATTCACCACAGTTGGAAACTAGAGAAAAAAGAATAAGAACAAAATATCGAATTCAGTTTTTTTTTTTTTTTCCTTTTTGTCATTTTTTCAAGTTTGTTGCATTATACTTTAAAGGAATTAATCAAGTTTTTTCCACATGTCTATAATTATAATTATTGTATGGGAGACTGATTAGTATAAGAATTATATTCTTGTTTCAAAATCACAATTGAATTTAAATATTGTAAATGTCAATTAAATGTAATGTTATCAGTTCAATAAAATATTGTTTAAACTAAAATATAACTCGCAGTCCCAAGCACCGATAAATCACCTTAACTTTTTTTTTTAGTTAGGTCACGGATTTTTTCCAAATTGAATAACCCCAAACCATATTTGGTGTGCTTTTCAACCGTTGATTTTAGATATAAAAAAAGTACATTTTCGAATTTTTCAGTTTCAATTTTCTGTCTTCAATGTAATTGGGTTTTAAAAAATAAAATAATGTAAAAAAAATTTAAAAATAGATAAATAAATGAATAAAAATGTCAACTGCAAAAACATTCGTTTTGTTTTGAATTCAGTTTTCTGTTAAAAAAATTCTGAAAAAAATCATTTTAATTGATCCCCTGTCAAAAAATAAAATAGTGCATATTTTAAAAATCCATTTTGGCAATAACTTCGTAAATAAATTGAATATTGTTTTCATTTATTTAAAAACATAAAACATATTTAATTTTTATATTTATAATTGATAAAAACATAATCCAAACTGAATAAACTCAGTCGTCAATAATGATACATATATTGCTCACTGTTTATGAAACCACGTGTCAATAGTATACTTTTGTTTATACCACGTGACCACAGTTTCCATGACGTCATACACAAGTGACGTTTGGCCAACCAGGGTCGTGCTTGGCAACCAGTCCTCCATTATTCTCTTCGAAAACAGCAACAGACTGTACAGGGATATAGTTCTACAAAATATGAAATTTTGGAAGGATGTTCAGTTTCAATAGACTGTTTATAACATGAATATAAGGTGAGCAAACGTTTGGATACACCGATGTGGATATTACATGGGTATAGGCTGGTTTTGGAGACGGTGTAAGTGGAGAAATGACTACTAGCATGAAAGTTAAACCCCTGCCTGTACAGGTTCAAAGAACTCGTTCAATGTTAACAACAGGGGATATGTATACACATAATGCAATCGAAGGACCGGGGCATCACCTCCCACCCCTCACAAGTCAAACCGTGGGTGGGCATAGTGCACACGGGATTCAGAACACGGGTGTAAAGGTTCAACAACTCTATGAGGATCATAAACATCATCACCACGACAAGCCACACTCACAATATACAGGAAATGATGAGAATAATGTACAGAACGCACGTCCAAGCTCAAGTGCTGGAAGTGCAGGGAGTAAATCTGGGTCTGCAGCTAGAAGAGGTAATGCAATGAATCCAGAAAATGCCATGAAGCAGTACATGCATAAACTGGCTTCATATGAACATCATGAAATATTCAATTACACTGCAATCTACTTTGTTGGACAAAATGCGAAAAAACGCCAAGGTGTAATCGGAGGTGCAAATAATAATGGTTATGATGATGAACAAGGTTCATATATGCATATTCCACATGACCACATTGCATATAGGTATGAAGTTTTGAAAGTTATTGGAAAGGGTAGTTTTGGTCAGGTGGTGAAGGCCTATGATCATAAAATACAACAACATGTAGCGCTAAAAATGGTTCGTAATGAAAAGAGATTTCATAGACAAGCACAAGAAGAAATCAGAATATTAGAACATCTTAAGAAGCAAGACAAGGACAATGCAATGAATATTGTTCACATGTTAGAACATTTTTCATTCCGTAATCATATATGTATTACGTTTGAGCTCTTAAGTATGAACTTGTATGAACTTATAAAGAAGAACAAATTTCAAGGATTTAGTTTGCAGTTAGTTAGGAAATTTGCACACTCAATTTTGCAGTGCCTGGATGCCTTGTATAAAAACAAAATCATTCACTGTGATCTCAAACCAGAAAACATTCTTTTGAAGCAACAGGGTCGTAGTGGAATTAAAGTAATAGACTTTGGTTCTAGCTGTTATGAACATCAGCGAATTTACACATATATTCAATCACGTTTTTATAGAGCACCAGAGGTGATTCTTGGTGCAAAATATGGAATGCCAATAGATGCTTGGAGTTTAGGTTGTATATTAGCAGAGCTGCTCACAGGATACCCATTGTTCCCTGGTGAAGATGAGGGTGACCAACTAGCATGTATTATAGAATTACTAGGTATGCCACCACAAAAATTATTAGATCAATCAAAACGCGCCAGGAATTTTATTAGTTCTAAGGGATATCCAAGATATTGTACAGCTACAACATTGCCTGATGGGTCTGTCACCTTGACAGGGGGTCGGTCAAGAAGAGGTAAACCTCGTGGTCCACCAGGTAGCAAGGATATGGTTACCGCCTTAAAAGGATGCGATGATCCACTATTTTTAGATTTTATGCGCCGTTGCTTAGATTGGGATCCATCTGCAAGAATGACTCCTAGTCAGGCTCTTCGTCACGCTTGGCTAAGAAGAAGATTACCAAAACCTCCACAGGATAATCGTCAAGATTCAGCTTCACGCAGGAAGTCAACAGCAAATACAGCTAGTGCCGTTATTCCAAAGTTAGCCAGTGGAACATCTAGTGGAAAAGCAAGACAAATAGAAGATATGGCAGGACACATTAATACAAGAACAAAACTGCCGCAGATAGGGTCTACTCTATAATGTGAACAAATAGAAATTATTAAGGTGATAATGATCATTCTGAATGTTCAGATTTGATGCAATCTATATCAGTGCCGTCCAATGAGATGCTCCTGTGTCTCATATTTATTCATAATAACACTGTTATCAACTTTGTAAAGGTTGAAGAAGTTCAGAGATTAATGTTTGTGTTGAAAACATCGACAACAATTTTTATCTTTAAAAAACCTGTCCAAAGCAATTCAGTCTGTGTTTACAAAAAAGCAATGTATTTCAATTAAGTGTCAAACCAAAACTATATTGAGAATTTTTTAAAATATATGGCATATTTCCTATAGTTTTTCTGAACAAAAATCAATTTTTTAAAAATTTTTTTTATTTTTTTTTTTTTTTTATTGGACGTCAGATGAAATTTTAGTAAATGATGTCATAATCTGTATGTATGCACATGTTGTATACATGCATTCTGTATTCCAACAACTTCCCGAATATAGAATAATTTTTGGATATACCAATATTGTCTAGTGATTTTATGACAACCAAATCACACAGAAATCAATATGGATGTACATTTTTAAGTTCAAGTTTCTGAAATTGCTATCGTTTTTTTTTTTTTTTTTTTTTTTTTTTTGCGGGTTCCAATCTGTGTACTTATATCCCAAAATATAAACCATGTTTGCACCAAAATAAAAAAAAAAACTCTGTAACATTAAATAATACTAAAAGAGCAATATTTTCAATATATAAGCGGAGTGTATCTGTGTACATGTTACATGGTTACAGTTGGTTATATCAGAAATATCAACAAAGGTTATCTATACTGGAGACGATTCAGGAATGATAAATTTTAAAAAACAAGCTTCGCTGTGATTTTTTATTCATTCAGTTTTATTGGATGGATAGTTGCACATTAACAATTTTACAAAAAGTGAGTGCTATTGGATTATTTCATGAACTTTTAACAAACACTTCAAGACATTTTATTGGATATTGTATGAGTCTGGGTAATGTAGGAGATTTTAAAAGCCAATATGATGTGTATTCTTGTACTAGACTATGAATTTAGTTTTGATGAATTTCTCTTTGTGGGCTTTGCAAACAAATCCTTCCTACTTTGACAGCATATTTTCACTACTAAAAAAAATTGAACCTAATACATTTTTAATTTTGAAACATATCTTAATCAGATTTCAATTCAATTTCAGGGCATTAATTTTAGTCAAGAAATTATATAGAAAGAAACTTATACCTTTTGGTTTCTTATTTGCAGTATTTATTTATTTTTTTCACTTTGTTGGACAAAAAAATCTTTACATGAAGCATTGATCCTTTTATCCTTTTGAAATAGCTATTTTTTCTCCTTGATCAATACGTAGCATTACATGCATGAATTATGCAGTTCTGAGGGAAATTCAGCAGATGTTGAAACTGATTAAGCTGACTTCGGTCATACGTGTGTAATCATAAGTACAAAAACATAGTCACAGGTTTCGAGTGCTTACGTAAATTGGTTATTATATACATATGGTTAAATATGTATTGCTTCAGCTTCTTAACATCAACACTTGTTGGCTATTTAAGCGTAAATGGATTTTTTTTAAACAAAAGTGCTTGTTTTGTGACTAAAACATTATCTAAAAGTCTGATTGAGTTCCATCTATTGGGTATTAGATTATATCTTAAGCAAAATAGAGGAATTTTTTATTTATTTATTTTATTTTTTATTTTTGAAAACAGTGAAGTGGAATATACTAAATTCAATATGTGAAACATCACTTGCACTTAAAACTGTCACTGATAAAAATATCACCAATCAATTTTGCACCGATCATGAACAAATTCAATTATTAACCATCTATAATTGTTTACATTGAAATGTTTATTGAGTTTTTTGTTTATATTTAAATACTGGTTGACTAATTCTTCATTTGGAATGTATCATAAAAGTTATTCATTGGTTTGTTTGGAAAGTATTTACAGAAAAGAAGTCATTAAGATACTTGAACTTATATGTCATGATGCTGGAAGAAATTTTTTTATTTTTTATTTATAGTTCACAGTAAAATTTAGATTTGATTTTCTTTGGCTTATTTTTAAATTAAAAAAAAAAATATTTGATAGTGTATTTTTCCAAGTTATGGCATATTTGTCAGTAACTGCCTCAAACAACTACAGTACTGTTTAGAAACAGACTCTCAACAGTTAATACATTGTATTACCTGCTTATATTTACCTGGCTCGAGTTATCTAAAATTAATTTTGCAGTTCATATCCAAGACTAAACAATGTGTTAATGAATTATTCAGATCATGTCCAAAGCTAATAAATGTACACAATTTTTCATTTGTAATTTACCCTTTTTTTCTGGATTTTTTTTAAAATGATAAAAAAAAAATTCAGGCCACATCAGCAGGTGTCAGAATTCATTGACATCTGAAATCAGAATATCGGTATTTGAAATTGAAAGATATCGGTCACTTCTGAAATCGGAATATTTAAAATTGAAAGATATCAGTCACTATATGATTGCTGGAACAGAGAATGATCTGAGTTGGCTTTCTTATTTGTTCATCGAGAATTATAAAAAAAATTGTAGAATTCAGACACCAACAAAACCCTTTTAACTGATAAATTGAAGCTAATTTGTCATATAACCAATCATGAATAAATCTGTCAATTTTTGTCTGAAAATGTGATTGACAAAAAAAAAAAAAAATAGAAAGCTTGAATATGTGTAAACAGACTGCCAACACTTTTTTAGGACCAAATAGCTCAATAACTTCATTTTATCCAATAGAGTTGGCTGTTGAAGCATATAAAGGTTTTTGATTTTTTTTTCTCCTTTTACAATGCTGTGGAAGTGATTGATTACTGTATGCATAACAGTAAAATGTCTTCAAGTTTCTCCACCATTTTTAATACATAACGTGTATTTTATTTTTATCTATATTTAGATGTGTGACTATAGCAAGTAGAATATATAATGTATAATAAATGAACTGCTATTTTTAACAAAAGTATTTTATTTCCTGCAATATTTTCACTTTTTTTTTCATAAAATATTTTTTATTGAACTTTTATTTTTGAAACATCATTTTACACGATCAGTAGCTTTTCCTCTTCATAAAGATTTGGGACATTTTTTTTAATTTTTAATGCATGGTCACAAAATTTCTTTCTTATTGGTACCCTTTAATTATCATTTCATTTTTAGCTTATTAATCATTCAGAAGCATGATATGATTTATTTTGATAAAGAGGGAAACAAAGGTATTTTAGTTTTTGAATTCAAATTGGAAGCACGTGTCATGATAATATTCAGAGATTTTCTTCTAAACTTTAAGCTTGAAATCATCAAAGGTGTTCATTTCATGCATATGTAAAAGTCGTAAATGAGGCACAATGTTTGTAAGAGACATTCCTTGTTGTAAAACTCAGGTTTTGTTTTTGTAGCATTTGAGCAAATGCATAATATACAAGTCCATGATATAGCATTTTTAAATTAACATTACACTACCCCCCACACACAATGTTGTATGTCCCTGAAAGTAGTAGATAATGGGGGTGATGTGTACAGGTTTGATAAAACTCTTTTTTTTTAGATTGTGGAAATTCATTTATGATGTTTCATGTCATAGATACTGTGATAACAAAAAACAGTTCAGTCCGTACTTAAAAGTGTTATCTTAAAAATATACATTGTTTTACTTTTTATTTTCTTTTTTTTTTAATTTTTAAATTATTGTTTTTTTTTTTTAAGTTCATCATTATTATTATGTGTACTTTTTTGTATACCTGTGTTATACATGTATGATGTGTGAGAGAGACAGAGAGCAGGAGAGACTGCAGATTATAGTTAAATGAATGGGTTTTATTTTTGAAGTGATTGTTGGTTTGTTTTAAAAAAAATTGTATTCATAATTTTTTTTTTACCTAATTTAAAATTTTTATGAAATTTTTATTTCTCAAATTGTATATAAATTATTATTGGATAATGGTTGTTACTATTTTTGTATATAGAAACTCATCTTGACCCACGTTGTATTGTGCTCACTCAGAATGGTCAACAGTACCCTCACATTTGTCGAGGGTTCAACAAAGTAAAACTCTATACAAGTTTTTAAGTCTTCTTTTCTATCTCTCGCTTACTCCCTGTTTGGGGTCTTCATGATGAAATAACCAAACAGTTTTACAGCAGTCTCTGTTTTAAACTGTTTTTAACTGAAGTGTAATTGAAAAAAATTATGTATATTAAAAAACAGTATTGACTTGATCTTATGTGTGTTTTGGTGTTTTATTTTTCTTTATTAAGTCTCCCATTCACAAAAGTGTGCCTGCACACTTACAATGTCTATTTATTCTTGCTGTCTGAAGTACATAAGCACACATAACCTTGTTTTTGATTAATAAACTTAATTTTTTACACTTTGATGTGTGACTTTCAAGAAATCTAAATAAGTAAGATTTAGAATTGTCAGCAATTATGTTTCAAATCTAACAATGATTTTATTGGATGTGTTCATTCCATTGGTAAGTTGTTTGTAGTCCCAATCTTAAATTAATCCTTGATATGATGGAATTTAGCAACCTAGAATGCCAGAAAAAAAAAAAAAAAAAAAAAAAAAAAAAACAATAAAAGAACCTGGTTAAAGTTGCAGACAAAAAATAATAACTTTGATTAAAATGTAAATTTAATGTTATTTAGGTACTAAGGTCAGTCATGGAAGAAAAAGTAAATTATGGTACCAACAATACTTTTTGATTTAAATATAAACACAATTGAAGCTGGGTGTGTTTATGAACAATGTGTGAAGTTTATGCAAAATTTTTTTTTATAATTTTTTACACCAAGAGTTTCAAGCTTGACATTTCTTGTTCATATAATAACTGTAAGTGTAAACTGAACCTAAACATATTGTGGCAAGTCAGTGCTTGATCCACTTAAGCACCTCGGTCATTTAAAAAAAAAGATAAATTATCTAGTCTGAAAATTGGTAAAATATTAGCCTTATCTTTAATTATTAGAAGAGAACATGAGTGAGTAGAGTAATAGTGTTTAATGTCCCAATCAAGAATATTGCACTTATATCAAGATGTCACTAGTGATAGACAAAAGTGCAGAAATTTTGCCTGTATGTTGCGCTGATGGCATTATACATCAGTGTTCTTTGTGACTTGGGACTATCATTTATTTTAAGTTCCCTTGTTCATTCCAACTGTAAGTGTAAACTGAACCTGAACATCTCGAGGACTCTTAGACTTTTTTTTATAAAAAGTTTACAAAATGTCTATACAATATAGAGCATAGAGTGGAATATTTATGTTTTTTACCCCACTTCCTTTACTTATATCAAGGTGGCCAGTTTTGGGATGGTTAAGAAGACCTGAGAAAATCACAGACTTTCAGCAAGAGAACTGACCAAACTTTCTTACACTAGGGTCTGCCAGAGTCGAATTTAAACCTATAGGCAGTAAGAGGAACCATGATCCCCAGCAAGGGCTTTAGAACACTTTATTTTTAGCAGATATTACATGAATCTCATAACAGATGATAAAATAATCAAAGTACAAATGTAGTAAAGAAATAGACAAACTTCAAACTGAGAAATTTTTTTCAGACACATAACTATAATGTCAGTTGTTACCTTTTTTAGCGTCTTATTTTAGTATCTAAATTTGTCTGAATTTTGAGATGGCAGTTTTAGATAAGTAGATAGTCCCTTTTTATAAATTGACATTTTCCTTGCCACTGCCTTTAATTTAACTAATTTTTCTTAATTAGTTTAGTTCTTAAATAATTTTTTTCATTCATACCGTTAGTAATCTGTTCTGTTCCATTGAATAAGTTATGCGTAATCTGATACCCAAACAGAGGTATAATTAAAATGCTTTGGTTGGCTGCACTTAAATCTTTTGTTTTTGACTAAATTAGGAATAAATTTTCTTAAAGCCCTTCAATTAGCTTTTTGACAAGACAAAAAATTACATTGGTTATTGGGGTTCACCAAAGATTATTTTTGCAAAATAAAATTGTGGATTATAATACCATTTGTTAGCTCACCTGAGCTGAAAGCTCAGATGAGCTATTGCTATCCCTCTTCGTCCGTCGTGCGTCGTCCGTCGTCCGTTGTGCGTAAACTTTTTACATTTTAATCTTCTCCTCCAAAACCACTGGGCCAAATTTAGTGAAACTTGGTAACCATCATGCCTGGGTAAAGCCCTTTCAGATTTGCACAAATGAAGGAGTTATGTCCCCTTGGGGCCCCACAAGGGGGGAAATAGTGAAAAACTTTAAAAATCTTCTCCTCTGAATCTACAAGAGATATACCTTAGTTATTTCATTTATAACATCCTTAGGTCATCTATTTTCAGATTTGCACAATTGGTAGCCATGGGGCTCAAAATGGGGAAATTGTAAGGCACTGAGTGGGGAAATTGCTAAAAATTATATATTTGTCACTATATCTTTAAAACTATTAACTTTTTGTATAGGCATGTATATTAGAATATTGTAGGTATTGACATGACGATCATTTTGATATATGATTCAAGGTCATATGTTTAAAGGTCAAGGTCACAGCTGTAAAAGAAGACTTAAATTGCTAATTGTCTTGAAAACTATTAACTTTTTGTATAGACATGTATATTAGAATATTGTGGGTATTGACATGAAAATCATTTTGATATATGGTTCAAGGTCATATGTTCAAAGGTCAAGGTCACAGCTGCAGAAGAAAGCTTATATTGCTAATTATCTTGAAAACTATTAACTTTTTGTATAGGCATGTATATTAGAATATTGTAGGTATTGCGACAACGATCATTTTGATATATGGTTCAAGGTCATATGTTGAAAGGTCAAGGTCACAGCTTCAAAAGAAGACTTAAATTGCTAATTTTCTTCAAAACTATTTACTTTTTGTATAGGTATGTATATTAGAATATTGTGGGTATTGCGACAAAGATCATTTTGATTTATGGTTCAAGGTCATATGTTGAAAGTTCAAGGTCACAGCTGCAAAATAAGACTTAAATTGCTAATTATCTTAAAAACTATTAACTTTTTGTATAGGCATGTGTATTAGAATATTGCAGGTATTGCAACAACGGTCATTTTGATATATGGTTCAAGGTCGTATGTTGAAAGGTCAAGGTCACAGCTGCAAAAGAAGACTTAAATTGCTAATTATCTTGAAAACTATTAACTTTTTGTATAGGCATGTATATAAGAATATTGCAGGTATTGTGACAACGATCATTTTGATATATGGTTCAAGGTCGTATGTTGAAAGGTCAAGGTTACAGCTTCAGAAGAAGACTTAAATTGCTAATTATCGTGAAAACTATTAACTTTTTGTATAGGCATGTATATTAGAATATTGAAGGTATTGAGACAAAGATCATTTTGATATATGGTTCAAGGTCGTATGTTGAAAGGTCAAGGTTACAGCTTCAGAAGAAGACTTAAATTGCTAATTATCTTGAAAACTATTAACTTTTTGTATAGGCATGTATATTAGAATATTGAAGGTATTGAGACGAAGATCATTTTGATATTGGTTCAAGCTCACATGTGCAAAATAAGACTTAAATTGCTAATTATCTTGAAAACTATTAACTTTTCGTATAGGCATGTTTATAAGAATATTGTAGGTATTGCGACAACGATCATTTTGATATATGGTTCATAGTCATATGTTGAAAGTTCAAGGTCACAGCTGCAAAATAATACTTAAATTGCTAATTATCTTGAAAACTTTTAACTTTTTGTATAGGCATGTTTATTAGAATATTGAAGGTATTGCGACAAAGATCATTTTGATATATGGTTCAAGGTCATATGTTGAAAGTTCAAGTTCACAGCTGCAAAATAAGACTTAAATTGCTAATTATCTTGAAAACTATTAACTTTTCGTATAGGCATGTTTATTAGAATATTGTAGGTATTGCGACAACGATCATTTTGATATATGGTTCATAGTCATATGTTGAAAGTTCAAGGTCACAGCTGCAAAATAAGACTGAAATTGCTAATTATCTTGAAAACTATTAACTTTTTGTATAGGCATGTTTATTAGAATATTGTAGGTATTGCGACAACAATCATTTTGATATATGGTTTAAGGTTATATGTTCAAAGCTCAAGGTCATATCAACATAGAAATACTAAAATTATTAATTATCTTTTAAAGTTTCTGTACTTAATATATTGTCTATTGCACTTTGCAAACAATATTGGAAATATCTTCAGGTGAGCGTTAAGGCCCATGGGCCTCTTGTTTCTTCTTTCTCTTAAAAAGATGAAGTCTTCTTTCTCTTAAAAAGATGAAGAAATCCTTTTTAATTATTGGCAGAATACCCATGAAGGATATTTTAATTTAACAGAGTTGAGTAGACAAATTGGCATTGGAATGTCTTGTTTCAACCTACATGGAAGCCATATTTAATGGAAAATGCCATGATGTCATCTTAAAGAAAAATGACACCATGACCTCTAAACTTTAATAACTTCCATGAAAAACATGTACTGAAGGTTAAAAATGAATGTGTTTTTACATTTTGTATACTTGTATATATATACTGTCTATAAGTTGTGTTGAATTTCAAGTTGGGAGTTTACAAACATGGTGGCAATGTCATTGTAACTTATACTTGAAGTAGAAAATTGGAATCAAAATGGAAGAAAAACATTTTATGATTACCCGGTAATTATCACAGTTTAATGTAGGTTTGGTAAATCTAAATAAAGTGCAAGTACTGTCTCTCGAGTGAGATTTTCCTTTTGTTTCTGTTCATGTCACCATGGATATGGACCCTTGGTGGCCTGATGATTTGAAACACACCCTTGTGGATGATAGCATGCTTTACAGCCTTGATTCCAATCCAACTCATTTAGACAACCAGTGTGAAAAAAATTCAGTTAACTTGCAGTAGGTTGTTTTTAGGGAACTCTGGTTTCCTCATCAAATTCAGAACTGTCTGCTGTATATAAGTGAAAAAAATTACTTGGGACTTGTTTTCATGAACCCAATGCTTCTTTGGAATAGATACTGTAAAAAACTTCATAGTGTCCAATTCTATTAAGACCCTCTGTCTATTAATACCCCTCTTTTAGGTTCCCTTATCTTCATAAATTTTACAACAACAACAACAACAAAAATACACTAAGTACTAAGTATCTTGAAGACACATTCCTTAAATCTCTAGGGTGGCTTAGTGGTCTTAGGTGCAAGCTTATGGATCACATTGCATCTCATCAAACCTTTGTTAGAATTCCACTCTGGCAGATCAAAGTGTAAACAAATTTGTCAGTTTGCTTGTTGAAGAGTTTTGATTTTCTCTGGGTGCTCTGATTTCCTCCACCATTCCTGAACTGTCTATTTAAAAATTCTTGACTTGAGCATACAACACTGCTTCTCTAATCCAAACCTAATGTCCAATTGGTGGTCTTTATTTACAGGTTATATCTTTAAATTTCAAGTTAAATAAAGAAGCTTGAAGTATTTTTTGCAATGACAAGTTTTTCAGATTTAAAACTTTGGATTATTTTTATGGTAAATCATTTTCTGTCATGGTTGACAGGAGCAGCATAGTTAACTTCTAGCATATTACTTCTAATTTTGCTTATATCATCGATGCTGTTACAAAAAGTGTCACTCAGTGAAAGATACCACACAGGAGTGCAGTGCAATCTGTCAACTAAACCCTAAATATTTTAAGACCAAGTGCAACTCAACTAGTTAATCATTATACCTTGATAAACAATATGTAGGGACTTGTTTAGAGGGATATATAGAAATCACCCTTGACATCTGTCCAAATATTGTATCCACACCATAACTTTTACATCCAAAATGAATTTTGATCAGACATGGTGCAAATGTATAGCAACATAAAAAGTTGTGTCATATACCAAATTTTGGTATGTAGGTCAAAAGGTCAAAGGTTCAAATCTTTGATTAAATGGTCCTTGTAGGCAATGTTAGGGCCAGGAGATAGCTGTCTCTCAGGAGACAGCTCTAGTTGACTTGTGTAACTCATTTATTTGGTTAAATTTACCTATTTAAAGAATAAGAATGCCTGTCTTACTTGAACAAAAAATCCTTGGACCAGAGAATGTTTGCTTTCAACAGGTTCTACTAAATATATATAAAGTACATAATAGGGGTATTTAGGCCCCAAAATGTCAATGGAAAAAGACTGGTCGGGGATTGAAAGAACGATAAAAGTGAAAAAATGTTTTCACCTTTTTAAATTTATACTGCATATTGATTTCATAGTGCTTTCTTATTTAATAAATGCGATAAAGATGATGAAATATATTGATTTTTAAGTTTTTGTCATATTTTTAAATATAACATGCATTTGATAACCAATTTATTTTCATAATATGGTGAGTGTTTTCATAAAAAATATGCTACAACAAAATAAACAGAGCAGGAGAAAAAAAATCAAATATTTAGGTCATCGCTTATAAAATACCCAATTTGGATGACACTAAATATAGAAACTGTTACTTACTTTACTAGCAGTAGTTTAAACAGCCCTCATTCAAACATAAAATTTGTTTACTTTATCACCATAGTAACTGCCTACATGATGCATCTTTTTGTAACTGTCTTACTATCATGAAGTAATTATATGTTAAATTCATGTAACTTCTAGAAATAAAAGACACATGGTCCTTCAGAGACCTTAAAAAACTGATACCGTGTCCAGCAGGCATGGTACGCTGAAGAACCCATTCTACACATTGCTCTAAGCAAAATGCAATTTTTGCTACTTCATCTATAGCTGGTGACATCTTGATATAAGTGAAATTTATTTTGAATCAATTCAAATCATATAACTTCACCAAAATGAGCAAGTAATACTAACTTTTTCCACATTCTAGGTCACAACAATAATTGTCCACCTTGAGCGTAAAAGGTCAGGGGTTTGGCCCCACACTGGGTCATACACAGACTAAAAGGTAAGATACAACATTCTTGTCATATGCTCTGCATTTGGAGGACAGATTATTAACTTATTCACCTTGTGCCAGGACAATGTAACTGGGACAGTGGAATGCTTGTCTGTGGCATACTGACTGGGTGAGCTACCACTTTCACTACAAGTCACTCAGAGTGTGTGCTAGTACAAGGCAACCAAAATATACACTTGCCTATCACACACATATACAAACTTGCTCTTAGATTAACCCTCAAAGGTTAATTATCTTGTTCTCAAAGCAAATAGCAGAAAAAGTAATGATTGATGTAAAACAGCAGTAAAGCCTACCAACCAACCAACAACAATAGTTAAGACATTAAGAAACTGTTAAAGAACTGTGTCAATTTCAAAATGTGTCAATTTCATGCTTGGTCTGTGTGCCTAATAACAATGATGTTTCATTGTTGTCACAGCTTTCACTATTATTACAAAGAAAAGATGATGACAAATCTTTTCTGAATTTTGTCAACTTTTCAGACTTAAAGTGCAAAAGCATTCCTAACAGTTTTTTTAGACAAATCTTCAGCATCCAAACAAGAATTAAAGGTAAAAAATCATTGCAACTTTGTTATATCTTAAAGTATGATAGATAAGTATGTACATGTACTAGTAATTATGCAGTTTTACGTTTCCATTTTTAATCACTTAAGGTAGGTTGATTAAGACTGCATCATGACTGGAGTTGATTGGTAGTTCATTGATGGTATTTTTACATTAAAATATATGTATGTCAAATATTGCAGTTAGGCTATTTATATAGTGAAGTGAAGAGGGTAAATGATGTTTTATCCAGTAAGTATGATTCTTTTCATTCACACCAAAGCTGTCAGTTTAGAGATGACAGATAATATCAAAAATCCAGTTGATCTAAAAATCAATTCATAAATCAAATCAATAAAAAGCTATTTTGAAAGAAAAAGAAAATCCAATTAACAAAGAATTTAATGGAAAAAAAATTAAATGGATGAAAACTTTTGACACAAAACTCCAACTTAAAACAACGTTCAAAGTTTAATCTCAACTGGTTTTAGCCGAAGACTTGACAGTGTTAAAGTAACACAATCAATCAATGTCACTAAGAAAACAATTCTGAAAACAAAATAAGGTGCTCGTATGATTTTTTTAATTGTTACTTCACTCGAAATATTTTAAGTATATTTAAATAACAATATTAACAATATTTTAGGATTAAACAGTATACCAAATGATACCTATCCACAAGAATGGATATGAAATATGCTTATGTTGGATATTCTGAGGATAAAAACACATAATTTTTTTACAAGAAAACTAGCAAATTCCATCGCAAAATCTTTATAGGTCATATATCATATAGTAAGCTATTAAATCCCATTCTAAAGAATAAAACAGGCAAATTCTATACATGATCAAAATTGATAAGCATAAATATATTCAAAAAAGAACCTACAGAAATGTCAGATATTTATCATTAATAAACAATTTTTTTCTTATAAAATAGTAAATACTCGGTAGTTATGGACTGAAAATTCTAATTATTCATGTATAGGTTATAAAAAACTTAGTTGGATTTTAAAATTTAAACAAGATCTGTCAATAAGAACCAATTGATGCTCCTTTTTTTTTTTTTTTTTTTTTTTTTTTTTTTTGGGGGGGGGGGATAAATATTCATTTGTTAAAATTGAGCAGGAACTAAATAAAACAAATAACTTGAGAAAAATGAGGAAGAACATCTACATTTATGTCTTTTTACAATCAAAATTCCAATCTATACAATAAATTTCAAACATAAGAAAAAAATATGCATATGTAAACCAAAAGTGTGAATGAAAAAGATCTATTTGTAAATTACCATAAGTCAAAAGTTGGTGCATCTGTGCACCTGTCAGACCTGGGATTCCAAATAAATAATTACAGGTATATAAGTATCCATATTATTAGTATTCACAACTAATCCTTTGTAAGTACATGTACTTGATGTTACTGTGGAACCAATGGTTTTTGTGGTGCAGAATTTCCATTAATCTTAGAAAAAGTACTATTTTGTAAGTTTTTTTGTGAATTAATGACTTGTTGTTTCTGTTTACCGTAATATGTGGCAGACAAGGCTTGATAGGTAGGTGTGTGTTTGTGGGGGTGGGGGGGGAGGGGAGGGGGGTTAGATCAATTGGTAGAGCATCCCACTATTATTGGGAAGGATACAGGTTCAAGTCTTGGTTATGCCACTTAATTTTACCCTTTCCTGTTTCAAATATAACACTGTAGTACATGTATATATAATTTTGTTTACATGTAAAATTCTGGGTCAGTAACCATGAAAAACAACAAAAATGGAGTCACCACAAAAATTAATGATTTCATAGTAACAAAAAAATTGCCATTTACTAAAATCAAAATTAGAATGAAATTTAGTGAATAAAAGGAACTTATTAATTATTTTCTAATATATATACATGTACTTATTAATTATTTTCTAATATATATACATGTAAATACTGTTTTTGATTTCTTGTAAACAATCTTTCATAACTTTTTCTTGATAAACAATCTTTTATAATATTTTCTTGGATATAGGAAAATTGAGATACAAATGTAAAAAGTAATTATAACAAGATAATTATTTGTCATATTATATCAAGTAACCAGAAACTGAATTAAAATGTCACTTGAGTTCACAGTTTTTTATATTAAAAACTAAGTTTAATTACCTGCACTTCTAATATACCAAAAATGGCTATATTTCAGTAACTCAACATATTATAACCACTTATTTTAGTTATTTAACAAAACAAAACAAAAAACAAAAAACAAAAAAAAAAAAAAACAAAAAAAAAAACAAAAAAAAAAAAAAAAAAACAAACAAACAAACAAAAAACAAACCAAAGGTTGATATTGTATTAGGTTTGACAAATAGGATACAAATTAATATAAGTTACTCTCTAAATTTCTGTTTTGCGAGCTTATATCAATTTTGTTGGACAAATACCCAAAGTCAATATATCTACATCATCAGTATGCTAAATAATTAACAACAACTAATAGAATTTATTTTTTTATCATTGATATAATAAAATTATAGAAATTTTACACAATTTAGACACCACCTTCTTCCTATTTTCAATCTCAATAATGACAGACCACATGTACATGTATTATAAAGAAGCAATCAATAACTATATATATACTTGTATTAAATTTTCATAAAATGATAACTATCTTTTTTATTCTATCACATATATAATTTAAATTTTTACAAAAGAATTTAATCTACTTATGTTTTAATATAAATATACACCGGATTACTGTAATCCTTCAGATTAAAATGGATTATCTCTAATGCTTAGATTTTAATGTAAATTAACAATAACATGTACAATTAGCCATACCTAACCTTCACTCCAATACCACAACTGATGAAAATACGGTGTTTAAAATACCAAATGTTGTATATTTTTGTCTACCTAAAAATTTTAAAAATGTATTTTTTGGTAGAAATCATCTTGTAGTTTTTTACTGCGAACATGCAAGTTGATTTGCTGTTGTAATAAACCTTTACTGCTCTATCAAGAAATAACAGTACCAAATTTTGTGCAAATTTTTTATGCTTCTGAAATCTGAGTTCAATTTTTTTATTCTTTGGAAACCCCATTTATTTTAGAAAACTTAATCCACAAGTTTGTATGGCTTAAATAATCTGTCTGGATGACTGGTATTAATACGAAGCACTTACTTAGGTCTAATACTTAGGATCAGATAACATCATTTGTTCAAGCATTCTTCATTTCATTTAAGATGGAAAATGATTCCATACCAATTAAATTATTATTTTTTCTATACATATTGATAATTTTTAATTAATAACCAAAAGAATTCTTATATATAGCCTCCCACATTCTAAATTTGAAATAATACAAGTTATTTTCAACGAACATGACCCAGCATCCCACAATTACTAGTGTCTTTGACGGTAAGGACTGCAATGGGTCTTGAAACTCAGAATACACAAAACCATACACAGAAATCAAAGAAGAAGAAAGCAATAATCTTTTATGTAAATTCTAATGTTATTACTTGATACCATATCAATATTATTTTAAGTATTACTTCAAAATTTAATAAACAAACATAGGACAAGTAAAATAAATTTTTCTGTCTCGAATAAATAAACATTTCCTTGTTGATTTTAATTTGGATATAAATAGATATATATTAAAAACTATTTATGTCAGTGAAATATGGCATACAGAGAAAACTGTTTTCAGCAATTCAACAGTACAAGGTTCAAACGGCCAAGGCAATGAAACAATAATTGCCTTTGGTTTGTATACAATCAGGACAGCATCTGCCATTTTGCCACTGTTACATATCCTCCTGGATGTTTTCTAAAGACCTGTGGTCAAGTGTTTGGGACCATATATTGCAATTTTGTGATTCAAAGATGGTAGGCATAAAATCTAGTCCACCCATTGCTGGCAAAATAATGGGGGCTGACCCTTGTGATGGACCACTATCCCAACTTAATTGAAACATTTTATTGTAAGTTAACCACGAATAGCTGCAATAGTTCTGATGCCACTTTAAACAATAACTCACTCACCCTTTTTTTGTAAGTCGCTTAACATTGGAGAAACTTGGATAAACATTAGTATGATGCGGCTATTTGGCTGAAGACACCATAAATTGCTTAACATGTAGACAGATGTTAAATTTATAAGGGAAATAGAATGAATGAACAACATGGGAAAATAAGTTTGTAAGACACACACACACACACGAGAGAGAGAGAGAGAGAGAGAGAGAGAGAGAGAGAGAGAGAGAGAGAGAGAGAGAGAGAGAGAGAGAGAGGAAAAGAAAAGTTGATTTCTATTCACTGACATATGGTTATACAATTTCACAAAAATTCCAAACAAATGATGATAAATGTGTATAAATTACAACATTATTACATTCAAATTTAAAGTTACTTATTACAGAAGAATGTAAGTTGTATTGTGAATAAAATTCCAATAATAATACATGTATATAAAATATACCACAAAAAATGTATACCATAACACAGCACAAACATATATATACAATATATATACATATGACTTGTTTAGTGAACACGTAATTGGTAACACATGTTGCCATGGACTTATGAATTCATAAAAAAGGGAATTCAAAATTCAAGACAATCTGTCCTATATGCAAGCCTGTGTTAAAATGAGAACAACTGTCATCTTGTGAGTCAATTTTAGCTCTTATGTAATAGGTATGGAAAAAATGTTTTAGTTATGAAAAATTCTTTAGGATAAAATGAACAAGCTTTATTTTCTAGTATTGATTCTTGTTGAATTTAGTTAAATACTAACAAGCTATAAATATATTTTACTTTTCAATTGTTATGAAAGCCTTGATATTTTGATTAAAAGTTTCACAAAAATTGTTAACTGAATATTTATCAAATTTAAGGTACACAAATACATGTAGTTTAAATGTTAACAATTAGTTAAAGAGTTTCTCATTTTTTACCAAAAAAAAAAAAAAAAAAAAAAAAAAAATCTATCATTCTAAAATGATCCAATTAAAATGGAATTAATATCATATCAACAGATGAAAGCTAACAAATAAGCAAGATAGACAAGAATTCATAAAATTAGATGTCTCTAAGCCTTTTTATGTCACCTAAGTCCCTGTGTTTATCAAAATGAATTATGCTCAATTTTCATAAAAATACAATGAGTATGAAAACATTTTGGAAATTCTCTTATTAGTAGAGCCTAATTGTTATGGGGAAATTTCTGTTGGCAATGGCAATGACCATAGATTATCTCTGCACCAAAAAAAAAAAAAATGTTGCTGCTGTGAATATTTTATTCCACCCCCCCCCCCCCCCCCCCCCCCCCCCCCCCCCCCCCCCCCAAAAAAAAAAAAAAAAAAACCAAAAAAAAAACAAGAGGCCCAAGGGCCTGAACGCTCACCTGAGGATATGGCCAACCTGAGTATATATCTCATAACAGAATGATTACCATATCAATTCTTACAATATTCTAATATACATGCCAATACAAAAAGTTAATAGTTTCCAAGATAATTAACAATTTCAGTCTTTTTATGCACCTATGACCTTGACCTTTGAATGTATGACCTTGAGCCATATATCAAAATGTTCGTCATGTCAATACCTACAATATTCTAAAATACATGTCTATACAAAAAGTTTATAGTTTTCAAGCTAATGCACAATTTTAGTTTTCATTGGCAGAAAAAAAAACATTTCAGGGGCAACAACTCCTACATGTATTATCATACAGTTACGAAACTTTGTACCTCTTTACATTTTGTCATGCTGAACATTTTAACAATATTTTGATATTATATATCTCTTAAAATTTTGAAGAAAATAGCCTAAAACTGCACAAATTACAAACTAGGTCATGACCTTGAACTTTGACCTTGACCCCATTTTGAAGGTTATTTCAAGAAAAAGTCAAAACTGAAAATCCCATGTCAATATCTATTCATATAGTCAAGTTATAACAATTTGAAGCTATTTTACGAAATTTTTAAAATTAAACGCAAAAAACGCGTAACCTAATTTTTTACCAAATTTCACGAAATGAACAATTTATAAGCTTAAGACCCTAGAGAAGCCAAATATCACATCAGATTTTTTCTACCATCTTCGCTTTCGGAGAAGAAGATTTTTTAAGTTTTTTGAACCATAGGTCACCTTGACCTAGTTTTGGGAGCTAGGACAACGTCATGAACAAATCTGAATTGCACTGGCCCATATATGCATCTGACCAAGTTTCATTGATATCCACCTTGTAGTTTCAGAAAAGAAGTCGAAAATGTAAAAGTTTACGCCGCGGACGACGACGACGACAACGACGACGACGACAGACAAATTTTGATCAGAAAAGCTCACTTGAGCCTTCGGCTCAGGTGAGCTAAAAAAAACCAAAAAAAAAAAAAACAAGGTCAATGGCAGTTTTTTTTATCATATGATGTACTTTGTGCAAAGGAAATTAAATTAGGTTTAAACAATTTTCGCAAATGGGAAATCCCCTTATAGCAGTTATTGAATGAGACTAGTCTCAAGTAAATGAATGATATGGAACCTTATTAAAGTTTATTAGATTTCCAATGAAAACTGAGCATATCAATTTGCTGTCACAAAGACAGTGACTCTGATAGTAGGTTTTAAACTGTTCTTCCTGGTCTTGTTCTGACATGCCAAGACCATTGTATATACTGCTGAGCCTGACACAGAAAATCGTAAAAAAAATTTATCATACCATATGGTGTTTATAGCTTTTTTTGGAAATCTTTTATTATTTACCTGAATCTTGACATCAGAAATAAAAAATATTTTTTGAAAAAAATGACATTAATAGACTAGACAAAATTTCATCAAAAGCTTGCAATATGAAAAGAACATGAGGATCTGTAGATTTTTTTTTGGAAATCTTTTATTATTTACCTGAATCTTGACATCAGAAATAAAAATATTTTTTGAAAAAAATGACATTACCTGAAATTTGGGTTTTTATTGTCATGATTTTTCTTGTACCTAGCAAATTGCAAATTTACACTGATCACGAGGCGACTAGACCCTATTTTTACATATATACGTGTGTGTGTGTGTGTGTGTGTGTGTGTGTGTGTGTGTGTGTACAAATGCTCAAAACATTACACATTATCATGTAACTGGTGAAAATGGAATATGTATAGAAAAATGACTGTTTTAAAATCAAAATCAATTAACTCATAAAATTAATTAACTCATTAACTCAATCACACCTGTTTGGCTTGCTATACATTAATCATTAGTCTTAAACGTCATTATTTATCAGAAAATCTTGAATTCTTAGTTCTATATTCAATTCAGAGAAATCATGCAATTTTTCAAATGAGCATATGTAAGTAAATGCAAAATGAAGTAATGATATTTTACACCTAGATCATGTATTTCTTTCAGTTTTTCTGGAGTATGCAGTTCTGGATAACGGAGAAGGAAATTGTGGTGTCTTGAAAAAATCTGACTGATCTTTTGCAAGCATGTATCAATAAGTATGTAGTGTTAAAAATGTCGAGTGTGAGAAAGTTTGACAATTTGCTTGCTTCAGATTAGTAGTTTTCTTAGGGCACTCTGGTTTCCTCCACCAGCCCTGAAGGGATGACAAAGATATAACTGAAAAAAATTAAACTTTGGCATAGAACTCTATTGTTTCTTTAATATGCTGTAACCTTTGAGTAACAAATAAAGGCTTAGTGATTACTGGTATGTATGATGTTGTGAAGATCTGGTCCAGGTTTTCAAAATTGATTTAGGCTAATCAACTGATTAATTAAAATTTGAATTTGCATAATATAAAATGTGAAATAAATGTTGAAAATGATTAAATTCTATTTCATTTTGACAAACTAAAGCCTGTGGTTTTAAAACTTATCAATTTAATAATTATATGGTAATTTTTATACGCGTTTAATATTAATGTTAATCAATGGTTACATTAATCATGCTTTACGCAACTGGGCTCTGAATGAAAGAAATTTAATTTTTTGCGCAAGATATTACATGAACAAAATCAAATTCTACATTTTAACAAAAACCTTTATATAGGATAACATTTTTTTTTTCAAAAAAATGATTATATCATTTCAAAATAAAACAATTTTAAGATTGATTACATCATCGAGACAATATCATAATTTTTACGACATTTAAAAACTGAACAAAAAACATTAAACTCAATCAAGACCATTAAAAAGAATTAAACAAATCATCAAGCTTGATTTACATCATCTGAATTTTCTTTATAATTAAATAATATATTCAAAATAGATGTTACATATTAAGTTTGAAATTTTTTTAAAAATTTAAATTTAATAATGTTTTTTTCTTTTAAAATTCAACTCTTAGAGGTTACACTCTCAATTTGTATACACATAATTCAGTGTTCCAAGAGCCTCGTAAAATTTTCGACAAAAAATTTGAAGTACCACATGGTTATAACCCGTTTTTTTTTTTTTTTTTGTTTTTTTTTTTTGATTAATTTAATTTTGAGAATTAACAACTTTTTCGATTTTACTTTCATTTTTTTGCAAACCTGAAATTAAATATAAGTTTGGCTACCCTGTGACAAAAATTTTGAAATGGCTACTAAAATTTTTAAAATAAGTAGCCATATGGCTACCATTATTCAGAACCCACTTGGAACACTGTAATTATGAAGAGAGAAAAAAAAAACAACTTATATACTAAACAGATTACCAGACAAAAGCCAGACTAATATAGTACAAAAAAAACAAAAAAATTAAGATGAAAATATTATCATCTACACCCAATAAATTCTTCAGAATCCTTTTGAAGAGACATGTCTCTGTACACAAGATGTAGCAATGTTTCTTTTATTTCTGTCGGAAAAAGCAATTTTTTTTTTTTCATTGTCTTCAGGTGTTTTGACATTGTCGTCAGGTGTTTCGTCTTGACCTCATTCTCTTGTCAAGCTGAAAAAGATAAGAAAAATATGAATTTAATACTGATATATTCCCCCAAAAAATCCTTAAAATAAATGAAACAATGAGGCATAAAAAATCATGCAACTTAATCCACCCACTGTACACTAAATAGACTTAAATGTTTGAATTTTAATTCCCCCAATAAGTAACTTAAAATGGTTCCATGTCTTAGAGAACATAATCCTTCAAAATATATACATGTATCAATACACTGTAAGAAATAAATTAGATCTCAACACCAGTTAACAATATATTTTTAATCTTTGTAATTGTCCGACTAGTTTTGCCAGAATATTTCTAGCATCTTCAGTTCCAGGTTTCCTACATTTTTGTATTGTATGTATCAATACATGCATATAGTTCTTAAATACAGAAAATTACAATTCTGTGGCCAAAAAATACAACATTGGGTGAATGATGTTAAATATATTTAGTAAAATATGAAATTACTGTCACCATTTGTTTTGGTTGGATTTTGGCAATACGAAAGGGTTTGAAGATAATTGAGGGAGACTTTTACAGAAAACATAGAAGAAATGAAGTTTCGGATTTTGTCTCACCGCAGAAAGTTGCTAATGTAAAGTAAAACTCAAACCATTAACCCACCAACCAACCAGAAATTAAAGTTGAAGTTCACAGGTTCTTTAAATTAAAATATTAGAAGAAATTCCTGTATCCAACATAAACAACCTTAATGCACACAGTAAATGCTAAAAAACAAATTTTTAAATTTTACTCTATAATGGGGATATCTTAATAAAAGTGACTTACTTCAAGAGAGACATAAAGTGCCATTTACTCACTTGGTCACTCCCCCCCCCCCCACACCACCACCCCCACCCCCCATTCTCCTCTCTCCCTCTCTCTCTCTCTTCTCAGAGGAATAACAACAGTCTTGTGGTCAAATTGCCAGATCGATAATTTATTTAAAAGCACAAGTGACCTATTCACAAAATCAATTACCATTTAAATAATATTATTTTTATATATCAAAGAATGCATTTAACACACAATAACACTGACAATTATAATAAATCAAGATGTTAAATTGTATGGCCAAATGACCAAATTAAAAAAAAAAAATGTTTTACAAAAATTACATTTAAATTGAAAACCAGATCTATTTTAAAACTCCCAAATAAATCCAGGAGATTTATGACAAGATTATCTATTATTGGAATTAGCTCATATCACACCAGGGTTATTATATTCCATATATAATGTCAATCATTTTATAGAATTTGGTTAGTTCACACTTCCGTAAGCCTATGTAATGGTATATAAATTTTTTTCGACCTTAACAGAATGAGTACCGTGAATAAGTAACATTATATATATATATATCAAACACACAAACAGGTACATAACAGGTAGACTTCATTTGTTTGAAGAAAGAATTATGCCACTTAATATAATATGTAAAAATATGGGTATATACCTAGTTGTAAGTGTGTTTAAAGGTGTTACAATCTGTTTGAAAATGTTTAAATATGTAAATTATAGAGTGGAGAATAATCACTTTTTATAACTCAAAATAAAGTTATAATTGAAGTCCAATATAGTTTTCTACTTCAAAGATATTGAGTTTCACCATAATTTTTGCATCAAGGAACAAGCAAATCTTATATATTAAATAATCATCCTTGTGGTAAACTGGTCTAAGTTGATCACAGTGCCCTTCAACTCATATAAATCCCACTTCAACAGATCTTAGTGGGAAAAGTTTGTAAGTTTGCTTGCCGAAGGTTGGTTGCTTTCTCCAGAATTGGTTTTCTCCACCATCCCAGAAATGACAGCCTTGATATAAGTGAAAGAATCTTGAATGCGATGTAAATTTTTAAACATCATTACTAACTCCACCTTTCTATAAACAGCAAAGTATAATTTATATTCCTCATACATACAGCAATTTTATTTTCAATCTCGCCAATTTATTTGAAAATGCTTCCTTAAAAAAAAAAAACTCAGCTTTATTCAGATAAAAAAAAATTGTCTTTATGTATTTTTTTTTACAGTGTGAGTGGTGAGTGAGCGATTTTTTACTTAAAGCCACATCAGCATTATTGCAGCTATATATGTGGCTAGAAAATGTTAAAAATATAACAGTATAATTATATAAAATTTAATTTGTGTTAAACGATAGAATTCTGAATAGATTCTAAAACAACTGCCAAACGATAAAAACCAGTAATATCACAGTAAATTATTATTATATGACTATGATTCTTTCTTTTCGTCTATTGGTCGTCATACTGTACATGTCATTAAATATTTCATGTATTGCTTGCCTAAATGCACATGCGGTCAATATATGAGGTCCGGACTGGTTCAGACCCCTTTTCAGCCTCAACGACGTCACAACAAAATTATCCAATTATTTTCTTTATTACTCCGTTGAGTTGCTCAGTCATGATGGAGGAGACAGCATTTTGTGTATTGTTTGTATTGCATGGAATCTACTTAATTTCACTTGAAATAGGCAAATAGTTATTTGTCATATAATAAAACAATTATAGTCTTTGAATGAGGTCAATACATGGTTCTATGGACTTGATGCAACCAATATTCACTGAGGCCGAAATTGTATAATAAAAGACTGGAATATACATGTATGAATAAAATTATATTTATTAAACAAGTTTATTTCTTGAATGAAGTTTAAAATTTGATGTCCATGAACATTACTAAAAAATTTTGCCTCAATGATGCTTTTTACCACAAGCTATCTCATTGTAGTTCTTACTGAAAGATAATGGTTATGACAGTGTTCACTGAAATGTAATAAAAACTGACAAAATAAATGACCATTAATCTTCATTTAAAAATAAATCCAATTTATTAATCCCAAAACCCTGTCCACTTACACAAAGCATACACATTTTGCTTAACTGGCATTCAGGTTATTGATTATGGGCCAAGTAAGGACATATTCTAGTTGTTCAGGTTTTCTGGGCATTGACATTTACCTGGCAATTAATGAAGGATGAAGCAAGTTCAATGTGGTAATGACAAGATAAATTCAACTCTTTACAAATTAGAACTTAAGTGTAAATAGATTAATAGTGTGATCTCCAGTGATTCTAGCCAATAATCTTTGATAACAACCTAATGCTAATCAATTTGATTTCTGTGTGTATATTTGATGATTGTGCAAATTTGTAGAATGGTTCGTTAAAAATTGTGGTTTCCAGGTCTGCAGCACTGGTTTACAGATTATAGTGCCTCTATATTACTAGACTTAATTTATATATAAGCAAACTAGCACTAGAAAGTATGTCAGCTTGTTTACTGGAAGTGGCTCTTTCCAGGTACTCAGTTTTCCTCAATGATTCATGAACTAACCTCATTGATATACAGGAGAGAATCTTGAGTCATGAGTAAAACACAATTACTCAACTCTTGCTCTCTACTTTATTGGAAAAATGCTGATGATATGAGCCTTAAAAAATTCTAAAATTCTAGCACCATTCAATGGATACCACTTGGCCATAAATTTGGTACTCAGATATTCATGTATCATCCACAAAAATTGACTTCTTTGTTACGAACAAGAATCTTGATTCTGGTGCAAAACATCATTGCTCAATTCTTCACTTAGTTGCAAATATGTGAACGGTGTGAGCCGTCACAAAACTGATTGATTTGATATAAGTAAAAGAATCTCGACTTGGATGTTTAACACCATTATTCCACTTCACTTCACTCTATTGCTATTCATTGATAACAGCATGTGATGTAAGACTATCATAACTCGCAGGTTCTGAAGCTAAACAATTTATTCTACATACACCATTGAACTACAATGAACTCAAAATTTTATCTAAATAAACCTGTCACTATATTGAAAAGTTTTCAATTATACTTTACACAAACCAATTTATGAAAATTATCATGTATAAAAATCAATATATTTTTTTTAAATTTCAATACACATTTTACCCAAAGGGTACCTTAAAAAATTCTCGCTCTATGCTCTACATATATGCCAATATTGTTATATAAACCTTGATAAAAAGATTTGAGAATAATTAATATCGGTGATATTTAAAATCCTTGCGAGTTTTTCAGTAGGACTTGTTTTAACAACCATCATGCATGTGTAAACTCATTAAAAAAAAGAAGTTACAATATATGATCAGACTAAAAGACGTAGGTCAATATAGCGTATCTATATTTGGAATATACCAAATAATCAATTTCTGTATACATATACCTGTGTATAAACATATCAACATAAATATCTACATGAAATCTACAAGCTTAAAATTATAGATTTTTAAAAAAAAAATTCTGATGTTTTTAAAACCAATTTCAAGGGGGTTTTTCCTTGATGTTTTTTTTTAAGAAAACCAATTTAAAATACATGAACTTTGTGACAAATATATGATTAAAGAATAATAGAACTATAACACATCAAGTTATTTGACATTCAGGGTTTAAATTTCCAAATAAAAAGAAATGGGTAAACCCTATTTTAAACAAGTTAAACTTCTTTAAAAAGTAGTTTAATTAAATCACCAAAAGGATTAAATAACTGGCATGTTTGTTACTTTAAATTTACAACTTCAAAAAGTCAGCATGGCCCCCCCAATACAAACAAAACCATGTTGCCTTGATCACATTC